>BSBM01001383.1:3850000-4450000 GCA_027924585.1 Larix kaempferi
AGTACAAATAATATTGGTGAAAAATCTGATGGATATCATCGTGGAGAATATAATATTGGGATCATGATTTTAATCCTATGGATGAGGAAAATGATGATACTGATGTAATTCATAATGATGGGATACATTTATTGATCAATGACACCTTTCATGCTTTGTCGATGGATGATAACTATATCCCCTGAGATGTTCCAAGGTTGAATTGAACTATGCTAGGGCACGATTGGCTCAATTATTAAATATTTAAAGAGCTTAGTCTTTCTTGTAGTATGATATTGATAGTTTGTGTGTAAAAATTTGCAGGTATGGATATGGTAGACAAATCGATAGTCAAGGATTTTGCTCTAGAGGAATTTCAAGGTGAATATTCAACAATTAAATGTAGATAATGGTGAATTGATAAAGTGGTAGAAAATATGAAGTGTGTGAGGTGCCATTTAGATAATTCTTACACATTTAGGATGGAAGAAAACATATTGAGCAATGAAGAATTCAATAGTTAAACAAAATTCAAATCATTCTTGGCTAATACATAACAATGGAAGCTAAGACATTCATATATTTAAAGAGAAAATAAAATCATCAATTAATATTCAATAATGAGCATCGTTGAAGGCATAGAGGTCATAACATGAAATCTCTATTCCAGTCATAATACTCAACATACATTCATATCAATGATTTAAACATGGTGCGAAGAATGTTGCTCAAATATTTTATTATATCAAGAGACTTTGCATAGGAAAAGAGTAGATGTGGAATTCATAGTAGAAGAACAAACTTCAAGGAGAATACATGCTGATATGCATCAAGATCTTAATCTTAGAAAATCATTCCCTGTATACATATGTCAGGTTATAATATAAAGATTGACTTGGAAAATCTTTAATAGTCCCTCGAAACAATATGCCATCCATTTATTCACATTTGAATTCTCCATATATATGAGGGAGTCCTTCTCGTTATAATCCTTTATGTTTCTTCCAATTGCCCAGTTTGTTCATTTCCAATTTCCTTTCTCTTTTGTCTCTTTCATTTTTTTTCAAGTTTATTTCTCTTAACTTCCCAATTGAATTTGGTTTCACTTTTTCTAAGTCGAGCCCCTTTGAGTGGACCCATGCCTAGATGTCTACTTAGATTTTTGTCCTGCTGAAGTGGGTTTCCCTATATGTGGTAGGGAAAATTTATAGTACTTAGAAATCTGATGCTAGTATTTTCCCATGGGATATTTATGAATCCTCATAGAGTCTGTTTCCAACTCAACATTTGTTAAATTCTCAAAAGAAATATGTGGTAATTTTTTTTTTCAAACTAGTCCATAATCTGAATTCCCCAATCATCTGATGGCTAATGAAAACCCCTTTTTAGTGATTATGTAGATCTTCAAATTTCATTTCTTCATTATTCTTTTGATTGAAAATCTCCTGATAATCCTCCTTCATGAACAAGTATCCATTTCCATCCCACAAATGTGGCAACCCGTTACCATTTACATCTCTAAATAGGATTTTCAAAAGGGTATTTATGATAATATACTGCTTATCTTATTTTGGGCCATATTCATAAGATCTCTTTTGATGATTACTTTGTTGGATTCCTTTACCAAATGTGTATTTGTTAACAATCAAATTAACACCCTTAGTCACGTGATAGAATAAGCACATTTTTACTATGCACCTGGAACATGAAGACAGAACACAAGTACATTCAAAGACAAATCCTCTTTGATCTAATCACTTCTCCCATAAATGGAAGGATTAGGTGAAGAAAGTAAGAACCAAAGGAGACCAAGTTCAATGATTGAACCGCTCATAAAAGGTCCAAAACTAAGCTACACCAATCAAAAAGTGAAGAGTAATGTATTAATTGTACTTAAAGTATGCCAAGTTGTGCAAAAAAGCCTAAAAAACTATGAAAAATTGGGTTTTTGAGTGAAAATGATCTAAAATAATGAAAAGGAGCAATCCCATATTGAAAAGAGAAACTTGAGAGCACACTTCCCAATGCTATATAAGAAAGGAATTTGGGGCATTGCAAGGAGAGAAAGAAAGAGCAAAGGCATGCAGGAGATATTCTGAAGGAGGAGAAAGAGCTCAAATTCTTCAAAAGCAAGGGTGAAAGAAGGGAAGCTCATGGCAATGGAGGAAGGATTCACACCAAGATCATTGGTAAGGATGTACTTCTTCCTTGTTTTAATATGAATGGATTCAAGTTTCTACCATTTAAGAGTTTGAATTTTGCTTATCATGTATGAATTTAATTCTCAAATGGCTTTAGATCTTAACGAGTTTTGATGAACGAATGTAGATCTTGAGAAACTTGTGATAATATTTTCATTATCTGACATAGAAACTCACCATTTCTTAGTAAGATAGATTGATATGTTGCAGATCTAACTCCCTACTTGCAAACTCCATCTTCTATTATCAGATTAACGACCATATGGCTTGAAATTTCTTGATATCTCATGATTTTTATTCATTTTTGGTGATATCCATCCTTTAGATCTACTCATTTTGAGCTTAAAGATCACTTAAATATCCATAGATCTAGCAAGATTACCTCCAAACCGGCCTCCTCACATCCTCCAACTAGCAAATGAGTCAAAACTTCATTCTAGATCTCGAATTTCTTATGTTGGAGGCTTGTCTCACTGTGTATACTCCTGAACTACGATGCCGCTCTGTCCCTAAGAGCAGACTGCGACAAGGCTAAGAAATTTGCATTGGAGGCTCCAATCCCCCCCACCTTTGCTCCTTTCAATCTATATGAGAGCAGGGCTGGTATGAGGGACCTCCTAGGGTGAAGCTACAACCTTCTTTACCCTCTTTTAATCCCTCCTTTTCTCATGTTTCTTGGCTTAAAGATTTACATCTTATGTTTCCAATTTGTAGCTCATTCAAACTAGTTTGTGAGAGCCATGTTTTAGATCTGTTTTGGAGGTTTAGTAAGTGAGTTTGCAGACCTATATTGGAAGCTTCTTTTGCTTATCATGATCATTCTATCACTCCTTTCATAAGTGTTGATATGCTTTGCATTGTTTGGACCTAGATCTTTACCTTTGGACTCATCTTCCAAACACTTTAAAATCTGCTCCAAATTTCAATTTCTTTGTCAAGTTGTGATGGATCTACTACATATTTGCATTTGTTCTTTATATTAAGATCCTTTTACTGATCATAATTAGTATATTACTCATTTTTTAGAACATTTGAAAATTTTTGCATTGTTTGGATCAAATATATCTCTCCTTGGAATGACCTTCCAAAAACTTTAAAAAATGCTCCAAATTTGCTTTCTCTTTTCAATTTTTTCTTCAAGTTGTAATAGATCTTGTAGTTTGAGAGAATATTAGCTCATAGATACCTGATTTTGCATACATAGTAATTATCTTTAATTCCATTTGAATCTCCTTTACATCTTTGCAAAGTTTACACACCTTCCAAACACATTAATTCAAGCTTGTAATCTTACACTAGTTGGTGGAGATCTTGTAATGTCCCCATTCAAATAAGTGCATAGTAAGACAATCCCATCAATCCTACTAGTTTCCTAGGTTGGATGGGAACATGTGGGATGGTAATAAGGAAGCTAATAAATGATATTTAGACATTAGAAGGGTTCAAGTATTTAATAAATATGATGAATAAATAAATTCAAGAGAAATTCTAGGTGGCAAGTGGTTTTGGAGACATATGGAGGTGGTGGGACCCACATTAGCTTGATTTTTCAATGACACATGGCAGCTCTCTCTTGCCAATTCGAATTCATGGGAAGGTGAACACTCTTGGGTGAGTTGGTAAGTCATAAAACATGGCATTGAGCATCTTAGGTCGAAATGGGATGGAATAGTAACCTCCATGGGAGAGGAAGAGTCAAATTGGAGACTAGTGGACACTTGGGCTAGATTCCCTAGTTTTATGACAACAATAATGAAGCATCTATGACATTTATGACAAAATTCAGACCTGACTTCTTACACCTGACCATTATGACATGTCAGCCCCAAAAATAGGCTCAAGGAAGGCGCTCATGGAGTTGGAGGAATCCAAAGAGACTCAAATTCGAATTTGGGAGAAGATGGAAGGTTGGAACTAGGAGACAAGTGGCAAATGAGGAATATTTCCTAAATGGAAAATTATTGAATCTATTGAGAGGATTTCGACCCCTTGAAGGCTAATGTTGGTTATAAAATGTAGAAATCAAGTATGAGAATGGCTTTTGATGATTTGAGAAAAATTGCATTTGTGAAGAGAGAGCTAGTGGATGACTAGTTTCTTGCCTTAGCCAATTTCGAGGGTGAAAGATTCCCATCCAAGTTGGTGTTTGGAGAGGCCACTCAGGTCTTTCATGGTGCTTTAATGGAGTTTGTATTTGCAGGTATCAGCTACAGGAAGTTTCATGGTTTGGTTTAGTGCAGCACTTTCTCTCCACCGTTTCCAGTTTTGAAGGCATATTCATGCTCCTTGAGGGAGGGCATTTTTGGTGAGCACTTGTGCTTCTTGAGAGAGCTTCTCATTATATATTTATGATTGTAATAGCTTCATATCCTCTGTTATTCATATTCAGAAAGTCTCAGGTCGAAATACCCACTGGTTGTATGCAAAACTATTGATTAATGAGCAAACAATGTCCATTTCCCCAATGCATTGATGTATGACACTATAATGTTGATTATTTCGAATGGATGGATGATTCTCTGATATATTTGTGATCAATATAATGCCATGGATGTCTTCTACAAGTTTCATGTACTGTACTTGAGCATTTGAAGCATTTTTACTCAGTTTAGTTGTATTGGGAGATGAAATAGTGCCATTTCCCCAAGGGTCGAATTGGGGGTTTTTGCTGTTGAATGTGAGAGAGTTATAACAGTAGTAAAAATCAATTAATGGTGCATATGAGACCTCAATAACATACTTAACACATTATATACCTCTGTTCATAAATTTGTGGGAGTTTGGAGGCATTTGGAAGTCCATTTTCAGTGTTACCCGGGGGGGATTTGATGCACAAATTACTAGTCAAAATTACCTATATTGATCAGAATACAAATCAAGTTTGCAGCAGTATTTGGAGGTCCATAAAACATCCCTGAACCTGATATTCAAGTCTAAATACCATTAATACACTCATACAGAAGATTTGGGAGCATTTGGGATGATTTGGAGGTCAAAACAGTTAAACTAGTCAAAGGTCGAAATTGGGGAAAAAGTTGAAAAATTGGCATTTTAATAAAATTTGAAAAAGGGATATTACAAGTGGTATCAGAGCATGTTCTTGGCACCTGATGGTCCTAACAAGAAGTCAAAAGAATAATCCGCCACCCTTTGAACCAGTAGTTGAAGAGGTTTTTGTTGAAGAAGAGGTAGTAGAAGAAGAGGAGTCTTTTGCTGAAACCATGGGTAGAGAGGAGGATGACAAATTAAAACATAAGGAGGAACTTATTGCAACCTTAGATCCATGTTTCTCTAAACTCTCAGCAAACATGGATAGGATAGGTGATAAATTGTTGCAAGGATTTGAATTGTTGATTAGCCAGCTTCAAAGCAAAGGGATAATAGGAGATAATAGCGGTTCACACTCAGGGGAAAAGATGAAAGGGAATGAGCATATTTTCTCAAGTACAGGACCTCATAATAGACCTGATGAATTTCAAAGCACACAAAGGCATACTGCACCTAAATTTCTCACACCCAAAGAAGAGCCCAATCTTGCATTGGATTACAAGAAACTAGTAAATGATTGGAATGATTTGAATGAAGAGTGTAAAAGAGGTGTACCACTCAGTGACTACATTGATGCTATGCAAAAGATTAATAGGAAGGGAGACAATAGGAGTCCATTCCAAAACAAAGAATTAAATAGTGCTATTGGAAAAATGTCACTTCCTACTTTTGATGGTTCTTCTCAAAATTCTGCTAACACTTGGGTGCAAAAATTGGATGTATATTTTCAGCTGAATCCTATGTTGGAAGAGGATGCATTAAAAATGGCCATTTTGCATTTGGAAGGAGATGCCAATGAATGGTGGTTTCATGGGCTGAAAACCTTGGGTCATAATCAGGTTAAAACATATGGAGAATTTGTTGACAGGGTACTAGAAAGATTTGAACAAAAAGATCCAGAATTGCCTTTCAAAGAACGAGCTCAATTGAAGCAAACTGGGTCCCCTACTGAATATATGTTGGACTTTCAAAAATTATCAGTCAAGGTGGCTGATGTATCTATGGGAAGATTAGTATTGCTGTTCACTGAAGGTTTGGCTGAACCCTTAAGAGGTTTGGTCAAAGCCCACAAGCCAACTACATTAAAAGATGCAATGAGCTTGACTAGGGATCTCCAGAATGTGCTTCCTAGAACGAGATTTCCTCCTAAGCCTAGCTATAAATTTGAAAAGAAACCTTGGCAAAGGGATGGATATGATAAGAAACCTTGGCAAAGAGAGTCATTTGAGAGGAATAAAAAAGAGGGACTAAACAGGGATGAACTTAGAAAAAAGAAACTATGCTTCACATGCTTCCAACCATGGACACCGGGGCACAAATGTACCAAAGGAAAGGCTCAATACATAGAAGTATTTTCTGATAATGAGGGGTATGATGGGGGCATGGATGAAGATGGACATATTTCAGATCAAGAAGAGGCATATGAGACAGCAGTAGAAGAGGAAAGACAAGAAGAAAATCAGCCTTCACCGGACAAAGCAAGAATGGCAGTGCTTTCAGCAGTACCTCGCTATCATACTATCCGCTGCAAAGGTGTGGTACAAGGACAAAGAACTTCAGTTTTGGTAGATGGAGGAGCCACTCATAACTTCATTGATGCAGATATGGTAGAGAAAAGAAAGATACCTATTGAACCATTTGATGGCTTCACAGTTGTCATTCCCGGTCACAACACAATGCAATGCAAAACATGGGTTCCAAAGCTGCAAGTCACCGTAGGTAACTATACTTTTGTTGATAGTTTTTATGTGGTTGATGTTGCTGATACTAATGTGGTTTTGGGAGTGCAATGGTTGTATTCAATAGGAGAGCATACAGTAAATTATCAAATTCCCGAAATGAAATTCCAATATTCAAAAGGAGTACAAAGAGTTGTGAGAGGGCAACACACTTATCCAAATCAAGTAGTGACTTGCAATAGCATGAGATCTATATTGAGGCATGGGGATATAGAATGGGCTGCTGAATGTCATATTACATCTCCCAAGCCAACTATAAATATTGTCAAACACCCAAAGGAGATAGAGAGACTCTTGCAAAAATATGAAAAGGTTTTTAGAGACCTTCCACATGGTAGGCCACCGGATAGGGGGGTTGAGCACAGTATTGTTTTGGAGGAGGGTACTTCACCCATTCAGATACCACCTTATAGACATCCTAAAAGGTTTAGAGATGAGATTGAAAAATCTATCCAAGAACTCCTAGAGTTGGGACTCATTAGACCAAGCTCTAGCCCTTATGCTTCTTGAGTTGTGCTAGTGAAGAAAAAAGATGGAACATTGAGAATGTGCATAGATTTTAGAGCCTTGAACAAAAAGACTATAAAGAATAGGTATCCTATTCCTAGGATTGATGAGCTCATGGATGAGCTGCATGGGGCCAAATACTTCTCAAAAATTGACCTTAGATCAGGGTATCACCAAATTCGAATGAAAGATGAAGATGTGCAAAAGACCGCTTTTCAATGTCATTTTGGCCACTTTGAATTTCTTGTCATGCCTTTTGGGTTAACAAATGCTCCAGCCACCTTTCAAGCATGTATGAATAGGATATTTTGCAAGCAACTAAGAAGGTTTGTTTTGGTTTTCTTTGATGATATTCTCATTTACAGTAAAACATGGGAAGAGCATTTGCAGCAGTTAGAGATTGTGTTGAAAATCTTGCAAGAAGAGTCCTTATTTGCTAAATTATCAAAATGTGAATTTGGAATGAAAGAAATACTGTATCTTGGGCACATTATTGGGCAAGAAGGAGTGAAGGTACACATGGAAAAATCAGGGCTATCTTGGAATGGCCATCACCAAAAAATATTACCGAATTGAGAGGCTTTATTGGCATATGCACCTACTACAGAAAATTTGTGAAAGGATTCTCCAAGTTGACTTCTCCACTCACTGATTTGACTAAGAAGGATGCTTTCAAGTGGGATGAAGAGGCTGAAAAGGCCTTCCAAAAAATGAAAGAGGTAATGAGTAGTTGTCCCATACTTGCACTTCCTGATTTTACTAAACCTTTTGTTGTGGAATGTGATGCTTCAGGTGGAGGAATAGGGGCTGTCCTAAAGCAAGGCCAACACCCCATAGCCTTTGAGAGCAGAAAGTTGCAGCCTCATGAAAAACGTTACTCCATTTATGATAAAGAAATGCTGGCCATTATGCATGCATTGGCCAAATTCAGACAATACTTGGTGGGCAGCAAGTTTGTGGTGAAAACTGACCACAATAGTCTAAGACACTTTCTCACCCAAAAAGATCTAAATGAAAGGCAACAAAAGTGGGTAAGCAAGATTCAAGCTTATGATTTTGATATTGAATATGTCAAAGGAAAGAATAATATAGTAGCAGATGCTTTGTCAAGAAGGCCTTCTTTTTCTCTCATGGATATTGCCAAGGATTGGAAAAACATGCTACTAGTTGAATATGCCAAAGACAAATTTGCTTGTGATGTGTTGGATGGAATCAAAGGGGATGATAATTATAGGATTTTGAATGGGCTGATATATTATAAGGGAAGAATTTATTTAGTTCATAACTCCAAGCTCAAGTACCGAATTTTGCAAGAAGCACATGATTCCCCAGTAGCGGGCCATCCGGGGATCTTCAAAACTTATAGACAGTTGAGGCAAAGATTTTTTTGGAAGGGGCTGAAGGAAGATGTTCAGAAGTATGTGAATGAATGTAAAGCATGTCAACAAAACAAATCAGAACTTACATATCCAGCCGGCCTATTACAACCATTGCCCATTCCGGAGCAAAAATGGGACAGTATTTCCATGGATTTCATCACCGGATTGCCTAAATCCTTGGGTAAGGATTGTATCTATGTGGTAGTTGATAGGTTGACAAAATTTGCTCATTTTTTTGCTGTTACATCATCTTTTAGTGCTGCACAAGTGGCTGATATTTTTTTCAAAGAAATCTTCAGATTGCATGGGCTTCCCAAGAGCATTGTCAGTGATAGAGATAGTAGATTCATGGGTGCTTTTTGGAAAGAAATTTTTAGATTGGTAGGCACTCAATTGACTCCAAGTACCAGCTATCATCCACAAACTGATGGACAAACAGAGAGGGTAAACCAATGGTTAGAAGGATACCTAAGAAACTATGTGGGAGGGCAGCAAAAAGCATGGGCAAAATGGCTACACTTGGGTGAGTTTTGCTACAACACCACTTATCATATGTCAATAGGAATGTCTCCTTTCAAAGCATTATATGGTTATGATGCACTTACATTTGATGACATTATATTTGGTGATAGTAGAGCCCCAAAGGCTAAAGGTTGTGTGGAAGAGAGCCAAGAAATTTTAAAGCTCTTGAAAGACAATTTGCAGGTTGCTCAAAATCAGCAAAAACAATATGCTGATAGACATAGAGAAGAGAGAACCTTTCAAGTCAATGATTTAGTATATTTAAGGTTGCAGCCCTATAAACAAACATCTCTCTAAAAGAATGGAGCAGAAAAATTAAAACCAAGGTACTATGGGCCATACAAGGTAGTGCGGAAGGTTGGAGAAGTAGCATATGAACTAGAACTTCCGGAAGGGAGTAAAATCCACAATGTATTTCATGTTTCTTGTCTTAAGAAAGATCTTGGTCAGCAAATCATCACTTCAGAAATACTTCCTCCTTTGGATGATGAAGGTCAGCTCACACTTGTTCCGGAAAAGATTTTGAAGACACGGGAAAGAAGGTTGAGGAGTAGAATCATCAAAGAATATTTAGTGCAATGGAAGGACTTACCAAATGAAGATGCCACATGGGAAGAGGAGAAGATTTTGCAGCATCCAAATTTGAAATTGCTTGAGGACAAGCAATCTTGGGTGGGGAGGACTGTAATGTCCCCATTCAAATAAGTGCATAGTAAGACAATCCCATCAATCCTACTAGTTTCCTAGGTTGGATGGGAACATGTGGGATGGTAATAAGGAAGCTAATAAATGATATTTAGATATTAGAAGGGTTCAAGTATTTAATAAATATGATGAATAAATAAATTCAAGAGAATTCTAGGTGGCAAGTGGTTTTGGAGACATATGGAGGTGGTGGGACCCACACTAGCTTGATTTTTCAATGACACATGGCAGCTCTCTCTTGCCAATTCGAATTCATGGGAAGGTGAACACTCTTGGGTGAGTTGGTAAGTCATAACACATGGCATTGAGCATATTAGGTCGAAATGGGATGGAATAGTAACCTCCATGGGAGAGGAAGAGTCAAATTGGAGACTAGTGGACACTTGGGCTAGATTCCCTAGTTTTATGACAACAATAATGAAGCATCTATGACATTTATGACAAAATTCAGACCTGACTTCTTACACCTGACCATTATGACATGTCAGCCCCAAAAATAGGCTCAAGGAAGGCGCTCATGGAGTTGGAGGAATCCAAAGAGACTCAAATTCGAATTTGGGAGAAGATGGAAGGTTGGAACTAGGAGACAAGTGGCAAATGAGGAATATTTCCTAAATGGAAAATTATTGAATCTATTGAGAGGATTTTGACCCCTTGAAGGCTAATGTTGGTTATAAAATGTAGAAATCAAGTATGAGAATGGCTTTTGATGATTTGAGAAAAATTGCATTTGTGAAGAGAGAGCTAGTGGATGACTAGTTTCTTGCCTTAGCCAATTTCGAGGGTGAAAGATTCCCATCCAAGTTGGTGTTTGGAGAGGCCACTCAGGTCTTTCATGGTGCTGTAATGGAGTTTGTATTTGCAGGTATCAGCTACAGGAAGTTTCATGGTTTGGTTTAGTGCAGCACTTTCTCTCCACCGTTTCCAGTTTTGAAGGCATATTCATGCTCCTTGAGGGAGGGCGTTTTTGGTGAGCACTTGTGCTTCTTGAGAGAGATTATCATTATATATTTATGATTGTAATAGATTCATATCCTCTGTTATTAATATTCAGAAAGTCTCAGGTCGAAATACCCACTGGTTGTATGCAAAACTATTGATTAATGAGCAAACAATGTCCATTTCCCCAATGCATTGATGTATGACACTATAATGTTGATTATTTCGAATGGATGGATGATTCTCTGATATATTTGTGATAAATATAATGCCATGGATGTCTTCTACAAGTTTCATGTACTGTACTTGAGCATTTGAAGCATTTTTACTCAGTTTAGTTGTATTGGGAGATGAAATAGTGCCATTTCCCCAAGGGTCGAATTGGGGGTTTTTGCTGTTGAATGTGAGAGAGTTATAACAGTAGTAAAAATCAATTAATGGTCAATATGAGACCTCAATAACATACTTAACACATTATATACCTCTGTTCATAAATTTGTGGGAGTTTGGAGGCATTTGGAAGGCCATTTTCAGTGTTACCCGGGGGGGATTTGATGCACAAATTACTAGTCAAAATTACCTATATTGATCAGAATACAAATCAAGTTTGCAGCAGTATTTGGAGGTCCATAAAACATCCCTGAACCTGATATTCAAGTCTAAATACCATTAATACACTCATACAGAAGATTTGGGAGCATTTGGGATGATTTGGAGGTCAAAACAGTTAAACTAGTCAAAGGTCGAAATTGGGGAAAAAGTTGAAAAATTGGCATTTTAATAAAATTTGAAAAAGGGATATTACAGATCTCTTTAACTTTTGGATCTGTTTGGAGACCTGTTTTGTATCACATTTACACACTTGTTTAGAGCCTTATTTGCAGCTTGATATCAGCTTATACTCCTCTTGAAAAGTTAGGAATTTTTCATACCATTTGGATCAAGACATTTACAATTGGAATTCACTTCCAAACACCTTTAAATCTGCTCCAAATTGTAATCAATTTTCAATCTTTCTTTCAATTAGTAGTAGATCTATTTGCTTACAACCATATGTGATGATAGATCCCCTTTTTAACATGTTTAAGGACTGATCTTAACCTACATTAATGTCTCTTTACATGGCTCCAAGTATCCCAAAGCATACGTAAGAAATTGTTCATCAAAACACCTTAAGCACATTCAATATTTCAGATCTTTAGCATATGCTGATTGGAAACATTAATCGAACATAAACCATACACATTTGGAAGAACCATACACAATTGAAAGAAAATTTCACACACATTTGCATTTGAAAAACACACTTTGAACATCACATGATTGAGACAATGAGTAATTTCTTTCCAAAAAACTGAATTAAACTTTAATTAGTTGCATTTTGTTTTAGAGTTAGAATATTTTAATGATTTTCATGCACAATTAGAGAGAGTTGCACCTTTAGAGTTTAGTTTTATTGAGATATATTGTGTATGACGCACCGTATCCTCTTCACTCGCATCTTATGATGATCTTGTGAATGAGAAAGTGCATCTCGCTTGTAATAGTTTAGGAGCTGATTTTTTCAAAGAATCTTATATCGAGCCACTGTATCCTCTTCACTCGCACCTTATGGAAAACTTGTGAATGATAAAGTGGATCTCACTTGTAACAGAGTAGAATTAAGTTTTGCATATAGTTTTTTGAGCCACCGTATCCTCTTCATTTGGGCCTTATGGCGATCTTGTGAATGAGAAAGTGGATCTCACGTGTAACAGTTTAGAATTTAATTCATAAGCATTCTAAAGGGATCTGTGTATCCTCTTCACTTGGGACTTATGGTGATCTTGTGAATGAGAAACAGGGATCCCCCATGTAATATAATTAGATTCATGTTTACTTGAGATATCTGTTTGGGTTACATTGGTCTTTACACATCAGTTATTATCTATATTTCAGAAAAAAAAACTATGCATGAACATACAACATCTACTAGAAATTTTGCATGTCTGAAAGAAACTCATGAACCTCTAACTCTTCCTTAATTTAGAATATTCATCAAATTGAGAGGTAGAGTAGTGAGCATTTTGCATTGTTTGGTTCATCTTCCTATTTTCGAGTCAAAAGACCACCAATTTCATTTCCACTCCTGAAACTAAGCAAACTACCCTTAAAATTGACGCTTAATCTAAAATTGAAAAACTTTTGGTTTTCATATCACCAACAAGTTTAGGTTAGTGCCCTAGATTAGGTTTGGAGAGTTAACACTCCTGGGTTCCAAAAATTTGAAACTAGCATTGATTCAAGAGAGTAAATCCATTAGTAGAAAAAAATGCTTATCGAGAAAGCGCTTCTGAAACATGCATCAAGCATGAGGTCAATATGGATAAGTAAAGGGTGGTTCCCCCCTTTTGCTTATTTAGTGGGACATGAGCTTATCGAAGGGATTCTATGTCCAGTGACAAGTCCTTGGGGTGACATCATTGTTTCTAGAGTTCTTGGTTATGAGAGTTGTCCCTAACTTACAATTGTTCTTCCCGACCGTCGATTGTAAAGTGGTAACTTTAGTGGCTATTCCTAGGATATCACATAGGCTATTGTGAGTGGGACACACTTCCAATACCTGAGACAAACTATGGAACTTTTACTCCTTGGGAGGGTGATTGGTCAGAAACCAACACTTGCACCCCTGGCGATTAAATTTTATTGTAATTGTTTCTCACACCTTCGCTCCTAGCAATTGTATGAGGACATGAAATCCCTCAATAGCTACTAGTTTTGGAAGGCCCTGTGATCCATCTTTTCACTAAACTTTGTCTCTTTGGAAAAGTAGTTTGCTTGCTTGAAATCTCTAGGGAATTTTTACTGTGTGGACACCTTTCATTTTTTTGAATCTAGACTACCTTAGGATTGTTTGATTCTATTTTAAACACATCCTTTTATCAACTTTTTAGAAGTGTCTACTCTCCCGATCCACCAGTCACGGTAGTAGCAAGGCGAGTCACCAAAAATTGAAGGCCCCACTACATTGCAGAGACAGATACAAAAACCACATCATAATGACTTGGAAACATAATTGATTTTAAATACAATTAATATTACTCGAGAAGAACAACATCAAACAAACCCTGAACATTCATTATCATATCATGAACTGAATATAGACATAGTTGATGATCTTACTCTAGTTGAAATTGAAACATTGAAAAATCACACACATGCTCATTTAATTCCACATTTGATGAGTCTTTCAGAACCAATGGTACTTACTATCCGTGAGTCACTAGGTTATATCAAACCTCTTTTTGAAAGTTTGAATGACATGCAAAGTTCAACAAGTGACCTTATGGCTTCATCAGGAGCACAAGGGACTACATCACCACAACATCAAATAGTTGCTAGAGGTAGCAATACTTCCAATTTGGCCTTTACATCAATCCCAACAGTTAGTATACCTATTAGTAGCACAAGTTAAACCATCACTTCAGTGCCAGTTGGTACAGTTTCAAGTTCCAATCCCGGAAGTACATCCACTTCGTCTACAAGAATCCCTACTGAAGGGTATGCCTTAACAAAAATTGGTTTTCCATATGATTTGGCTAATCAGGGTCAACACACATAAGGAGTAAACCCAAATCCTCTTGGTATGCCTAACACTTGTCCAAATTCTACTTCTGGGGGAAACCCTTCACCATGGAATGGTAATATTCCTGGCAGAAGTAATGAACCATGGAACATTTATGCCAATTGGGGTTATGCTACTCAAATTAGTGGAAATGCATCGGGGGGTTATCCTTCGACTTATCCTAGCACAATGCCTAGTGACAATCCACCTATCAACCCCATCCCACAATTGAGTGGGGAGGTTCCAGGAAGTAACCAATATTTTTGGCCACCACCTTCACAAGGGGAAATCAACCTTGGAACACTTATCTAAACCAAGGAAACATTCAATGGAGTGGTAATGTTCCACCAAGTAACCAATCTCAATGGAACATACCCCTGCAAGGGGGCAATCCACCCTTTAATCCTATCCTGCAATGGAGTGGTAATGTCCCACCAAGTAACCAATCTTAATTGAACATACCTCTGCAAGGGGGAAATCCATACATGAAACCTAGTTCACAATGGATCGGGCAACATTCAGGAAGTAACCAATCTTTTTGGATGCCACCTCCACAAGGAGGAAGTCAAACTTGGAACGATTTTCAATACCAAGTTCAACCACCATGGTATGGTTGGGATATAGGAAATAAACAATCTTCTTGGACCCCACCTCCGCAAGGAGGCAATCCACCCAATGGTCATGTTTCAGGAAGTAGCCAAACTTCTTCGATTCAACCTCCACAAAAGGAAAACCCACCTTGGAATTCTTATCACACCCAAGGACCACATCAGTGGAGTGGTCAGGTTCTAGAAAGCAACCAATCCTTTTTGGGCCTAACCCCGCAAGGGGGAAATCCAACCATTAACCCCATTCCGCAATGGAGTGGTCAGGTTCCAAAAAATAACCAATCTTTTTGGAACCAACCTGCAAGACCTACATTTGATCCAGCTAGGATGCCACATGAACCTCATGTCAATGGTATGACAGATTTCCTCAACCATCTCGAATAGATTAACCCACATCCGAGACAAGTATATATTCAGAATTTGCAACCCACAACTGGCCAGGAAATGCAGCAACCTTCTAATCCTTCCAACACTTATGATATCCTCATAGTCTCATCCATAGACTTGAGAGGAAAGAAGAAGAAGTATAAGGGTAAGCAAAGTGATAATACTTCCCAGAATTCTGAAATCTTTATAGTCGAGTCCAAAGACCTTAGGGACAAGAAGAAGAAATACAAGAGTAAGAAAAATGCTAACTCTGCGAACAAAGACGCACCAACTATGCTTCAATGCGGTTGGAAACACAAACCCACTATTTTGACACCGGTACCCCTGCTAGGG
The DNA here is from genome assembly GCA_027924585.1 of Larix kaempferi. Classification (NCBI taxonomy): domain Eukaryota; kingdom Viridiplantae; phylum Streptophyta; class Pinopsida; order Pinales; family Pinaceae; genus Larix; species Larix kaempferi. The sequence goes on from BSBM01001383.1 coordinate 3,865,952, forward strand.
GGAAACCAACCAACCCCCCCACAAGGGGGCAATGATCCTAATGCCAATGTCTTCATGTGTGATCCTGAGATGAACATTCAAACAAGACTTGATTCTTATGATGTCTCTCCTAGTACATCGGATCAATCGGAATCACAGCCAAGTGGTTATCTCTACATTAAGAAACCAACCATAGACTTAGTACCATACCCCCCAAAAGGTGTTCTCTGTAGAAAAATGCATAATCCTAGCACGCGAGCTGCTCATAATGGTAATGTTCTTGAGGACCTAACTCAAGTACCATGTGCCATGTCGACCTTGGAGGTATTGCAATATCATTATGCGCAAAGAAAGGAACTAGTTTCTACCATTGGTGCTGTTTATCCATCAGATGAGACTTTGATCACATCAGACATAAACCATTCAACATGTCAGGTCCTTTCCGAAATTGATTTTCATATTAAAGTAATGACTCATGGTAAGAACATCTATCTAACCACAGTACATGAAAGGACCTCAACTTGTGTAATGTCATTTAATTGTTGGAAAGCATTTGGATCACCCCTATCTGTTGTAGAAGTTTCAAACCAAGCTACTCAAATAGCTTCGACAGATTCGGATCAAAATATTCTTTTGATCGAGGAATATGATTCTGTTACTTGGCCCATTTGGGTTGTGAGATCTCCCAGCTCACATGATTTCTTGGATTACATTCTATCATCAAATGAAGATATCCCTAAAGTTGTAAACATTTGGTTGTACTCACCTAAGGACATCTTTGGTGGGGCCACTGGGACCATACTTGATATAAATCTACCCAACTATAGGAGCATGATTTGCATGTTCCTCGATCTTATCTGGTATATTTGGAAAATTGCATATAGGTTTAGGCCATCCCTTTGTGAAGATGCATTTGAACCTTTTGCAACCCAAACTCGCCATAGGGTCAAACCTATTGGAAATTGGTGGGTTAGCCCTTCATATCTGCATTTTCCACCATTCTGTCAGAAGAGCCTACCGAACATGGGACACCCTAGTCAGCACCCCATTGCAATTTTGGTGCCCATGCTGAGTTATTCTTATAGGCCCGAGAGCCCTATTAGTCCCATCATGACTTGGATTTTATTGGGATAACAGAGCCATTTTTGGTGACATTTTTTATGATGAATGGACCTGAGCTGTGCGTAGTTCATAATATCAAATTTTTCCTAAGTATCGGGAGTGCTGCGAAGATGTGTGCAGTACCAAGTTTTGAAGGATGCTGCGAAGATCAGCACTGTGTAGTTTCAGTGCTGCGAAGGTAGTAGGCAATGTGGAACCAATAAAGTTGTGTACTGGGTAGAGGATGGCCAGATATAGTGGATAGACCAATAGTGGTCTACTTTTGGTAAGACTGCTGAAAAGATGCTGAGTTGCGGGCACAAGTAGATCGGGAAGGCGGCCAACTGTACGAGTCCATTAAGCAGAGAACAGGTTGGGAAAGTGACAGTTTGGCGGGCAGCAGGGTATGTGACCGTTAAGAGGAAGTGATAGATGGAAAGCGATTGGGAGCTGAGCCAGTTGTACGTGGCCGTTAAGGGACAGACGACTTGCAGAGAAAGCGACTGGAAGCTGAGCCAATCGCACGAGTCCGCTAGTGGAAGGGTGGCTCGAAGTGGATGACCTGTTGGTGTGCGCACAACAGGAAGGATGAAAGCGATGGATCTAAGGCATGGAGGATTGCCACGACAGCAGAATCGCTATCAGAAGCCGGAATGACGGTAAAGAGGGACCATAGTGGTTTGCAAACCCTAAGGGTTTCGGTCTTCAATGTTGTAAAGACACAACCTTCGGGCATGATCTATTGAAAAAGACCATTTTTGTATAGGAGGGGTCGCTCAAAGACGAGAGAGGTAGATCATTGTGATCATGTTGTATTGTAATATCTTTTAAGTCAAGAAAACATTGTAAAGGCTCTACGGCTGAGTGTGCAGAGACCTATCCGAGCAAGAAGAGAGCTGCAGCTGAGTGCGTGGCTAAGAACTGTGAACCCTTCCTTAAAAGAAATATCAAACACAGTTCTTGTGGACACAACTTTCCATCCGGGGAAGTGAGCCACATTAAATAGTGTGTTGTGTGACTAAATGCTTATATGTGTGTTTATATTTATCTGTTTCTGTAGTTGAATGTCTGGATATTTGCTTATAGTCTGTTGTGAGAAGGCTTTTATATGCATTCGCCATCAAGAGAGTATGGAATGATATGTTAAGTCTGCATGAATAGATGCATGGTTAATATTATCTTTGCTTCTAAGGATAGTGAATCTATCATCTGCTTGAGCATAGAGGGAGTTGTTCACATATTTGAATGGATGCAGTCAATGAATATATAATAGTTATTTCGCACCTGAGGGTTATGTTTAAAATAGTAACATACTAAGTGAGTGTTATGAGCATTAAGTAGTAAGTTATTTAAGTATATGAATGAGTGGATAAGTAGTATTCAGTTCACTGCCTCAAGCATTTTTGCAAATAGTCCAAGTGTAGGAGGTCAAGCAACGGTGCTTGCAGTGAAGCATTAAGTCCCGCAGTAAGGTAGAAGATAGTGGTGCGGGCCACGGTGTTGACCATCGCCGCGTAGTCTAACCCTCGCAACGTACAGCTGGTGCACTGCAACGAACTTCGTCAGAGTCATCAAATCATCACTCACTATGGACATCTGAGTCCGCAGTGCCCCATTAGAAACACCTCGGGTGAGACCTCAGCCTGCTCATAGGCTGTTGCCGAAAGGGCTGGTGCGAAGGGGTTTTGTTAGTTTAAGGTAACCGTGCAAAACCTGGGTCTTCATAAAACCTCTGGTCAGCATTTGATAGCCAACAAATGGTTCCATTTCCATGCTAGAATCCATGATGAGTTCCAGTCGTGATGAGTGACAAAGAGTCTGAGCTCCCAGAAAGTGCATTGAACTGGCATCCTGAGAAGACATAAATCCAGGCTTGGTGGGATAAGACCATAAGAGATTTTAAAAGACAAGAGAACAGGAATCCGCATCCAAGTGACACAGTGGTCGGATAGATATATGTTGGACGAAATTCATGAAATTTTCTGGGCTACATTTTCAGACGAGCTGCACGCATGGATCTCGCGGCTCGCAGAAAAGAAAACCTGTTTTCAAGGAGGCGTTCCTACAGAGTGGAATCCTAAGCTCATATCAAAGCTCAAAGCAATAAATAGTGCAATGACACGCGCAGTGGACTTTTGGGTTGATCATATGCTAGAAGGATTTGTCACAGAGTTTGCTGTGGATACGCTCAAATCCTACAGCCAAGCAGAGGCACACTTTTTCGCAGGTTTTGAAGGTAAGTTCCTGAACAATCTCAGTCTATACATTAAGATGTTGTTAGCTGAGAAAGGTGTTTTAAGAATGCAGTAATATTTTCAAGTTGTCATGGTAAATAGCATTTATACCGATTTCGACGAAGATACTCACAACTTAAGAAGTGGGAAAAGATACAAGTTCAATTAGAATCTAGGAGGCTCTGGAATCCATGTAGATACTGAGATTCCTTCTGATATTGAAAACAAAGCTGCACCCCCATTTACCCCTCAGAACCCTCCACTTGCAGAGCCCACCCCGCCGAATACGAAGCCTAGTACATCTACCCCTATATGCTCACTGCGCAAAGTCCTTTATGACACCCTAGCACCCCTCAGGGTACACCTCAAGGTGCCCCTTCGAGTGCTACACCTCCCCCTAGAACCATGGCCCATATGGATATGAAGCTGCCTATATTCAAAGGGACAGGTCTAGAAGATCTTGACCAGCACTAGTTCCTTTGTGAAGCTGTCTGGAGTGTCAGACAGATCTGGGATGATGATGAGAAGAAAGCCCAGCTTATTACGACATTTAGAGGTAGAGCGCTGCATTGGTACATGAAGTATTCTACCATGCATCCCAAGACCTTGGCAGAGATTAAAGTTGCGCTGATAGCAGAGTTCAAGAAACCAAAGTCTAAATCTCAGTGTATAACTGAGCTGAAGGAAATCAAGCAGAGGCCGACAGAATCTGTCTGGGAGTTTGATCAGAAGTTCAAGACCCTGTTAGACCAAGTAAGCTTTGTTATAGCTCCAAATCAACACAAGGAATGGTTCATTGCTGCGCTGTTACCCCACATTAGATTACAATTGATGCAGCAGAAGGTTACGTCGTAGGAAGAGGCCTTAGAGATCGCACTGAAGTTGGAGGCTTCGCCAATCGGTGAGTCTAGTTCTGGGATGACGCATATTTAGAACCAGCTTACCACCCTAACACTCGAGCTGCATAGCATGAAGAATGGAAAAGAGCAGCGATATAAACTTCGTCACAAGATTTAGTGCACGAGTTGCAATGGAGAAGGTCATGACCGGGAGCATTGTCCCCTATACCGTGACTATCTCGGTAGTGGTGCACCTAACCCCATCAATCAGAACCAGGCACCCTGGTGTGAGATCTGCAGAACTACTGGTCATAGACCTGAAGATTGTTACCTAATACAGAAATATGTGAAGACGCCTAAGAACCTATATTGTAATTTCTATAAATCAGTTGGACATGATGAATCCAACTGCCATGCCTATGAACTAATGAATGAAAGAAAGCACGACATGGATTTAATGAGAGGCGCTGGCTTGTACATAGTGCAAGAATATAACCAGCCAAAGCAAGAAAACACGCATTATAATCAATCTATCTACAGAGGCCGTGTTGGTGGATACCGCGGTAGAGGAAGAAATATCGGCCCGACACAAGGAAGAGGCCATGGCGGGGTCATCTGCTATAACTGTGGCCAGCCAGGTCATGTATCCAGAGACTGTGTAAACCCATGCACCACCTATAATTATTGTAAATCATTTGAGCACGTGATAGAATATTTCCTGGTGCTATAGGTAGAGATGTAGAAAAGCAGAAGGATAGATGCGCCAGCCCCGAACATCCAGTGGATCATAGCAGAGAATAGACCTGTGGATCCTAGCATTAAAGTAGTCACACATAGTGGAATGGAGATAGGCCTTGATAAGGGAGCAGAGGCTTCCACTTCAGGAGAGGATCATGCGAAGAAGGGCCCTCTCGAAACAACATGGGTACGAAAAGCTTCAGGAAAGTCGCCTGCTCTAGATCTAAAGTAGAATAAAGAAGCTTTTGTTGACGTGTGGGATTCTTTCAGAGAACCAGCACCTAAATCGCCAAGGATCCAGCTGCACAGCGAAGTACCATGTGTTGAAGACACACTTGTTGCGTATGACAAGACAAGACACACATCGGATGTTAGCACCTCTGTTGCGTAGTTCCTAAGAAGTTGCTGAAAAATGAAAACGCGATAGCAAAGCTGGAGAAGCTAATAAATCTATACGAACCACAAAGAGAAGCAGAAACTTCTGATGGCGCCCTACATCATATAAAGAAACAGAAGAGGTCAGGATGAGAGATGAGGTTCACTGCACATATAGGAGACTTTGATATGGATGAATTTATCCTTGATCTGGGATCAGAAGTAAATGTCTTGAACAAGTAGACATGGTAGTAGATGGGTCAACCAAAGCTATTGTGGTCACCTATCCAGTTGAGAATGGGCAACCAAGGGAAAGTTATACCATTTGGTCGATTAGCCAATGTTGTGGTTGATATTGATGGAGTACAAAGCCATGCAGACTTTGAAGTCATCGAGATTGTTGACGATATCTAGCCCTTTTTTGCGCTGTTAGGAATTGACTGGGCTATTGACAATTTAGCCATTATAAATTTAAAAACAAAGAATATGATATTTGAAGGCAAGCATATGCGGGTTATCGCACCATTGGATCCTGCAGATGGGGACATATATAGCGAGCTGATTCAGGAGGAATCTAAGGCCCAAGATTTGGACCGACTGTACCAGATGACTGTGAACCAGGAGGATTACATTAATCCTACTACAGATGGTGCACTCAGCTGGAGATGTGATAGCTCCTGTGTTTCTGGCTTCGACGTTGGACTGGAAAACTTGCAGAATCGCATGCATGAACTGTCAGTTGGAAGGTGTGTGTAGGTCACGAAATCACTGCACTGGATTGGAAAGGAGGTAAGTCCGATCCCTACATTTGATAGTTCTGCTAACGTTTATACTTTTATTCAAGACTATATTGCAGCAGTTCCACAACAGCATAGGTTACCAGCATTGGATATGGCACTCCGTGGCATACCTTCCAGATGGTGGGATTCACACAAACACATATTGATCACTTGGGAGCAATGCAGAACAAAGATGTAGATTCGGTTTGCAGAAAGGGTTACCTTACCCTTTGAGAAGTTCAACGGGCAGACAGACCCTAGCCAGCATGTGGAAGTCTGTTCACAAACATGGGAAGAAAGGCCACCTGAAGAGTAGGTGCACTTGTTTATGCGTACTTTGGAAGAGGATATTCCAAAGAAATGGTATCTAGACCTGGAGTTACGCAGGGAAACCTCAGATTGGGAAACATTAACTGCGAACTTCCAGAGAGATTTCAGCTTCGAGGATGAGAACCCTTTGATACATGAGGCACTGCAGATAATCAAGGAACGTGTATTCAGAACAGATTATCCTCGCGAAGATATGTCAAGGGAAGAATTCTTCGGCAATGATTACAGTCCTGCGAATATACACTCATAATGGAAAGAACATGAAGAACATCTGATAGAATATTATAATTTAGCTGAGGATGATGAGCATGAAAGACAAGAAGATGAAGATGATCCACGCAATATCAATATAATAGAGTTAGAAGGTGTGCGTGATATAGAAGGACCGCCATTGGAAATTCTGGACATGAGTGGACCGGTCAAGACATAGAAGGTGAACATCGGCACGACTAAAGAGATGAAGTTCGCATCTATCGGAGACTACTGGGATGATCAAACTGTCGTGGAGATCACAAACACATTGCATGAGTATCATGAGCTATTTCTAACCAAGTTTACAGAGATGAAAGGAATATTGGGTGACTTAGGAGTCATCAAAATCCCTTTGAAGCCAGGTGCTAAGCCTGTGAAGCAGCGACCGTATAGACTGAATCCATGGTACAAAGAGAGAGTCTGTGTAGAGTTGGACAAAATGTTAGAGGCAGGGATCATCGAACCTGTCGAGGAATCTGAATGGATCAGCCCTATGGTCATCCAGGACAAGAAATCAAAGGGTGAGATCAGGATATGTGTCGACCTCAGAAAACTTAATGATGCATCAATCCATGGCCCATTCCCTACACCTTTTACGGATGAAGTACTTGACAATGTTGGAGGGAATGAGGCCTACTCCTTTACCGATGGTTTCTCCGATTATCATCAAATCAGAATTGATCTCGCGGATAGGCATAAGATGAAATTTGCTACAGAATGGGGGTCGTTCCAGTATATAGTCATGCCATTGGTTTGAAGAATGCCCCTACCATCTTCTCCAAAGTCGTCATCGCGGCATTCAAAGATTTCATGCATAAGTTTCTCAAAGCATATTTTGATGATTGGACTGTCTTTCGTTTGCTGAAAAACCATTGTGCAAATATGAGAATGATGCTTGAAAAATGTAGACAGAATCAGATCTCACTGAATCTGAAGAAGTGCATCTTCTGTGTTCCATATGGAATCTTACTGGGACATATTGTCTGTAAGCAGGGCTTGATGGTGGACCCTGCGAAGATTGCCATTATTGTGAGTTTACCTACACCAACTTCAGTTAGGATGGTGTGCTCTACCTTGGGTCATACATGTTATTACAGGAAGTTCATTAAGGGTTATGGGCAGATAACAGCCGCAATGGAGAAGTTGTTGAAGAAGGATGTGCCATTCGTTTGGAATGAAGAGTGCGAATAGGGTTTTGACACCCTTAAAGTGAAGATGGTTACCGTGTTGCTCCTAGTCTTTCCAGACTGGGTGAAGCCGTTTCATGTTCATGTGGACGCATCATGCATTGCCCTGGGCGTTGTGTTAGCTTAGCAAGGAGAAGGGGGTATTGACCACCCCATTGCATTTTCTAGTAGGAAGCTATCGACAACATAGAAGAACTATACCACTACTGAGCGGGAAGGACTTGCGATGGTATATGCCCTTTAGATTTTAGACATTATCTACTTGGTGCGCACTTCCTCATGTTCACTGATCATTTTGCATTGAAATATCTGGTCAATAAGCCAGTGTTGGGGGGGCGTATATGTAGATGGATGTTGTTGTTCCAGGAGTACAACTTCGAGATCATTGTTAAACCCAGCAGGCTGAATTTGGGACCTGACCACCTGTCTAGAATAGAGTCGGGAGACGAGCCAATGAACATTGAAGATAGTCTGCCCGATGCGCAGCTGTTTTCTATACAGGTTGCAGATGATTACTATAAGGATATCATTGATTTTCTGACAACAGGGATGACACCACAAGAATTTTATGTTCAGCAGAAGAAGCAGCTAGTAGTATGCACCGTGGATTTCACTATCATTGCAGGTCAGTTATACAAACTCAGACCAGATGAAGTCCTGCGCAGATGTGTACTCGACCACGAGAAATGATATATACTAGCAAATGTGCATTCAGGGATCACAGGAGGTCATTACACAGGAAGAGCTACTGCATAGAAGATATTGCGTGTAGGGCTATGGTGGCCTACCATCCACAAAGATTCTAAGGAATACTGCAAGAACTGCGATGTCTGTCAGAGGATAGGGAAGCCGTTGTAGAGAGACGAAATGCCATTGAACCCGCAGTTGACCTTACAAGCCTTTGATAAGTGGGAAATTGATTTTGTGGGACCTATAAACCCACCGGGAAAGAGAACTGGTGTGAGGTATATTATTACTACCATGCATTACCTCACTAAATGGGTAGAAGCTAAACCAGTGAAGGACTGCAGCGCAGGTACTGCCGCGTAGTTCATTTTTGAGGAATATTTGTCAAGATTCGGTTATCCGAAAATTTTGATGAGTGATCAGGGCACTCACTTTCTGAATAAGACCATTGAATCCCTCACAGAGGAGTTCCACATTTTTCATCACCGCAGTATGCCATATCATCCGCAGGCGAATGGAACTATTTAAGCTTTCAATAAGATACTAGAAAATGTGTCGAGGAAGGTGTGCAATGTAAACAGGGATGATTGGGACCTGCACATCTCGTCTGTGCTTTGGGCATACAAGACAACTTGTAAGAAATTGATGGGTAGACACCTTTTCGCTTCACTTATGGGCAGGAGGTCATAATTCCAATGGAGTACATTGTCCCCAATCTAAGGATTGTTGCCTTCACCGGAATGGCAGATCGCGAAGCATTAGATGAAAGACTGCTACAATTAGTCGGCTTGGAAGAGGATCGTTTCATTGTAGGCTTTGAACAACAAGTCTAGAAGGATCATGAAAAGGCATGGCGAGATCGCCATATCAGGAACAAATGCTTTCAGGTAGGTGACTTAGTCCTCCTGTATGATAGCAAGTTCATGAAATTTCCTGGCAAGTTTAAAATACATTGGCTTGGTCCATATATTGTTATGCATGTCACTAACAGTGGTGCAGTTCAGTTAGCCACTTTAGCTAGTGATACCCTACCCACTATGATAAATGGAAGCAGACTTAAGTTGTACCGCGATAGTCCTGCTTTGCAGCATGCGGAAAAATAAACATGGGGAGAAATTTCTAAGTGTCAAGTACAGTTGAAATTGGGCACTAGAAATGTATAGAGTCTATACATGTATCATAAAGGAAGAATGTATGAGTTGTGCATCACTATTGAAGCTGCGCAGGATCCGGAAGCAGAGCAGTGGAAAAACGCCTGGGGTAGTTCAAAGATCAATACCGCGAAGGCACTGCCGTGCAGTTCAGCACAACATTCAGAGAAAAATAGCCATTGCATGCCTTTTGAAAAAATAGCCATTGCATGCCTTTTGAAAAAATAGCCATTAAAATGACCGTTGTAGCAATTGCTTCAGCATTTAAAGGGAAGATAGCCATTCTGGATAGACTGACGGATGAAAAGACTGAAAGATCTGAGGGATTTGGCCGCCACAGGTCGCATTTAATGCCTATCTAGCTATTGAAGGGCGTGGGAGGGGGTCTGCTGTGCCTATAAATAACACCATTTGAAGACTCGCGGGTGTTACCAAACACTTAGTATTTTCTTGCTATTAACTCCCCGGGCTAGTAGTCATCTGTATTCTGTCTACCATAGCCACTATCTCATCAAGTGAATGTCCGAACCGCTTTACGTAGAGAAAGAGATTACTATTGAAGAAACATTGAGAATCTTTCAGCACGGAGGGGTTCAACAGTTAATGAAAACTCCTGTTAAGAAGGTTGTTGTAGAACAATGTCAAGGATCCCGCAAATCACCAAGGATTAATCCGACAATGCAGGATAAGGGAAAGGACACAGTGAGTGCACCTTGAACAAACCATTCCAAGCCAAGTTCAGTGGGCACAAGGAAACCCATATTCACCAAGGAAATTTCACTCAAGATGACACCAGATTATATCTCGCCGTGGGTGTTGGATGCCCCTGTGTATAAGCTCGTAAAAAATGCCAAGTATGATATCCCTCTGTCGCCAGTGTCTAAGCATGTAAAAATTACGACAAACCTATTGAGAAAGATCCCAGACTGCAAGTGGGTGTATTATGACCTCTTGGGAATGAAGAAGGATGAGCCACATGATCCCAAGCACCCATATTTTCAACCAGATCAATATATGTGCTGGAAAAAGGATGCAAAAGGGGAGCTGAATCTGGTGGCCGAAAGCTATTTAACACCAGTGGTGCAGTTAGGACTATTAAACCTGCTGCGACTACCCCATTTTGAAAGGTCGACCGAACTAAACATCGTGGTTCGGACCTTGATGGAGCAAATCCACCAAGGTTATTTATGGATGAAAAGGCCCATAGACATCAATATCGACTTAATCCATGTCATTACAAGATTAAGTAAGCGCGGTGAGGATCCAAATCAGTTCTTCCAAGGGAAGAGCAAAGAAAAAGAGGCTGTGGAAAAGATGAAGAAGAGCCACTCGCTGGTGAAGGGAAAACGAGCTTTTCCTATCAATGAGATTGGCGATCGAGCAACAAGGTTCATTACACAGATGCTCGTAGCAAAGGTATTGAGAACAACAAGACCCACCGAGGAGCCTGCGGGTGTAGTACTGCTTGGCGCCGCAGCAGTAGAAGGCACAGAGTTTAATTGGTGCCAATACTTACTGAATGAGTTCATGGAGGAAGTCAATTATATTCAACAAAATAGGGGCAGCTTCCATTTTACATGGCTGATTGTCCTCATCGCATTCATTGGATGGAAGGAGACGAAGGACTTTGTCGGCGTCAGTTTTGATAGATCCGAACCCAGGGGAATCAGGTTCATAAACCTATGGGAAAATATAAATCTGCAATGCCAACACGCTACCCAAGAAGTCTTCTATCAATATTACACGCATTTGCGCAAGGTGATCACGCGCACGCCAAGAATAATGAAGCAGGTAACAAGAAAGTACATAGGCATTGTCAATTTCACTGCTGACATGTGTTGTGTGTTAATCTCTCCAAAGGAAAAGATGAAGAAGCCACAGTGGTTCCCTGGGCACTACCACATGATAGAAGAAGATATAGAGCTCATTATGAAAGAATGGCCTACCGACTGCTGCGTCGAAGTTCTGGACATCCCGAGAGACTCAGAAGAGGATGAGCTGATTCCTCCACCATGTCCGATCATTGAAGAGAAAGAGCCAGAGAAGGGCAGGAGAAAAGAGCCAGAAAGACCATCCCAGCCAAAGGAAAGAAAGAAGCAAAAGGCGACAAAAACTCCCGTGGATACGGTTTTGAAAGAGGACGAATTTGACATGATTGTAGACAAAGTGACTGAGACCCTTGGAGAATTCATGTCTAAAAAAGAGAAACATGATAAGGCCATCCAAGATGACCTTCAGAGAAACTGGATTATGATGCAAGGGCTCATGAAGAAAATGGAGGATGTGCACAACAGCCTACCTCTGCCACGCATCTCGGGGGCTGCAGGAGATTCGCAGTAGGTACCATCCCCACTCACTATCGCGCTGCCAGTAAAAATGAGAGTTGTCTGTATCGACCCCATGGCCGTAACATTTCCTACGTCGGAGGACATGGTTCTGGACACAACAAATGTTGATGCAGTTGAGCTCGACTTGACTAAGATCCCACTACCTAGTCTGCATTATTTGCACATGCAGGTGGGTGATGAGATGCGCGACAGAGCCTCGCAGGCAATGAAAGCAGAAGCTCAGTTACAAGCCATGAATAGGTAGCTTGAGGAGTCAAGCACGTGCACCTTGCTGATGATGGGAGATGAACAGTAGCGCCGACAGAAGCTGGAAGCTACAATCAACTCTATTACGGAAGATAATCCCGACGATACAGTCCACAGAATAGCGGATAGGGTGCGGACCCTAAAGTAAAAAATGGAGGACAAGGTAGTCCTATATGAGGCAGATATCAATCTTCTCAAGGAAAAACTGAAACCGCAGAATTAGTTAACTGAGAAGCAGCAGAGAGAAGTTGAAGTAAGGACTGCAGCAGAGAGCATCATAGCAGAGGTTGTGAAGTGCCAGCAATTACTTGATCAGTCCTTGAAGGTGTTCACAGACCTTGAGGAAAATCCATGGCTGCAACAGACAAAGACCGCGGTGAAGGAGAAACAAACTGCATTGGAAGCCATGCAAGTAGAGGTGAAGACTCTACCACCACGAGACAGACTGCAGAAGTTCAGAGAAATATATGCCCTGAAGAAGGAAGTAAAGATCTTACATGAAAAGGAGACTGCGATGGACAATCAGTCACAGCCACTCCTCGAAGATGCCTTTAAGGTGTCATAGTGCATAGAAAATAAATTGAAAGAGCTACAAGCCAACCAAGAAGCAGTGGAAGCCCAAGTTGGCGAGGAGACAAGACCTCAAGAGCTTGAGATTGTCAAACAATTGGAGCAGCAGGTCAAAGAAACAATGAAGGAGCTGACGGACACTTATAATGAGTTCACAGCCAAGCTAAACACTCAGATTGGTGAGCAGACTCCAGTCCTAGACATTGAAAGTGGCTTGGGGACGAGCCACAGGTAAGTGTTAGGGGCATGTTGGGCCTGGCCCAATAGGGCCATTTTTGGTGAAATTTTTGATGATGAATGGACCTGAGTTGTGTGCAGTTCAGAATATTGAATTTTTCCTAATTATCGGGAGTGCTGCGAAGATGTGCGCAGTACCAAGTTTTGAAGGATGCCATGAAGATCAGCACTATGCATTTTCAGTACTACGAAGGTGGTAGGCCACATGGAACCAGTAAAGTTGTGTACTAGGAAGAGGATGGCCAGATATAGAGGGTAGACCAGCGGTTGTCTACTTTTGGTAAGACTACTGAAAAGATGCCGAGTTGTGGGCATAAGCAGATTAGGAAGGAAACCAACTGTATGAGTCTGTTAAGCAGAGGAGGGATTGGGAAAGTGACAGTTTGGCGTGCAGCAGGGTACGTGACCGTTAAGAGGAAAACGATGGATGGAAAGTGACTGGGAGCTGACCCAGTTGTATGTGGTCGTTAAGGGACCGACGACCTGCAGAGAAAGCGACTAGAAGTTGAGCCAATCACACGAGTCCGCTAGTGGAAGGGTGGCTCAAAGTGGATGACCTGTCGGTATGCGTACAACAGGAAGGCTGAAAGCGATGGATCTAAGGCATGGAGGACTGCCATGACAGTAGAATCGCTATCAGAAGCCGGCATGACGGTTCAGAGGGACCGTAGTTTTTTGGAAACCATAAAGGTTTTGGTCTTCAATGTTGTAAAGACACGACCTTCGGGCGTGATCTATCTAAGAAGACCATTTTTATATAGGATGGGTTGCTCAAAGATGAGAGAGGTAGATCATTGTGATCATATTGTATTGTAATATCTTTTAAGTCAAGAAAACATTGTAAAGGCTCTACGACTGAGTGTGCAGAGACCTATCCGAGTAAGAAGAGAGAAGCAGCTGAGTGCATGGTTAAGAACTGTGAACCCTTCCTTAAAAGAAATATCAAACACAGTTCTTGTGGACGCAACTTTCCATCCGGGGAAGTGAACCATGTTAAATAGTGTGTTGTGTGACTGAATGCTTATATGTGTGTTTATATTTATCTGTTTCTGTAGTTGAATGTCTGGATATTTGCTTCCAGTCTGTTGTGAGAAGGATTTTATATGCATTCGCCATCAAGAGAGTATGGAATGATATGTTAAGTCTGCATGAATATATGTATGGGTAATATTATCTTTGCTTCTAAGGACATTGAATCTATCGCCTGCTTGAGCATAGAGGGAGTTGTTCACGTATTTGAATGGATGCAGTCAATGAATGTATAATAGTTATTTCGCACCTGAGGGTTATGTTTAAAATAGTAACATACTAAGTGATTGTTATGAGCATTAAGTAGTAAGTTAGTTAAGTGTATGACTGAGTGGATAAGTAGTATTCAGTTCACTGCCTCAAGCATTTTTGCAAATAGTCCATGTATAGGAGGTCAAGCAGCGGTGCTCGTAGTGAAGCATTAAGTCTCGCAGTATGGTAGAAGATAGTGGTGTGGGCCATGGTGTTGACCATTGTCGTGCAGTCTGACCCTCGCAGCGTACAGCTGGTGTGCTGCTGCAAAATTTGTCACAGTAATCAACTCATCACTCACTATGGACATCTGAGTCCGTAGTGCCCCATTAGAAACACCTCGGGTGAGACTTCAGCCTTCTCGCAGGCTGTTGTTGAAAGGGCCGGTGCGAAGGGGTTTTGTTGGTTTAAGGTAAGTGCACAGAACCTGGGTCTTCATAAAACCTTTGGTCAACATTTGATAGCCAACAAATGGTTCCGTTGCCATGCTAGAATCCGTGATGAGTTCCAGTCGTGATGAGTGACGAAGAGTCTGAGCTCCCAGAAAGTGCATTGAACTGGCATCCTGAGAAGATAGAAATCCAGGCTTGGTGGGATAGGACCATAAGAGATTTTAAAAGACAAGAGAACAGACACCCGTGTCCAAGCGACACATAGTGGTCAGATAGATATATGTTGGACGAAATTCATGAAATTTTCTAGGCTACATTTACGGATGAGCTGCACGCGTGGATCTCGCGGCTCGCAGAAAAGAAAACCTGTTTTCAAGGAGGCATTCCTACAGAGTGGAATCCTGATCTCATACCAAAGCTCAAAGCAATATACAGTGAATTGATGCGCGCAGTGGACTTTTGGGTCGATCATATGCTAGAAGGCTTTGTCACAAGGTTTGCTGTGGATACACTCAAATCCTACAGCCAAGTAGAGGCACACTTTTTCACAGGTTTCCAAGGTAAGTTCCTGAACAATCTCAGTCTATACATTAAGATGTTGTTAGTTGAGAAAAGTGTTTTAAGAATGCAGTAATCTTTTCAAGTTGTCATGGTAAATAAAATTTATAGTGATTCCGACGAAGATACTCACAACTTAAGAAGTGGGAATAGATACAAGTTCAATAAGAATCCTGGAGGCTCTGGACTCCATGTAGATACTGAGATTTCTTCTGATATTGAAAACAAAGCCGCACCCCCATTTACCCCTCATAACCCTCCAGTTGTAGAGCCCACCCCGGTGAATATGCAGCCTAGTCCATCTACCCCTATACGCCGTTTTGTTTTCATTGCGCAGAATCTTTTACGACACCCTAGCACTCCTCAGGGAACACCTCAAGGTGCCCCTTCGAGTGCCACACCTCCCCCTAGAGCCATGGCCCATATGGATATGAAGCTGTCTATATTCAAAGGGACAGGTCTAGAAGATCCTGACCAACACTGGTTCCTTTGTGAAGCTGTCTGGAGTGTTAGACAGATCCGGGATGATGATGAGAAGAAAGCCCAACTTATTACGACATTCAGAGATAGAGCGCTGCACTGGTTCATGAAGTATTCTACCACGCAGCCCAGGACCTTGGTAGAGATTAAAGATATGCTGATAGCAGGGTTCAAGAAACCAAAGTCTAAATCTCAGTGTATAACTGAGCTGAAGGAAATCAAGCAGAGATAGACAGAATCGGTCTGGGAGTTTGATTAGAAGTTCAAGACCCTATTAGACCAAGTAAGCTTTGTTATAGCTCCAAATCAACACAAGGAATGGTTCATTGCTGCGTTGTTACCCCACATTAGATTACCATTGATGCAGCAGAAGGTTACGTCGCAGGCAGAGGCCTTAGAGATCGTGATGAAGTTGGAGGCTTCGCCAATCGGTGAGTCTAGTTATGGGATGACGCAGATTCAGAACCAGCTTACCACCCTGACACTGGAGCTATAGAGCATGAAGAATGGAAAAGAGCAATGATATGAACCTCGTCACAAGATCTGGTGCACGATCTGCAAAGGAGAAGTTCATGACCGAGACCATTGTCCCCTATACCGCGACTATCTCGGCAGTGGTGTGCCTAACCCCATCAATCAGAACCAGGCACCCTGGTGTGAGATCTGTAGAACTACGGTCATAGACCTGAAGATCTTTACCTAATACAGAAATATGTGAAGACGCCTAAGAACCTATATTGTAATTTCTGTAAGTCAGTTGGAGATGATGAATCCAACTGCTATGCCTATGAACTAATGAATGAAAGAAAGCATGACATGGATTCAATGAGAGGCATTGGCTTGTACATAGTCCAAGAAGATAACCAACCAAAGCAAGAAAACACACATTATGATCAATCTGTCTACAGAGGCCTTGGTGGTGGATACCATGGTAGAGGAAGAAATACTGGTCCGGAACAAGGAAGAGGCCACGACGGGGTCATCTTCTATAACTGTGGCTAGCCAGGTCATGTATCCAGAGACTGTGTAAACCCATGCACCACCTGTAATTATTGTAAATCATTCGAGCACATGATAGAAGATTTCCCGGTCCTAGAGGTAGAGATGCAAAAAAGAATAAGGATAGACGTGCCAACCTCGAACATCGAGTGGATCACAGCAGAGAATAGACCCGCGGATCCTAGCATTAAAGTAGTCACATGCAGTGGCATGGATACAGGCCGTGATAGGGGAGTAGAGGCTTCCACTTCAGGAGAGGCTCATGCGAAGCAGGGCCCTCTCGAAACAACATGGGTAAGAAAAGATCCAGGAAAGACGCCTGCTCTAGATTTGAAGAAGAACAAAGAAGATTTTGTTGACGCGTGGGATAATTTCATAGAACCAGCACCTAAATCGCCAAGGATCCCACTCCGCAGCGAAGTACCATGTGTTGAAGACACACCTGCTGTGTATGACAAGACAAGACACACATCATATGTTAGCACCTCTGTTGCGCAGTTCCTAAGAAGCTGATGAAAAATGAAAACGCGATAGTAGAGCTGGAGAAGCTAATAAATCTATAGGAACCACAGACAGAAGCAGAAACTTCTGATGGTGCACTACATGATATAAAGAAACAGAAGAGGTCGGGCTGAGAGATGAGGCTCACTATGTAGATAGGAGAATTTGAGATGGACGAAGTTATCCTTGATCTGGAATCAGAAGTAAATGTCTTAACCAAGTAGACATGGCAGTAGATGGGTCGACCAAAGCTATCGTGGTCACCTATCTAGTTGAGAATGGCCAACCAAGAGAAAGTTATACCATTTGGCCGATTAGCCAATGTTGTGGTTGATATTGATGGAGTACAAATCCATGCAGACTTTGAAGTCATCGAGATTGTTGACGATAGCCAGCCCTTTCCTCCACTATTAGGAATTGACTGGGCTATTGACTATTTAGCCATTATAAATTTAAAAACAAAGAAGATGATATTCGTAGGAAAGCATTTGCGTGTTATCACACCATTGGATCCTGTAGATGGGGACAGATATAGTGAGCCGATTCAGGAGGATTCTAAGGTTCGGGATTTGGACCAACTGTACCAGATGCTTGCGAACCAGGAGGATTACATTAATCCTATTGTGGACGGTGCACTCAGCTAGAGATGCGATAGCTCTTGCGTTTTTGACTCTATTGCTGGACTGGAAAACTGGCAGAATCGCATGCATGAAGTGTCAGCTAGAAGGTGCGTGCAGGTAACAAAATCACTGCACTAGATTGGAAAGGATGTAAGTCCGATCCCTACATTTGATGGTTCTACTAACATTTATACTTTTATTCAAGACTATACTGCAGTAGTTCCAGAAGAGCACAGGTTACTAGCATTGGATATGGCACTCCGTGGCATACTTGCCAGATGGTGGGCTTCGCACAAACACATATTGATCACTTGGGAGCAATGCAGAACAAAGATGCAGATTCAGTTCGCAAAAAGGGTTACCTTACCCTTTGAGAAGTTCAATGGGTAGACAGACCCTAGCCAGCATGTGGAAGTCTGTTCGCAGACATGGGAAGAAAGGCCACCTGAAGAGTGGGTGCACTTGTTTGTACATACTTTGGAAGAGGATATTCCAAAGAAATGGTATCTAGACCTGGAGTTACACAGGGAAACCTTAGATTGGGAAACGTTAACTGTGAACTTCGAGAGAGATTTCAGCTTCAAGGATGAGAACCCTTTGATACATGAGGCACTGCAGATAATCAAGGAATGTGTATTCAGAATAGATTATCCTCGCAAAGATATGTCAAGGGAAGAATTCTTCGGCACAGATGATAGTCCTGCGAATATAAACTCAGAATGGAAAGAACATGAAGAACATCTAATAGAATGTTTTAATTTAGCTGAGGATGATGAGCATGAAAGACAAGAAGATGAAGATGATTTGTGCAATATCAATATACCAGAGTCAGAAGGTGCGCGCGATATAGAAGGACCGCCATTGGAAATCTCGGACATGAGTGGACCGGTCAAGACATAGAAGATGAACATCGGCACGATTGAAGAGCCGAAGTTCACATCTATCAGAGACTACAAGGATGATAAGACTGTCGTGGAGATTGTAGACACATTGCATTGATGATCAAACATAGTTCTTGTGGACGTAGCTTCTCACCCGGGGGAGTGAACCACATTAAATAGTGTGTTGTGCGACTGAATGCTTATATGTGTGTTTATATTTATCTATTCTGTAGTTGAATGTCTGGATATTTGCTTACAGTCTATTATGAGAAGGCTTTTATATGCATTTGCCATCAAGAGAGTATGGAATGATATGTTAAGTCTACATGAATGGATGTATGGTTAGTATTAGCTTTGCTTCTAGGGATAGTAAATCTATCATCTGCTTGAGCATGGGGAAAGTTGTTCACGTATTTGAATGGTTGCAGTCGATGAATGTATAACAGTTAGTCCGCACCTGAGGGTTATGCTTAAAATAGCAATAGTCTAAGTGTGTGAGTGAGCATTAAGTAGTAAGATAGTTAAATGTATGACTGAATGAATGAGTGATATTCAGCTCATTGGTTTAAGCATTTTGCAAATAGTCCAAGTGTAGGAAGTCAAGCAGCAGTGTTTGCAGAATAGTATTAAGCCTCGCAGTAAGAAAGAAGGTAGTAGTGCTGACCGCAACGTTGACCATTTCCGTGCAGACCGACCTTTGTAGCACACAACCAGTGCGCTGTCGCGAGCTTCGTCACAGTCATCAACTCATCACTCACTTTGGACATCTAAGTATGTAGTGCCCCATCAGAAACACCTAGGGTGAGACCTCAGCCTGCTGGTAGGTTGTTGCCGAAAGGGCCGGTGCGAAGGGGTTTTGTTGGTTTAAGGTAACCACGCAGAACCTGGGTCTTTATAAAACCTCTGGTCAACATTTGATAGCCAACAAATGGTTCCATTGCCATGCTAGAATCTGTGATGAGTTCTAGTTATGATGAGTGACAAAGATTTTCAGTTCCCGTAAAGTGCATTGAACTGGCATCCTGAGAAGACAAAAATCCAAGCTTGGTGGGATAAGACCATAAGAGACTATAAAAGACAAGAGAATAGAAAACCGCATCTAACCGACATACAGTGGTCAGATAGCTATCTTTTGGATGAAATTCATGAAATTTTATGGGCCACATTTTCGGACAAGCTGTATGTGTGGATCTCGCGGCTCATAGAAAAGAAAACCTATTTTCAAGGAGGCATTCCTACAGAGTGGAATCCTGAGCTCATATCACAACTCAAAGCAATAGATAGCACATTGACACGCGCAGTTGAATTTTGGGTTGATCATATGCTAGAAGGCTTTGTCACAGAGTTTGCTGTGGATAAGCTCAAATTCTATAGCCAACCAGAAGCACACTTTTTCAGAGGTTTCCAAGGTAAGTTCTTGAACAATCTCAGTCTATACATTAAGATGATGTTAGCTGAGAAAAGTGTTTTAAGAATGCAGTAATTTTTTCAAGTTGTCATAGTAAATAACATTTATAGCAATTCCGACAAAGATACTCACAACTTAAGAAGTGGGAAAAGATACAAGTTCAATAAGAATCCTGGAGACTCTGGACTCCACATAGATATTGAGATTCCTTCTGATATTGAAAATGAAGCTGCACCCCCATTTACCCCTCAGAATACTCCACTTATAGAGCCAACCCTGCCGAATATACAGCCTAGTACGTCTACCCATATACGCCCATTTTTCTTTACTGCGTAGAGTCCTTTACGACATCCTAGCACCCCTCAGGGCACACCTTAGGGTTCCCCCTCGAGTGCTACACCTCCCCCTAGAGCCATGGCTTATACGGATATGAAGCTGCCTATATTCAAAGGGACAGGTCTAGAAGATCCTGATTAGCACTGGTTTCTTTGTGAAGCTATCTGGAGTGTCAGACATATCAGAGATGATGATGAGAAGAAAGCCCATCTTGTTACTACATTCAGAGATAGAGAGTTGCTCTGGTTCATGAATTATTCTACCACGCAGCCCAGGACACTGGTAGAGATTAAAGCTGCGTTGATAGTAGAGTTCAAGAAACCAAAGTCCGAGTCTCAGTGTATAACTGAGCTGAAGGAAATCAAGTAGAGACCAACTGAATCCGTCTGGGAGTTTGATTAGAAGTTCAAGACACTCTTGGACTAAGTGAGATTTTTTATAGCACTTGAACAACATAAAGAATGGTTCATTGCTGCGTTGTTGCCGCACATTAGGTTACCATTAATGCAGCAGAAGGTTACCATTAATGCAGCAGAAGTTTACATTGCAGGCAGAGGCCTTAGAGATCGCGATGAAGTTGGAGGCTTCACCAATTGGGGAGTCTAGTTCTAGGATGACGCAAATTCAGAACTAGCTTACCACCTTGACACTGGAGCTACAGAGCATGAAGAATGGAAAAGAGCAGCGATAAGCAGCAATATGAACCTCGTCACGAGATCTGGTGCACGAGTTGCAAAGGAGAATGTCATGACCAAGACCATTGCCCCCTATACCGTGACTATCTCGGCAGTGGTGCGCCTAACCCCATCAATCAGAACCAGGCACCCTGGTGTGAGATCTGCAGAACTACCGGTCATAGACTTGAAGATTGTTACCTAATACAGAAATATGTGAAGACACCTAAGAATCTATATTGTAATTTCTGTAAATCAGTTGGACATGATGAATCCAACTGCCATGCCTATGAACTAATGAATGAAAGAAAGCGTGACATGGATTCAATGAGAGGCGCTGGCTTGTACAAAGTGCAAGAAAATAAGCATCCAAAGCAAGAAAGCACGCATTATGATCAATATGCCTACAGAAGCCGTGGTGGTGGATACTGCGGTAGAGGAAGAAATACCAGCCCGACACAAGGAAGAGACCGCGGTGGGGTCATCTGCTATAATTGTGGCCAGCAAGGTCATGTATCCAGAGACTGTGTAAACCCATGCACCACATGCAATTATTGTAAATCATTTGAGCACATGATAGAAGATTTCTCGGTGCTAGAGGTAGATATTTAGAAAAGAAGAAGAATAGACGTGCCAACCCCGAACATCTAGTGGATTGCAGCAGAGAACAGACCTGTGGATCCTAGAATTAAAGTAGTCACACGCAGTGGCATGGAGACAAGTCGTGATAGGGGAGCAGAGGATTCCACTTTAGGAGAGGCTCATGCGAAGCAGGGCTCTCTTGAAAATATATGGGTATGAAAATCCCCAGGAAAGATGCATGCTCTGGATCTGAACAAGAACAAAGAAGCTTTCATTGACGCGCGGGACACCTTCAGAGAACCAGCACCTAAATCACCAAGGATCCCACTGTGCAACGAAGTACCATGTATTGAAGACACACCTGTTGCGTATGACAAGACAAGACACACAACGGATGTTAGCACCTCTGTTGCGTAGTTCGTAAGAAGCTGCTGAAAAATGAAAACGCAATAGTAGAGCTAGAGAAGATCATAAATCTATATGAACCACAGACAGAAGCAGAAAATTCTGAGGGCGCAGTACATCATATAAAGAAAAATAAGAGGTCGGGTAGCGAGATGAGGCTCATGACGTAGATAGGATACTTTGAGATGGACGAAGTTATCCTTGATCTAAGATAAGAAGTAAATGTCTTGACTAAGAAGACATGGCAGCAGATGGGTCGACCAAAGTTATCGTTGTCACATATCCCGTTGAGAATGGCGAACCAAGAGAAAGTTATCCCATTCGGCCACTTAGCCAGTGTTGTGGTTGATATTCATGGAGTACAAAGCCATGTGGACTTTGAAGTCATCGAGATTGTTGACGATAACCATCCCTTTCCTACGCTGTTAGGAATTGACTGGGCTATTGACAATTTAGCCATTATAAATTTGAAAACAAAGAAGATGATATTCGAAGACAAGCATCTGTGGGTTATCGCACCATTGGATCCTGTAGATGGGGATAGATATAGTGAGCCGATTCAGGAGGAATTTAAGGTCCAGAATTTGGACCGACTATACTAGATGACTGCAAACCAGGAGGGTTACATTAATCCTACTATGATGGTACACTCAGCTGGAGATGCGATAGCTCCTGCGTTTTTGACTCGGACGCTAGACTGGAAAATTGGCAGAATCGCATGCATGAAGTGTTATCTAGAAGGTGTGCGCAGGTCATGAAATCACTGCACTGGATTGGAAAGGAGGTAAGTCCGATCCCTACATTTGATGGTTCTGCTAACATTTATACTTTTATTCAAGACTATACTACAGAAGAGCATAGGTTACCAGCATTGGATATGGCACTCTATGGCATACCTTCCAGATGGTGGGCTTTGCACAAACACATATTGATTACTTGGGAGAAATACATAACAAAGATACAGATTCAGTTCTCAGAAAGGGTTACCTTACCCTTTGAGAAGTTCAATAGGCAGACAAACCCTAGCCAACATTTGGAAGTCTGCTTGCAGGCAGGGGAAGAAAGGCCACCTGAAGAGTGGGTGCACCTGTTTGTGCATACTTTGGAAGAGGATATTCCAAAGAAATGGTATCTAGACCTGGAGTTACGCAGGGAGACCTCAGATTGGGAAACATTAACTACGAACTTCTAGAGAGATTTCAGCTTCGAGGATGAGAACCCTTTGATACATGAGGCACTACAGATAATCAAGGAACGTGTATTCAGAACAAATTATCCTCGCGAAGATATGTCATGGGGAGAATGTTTCGGCACACATGACAGTCCTGCGAACATACACTCAGAATGGAAAGAACATGAAGAACATCCGATAGACTGTTATAATCTAACTGAAGATGATGAGCATGGAAGAGAAGAAGATGAAGATGATCCGTGCAATTTCAATATACCAGAGTCAGAAGGTGCGCGCGATATAGAAGGACTGCCATTGGAAATCCCGGACATGAGTGGACCAGTCAAGACACAGAAGGTAAACATTGGCACGAGTGAAGAGCCGAAGTTTGCATCTATCGGAGACTACTGGGATGATCATACCGTCGCTGAGATTGCAGACACTTTGCATGAATATCAGGAGCTATTTTCGACCAAGTTTACAGAGATGAAAGGAATATTGGGAGACTTAGGAGTCATGAAAATCCCTTTGAAGCCAGGCGCTAAACCTGCGAAGCAGCGACCGTATAGATTGAATCCACGGTATAAAGAGAGAGTCCGCGCAGAGTTGGACAAAATGTTAGAGGTAGGAATCATTGAACCTGTCAAGGGATTTGAATGGTTCAGTCCTATGGTTATCAGGGACAAGAAGATGAAGGGTGAGATCAGGATTTGTGTCGATCTCAGAAAACTTAATGATGCCTCTGTGCATGACCCATTCCCTACCTTATTTACAGATGAGGTACTTGACAATGTTGGAGGGAATGAGGCCTATTCATTTACTAATGGTTTCTTCGGTTATCATCAGATCAGAATTGATCCCGCGGACAAGCATAAGACGACATTTTCTATGGAATGGGGCTCATTCGAGTATACAGTCATGCCATTTGGTCTGAAGAACGTGCCTGCCATCTTCTCCAGAGTTGTCGTCGCGACATTCCTAGAAGCATATTTTTATGACTGGACTGTCTTTGGTTTGCTGAAAAATCATTGTGCAAATCTCAAAATGATGCTTGAAAAATGTAGACAGCATCAGATCTCACTCAATCTGAAGAAGTGCATCTTTTGTGTTACACATGGAATCTTACTAGGACATATTGTCTGTAAGTAGGGCTTGATGGTGGACCCTGCGAAGATTGCCATTATTGTGAATTTACCTACACCAACTTCAGTTAAGATGTTGCGTACTACCTTGGGTCATATAGTTTATTACAGGAAGTTCATTAAAGGTTACATGCAGATAACCGCAGCAATGGAGAAGTTGTTGAAGAAGGACGTCCCATTCGTTTGGAACGAAGAGTGCGAACAGGGATTTGACACCCTTAAACAAAAGATGGTTACTGCACCGATCCTAGTCTTTCCAGACTGGGAAAATCCATTTCATGTTCATGTGGACGCATCATGCATTGCCATGGGCATTGTGTTAGCTCAGCCAGGAGAAGGGGGTATTGACCACCCCATAGAATTTTCTAGTAGAAAGCTATCGACAGCAGAGAAGAACTATACCACTACTGAGTGGGAAGGACTTGCGAAGGTATATGCCCTTCAGAAGTTTAGACATTATTTACTTGGTGTGCACTTCCTTATGTTCACTGATCATTCTGCATTGAAGTTCCTGGTGAACAGGCCAGTGTTACGGGGGCGTATATGTAGATGGATGTTGCTATTCCAGGAGTACAACTTCGAGATCGTTGTTAAAACCAGTAGGCTAAATTTGGGACCTGACCACCTGTCTAGAATTGAGTCGGGAGAGGAGCCGACGAACATTGAAGATAGTCTGCCCAATGCGCAACTGTTTTCTATATAGGTTGCAGATGATTACTATCAAGATATCATTGATTTTCTGACAACAGGGACGACACCGCAAAAGTTTTCTGTTCACCATAAGAAGTAGCTGGTAGTGTGCTATAAACCGAATCTGGCTAACAATGAAGAGTATCCATCTTCGATAATTTTGTAATAATAAATGAGTAAATTATAATTGGATGATTGTAAATATTACAATGGAGGATTGCTTTTATAATCTTGAGCCATTTAAACTAAAAGGTTACACCCTTTCCCTAATAGTTAGATAACCTAATTAATATTCTATTTAATATTCGTTACATTGCCACCCCCTTTAAAAGGAGCTTTGTCCTTAAAGCTGTATTTGCAGTCATTGTCTTTTATATCGACATGGTCTGGATTCTTGTTGGGTCGTAATTCTTTCTTCTTAGGTGGAGAAACTCTTGGTCTCGGTCCATTCAGTCGGTACTTATTTCCTTTCCATTCAAATTCCATGTATTGTTCTTGTAGGTTGGTAGAGTAAGTCCCCGGTGATGCTAACCAGTCGGCGCCTAATACCATGTCTACTTCCTTGAGAGGTAAGGCAACACAATTGAGGTGTAGGTGTAAGTTTTGTATGTACAACGACACCTTATGACATTTTCCTACTTCTTCTATGTCTTGATTAGCGATGGTTGAGGCTTTAATCCCTTTTGCGGGGAACACAAAAATATTTAGTTCCTTTGCCTTAATGATGTTGATCAAATTATGGGTACTTCCCGAATCGACCAAAATTGTGACATCCTTATCTTTAATTTTCCCATTAAGTTGTAGTCTTTTTGGTCCTGAATTCCTAGATTCTGTTACTTGGAATATGAATTGTTCTGTTTTAAGGATGTCATGGTTTCTCAACTGAGGTGGCAGATATTTTCCTGCGAGTGCTTGGCTTTCCTTCTATTGGGTGTAATTTTTCTCTAGTGTCTCTACCTTTTCTTTCTTACCGACTTATTGAGTACACATAACCGTCGCAATTGATGCTTCATATGAGCTTGTGTCTGTATCCGAATCAACTGTATCTGCCTCTCTTGATACCTATACTTGCTTCCCATTAATGATTTTGCAATGTACTGTGTGATTGTCCTTGCATTTATGTCCTGGGAACCAATATTCGCCACAACGACGACTCTGATGAACCTGCAACAATTAATTAATGCAAATACACAAGATATCAGAAATAACAGAACATAATCACTTTTATATTGATCACGGGCCACTTCGAGGGGGCAACCTCCTTTGAGCAAGCTCAATACAATTAACTTCACGGTGCCTTCAATGACCTCAACACACACTTATATACTAAGTCTATTCCCAATACTATGAGTCAAAACCATGGGACATATAATACTACAGGACGACTTACAAAGCATATGCGTCCAATACTATGGGTCAATACTATGGGCTAATATAAACTATGGATCAACAAATACTACGGGACGACTTACAAAGCATATGCGTCCAACAACAATATACTAACATAGTAAAGAGAAGGGTTGACATAGGTTCCTAACATCCCCTCTCCCTTAGAAAAATCTTTGTCCTCAAAGCTTTGGTTGGAAAAATTGCTGCAGAATCTGAAGGAGTGGTTCCCCGGTAGCATCCTTGGTTTTCATTTCGGGCCACTGATGCCTTTGGAGTGTCAAGGAGGATTGCTTGGAAGGCTGTAGATGAAGAAGAACCCTGTCAGCTGCGTGGAAAATGCGCTCAGAACGGTGTTGATCAGCTTGTTGTTTCAGGCGAATTATGGCCATGTGAAGATTGTCCTGCAGAATGAGAAGAATCTGATCTCGGTTTCGAAGAACCGAGTCAATTTCCTGAACTGGGGAGCTGCTAAGGGTGTATGGAAGAAGAACTGGCGGTGTTTGTCCATAGACTACTGCATATGGTGTCCTTTGAGATGTGGTATTGTACCACCAGAGTGCTGCTAGGAAATCCATAGAAATAGTTGGCAAAAGCTGTGTAGTGATGGGCAAGGGTTTGATAAATCCCGAAAGGAGT
The DNA here is from genome assembly GCA_027924585.1 of Larix kaempferi. Lineage (NCBI taxonomy): Eukaryota > Viridiplantae > Streptophyta > Pinopsida > Pinales > Pinaceae > Larix > Larix kaempferi. Next base: position 3,893,150 of record BSBM01001383.1, read on the forward strand.
GTCGGTTCCCCCTTGTTGACTTGGAAAGTATCATTGTTAGCCACCAGCTGTTGAATTTTCATTTTTAGTCCCAGCCAAAAGAAGTTACATTGTTCCTGGTCATACATTTCGCAGAACCCAGAGTGCCCTGTTGATGAAGAAGCATGGAGATCATAGAAGAGATAGCCATGTTGAACATATGGCAACTAATTTGGAACAAGCAGAGAAAGAGCTGTAAGAGAAACCGGGTCATCAATTGTGCGAGAAGGAGCATCTTCCACCATATTGTCCTTACCCTTCTTGTAAGTGATCACATAGGGATAACCCATGAGTTGGATAACCCATTGCAGGTGTGTTGGGGAGGAGACCCATTGTTCCAGAAAATTTTCCAGACGCGGGAGATCAGTCTTGGTGCAGAAATAATTGCCTAATATTGCCTAATAGGTATGGCTTCCACTTCTATACTGCATGCAAAATAGCCATCATTTCCTGCTGAGAGGTAGATGTGGTTACATTCTTACCGGAAATGTCTCTTAAAGGCAGCAAGCTCATTGGTTCAGCAAAGATACCTGCATATCTATCCAAGGAAGTAGTGGAGACTATTGATGGGTGCATCTGAATGGAATTGAGCTGAGCGATGACACCATGTGAATTCTTCTTAAAGATTTTTTCCAGGCGATGTGAACTGATGATGCAGAGAGACCCTGGTTGTAAGCCCCAAAATTTTTGTTGTACCCCATTGACGTTGAACTGCATCCAGAGTTCAGCAAAATCCCATAAGATGGGGCCAAGTGTGCGTAACCATTGAACGCCCAAAACCACATCACATCTGCCTAAGGACAAGGCAAACATGTCGAAGCGTAGGTTATAATCTTCCATAGAGATACGCACATTGTGACACTTCCCCTTGCAAGGTAAGGTGCCCCCATTGGCAACCATGACTTCAAAGTTGGAGCAAGGATGGACAAAACAATCAGCCTGTTTGGCAATTCGAGGGTCAATGAAGTTATGAGTGCTACTAGAATCAATGAGTATGGTAAGAGGGAGCTTCTTGAAGTATCCCCTGACCCGCATTGTTTGTGGGGTGGTGATGCCGGTTACAACATGGAGAGAGATCTCGGGTGGGTCATCCTGAGATGGGGTGTCAACAGGCAGGTGTTGCATGTCGACCGGATCATCTACTGTATCTGTAGCTTCTTCACCAAGTTCTAAGGCAGGCGGAGAATCCACATCCAAGATATAGAGCTTTTGTTGAACACATCTATGTCCCTGAGTGAATTTCTCATCACAATTATAGCAAAGCCCTTTTTCTCGGCGTGCCTGCATTTCTATTTCAGACAAATACTTGATAGGAGTTGGTTGAGGAGCAGGCGTGATGGGAGGTCGTTGGGAACCCATATTTCTGAAGGGAACAAAGGTGGATTTGGAGCGTTGTTGAGCTGCGATCTTGTCCTCGGCCAACTTAGCCAACCCTAGGATTTCCATCATTGTGTTGGGACAAAACATTTTGACCTTTGAGCGGATTTCATCCTTGAGACCACTGATAAAACAACTCCTGTAGAATTCATAAGACAATCCTTCTGTGTGATTGGCTAGTTTCTCAAATTCCATCTGATACTCTCTCACTGTACCAGTTTGGTGAAGTTTAGTGAGTGCTCCTGTGAAGTCGTCAAAAGCACTAGGACCAAATCGTGGAAAAATGAGTTGGCAAAAATCTGTCCAGTTTGGCTCGGGATGAGCTTTGATGTACCAACGGTACCATTGAAGGGCTTCCTGTTCCAAATGAAAGGATGCAAGTGGAACTTTCTGAACATCAAAAGTATTATGCAGACTGAAATATTGTTCTGCTCGGTATATCCATCCAGTTGGATCAGTACCATTGAAGTGAGGAAAATCAAGCTTCGGCCCACGAAAATTGCTAGAAGCAGAGAACCCGGTGCCTGCAAAAGATTCTGGCTGTCTGGTATTGTTTATGGCTGAATGCTGAAGATGGAGGCTGAGAAATTTTTCATCTAGATCTTGGAGTTTGGTTTGGATCACTACAAGTGCTTCCTCCATGGTGTGTGCTCCAGCATGGGTGACAACCATAACCAGGTTTTTTTTTTTTTTTTTTTACAGACTGGAGCGGTTACGGCTCAGAAGGAATCTGGAACAACGCCGAATGGTTGGATCTGGAATGGCTTGCAAAATGGATCTGAAACGGCGCAGCAGTGATTGGCAATAGTTCAGCTGAAAGTAGATATGGACCCCAGGTATGTGCGGCTTCCTAACATTTAAGGGTTTTCACTCGGCCACCAATGCTGTCTGATGGTTTGCGTATTGGGGTAGTACCCCTCACTCCACGGCTCAGGTAAAACTGATAACCGCTTTGCCACAAACGACAGCTCTTGGTTTACCTCACGGGTGAGAACTAGTCAATTAGGTAGGGGTCTTTGCCCTTTTCGCTTGGCAGGTCCTCTCAATGGCCAGCTACTTCAGGGTTCCTGTGGTACTCCTCAGAATGAGTTTTAGGTCTTATGCCCAAGTACTTCCCATAGTTAAGCGGATAGGGATTATTCCCAGATCCGAACCTGCAACAGAAAAAAATTTGGGCATAAATTCCATCCAATGTTCAAAAACCGGATCTATATTGCTCAGAATCGCTGTTATAGCATGTTTCCGGAACTGGAACAACCACTCTGCTTCTACTCGTGAGAGTGGAATAGAAATTTGGGCACTCGGTCAAAAGATTTTCTCGCTGCAATTTCCGTGGCCGTCACCGAAATTCTGAAAAATTGCTGATTTTAAATCCACGATATCTCCACTTTTAGAACTCCAAATGAGATGATTTGTTTTTTGAAACTGTGTATTTTTGAAAGAGGAATTCAGATATGCAATTGGTTTCTTCTGATTTTGTGAAGAAAGTTTCAGAATTTGATCTGAAAGTCGCCGCCCAAAAAAAGAAAAAAAAATTTCTCACTTGTGCCAAGGAAAGTGCTCTGATACCAGATGTGATGAACCTGCAATAATTAATTGATGAAAATACACAAGATATCAGAAATAACAGAACAGAATCACTTTTATATTGATCACGGGCCACTTCGAGGGGGCAACCTCCTTTGAGCAAGCTCAATACAATTAACTTCACGGTGCCTTCAATGACCTCAACACACACTTATATACTAAGTCTATGCTCAATACTATGAGTCAAAACCATGGGACATATAATAATACAGGACGACTTACAAAGCATATGCGTCCAACAACAATATACTAACATAGTAAAGAGAAGGGTTGACATAGGTTCCTAACAACGACAAGTATTCTTCTTGTTTTTCCTATCACTGTCAGTGTGACTACTCGATGTTTTTGAGATTTTCCCAACTTCATATCCATATGACTGATATTTGTTACATTGATGATTGGGTGACCATGTATCTTCGCAATACCTACATTGGGTCTCTTGCTGTCGCAAATATCCCTTGTTAGGGTTTCCTTGTCTTGATTGTTTGAATTTTTCTTCAATAAGTTTTGCTTTGCGCCTAGCCTTATCCAAGTTGGACACGTTATGCAATTCTAATTCATCTCTTATGTATTGTTTAAGACCAGAGATATTTTTTTGGAGTCGTTGACCCTCTGTTAATTCTGGTACATGCGTTGCTAGCGCTTCCCATGCATAGGTGTATTCTTCCACGTTGCCTTCTTGTTGTAGCCTAGTTAGTTTGGAGAAAAATTCTTTCTCTGTCACATCTTCGAATCTTTTAAACAAATCATTTTTGAATTTTTCCCAATTGTAGGCACATATTGTTGTCGTTTTCTTCCACCACATGTACCAATTGTATGCCCGTCCTTCGAGCTGCATGGAGGCGTATTTAATTTTTTCGTCATCTGACAAGATTTTGTGAATGTAGAAGAATTCTTCCGCCTTGTTGATCCACGCCACGCTCTGTTTTGATTCTCCATCGAACTTGGGTAACTCCAATTTAGGTTTCATTGAGTATCCTCCCATTGATTGCATTGTGGCCCAATATGGTTTATGATGATTGTAGTCTCTATGGTCTTTTGGGATCTCCTCTTTGGGGTAATTTGATTGATGATCATTAGTATCGGTTGTATTGCAACATGAATGGTCTCCCTTCGGTGACTCGCTATTTTTAGCGTCATCCCTATCCTTGAAAAACTGCTTGATATTTTCTAATCCTGCATCGAAGTATGCTTTCATTTCCCCTCGTACCTTCCTCATTTCCCATGAGACTGCTCCGGCAACTTCGTATTGCACCTTGCATGAAAAATATTCTTTTTCTTCTTGAAACTCTTTGTCAAGTCTATCCATTCTAGAGTTTAGACCTTCCAAGATTTTCAAATCTCTAATTTGGTCTTTTTCTAATTTCTCCTATCGATCCTTCGTTTCTGTCATGGTTCTCGATATAGTGTGGGAGGGTGAATATGGGGGATCAATTTTTGGTTTAAGGATCAAGAGTATTTTTTTTAGGTGATACGGTGAGGGATAAAATAATAATACAATAAGTATTATTGAATTCTAATAATAATTTATTATATATTAAAAATAATAATACAATAATTATTATTTAAATTATAGTAATAATTTATTATGTAAAAAAAAATATAATAATAAAAAAATTATTATTATTATTTTTATGTATTAACTTTTTATTGTTGATGGGTGCAGGTCGTTGAGATGGAGTTTGCGTGGGAGATGAAGCAGAAGAGTGACGACGGAATGGTGGCAGCTGGGGGAGGCGTTGGGGGAAGTGTGAAAGGTAGGGAACACGTGGAGGGGAGGAGGCGGTGAGTGGAGGACGCTGGTGAGGAGGGATGTAGCGCAGGGAGGAGGGATGTGGGCCGAGGAGGCAGGACAGGCATGGGGAATGCGATGGGAGGTGGAATGGTGTGCAGGGCGGAGATGGGTGACTGGGTGGAGATGGGACGATGTGGAGATGTTGGTGGAAGGAGAGCGCAGCAGCGGTGGTGAGTGGAGGACGCTGGTGAAAGACAAACGGAGTGATGAGAGTTGAGGATGAGTGGAGTGCAGGAGCTGAGATGGAGTGTGAAGTGCAGGAGCTTAGCCGAACGTGGCTCTGATACCAAGGCTATAAACCGAATCTGGATAACAATGAAGAGTATCCATCTTCGATAATTTTGTAATAATAAATGAGTAAATTATAATTGGATGATTGTAAATATTACAATGGAGGCTCGCTTTTATAGGCTTGAGCCATTTAAATTGAAAGGTTACACCCTTTCCCTAATAGTTAGCTAACCTAGTTAATATTCTATTTAATATTCGTTACATAGTGCGTGCCGCGGATTTCACTATCATTGCAGGTCAGTTATACAAACTCAGACCAAATGAAGTCCTGCGCAGATGTGTACTCGACCACAAAAAACCATATATACTAGCAGATGCACAATCAGGGATTGCGGGAGGTCATTACGCAGGAAAGGCTACTGTGCGGAAGATATTGCGTGCAGGGCTGTGGTGTCCTACCATACACAAAGATTATAAGGAATACTATAGGAACTGTGAGGTCTGTCTGAGGACAGGGAAGCCGCCACGGACAGATGAAATGCCATTGAACCTACAGTTGACCTTACAGGCCTTTGAGAAGTGGGAAATTGATTTTGTGGGACCTATAAACCCACTAGGGAAGAGAACTAGTGTGAGGTATATTATTACTTCCATAGATTACCTCACCAGATGGGCAGAAGCTAAACCAGTAAAGAACTGCAGTGCAGATACTGTCGCGCAGTTCATTTTTGAGGAAATCTTGTCAAGATTCGGTTGTCTGAAAATTTTGATGAGTGATCAGGGCACTCACTTTCTGAATAAGACCATCGAATCCCTCACAGAAGAGTTCCACATTCAGCATCACCGTAGTACGCCATATCATCTGCAAGCAAATGGAATTGTTGAAGCTTTCAACAAGATACTAGAAAACACATTGACGAAGGTGTGCAACGTAAACAGGGATGATTGGGACCTGCGCATCTCCTCTGTGCTTTGGGCATACAGGACAATTTGTAAGAAATTGACGAGACAGACACCTTTTCGGTTGGCTTATGGGCAGGAGGCCATAATGTGAATGGAGTACATTGTCCCCAGTCTGAGGATTGTTGCATTCACTGGAATGGCAGATGCAAAGCATTAGATGAAAGACTTCTACAATTAGTTGGCTTGGAAGAGGATCGTTTCATTGAAGGCTTTCAACAACAAGTTCAGAAGGATCGTGAAAAGGCATGGCATGATTGCCATATCAGGAACAAATTCTTTCAGGTAGGTGACTTAGTCCTCCTGTATGATAGCAAGTTCATGACATTTCTTGGCAAGTTTAAAATACATTGGCTTGGTCCATATATTGTTATGCATGTCACTGACAGTGGTGCAGTTCAGTTAGCCACTTTAGCTGGTGATACCCTACCCACTATGATAAATGGAAGCGGACTTAAGTTGTACTGCGATAGTCCTGCTTCGCAGCATGCGAAAAAATAAACATGGGGAGAAATTTCTAAGTGTCAAGTACAGTTGAAATTGGGCACTAGAAATGTATAGAGTTTGTACATGTATCATAAAGGAAGAATGTATGAGCTGAGCAGCACTACTGAAGCTACACAAGAGCCGAAAGTAGAGTAGTGGAAAAATAGCCGTGGTAGTTCAAAGATCAGTATTGCAAAGGAACTGCACAGGAGTCGGAATTTCCTGCCACACAATTTGGCGCAGCATTCAGAGAAAAATAACCGTTGCATGCCTTTTGAAAAATAGCCATTAAAATGACCGTTTCAGCAACTGCTTCAGCATTTAAAAGGAAGATAGCCGTTCTGGACAGACTGACAGATGAAAATATTGAAAAATCTGAGGGATTTGGCTGCCAGAGGTCGCATTTAATGCCTATATAGCCGTTGAAGGGCGCGGGAGGGGGTCTACTGCGCCTATAAATAACACCGTTTGGAGAGTTGCAGGCGTTACCAAACACTTAGTGTTTTGTTCTGATTAACCCCCGAGCTAGTAGTCATATGTGTTATGTCTGCCATAGCCGCTATCTCATTAGTGAATGTCCGAACCGCTTTACACAGAGCAAGAGCTTACCATTGAGGAAACATTGAGAATCTTTCAGCACGGAGGGATTCAACAATTAATGAAAACTCCAGTTAAGAAGGTTATCGTAGAAAAAGGTCAAGGATCCTGCAAATCACCAAGGATTAATCTGACAATGCAGGATAAGGGAAAGGACACAGTGAGTGCACCTCGAACAAAGCATTCCAAGCCGAGTTTGGAGGGCACAAGGAAACCCATATTCACCAAGGAAATTTAACTCAAAATGACACCATATTATATCTCACCGTGGGCGCTGGATGCCCCTATGTATAAACTCATGAAGAACGCCAAGTATGATATCCCTCTATCGCCAGTGTCCAAGCATATAAAAATTATGATAAATCTATTGGGAAAGATCCCAGACTGCAAATGGGAGGATTATGACTTCTTAGGAGTGAAGAAGGACGAGCCACATGATCCCAAGTACCCAGATTTTCAACCAGATCAATATATGTGTTGGAAAAAAGATGCAAAAGGAGAGCTGAATCTGGTGGCCGAAAGCTGGTTAATGCTGGTGGTGGAGTCAGGACTGTTAAACCTGCTGCAACTACCCCATTTTGAAAGGTCGACCGAACTAATCATCATGGTTCGCACCTTGATGGAATGAATCCACCAAGGTTATTTATGGATGGAAAGGCCAATAGACATCAGTATTGACTTAATCCATGTCATTATAGGATTTAGTAAGCGCAGACAGGACCCAAAGTAGTTCTTCCAAGGGAAGAGAAGAGAAAAAGAGGCCATGGAAAAGATGAAGAAGAGCCATGTGATGGTGAAAGGAAAACGGGGTTTTCCTACCGAGGAAATTGATGATCGAGCAACAAAGTTCATCACACAGTTGCTCGCAGCAAATATATTAAGAACAACAAGACCGACAGAAGTGCCTGCAGGAGCAGCACTGCTTGGCGCCGCAGCAGTTGAAGGCACAGAGTTTAACTAGTGCCAATACCTACTGAACGAGTTAATGGAGGAACTCAACGATATTCAACAGAATCGGGGCAGCTTCCATTTTACATGGCTGATTGTCCTCATTGCATTCATTGGTTGGAAGGAGCTGAAGGACTTTGTCGGCATCAGTTTTGATAGGTCTGAACCCAGAGGAATCAAGTTCATGAACCTGTGGGAAAATATAAATCTGCAACGCCAGCATGCTACCCAAGAAGTCTTCTATTAGTACTACACGCAGCTGCACGATGTCATCACATTGACACCAAGAATAACTAAGCAGGTAACAAGAAAGTACATGGGCATTTTCAATTTCACTGCTGACATGTGTTGTGTGTTTATCTCTCTAGAGGAAAAGATGAAGAAGCCGTAGTGGTTCCCTAGGCGCTACCACATGATAGAAGAAGATATAGAGATCATTATGAAAGAACATCCCGCCGACTACTGCGTCAAAGTTCTAGACATCCCAATAGACTCAAAAGATGATGAGTTGATTCCTCCAGCATGTCCGATTATTGAAGAGAAAGAGCCAGAGAAGGGAAAGAGAAACGAGCCAGAAATCCCATCCCAGCCGAAGGCAAGAAAGAAGCAAAAGGCGATGAAAAATCCCATGGATACGGTTTTGAAAGAGGATGATTTTGACATGATTGCAGATAAAGTGACTGAGACCCTTGGAGATTTTATGTCTGAAAAAGAGAAACACGATAAGGCCATCCAGGATGACCTTCAGAGAAACTGGATCGTGATGCAAGGGCTCATGCAGAAAATGGAGGATGTCCGCAAGAGCCTACCTTTGTCACGTGTCGCGGGGACCACAGGAGCTTCACAGCAGGCACCATCCCCACTTGCTGTCGTTCTGCTAGTAAGAACGAGACTTGTCCGTCTCGACCCGATGGCCATAACATTGCCTATGTCAGAGGACATGGTTCTAGACACAACAAATGTCGATGCAGTTGAGCTCGACTTGGATAAGATTCCACTACCTGGTCTGCATAACTTGCACATGTAGGTGGGTGATGAGATGCGCGACAGATCCATGATGTCAATGAGAGCAGAAGCTCAGTTGCAAGCCGCAAACAGGCATCTTGAGGAGTCAAGCACGCGCACCATGCTGCTGATGGAAGATGAAAAGCAGCGCCGATGGGGACTGGAGGCTGTAATAAAGTCTGTTGCGGAAGAAATCGAAGGAGTCCAGATCCAAGATAATCCTGAGGACAGAGTCCATAGAATAGCAGATAGGGTGCAGACCCTAAAGTCAGAAATGGAGGACAAGGTAGTCCTATATGAGCCAGATATCAATCTGCTCAAGGAAAAACTGAAACCGCAGGATCAGTTAACTAAGAAGCAACAAAGAGAAGCTGAAGTAAGGACTGCAATAGAGAGAATCACAATAGAGGTTGCAAAGTGCCAGCAATTACTTGATCAATCCTTGAAGGCGTTCACATACCTTGAGGAAAATCCATGGCTGCAGCAGACAAAGACCGTAGTGAAGGAAAAACAGACCACATTGGAAGCCATGGAGGTAGAGGTGAAGACTCTGCCACCACGAGACAGTCTGCAGAAGTTCAGAGAAACATCTACCCTGAAGAAGGAAGTACAGATCTTAAGAGAAAAGGAGACTGCACTGGACAATCAGTCACAGCCACTCCTCGAAGATGCCTCTGAGGTATTGCAGTGCATAGAAAATAAATTGAAAGAGCTGGGAGCAATCCAAGAAGTGGTGGAAGCCCAAATTGGCGAGGAGACAACCCCAGAAGTGCTTAATACCATCAAGCAAATGGAGCAGGAGGTCAAAGAAACAATGGAAAAGCTGACAGACGCTTATCGTGGGTTCACAGCCAAGTTGAACATGTAGATCGACAAGCAGATTCCGGTAGTAGATATTGAAAGTGGCTTGGGGACGAGCCACAGGTAAGTGTTAGGGGCATGTTGGGCCTGGCCCAACAGAGCCATTTTTGGTGACATTTTGGATGTTGAATGGACCTAAGCCATGCGCAACTCAGGAAAATATTGAATTTTTCCTAAGTATCAGGAGTGCTGCGAAGATGTGGGAAGTACCAAGTTTTGAAGGATGTCACGAGGATTAGCGCTACACAAGTTCAGTGCTGTGAAGGTATTAGGCCACGTGGAACCAGTAAAGTTGTGTATTGGATGGAGGATGGCCAGATATAGTGGATAGACCAGCGGTGGTCTACGTTTGGTGAGGCTGCTGAAAAGATGCCGAGTTGCGGGCATAAGCAGATCAAGAAAGCGGCCGACTGTACGAGTCTGTTAAGCAGAGGACGGGTCGGGAAAGTGACAGTTTGGCGTGCCGATAAGGGACGAATGGCCTACAGAGAAAGTGACTAGGAGCTGAGTGTTCGGGTACATAGGGTACTACCAAAGGACCGAACACCAAGAGCAAGCACTTCACACAAACAGGTCACAGATCAACACACCAATGTTTTGACATGGTTTAAACCCTCTTGAGGGAAACACTCCACGGCCCCGACCAAATAGATTCTACGGGACAATTTATTATGCAAAGAAAGAAAGTTACAAATGAGCTTCTCATAATCAATCAACTAAACAATGACCCTCCATTCTCTTTAAATAGAGATCATGGACCAATCGGGTGTTAAGCCACAGATCAAGGTTAGGTTTGATCTAAGAGAAGTTGAGCCATCGGATCACTCTATGTCGGGAACATATCATGACCGTCGGATTAAGTATTTACAAATGCATACTAAAGAAACACACTATCCCTAACGGATATATTACACAAGTTGATCTTAACTAACTCCTAAGTGTCTAAATATCCTAACACTGAGCCAGTTGCACGAGTCTGCTAGTGGAAGGGTAACTCAAAGTGGATGACCTGTTGGTGTGCGTGCAACAGGAAGGATGAAAGGGATGGACCTAAGGCGTGGAGGACTTCCATGACAGCAAAATCGCTATCAGAAGCTGACATGGCGGTTCAGAGGGACCGTAGTGGTTTGGAAACCCTAAGGGTTTCGGTCTTCAATGTTGTAAAGACATGACCTTCGGGCGTGATCTATTTAAGAAGACCATTTTTGTATACGAAGGGTTGGCCAAGGTCAAGGTGAAGGGTCGTTGTTGATGATTGTTATGGTGATCATATTGTATTGTAATATTTTTCGAATCAAGAATAGATTGTAAAGGCTCTGCAGCTAAGTGCACAGAGACCTATCTAAGCAAGAAGAGAGCCGCAACTGAGTGCGTGGCTAAGCACTGTGGACCCTTCCTTAAAAGAAATATAAAACATAGTTCTTGTGGATGTAGCTTCCCACTCGGGGGAGTGAACCACGTTAAATAGTGTGTTGTGCAACTGAATGCTTATATGTGTGTTTATATTTATCTGTTTTGTAGTTGAATGTCTAGATATTTGCTTACAGTCTATTATGAGAAGGATTTTATATGCATTTTCCATCAAGAGAGTATGGAATGATATGTTAAGTCTGCATGAATGGATGTATGGTTAATATTAGCTTTGCTTCTAGGGACAGTAAATCTATCATCTGCTTGAGCACGAGGAAAGTTGTTCACATATTTGAATGGTTACAGTCGACGAATGTATAACAGTTAGTCCACATATGAGGGTTATGCTTAAAATAGTAACAGTCTAAGTGTGTGAGTGAGCATTAAGTAGTAAGATAGTTAAATGTATGACTGAATGAATGAGTGATATTCAGTTCATTGCTTTAAGAATTTTTCAAATAGTCCAAGTGTAGGAATTCAAGCAGAAGTGTTCACAGAATAGTATTAAGCCCCGCAGTAAGAAAGAAGGTAGTGGTGTGGACTGCGGTGTTGACCATTTCCGCACAGACCGACCTTCGCAGCACACAACCGGTGCGCTGCCGCGAGCTTCGTCATAGTCATCAACTCATCACTCACAGTGGACATCTGAGTCCGTAGTGCCCCATTAGAAACACCTCGGGTGAGACCTTAGCTTGCTCGCAGGCTGTTGCCGAAAGGGCCGATGCGGAGGGGTTTTGTTGGTTTAAGGTAATCACGCAGAACCTGGGTCTTCATAAAACCTCTGGTCAGCATTTGATAGCCAACAGTTCGCATCTATCGGAGACTACTGGGATGATTAGACTGTCTTGGAGATTGTAGACACATTGCATGAGTATTAGGAGCTATTTTTGACCAAGTTTACAGAGATGAAAGGAATATTGGGTGACTTAGGAGTCATGAAAATCCCTTTGAAGCCAGGCACTAAGCCTGTGAAGCAACAACCATATAGACTGAATCCACGGTACAAAGAGAGAGTCCGCTTAGAGTTGGAAAAAATGTTAGAGGCAGGGATCATCGAACCTGTCAAGGAATCTGAATGGATCAGCCCTATGGTCGTTCAGGACAAGAAAGAAAAGGGCGAGATCAGGATATGTGTCAGCCTCATAAAACTTAATTATGCATCAATGCACGACCCATTCCCTACACCTTTTATGGATGAAGTACTTGACAATGTTGGAGGGAATGAGGCCTACTCCTTTACCGATGGTTTCTCCTGTTATCATCAGATCAGAATTGATCCTGTGGACAGGCATAAGACGGAATTTGCTACAGAATGGGGGTCATTTTAGTATACAGTCATGCCGTTTGGTCTGAAGAACGCCCGTGCCATCTTCTCCAGAGTCGTCATCGTAGCATTCAAATATTTCATGCATAAGTTTCTCGAAGCATATTTTGATGACTGGATTGTCTTTGGTTTGCTGAAAAACCATTGTGCAAATCTGAGAATGATGCTTGAAAAATGTAGACAACATCAGATCTCACTAAATTTGAAGAAGTGCATCTTTTGTGTTCCATATGGAATCTTACTGGGACATATTGTCTGTAAGCAGGGCTTGATGGTGGACCCTGCAAAGATTTCCATTATTGTGAATTTACCTACACCAACTTCAGTTAAGATTCTGTGCTCTACCTTGGTTCATATAGGTTATTACAAGAAGTTCATTAAGGGTTATGCATAGATAACTGCCGCAATGGAGAAGTTGTTGAAGAACGACGTGCCATCGTTTGGAATGAAGAGTGCAAACAAGGTTTTGACACCCTTAAAGAAAAGATGGTTACCACGCCAATCCTAGTCTTTCCAGACTGGGTGAAGCCGTTTCATGTTCATGTGGACGCATCATGCATTGCCCTGGGCGTTGTGTTAGCTCAGCCAGGAGAAGGGGGTATTGACCACCCCATTGAATTTTCTAGTAGGAAGCTATCGATAGCAGAGAAGAGCTATACCACTACTGAGCGGGAAGGACTTGCGATGGTATATGCCCTTCATAAGTTTAGACATTATCTACTTGGTGCGCACTTCCTCATGTTCACTGATCATTCTGCATTGAAATATCTGGTCAATAAGCCAATGTTAGGGGGGCGTATATGTAGATGGCTATTGCTATATAAGGAGTACGACTTCGAGATCATTGTTAAACCCGACAGGATGAATTTGGGACCTGACCACCTGTCTAGAATAGAGTCAGGAGAGGAGCCAATGAACATTGAAGATAGTATGTCCGATGGGCAGCTCTTTGCTATACAGGTTGTAGATGATTAATATAAGGATATCATTGATTTTCTGACAATAGGGCTGACACCACAAGAATTTTTTGTTCAGTAGAAGAAGCATCTAGTTGTCCGCGCCGTGGATTTCACTATCATTGTAGGTCAGTTATACAAACTCAGACCAGATGAAGTCCTGCGTAGATGTGTACTCGACCACGAGAAACCATATATACTAGCAGATGCGCATTTAGGGATCACAGGAGGTCATTATGCAGGAAGAGCTACTCCACAGAAGATATTGCGCACAAGGTTGTGGTGGCCTACCATCCACAAAGATTCTACAGAATACTGCATGAGTTGCGTTGTCTATCAAAGGACAGGGAAGCCGTCGCGGAGAGACGAAATGCCATTGAACCCGCAGTTGACCTTACAGGCCTTTGATAAGTGGGAAATTGATTTTGTGGGACCTATAAACCCACCGGGAAAGAGAACTTGTGCGAGGTATATTATTATTGCCACGGATTACCTCACTAAATGGGCAGAAGCTAAACCAGTGAAGGACTGCAGTGCAGGTACTACCGCATAGTTCATTTTTGAGGAAATTTTGTCAAGATTCGGCTGTCCAAAAATTTTGATGAGTTATTAGGGCACTCACTTTCTGAATAAGACCATTGAAGCCCTCACAGAGGAGTTCCACCTTCGTCATCACCATAGTATTCCATATCATCCGCAGGCGAATGGAACTGTTGAATCTTTCAATAAGATACTAGAAAATGCACTAATGAAGGTGTGCAACATAAACAGGGATGATTGGGACCTGCGTATCTCGTCTGTGCTTTGGGCATATAGGACAACTTGTAAGAAATTGATCGTATAGACACCTTTTTGGCTGGCTTATGGGCAGGAGGCCATAATTCCAATGGAGTACATTGTCCCCAGTCTCAGGATTGTTGCCTTCACTGGAATGGCAGATCATGAAGCATTAGACGAAAGACTGCTACAATTAATCAGCTTGGAAGAGGATCGTTTCATTGCAGGCTTTCGATAGCAAGTCCAGAAGGATTGTGAAAGGCATGGCATGATCGCCATATCAGGAACAAATGCTTTTAGGTAGGTGACTTAGTCCTCCTGTATGATAGCAAGTTCATGAAATTTCCTGGCAAGTTTAAAATACATTGGCTTGGTCCATATTTGTTATGCATGTCACTAACAGTGGTGCAGTTTAGTTAGCCACTTTAGCTAGTGATACCCTACCCACTAATGAATGGAAGTAGACTTAAGTTGTACCGCGATAGTACTGCTTCGCAGCATGCGAAAATATAAACATGGGGAGAAATTTCTAAGTGTCAAGTACAGTTGAAATTGGGCACTAGAAATGTATAGAGTCTATACATGTATCATAAAGGAAGAATGTATGAGTTACGCATCACTGTTGAAGCTGCGCAGGAGCCGAAAGCAGAGAAGTGGAAAAACACCTGCGGTAGTTCAAAGATCAGTACCGTGAAGGCACTACCACGCAGTTTGGCGCAGCATTCAGAGAAAAATAGCCATTGCATGCCTTTTGACAAAATAGCCGTTAAAATGATCATTGCAGCAATCACTTCAACATTTAAAGGGTAGATAGATGTTCTAGGAAGACTGACAAATGAAAAGACTGAAAGATCCGAGGGATTTGGCAGCCACAGGTTGCATTTAATGCCTATCTAGCCATTGAAGGGTGTGGGAGGGGGTCTGCTAAACCTATAAATAACACCGTTTGGAGACTCGCGGGCATTACCAAACACGTAGTATTTTCTTGCGATTAACCCCCCAAGCTAGTATTCATCTGTATTCTGTTTTCCATAGTCGCTATCTCATCAAGTGAATGTACGAACCGGTTTACGCAGAGTAAGAGCTTACTATTGAAGAAACATTGAGAATCTTTCAGCACGGAGGGATTCAACAGTTAATGAAAACTTCTGTTAAGAAGGTTGTCGTAGAACAAGGTCAAGGATCCCACAAATAACCAAGGATTAATCTGACAATGCAGGATAAGGGAAAGGACACAATGAGTGCACCTCGAACAAAGCATTCCAAGCCGAGTTCGGTGGGCACAAGGAAACCTATATTCACCAAGGCAATTTCACTCAAGATGACACTAGATTATATCTCGTCGTGGGCACTGGATGCCCCTGTGTATAAGCTCATAAACAATGCCAAGTATGATATCCCTTTGTCGCCAATGTCTAAGCATGTAAAAATTACAACAAACCCGTTGGGAAAGATCCCAGACTGAAAATGGGAGGATTATGACCTCTTGGGAGTGAAGAAGGATTAGCCACATGATCCCAAGTACCCAAATTTTCAACCAGATCAATATATGTGCTGGAAAAATGATGCAAAAGGAGAGTTGAATCTGGTGGCCGAAAGCTTGTTAACACTAGTGGTGCAGTCAGGACTCCTAAACCTGCTGCGACTACCCCATTTTGAAAGGTCGACCGAACTAAACATCGTGGTTCGCATCTTGATGACGCGAATCCACCAAGGTTATTTATGGATGGAAAGACCCATTAACATCAGTATCGACTTAATCCATGTCATTACAGGATTGAGTAAGCGCGGTGAGGATCTGAAGCAGTTCTTCCAAGGGACGAGTAAAGAAAAAGAGGCCGTGGCAAAGATGAAGAAGAGCCACGCATTGGTGAAGGGAAAACGGGGTTTTCCTACCGACGATATTGACGATCGAGCAACAAGGTTCATTACACAGATGCTCGTAGAAAAGGTATTAAGAACAACAAGACCCGCCGAGGTGCCCGCAGGATTAGTATTGCTTGGCACCGCAGCAGGAGAACGCACATATTTTAACTGGTGCCAGTACCTAATGAATGAGTTCATGGAGGAACTCAATGATATTCAACAGAATGGGGGAAACTTCCATTTTACATGGATGATTGAACTCATCGCATTCATTGGATGGAAGGAGCAAAAGAACTTTGTCAGCGTCAGTTTTGATAGATCTGAACCTAGGGGAATCACTGTTGGCTGCTTTCTAGACAGACCCGGGTTTTCAGGATGCGTAGCAACAAACACCCCTCTGGTGCACTGGCCCTTTCGGCAACGAGCTGCATAGCAGCCTAAAGTCTCACCCGAAGTGGCTATGGGGGGCTAAGTAATCAGGTTTCCTTAACCTAGGTGGTGTGGAGTCTACAGTATTCTCCCTTCCCTTCTTGCAGGTAACCCCAAAATAGAGCGTCTTACTCTTCCATAGGTCTCCCAGCGCTACGGCGCTGGAACTTACTCTCTCGCCCGAACTGCGCGGTAGCTCCGCACCTGCGCACGAGTCTCTTACCTACTACCTCCGATACACTGTGTATCATCTATTCCCTTGCACTACAGCGTAGTAACACACCCCTTAAGCGCTACGGAGATAGTGTTCTTACAGACTCCTTTGACAATGCACAAGTACGCTTCTAAGGGAGCTTCCAGGATTTACTTTACATACTCATTCATAAAGATAGAGAAACATTCATAGAAACATAGACAGTAAAGCGAAGAAATGCAATCACATAAAGCATCATCAAAACAACAAGAATTACGTGGTTCACATCCAGGAGGGAAGCTACGTCCACAGGAACTGTGTTTTATATTATCTTGAGATGGGGATAACACAGTTCCGCTGCGCACACAGCTGCAGCCTTAGATCTTTCTGGGAAACTCCACGCACACAGATGGGAGCCCTTCTCTTAGATCTATTCTCTTCTTCTACTGATATTACACTGACAAAGACATACAATTACATTCCTCTCAGCCCTCTTGCGACTGGTCTATACATACAATGGCCTTTACGCCAAGCGGTCTCCTGCGAGATCACGACCTTTTCACATGCACAAAACGATCATAAACAGCTTACAAAATACATCAATACAAATGACTGAGACATCAACTCGGACTGTCTGTGTAACTCAGTAACTATCTAGCTCTCTAACCTTCTAACCAACCAACCAACCCTTTTCCCTTTTATAATTACCCATATATATAGGTGGCCTTGAGGGTCGCACCTTTACAAAACTGTGGGCCTTTCCCAACAGTGATCCCCAAAAACCCTAACCACTGACATGGCTTGGTGTACTGTAGGCGCCTCTTGCAGTCACGTCCCAGCTTCCTGCAGACTCCGCAATTTCCGGTGCAGATCGCGGGTATGGGCATCGCTTCATCATTCTTTGCTCCTTGTCCTTCGCCTTCAATACTTCGGCCTGTTGCTCTCCCTTGGTTCGAGAAACCATAACTCTTGTACTTTGCCTTAATGAGGGTAGCTGAGCCCTCTTCCACCGCTTCATTTATTGTGGTGGTTGAGCTTTCTACTCGGCCACCTTATTTACTCTTTCCTTTAACGTGCACGCGAGCTTCGCAATTTTCGGCCCGCAATCTGCGGTGAGCTCGTCCATCTGGCGCCGTACCGTGCACTGTTCATTTCTTCCCAAAAATGGTGCTTTTCCTCAAAATTAGCACTTTTCCTTCAAACTTAGTGCTTTTTCCCCAAAATTTGGAAGCTTTACCATAGCTGCGGCCTATGCTCCAACATGCCCCTAACACTTACTTGTGGCTCGTCCTCGAGCCACTCGCACTAGCTTGTGATCGCTTTAGTTGTGCCTCTGACTTGGCTTGGGTCACAGCAAAGGCTTGCTTCCACTGCGCAATAGCGGAGTCCATGTCTTCCACGCGCTTCGTGGCTGTCTGCACCAGGTCTGAAGTAGGTTCTTCTAATTCTACGCCGTCGATCAACTCTTGAGACTCAGCAAATGCTTTGACCTTGGCCTCTGCTTGGGAAGCAAGTTCAGCATACTCATCCATAAACGGCTGAATGATGTTGGCGAGAGTAGCATCTTTATTTCTGAGCCTGTGCAGTTCTTGCTGAACTTTGCGGACTTCGCTCATCTTTCTCATTTTGGCTAAGCCTTCCAAGGGATTAGCTTCTTCGTTCATAACAGTTAGGGACTGTTCTGCTGCTTCTACCTGTTCCAAAAGGGAAACTTTAGAAGGGATCTTCTCGAGCTCATCCCAAGCCTGCATAGCTTGCATCATTAACAGCTGGGCTTCATCTGTTCTGCACTTCATTTGGGTAGAAGCTATGCGCAACGCTTCAATTCGTTCTTGCATCTCATCTACAGGAGGCACTATGACATGAGCTTCCGACTCAGTGAGCTGCTTTCTATGGTCTTCAGCCATAGCAACTACTTGTTGTTCTAGGGCTTGCGCCCTTTTGCCAATGCGTTGCACTTTCTCAACTAAAGGAAGGTTTGGTTGAATCTGGCAAGCTGGTAGCTCCTGGGTGATTTCATCGACAACATTCCTTAGCCCAGTGTCTTGCGCTTCATGAAGTTCAAGCTGCGTAGAGATCTCCTTATAGCCTTCCCTTAACTCTACTTCTTGCGTCTGCAGTCTTTGATTGGCATGGAATGTGGAGAGCTCCCTAGCTCTCAGCTCAATAGAGACCTGCTCCTGAACCAACTGTAGAGTTTCCAACGGAATTAGTGACAAATTTATTTCAACAGGTCCAACCGCGCTTACCTGCAGTGCAGCAA
The DNA here is from genome assembly GCA_027924585.1 of Larix kaempferi. Taxonomy (NCBI): domain Eukaryota; kingdom Viridiplantae; phylum Streptophyta; class Pinopsida; order Pinales; family Pinaceae; genus Larix; species Larix kaempferi. The sequence goes on from BSBM01001383.1 coordinate 3,912,233, forward strand.
GAGGATGCGGGAGTGTCATCCTTGCAGGCAGGATGTGGACGACAGTGTGCCTCTTTGTAGGTACTTCAACCCGCTTGGTGCTTGTAGATGCTTGCAGCGCCTGCGAGCCGGATGCTTACGCATGGGTATGCGCAACTCGTCCTGCGATACCTTTCAACTCCACGAGCTGTAGGTCCAGAGCACTTCTGATACTGGCCTGAGAGGCACGCAACTCGCGAAATTGCTATTTCAAGTACTGGTCGAGCCCCGCGGTAAGGGTCTCATAGGGATCTCCAGTCGCTTCTGCAGGGTGCAACAGCTTCTGCTTCTTGGTAGCCAGTCCTGACGGACCTTCATCATTCTTTTGCATGACCTTTTCCTTGCCCTTATCTTTCTCCGGCTCCGCAGGGGGTGGCATCGTGGCAGCGATTTCAGCGGCCTGCTTCCATTCATCTGGCCAGGACTTCACAGTGTCCTCCACGTCTTGGGTAGTCATTTAGTAGAGCCCTACGGCCCATTCTTTCGACTGAATTCCACGAGGGTGGAAATAGATTTCGTGCAAGTTGGTAGAAAAGACCAACTTCAATCCATAGAGTTTTGTCGTTTCCTCAGTAAGCCTCGGCATCTGCAGGATGGTATCCCGGAGGAGATGGTAGTACTCGAAGAACACAGCGCGGTTCATCTTGCGCTTCATGGAATTATTAGAATGCCAGAGGTTGACATAGCGCATCCATGTAACCTCTCCTGAACGATGCAGAAGAAACTGAGTTTTGGGCGGTTCCTTCCACCCGACAAAGGCACACAAGATCAGGAGCCAAGAGAAATGGAATAGCTGATTGGCGGTGTCCTGAAGGTTCTGGTAGTCTTCCAAGAATGTATTCAGGAGGAAGAGCAACCAGTTATATTTCTCACCCTCCGCAGCTGCAACTGCGAGCTCTACAACAGCTCCAGGGACTTATTTAGGTCGACACTTCATTAAAAGTATGCCTACGAGCAGACTGCCTGTGAATCTGAGTGCTTCATCTTCTACTACAGTGAGGTCATAAGCCCAACCTCCTCTTGACAATTTGTATTTCTGCACCACCTGTGCAGCCAGCTTTCGGTCCTTGTCTTTACCAACGAAATGGGCGTTGGGGTCCTTACCAACCTTAGATAGGCCGGTAATTTGATGAATCAAGTCCACATCCAGATCAATTGGCCTCCCTAGCCAAAGATAGCCACCGTGAACACAGGATAAAAGGACCTTAACAACCGCATTAACTTCATTGCTACGCCCGAAGTGCGGTAGCTTCAACAGGTTCAACAGTCCAGGCCTCTCTAAATTTACTGCAAATTCCTGCGGGATGAATTCGTTAATCTTCTTAGTAGGATTATGGACCACTGTCAGATAGTGATCTGGCGTGAACTGAGGATACGTTCTATAATCTCCCAAGTTGAAGTCAGAAAACTTAACCAGCGGGAGATGTCCAAGTAGGGATCCTTCTTCTTGCACGACTTTCGCCATTGGTAGCAACGGAAGCGAATACTTGGCATTCTTGGGAATACGCACCTCGGGTGCATCATTTGGGCGCGGAGGAATGTAGTTAACCAGAGTGGCCAAGGGCTCTGGAATGGGTTCCTCCGGCTGCTATTGCTGCTGGTGTTGTTGCTGAGACGCCCTTGTGCCCGGGGACTGTCTGGGATTAGGAAAACTAGGAAGCTTGACAATCTTGATCGGGGTACCCATACCAAAATCTAACCCTCTACGTCTGAATTGACAAACGAATTCTTCAGTTGACAGTTTCTCCATCATGAACTTGCATACACGACAAACAATGAACCGAAAAGGCAGAACAACGTAGGATGCGAACTCTGAAAATGGGAAAGCAGTCTGCACGACACGGCTCTGAAAACAATGACTTTGACTCTCAAACAGGACAACTATACAACGCAATAGCAAGGAAAAGTAACCCAAGCATATACGAATGAGGGGTATTTATAGCTGAAGGCAGTAGTAGATGCAGACAAGTGGCACTAATAACCATTGGTGCGTAAGCGGATGAGTTGACAACCCCCCTACCCCCCGCGCCTTTGTGGTGCATTAAATGCGAGGGATGGGCTCTGACAGCCTTCGAGAGATGAGATAAGGCCTTCGGATCCTTAATTAAATACGGATCTTAGGGAAATAAATCCGAATCTGTCAGAGCCAATACAATTAAATGGCGGTCTCATCCTTCATTAAGACTCAGACGCGGCTACAGAACTACCGCAATTCAAATTTTCGGCGGGTAACTTCAGCATGGGTAACTGTGCACATGGAGGGCTCCACGGTGAGGAGAACTCCGCAAGAGCGACAAATATATAACAGGGAACTCGACAAGAGTGAAAGTTCGACAACCCGGGGGACTTCGCAAGAGAGAAAATAGGCTCACTCAGAACAGGGTTTATTGACTGCGCGGATGCTTCAAGGAATTGCGCGGGAAGCCAGAGACTGAAAATGTCTCGTGACTTTCGTGTAGACTGATAAGTGCGATGCCTCTTTCAAGTGCACTGGACATCTACACAACTTTAGCAACTGATTAGGTCGATAGGGCGGAGTGGCCGTCACGATAAAGCTTGAGCCGACTCCCATTGATCATTGTGGGCAGCAACTCTCCATTAAGCTTCGCAAGCTAAACTACTCCACCTTCGGTTATCTTCATTACTTGAAAAGGGCCTAACCAATGTACACGAAACTTGCCTGGAAACTTGATGAATTTACTATCATAGAGGAGTACCAAGTCTCCTTCCTGAAAGACTTTATTCTTAATATGCCTGTCATGCCAAGCCTTCTATCTCACCTTCTGCACTTGTTGATGGAATCCAGCTAAAATCCTGTCTTCTTCTAAGGAAACCAATTGTGACATCCTTTCAATCATAGTACCAGTATCTTCCATTTCTGTAATTTGAGCAATTCTGAGACTGGGAACAATGTATTCCATGGGCATGACTGCTTCTTGTCCATACACCAAACTGAAAGGTGTGTGACCTGTTAATTTCTTGCATGTGGTTCTGTAAGCCCATAACACAGCTGTGACTCTAAGGTCCCAATCATCTCTTTGTTGATTACAGATCTTGGTCAGGGCATTCTCCAAAATCTTATTGAATGCCTCCACCGTACCATTAGCTTGAGGGTGGTAGGGTGTACTCTTATGGTGATTAATGTGGAATTCTTCAGTAAGGGCCTCTATAGTCTCGTTCAGGAAATGTGTGCCCTGATCACTCATTAGAATGAGTGGACATCCAAATCTAGTGACAATATTCTCAAATATGAACTGCGCGGCAGTGACAGCATCGCAATTCTTAACTGGCTTCACCTCAGCCCATCTGGTGAGGTATTAAGTAGCTGTGATGATGTATCTTGCACCAGTTCTCTTTCCTGGTGGGTTGATAGGTCCCACAAAATCAATGGCCCACTTATCAAAAGCACGCAATGTTATCTGGGGTCTTAGTGGCATTTCATCTCTTCTTGAAGGTTTTCCTGCTCGGTGGCACACATCACAACACTTGCAGAATTCCTTAGTATCCTTGTGCAATGTTGGCCACCAAAGAACTGCGGCTAAGATCTTCTGCGCAGTCGGCTTTCCTGTGAAATGGCCTCCTGCGGTTCCTGAGTGCGCTTCGGCGATTATGGAGTTCTTCTCATGCGGTAAAATGCATCTGCGCAAGACTTCATCAGGGCCCAACTTATAGAGCTGGCCTGCTATCAAAGTGAAGTCTGCGGCTTTGACAACAACTTGTTTCTTCTTCCGTATTGTGAATTCAACTGGTGCTTTCCCTGTAGTGAGAAACTCAAGAATATCGGAATAATATTCGTCTGCTGCTTGAACAGAAAACAAATGCACATCAGGCAGATTGTCCTCCAAATTTGTAGGTTCCTCCCCTGACTCTATCCTAGATAAATGGTCAGGTCCTACTTTCAATCTACCTGGCTTCAGAATAATCTCAAAATCATACTCCTGGAAGAGGAGTAGCCATCTGCAAATTCTTCCCACTAACACTGGCTTATTGACCAAGTACTTCAAGGTAGAATGGTCAGTATACATTTTAAAATGAGCACCCAATAGATAGTGTCTGAACTTCTGTAAGGCATACACCATAGCTAGTCCTTCTCTTTTTGTAGTGGTGTAGTTCTTCTCAGCTGTAGACAGCTTTCTGCTAGAGTAAGAAATGGGGTGGTCAATACCCCCTTCTCCCGGTTGTGTCAGTACAACACCCAATGCTATGGAAGAAGCATCTACATGAACATGAAAGGGTTTTCTTCAGTCTGGGAAAACTAGAATAGGCGTTGTGACCATATTTCCTTTAAGTGTGTCCAGTCTCTGTTGGAATTCTTTGGTCCATTGGAATTTCGAATCCTTTTTCAGCAGTATTTCCATAGGCGCAGTGATCTTTGCATAACCCTTGATAAATTTCATGTAGTATCCTATATGCCCCAATGTAGTGCACAATTGTTTGACTGAGTTGGGCACAGGCAAGTTAGCAATGATGGCAACCTTCGCAGGATCCATCATGAGTCCTTGTCTGCACACAATGTGACCCAACAAAATACCAAAAGGAGCACATAAGCTACATTTTTTCAAGTTAAGGGAGATCTGATACTGTCTACATTTTTCTAACATCATCCTTAGATTCCCTATATGGTTCTTTAGTAAACCAAACACAGTCCAGTCATCAAAATAAACTTCTAGAAACTTATGAATGAATTCTTTAAAAACAGCAACAACGACTCGAGAGAAAATAGCAGGAGCATTTTTAAGACCAAAGGGCATTACTGTATACTGGAATGAGCCCCATTCAGTCGCAAAAGTGGTCTTATGGTGGTCTTCTAGATGGATTCTGATCTGATGGTATCCTGAAAAGCCATTAGTGAAGGAGTAAGCCTCTTGTCCTCCAACATTGTCAAGCACTTCGTCTGTCAACAGCGTAGGAAATGGATCATGCGCTGATGCGTCGTTGAGCTTGCACAGGTCCATGCAGATTCTTATTTCACCTTTTGTCTTTTTCTCTTGTACCACCATAGGACTAATCCAATCACTTTCCTCTACTGGATCAATGATACCAACTGCGAGCATCTTATCAATTTCTTCTCTGACCTTTTCTTTATATCGCGGGTTCAACCTATACGGGCGCTGGTTTACTGGCTTAGCGTCCACTTTCAAAGGTATGCGCATAACTCCTAAATATCCTAGGATGCCTTTCATTTCTGTAAACTTGGTAGGAAAGATATCCTCGTACTCATGTAGTAAATCTGCAATATGGCCAACAGTTTCATCATCCCAATAATCTCCTATAGAGGCAACCTTGGGTTCGGCCTCTGTACCAATGTTAATCTTCTTGAGATTCATGTGTTCTGTACTGGCAGGGATATCAAGCTAAGGGCCTTCGACTTTGCGCATCCCTTCTGACTCTGGAATATTGATGTTGCGAGGATCATCATCCTCTTCTCTAGTGGTGAAATTATAGCATTCCAGGGCATGTTCCATCTGGACAGCCCAATCTGGTTGAGAATACTCTGGTAAAGGACATTGTCCAAATACCTTCTTTCTTATACACTTTAAATCCTGATCGATGCTTGGATGTTCTGACTCAAAGCTGAAAGTGAGTTGAAAACTTTCAATCATGAGAGGCCAAGTGATAGTGCCTCTGCGTAATTCTATTTCAGTGTACCAGTTCCTTGGAACTATATCCAACATGTGGATGAATAGGTGAACCCACTCATCTTCTGGAATATCTGACCATTACTGAATACATGCTTCAACATGTGACCTGGGGTCACTCTATCCATCATATTTGCGCAACACTCCTGTTGTAGTCTCTTGAAATCTGCACAGTATCAACCTGCGATAGTCTTTCCATGTGTCGATATTTTCTTTATGCGCACCCCACCATCTTGCGGGTGTAGCGTGCAATGCTACATCCAAAGCTTGTATGCGCTGCTCATCTGGGATTTCTTGTTCATATGCATGCATGAATTCACTTACTCCAGTTAAACCATCAAAGATTGGAGTGTTATTCAATTCTGTGCCAATCCATCGAATGGATTTAGTCATCATGGCGCAACGCCTTGCAGAAACCTCATGTAAGTAATTCTGCCAGTTTTCCAGTCCTGCTTCAAAATATGATGTGCACGAGCTATCGCATCGCCAGCTAATATTGCCGTCCGCTGTGGGATTGACATAATCATTATGACTAGCAATCATCTGATACAAACTTTCCATGTGGCGCACTTCTTCTTCTGCTCGAATGGGTTCAATATACCTAGGTCCTTGAAGGGGATCAAGTGGTGCAATGACCCTAATCTGGTCATCCTCAAAGGTCATCTGTCTTTTCTTCAAATTAATGACAGCCAGATTATCAAATGCCCAGTCTATGCCTAAAAGTGTTGGATAAGGTTTACTGTCATCCAGAATTTTGATTACTTCAAAGTCTGCAGAACTTCTTACTCCCTCAATATCAATGGGTACATTGTGTAATCTGCCCAATGGGGACACTCGTTTCTGATTTTCTAGTCTTAGATGGATAGGAGATTTGATAAGCTGAGGGCTACCCATCTGTTCCCATGTCTGCATGGTGAGAACATTAACTTCTGAGCCTAAATCCAAAATGACTTCGTCCATTTCAAATGCTCCAATCTGCGCTATGAGTCTCATCTCTCTTCCAGTTCTAGTATGACTCCTGATCTGATGAACATCACGCTCCGGTGTGTTCATCGAAGCAGATTGTTGACACTGATCCAACAGGTGTTGGATTTCCATAGTTTCTTTTTCATTGCGCAACAACTTTAAGCAGCTTCTTAGGAAAGCATGGACACTGCCTAGTGTATCCTCATCATTAGGCCTTCTGGATGTAGTGGCCTGCTCTTGTACCAGGTTCTCTTGTCGTGGCACATACGGTCTAATATCATTGTGCGGTAATGCGACAGAAATTGAAGCTCGCGGATCTGAGAAATACTCTTGATCTTGCTTGAATTCCTCTTTTTGCTTCTGCAGGTCAAGCGGGGATGGTTTAATATTAGTGCGGTGCACCCATTGTGTCACTGGCTTTCCAGTTCCCGACTCTGGCGCACCAGTGGTTGCACCACTGCACGTCACTATATTAACTATAGGGTCTGGTTCTCTTTTTTCTGCTGTAATCAACTGAATATTCTGGTTGACCTGTGGCTTCTTTTCTTGCATCTTGGCCATCAACTAAGGGCATTCTTCAATGACATGATCATAAGATTTACAGTATCTGCAGGCGGTTGTAGGGTTTTGGAAATCCCTTGCATAATGGCCTTGAGCTCCGTAGTTATAGCAAGTGATCTATCCTCTTCCACGACCAAAACCTCCTGTGCGTCCTCGACCCCTGTAATTTCCTCCCCGACCTTCGTGAGCTGGGTCATACTACGTACCTTCTATGGGTCCCTGTGGTTCTAACTGTACTCTATAAACATCGTGTTTTATTTCTATCATAAGGTCATATGCTCTACAATTGTTCTCATCATGGCCTACTGATTTACAGAAATTGCAATATATATTCTTTGGAGTTTGTACATATTTCTGTAACAAGTGATATTCTTGTGGTCTGTGGACTCTAGTTCTACAGATTTCACACCAAGTCCCCTGAGCCTGTGGTAAAGGGTTAGGTGCTCTAGTTGCAATATAATATATGAAAACAGGGCAATGGTCCTTTGAATGTCCTTGTGCTCTACACTTTGTACACCAAATTTCTTCTTTAACATCCTTTCCTTTCTTAATATCATGCACTTGCAAGTTTAGGTTTTCTATTTGGTTCTGCAACTGCGCAACATCATTGCTTGTTCCAGCAATTGGTGAAGCTTCTAGTTTCATAGCCATCTCTAGAGCTTGTTCTTGAGTAGTGAGATTCTGTTGCATAAGAGGATGTCTAATATGAGGAAGCAGCGCAACAATGAACCATTTCTTATGCTGCTGCGGTGCAAACTCAAAGCTTACTTGATCTATCAAGGCTTTGAACTTCTGGTCAAAGTCCCATACTGATTCTGTAGGTAACTGTTTTATGTCTTTGAGTTCTGTTATGCACTGTGATTCTGATTTAGGTTTCTTGAATTCTTTAATCATAGCACTTCTTACATCAGCAAGCGTCCTATTCTGTGCTGCTGAGTATTTCATAAACCAAGTTAAGGCTCTCTCTCTTAGTGTGGTTGCTAACTGAACCAGCTTAACATCATCATCATTAATTTGCTTAATCGTCCAAATGGATTCACATAGAAACCTGTGCTGCTCAGGGTCTTCTAGCCCTGTTCCTCTAAAGGTTGGTAACTTCATGTCATCACCCATCCTTCTTGCGCTAGGTTGATGTGGAGGTGCTATGGAACTGCCTCCGAGATGGTTAAACAAAGGTGGCGCTGAGGTACTAGAAGTACCGTGCGGGATACTAGAGGGTGTTACTGCGGGGTTATGCTGAGCCCCGTCTGGCTTTTGTGGTGTAAAAGGGTGATAAGGGATATGAGCACTCCCTTGTCTCTCTATATGGCTCGCTCTACGAACTCGACTATCTTCTGGGCTAGATTCAAAAGAATGTTGGTCGAGGCCTACTTTATACCGTTTTCCACTACGAGTGCAACCAATAACTTCAAGATCACTATCAGAATCTGCAGACATTACTTGTCTATGCTATTCATTGGAAGCTATGCATAGTTTTCCTTTTTCATATAAGAGCATTTTAATCCATAAGTTTAGAGAATTTAAGAACTTACCCCTGTATGCTTTGAAGAAGCTCCTCTCAGCCTCACTGAAGCTCTTTCTCGTATCTACTGCAAATTCAGTGATGAAGCCTTCCAGCAGACTGTTCAACCAAAAGTCTACTGCATGGGACACAGGATTATCTACCCGCTTCAAAATGCTAACTAGCTCAGGAATCCAAATGATAGGTTGATCAATATGCACAATGGGTTCAGTATCTGTTAGCTTGGATACCCACTCGTGCAACTCGATCGCAAATGTTACAAAGAAGATTTCGTGAAGGTCAGTATAAATATGCTTCTGCAACTAGTCCTCTGTCTGAAGCCTAGGGCTTCTATTTTCACATTCAACGAACTCTCTAGCCTTTGAATCAAACCACTCTTGAATTTCTTTAGCTGTAGGATTCCAGCACCACATTGCCTTCAAAATAATAGGGTTAAAGCCAGAAACAGAACCATTTGTTGTCTGCTTTTTGGACAAACCCGGGTTTTCAGGATGCGCAGCAACAAACACCCCTTTGGTGCACTGGCCCTTTCGGCAATGAGCTGTGCAGTAGCCTGAAGTCTCACCCGAAGTGGCTATGGGGGGCTAAGGAATCAGGTTTCCTTAACCTAGGTGGTGTGGAGTCTACAGTCTTCTCCCTTCCCTTCTTGTAGGTAACCCCGGAACAAAGCGTCTTGCTCTTCCATAAGTATCCCAGCGCTATGGCGCTGGAACTTACTCTCTTGCCCGAGCTGCGCGGTAGCTATGCACCTGCGCACGAGTCTCTTACCCGCTACCTCCGATACATTGTGTATCGTCTCTTCCCTTGTGATACAGCGCAGTAACACACCCCTTAAGCACTACGGCGACAGTGTTCGTACAGACTCCTTCGACAATGCACAAGTATGCTTCTAAGGGAGCTTCTGGGATTTACTTTACATACTCATTCATAAAGATAGCGAAACATTCATAGCAACATAGACAGTAAAGCGAAGAAATGCAATCACATAAAGCATCATCACAACAACAAGAATTACATGGTTCACATCCAGGAGGGAAGCTACGTCCACAGGAACTGTGTTTTATATTATCTTGAGATGGGGATAACATAGTTCCGCTGCGCACACAGCTGTAGCCTTAGATCTTTTTGGGAAACTCCACGCACATAGATAGGAGCCCTTCTCTTAGATCTATTCTCTTCTTCTACATATATTACAATGACAAAGACATACAATTACATTCCTCTCAGTCCTCTTGCGACTGGTTGTTACATACAATGGCCTTTACGCCAAGCGATCTCCTACGAGATTGCGGCCTTCTTACATGCACAAAATGATCATAAACAACTTACAAAATACAACAATACAAATGACTCATACATCAACTTGGACTGTCTGTGTAACTCAGTAACTATCTAGATCTCTAACCTTCTAACCAACCAACCAACCCTTTTCCCTTTTACAATTACCCATATATATAGGTGGCCCTGAGGGTCGCACCTTTACAAAACTGTGAGCCTTTCCCAATAGTGATCCCCAAAAACCCTAACCACTGACACGACTAGGTGTAGTATAGGTTCCTCTTGCAGTCACGTCGCAGCTTCCTGCAGACTCCACGATTTCCAGCGCAGATCGCGGGTATGGGCACCGCTTCATCGCTCTTTTCTCCTTGTCCTTCGCCTTCAATGCTTCGGCCCGTTTCTCTCCCTTGGTCCGAGCAACCATAACTCCTGTACTTTTCCTTAATGAGGGTAGCTGAGCCCTCTTCCGTCGCTTCATTTATTGTGGTGGTTGAGCTTTCTACTCGGCCACCTTATTTACTCTTTCCTTTGATGTGCACGCGAGCTCCGTGATTTCCGGCCCACAATTTGCAGTGAGCTCGTCCATCTGGCGCCGTACCGTGCACTGTTCATTTCTGCCCAAAAATGGTGCTTTTCCTCAAAATTAGCACTTTTCCTTCAAACTTAGTGCTTTTTCCCCAAAATTTGGCAACTTTACCATAGCTGCGGCCTATGCTCCAACATTCACATTCATGAACCTATGGGAAAATATAAATCCACAATGCCAGAACGCTACCCAAGAAGTTTTCTATCAATATTACATGCAACTACACGAGGTGATCACATGCACACCAATAATAATGAAGCAGGTAACAAGAAAGTACATAGGCATTATCAATTTCATTGCTGACATGTGTTGTGTGTTCATCTCTCCAAAGGAAAAGATGAAGAAGCCGCAGTGGTTCCCTGGGTGCTACCACATGATATAAGAAGATATAGAGCTCATTATGAAAGAATGGCCCGCCAACTACTGTGTCGAATTTCCGGACGTCCCGACAAACTCAGAAGAGGATGAGATGATTCCTCCACCATCTCCAATCATTGAAGAAAAAGAGTCAGAGAAGGGCAAGAGAAAAGAGCCGAAAAACCCATCCTAGCCGAAGGTAAGAAAGAAGCAAAAGGTGACGAAAACTCCTGCGGATACAGTTTTGAAAGAGGACAATTTTGACATGATTGCGAACAAAGTGACTGAGACCCTTGGAGAATTCATGTCTGAAAAAGAGAAACATGATAAGGCCATCCAGGATGACCTTTAGAGAAACTGGATCATGATGCAAGGGCTCATGAAGAAAATGGAGGATGTGCACAACAGCCTACCTTTACCGCGCATCTTGGGGGCTGCAAGAGCTTCGTAATAGGCACCATCCCCACTCACTATCGCACTAATAGTAAAAACAAGAGTTGTCCGTATCGACCCCATGGCCGTAACATTGCCTACATTGGAGGACATGGTTCTAGACACAACAAATGTCGATGTAGTTGAGCTCGACTTGACTAAGATCCCACTACATGGTCTGCATTATTTGCACACGCAGGTGGGTGACGAGATGCATGACGAAGCCATGCAGTCAATGAAAGAAGAAGCTCAGTTACAAGCTGCGAATAGGCAGCTAGAGGAGTCAAGCACATGCACCTTGCTGATGATGGGAGATGAACAACAATGCCGACAGAAGCTGGAGGCTACAATCAATTTTGTTGTGGAAGAGATCGAAGGAGTGCAGATCCAAGATAATCCCGATGATACAGTCCACAAAATAGCGGATAGGGTGCGGACCCTAAAGTCATAAATGGAGGACAAGGTAGTTCTATATGAGGCAGATATCAATTTGTTCAAGGAAAAACTGAAACCGCAGAATCAGTTAACTGAGAAGCAGCAGAGAGAAGCTGAAGTAATGATTGCAGCAGAGAGCATCGTAGCAGAGGTTGCGAAGTGCTAGCAATTACTTGATTAGTACTTGAAGGATTTCATAGACCTTGAGGAAAATCCAGGGCTGCAGCAGACAAAGACCACGGTGAAGGAGAAACATACTGCATTGGAAGCCATGCAAGTAGAGGTGAAGACTCTGCCACCATGAGACAGACTACAAAAGTTCAGAGAAATATCTGCCCTAAAGAAGGAAGTACAGATCTTGCGAGAAAAGGAGACTGTGCTGGACAATCAATCGCAGCCACTCCTCGAAGATGCCTCTGAGGTGTCACAGCGCATAGAAAATAAATTGAAAGAGCTGTGAGCCAACCAAGAAGCGGTGGCAACCAAAGTTGGTGAGGAGACAACACCTCAAGAGCTTGAGAACGTCAAACAATTGGAGCAGGATGTCAAAGAAATAGTGAAGGAGCTGACGGACACTTATCATGAGTTCACAGCCAAGCTGAACACTCATATTGGTGAGCAGACTCCAGTCCTAGACGTTGAAAGTGGCTCAGGGACGAGCCACAGGTAAGTGTTAGGGGCATGTTGGGCCTGGCCCAACAGGGCCATTTTTTATGATGAATGGACTTGAGCTGTGAGCAGTTCAAAATATCGAATTTTTCCTAAGTATCAAGAGTGCTATGAAGATGTGCACAGTACCAAGTTTTGAAGGATGCCGCGAAGATTAGCACTATGGATTTTCAGTGTTGTGAAGGTAGTAGGCCATGTGGAACCAGTAAAGTTGTGTACTGGGCAGAGGATGGCCAAATATAGCGGATAGAAAAGTGGTGGTCTACTTTTGGTAAGACTGCTGAAAAGATGTTGAGTTGTGGGCATAAGCAGATCATGAAGGCGGCCAACTGTATGAATCCGTTAAGCAGAGGACGGGTCGGGAAAGTGACAGTTTGGCATGCAGCAGGGTACATGACCATTAAGAGGAAAACGGTGGATGGAAAGTGACTGGGAGCTGAGCGTGTTGTACGTGGTTGTTAAGGGATGGACGGCCTATAGAGAAAGTGACACGAAGTTGAGCCAGTCGCACGAGTCCGCTAGTGGAAAGGAAGCTCGAAGTGGATGACCTGTTGGTGTGCACACAAAAGGGAGGCTGAAAGAGATGGATCTAAGGCATGGAGGATTGCCATGATAGCAGAATCGCTATCAGAATCCAGTATGACGGTTCAGAGGGACCATAATGGTTTGGAAACCTTAAGGGTTTCGGTCTTCAATGTTGTGAAGACACGACCTTCGGGCGTGATCTATTTAAGAAGACCATTTTTGTATAGGATGGGTTGCTCAAAGATGAGAGAGGTAGATCATTGTGATCATGTTGTATTGTAATATCTCTTAAGTCAAGAAAACATTGTAAAGGCTCTGCGGCTGAGTGCGCAGAGACCTATCCAAGCAAGAAGAGAGCCACAACTGAGTGCGCGGCTAAGAACTATGGACCCTTCCTTAAAAGAAATATCAAACATAGTTCTTGTGGGAATAGCTTTCCATCCGGGGAAGTGAAGCACATTAAATAGTGTGTTGTGTGACTTAATGCTTATATGTGTATATATTTTTCTGTTTCTGTAGTTGAATGTCTGGATATTTGCTTACAGTCTGTTGTGAGAAGGATTTTATATGCATTTTCCATCAAGAGAGTATGGAATGATATGTTAAGTCTGCATGAATATATGTATGGTTAATATTATCTTTGCTTCTAAGGACAGTGAATCTATCGTCTGCTTGAGCATAGAGGGAGTTGTTCACGTATTTGAATGGATGCAGTCAATGAATGTATAATAGTTATTTCGCACTTGGGGGTTATGTTTAAAATAGTAACATACTAAGTGAGTGTTATGAGCTTTAAGTAGTAAGTTAGTTAAGTGTATGACTGAGTGGATAAGTAGAATTCACTTCACTGCCTCAAGCATTTTTGCAAATAGTCCAAGTGTAGGAGGTCAAGCAACGATGCTCACAGTGTAGCATTAAGTCCCGCAATAAGGTAGAAGAAAGTGGTGCGGGCCACGGTGTTGACCATCACTGCGCAGTCCGACCCTCATAGCGTACAGCTGGTGTGTTGCCACGAACTTCGTCACAGTCATCAACTCATCACTCACTGTGGACATTTGAGTCTGCAGTGCCCCATTAGAAACACCTCGGGTGAGACCTCATCCTACTCGCAGGTTGTTTCCAAAAGGGTCGGTGCGAAGGGGTTTTGTTGGTTTAAGGTAACCGCGTAGAACCTGGGTCTTCATAAAACCTCTGGTTAGCATTTGATATCCAACAGAGTTTGAGACCACATATCTCTCTTTCTTACATTTTTTACCATATCCTGATGGGCTCCCAATTTTTTGTCATTTTACATAAGGTTGTGTTGAAATATCCACTTGAACATATGTGTAAATGGCTTCGTTGCTTATTGTTGATGTTGCTTATTTTCTTTTACGGTCACTTTCTGTTACAAGATGCCTATAAACCATTGCTTCTATATATTTGACCCATACCCATGGAGGAAACATTTGTAAGAGTGTACATAACTAGCTCATCCTTTGTTTGCAATATGGATCTTTGCCTTGGCCTGACCCATGCCCTTGACATTTAGGTGCATGCCCTTGAGACACTCATTTCCTCTAATGAATCATAGCATGCTTTAATCTTTTTTCAAGCTAATAAATGAAAAAGGTTAAAAAATTTTGGAAAACACAAAAATCCAAAAAGGGAGAGACTTGAATCACTTTATATTATAAACTTCGAAGAAAACGACAACAGTCATACCTTGTCTCCCTTGAACACGACACATAAAATTGTATCCACTGTCAGTACACCATCTGCATTTTCCTTAGGAAACTGTACCAGTATTTTGAACAGATCTCTACCGATGGGTTATCCTTCCCATTACCAATGGAGCTTCCATTAATGCATCTGCCATTAGCGGATTTCATTAAGGTCGGTTACTCAAAGTCGTATGTTGCCAAGTGTCATATATGCATTGTGTTATGTGTTCAAGGGAAGTCCAAATCGAGTCGGTCATTCCTCAAAGATTCATGACCAATCATGTTGTTAGGAACCCATGTCTTTACTTTATTAGTATATTGTTGTTGGACACATATGCTTTGTAAGTCGTCCCATAGTATTTGTTGATCCACAGTTTGTGTTATTGTTGTTTAGCGCATATGCTTTGTAAGTCACCTATAGTATTGTTGATCCATAGTTTGTATTGGCCCATGGTTTTGAACCATAGTATTGGTGCCTAGACTTAGTATATAAGTGTGTGTTGAGGCCTATGAAGGTACCGTGAAGTTATTTGTATTGAGCTTGCTCAAAGGAGGTTGCCCCCTCGAAGTGGCCTGCGATCATTAAAAGTGATTCTGAGTTCTGTCATTTCTGCTATTTCGCATATTCTTATTAATGAATTGTTGCAGGTTCTCCACATCTAGTATTAGAGCACTTTCTTGGGCACATTGGGTGGAATTTCTGTCAATTTTTTTTTTCGCATCTGTTGCAAGTTCGGATCTGGGAATAATCCTTATCCGCTTAACTGTGGGAAGTACTTGGGCATAAGCCCTAAAACTCATTGTGAGGAGTACCACAAGAACCCCAAAGTAGTTGGCCCATTGAGAGGACCTGCCAGGGAAAAGGGCAACGAACCCTACCTGATTGACTAGTTCCCACCCATGAGGTAAAACAAGAGCTGTTGTTTGTGGCAAAGTGGTTATCAATTTTACCTGAGTCGTGGAGTGAGGGGTACTACCCCAATAAGAAAGCCGTCAGACAACATTGGTGGCCGAGTGAAACCCCTGAACTGTTAGGAAGCCACACATACCTGGGGTAATCACTGCTGCGTCGTTTCAGATCCAGCCATTCAGATCCATTCTGAAAGCCGTTCTAGATCCATCCATTTTAGATCTATTTCAAATCCAACCATTTTCGATCCATTTGACACCGTTTCATATCCCTCTATTTCTGATCACTTTTGCAACGTTGAAGATCACTCTGTTTTAGATCCCTTCCGTGCTGTAGCCGCTCCATTCTGAAATGAAAAAAAAAGAGTATAAAATTCTATTTTTCTGCCATATCTCCCTTGTTTTAACTCCGTTTCCCTTGAAACTTCTCTGACTCCCCTACAATCCCATTCTGCATATTTCACTCCTGAGGACCCTATCCCAAATTCCACTTCCCAACACCCAAAATCTCACATTTGTCTATTTTTAGGGTTTGCCATAACTTCTTCGATTTTCACCCGATTGCCTTCAAATTTTACCACAGAGTTCCTTTCCTAATTCTGCTTCTTTGTCCCTCTCTGCCAAATTTTCTCATTCTTTCACTCCGCTTCTAAAATCCTCCTTTTTTGCTTCCCTATCCTTTCGACAGTGTCCAAAACCTAGTCAAACCCCGATTACCCATATGAGTTTTTCCCAAATCAAAATTTCCCTTTACTAAATAAGCTTCTGTTTGTGTTTTTCTACCCATTCCTCCCCCCCAAAAAAACCCTGGTTATGGTTGTCACCCGCGCAGGATCACACACCATGGAGGAAGCACTTGCAGCCATCCAAACCAAACTCCAGGATTTGGATGAAAAGTTTCTTGGCCTCCATATTGAGCATTCAGCCATGAACAACAAACGACAGTCTGCGTCTTCATCAGACAATGGGTTCTCTTCTTCCAGCAATTTTTGTGGTCCAAAGCATGATTTTTCTCGCTTCAATGGTACTGATCCAACTGGATGGATCTATCGTGCAGAACAGTATTTCAGTCTGCATAATACTTTTGATGTCACCAAAGTTCCACTTGCATCCTTTCATTTGGAGAATGAAGCTCTTCACTGGTACCGTTGGTACATCAAGGCTCATGAAGAGCCAAAATGGCCAGATTTTTGTTAGCTCCTTTTGCAAGAATTTGGTCCTAGTGCTTTTGATGAATTCACTGGATCCCTCACTAAACTTCACCAAATTGGAACTATGAGAGAGTATCAGACAGAATTTGAGAAACTAGCCAACCACACAAAAGGATTCTCTGAGGAATTCTACAGGAGTTGTTTTATCCGTGGTCTTAAGGATGAAATCCGCTCAGAGGTTAAAATGTTCTGTCCCAACACAATGATGGAAGCTCTGGGGTTGGCTAAGTTGGAAAAAGACAAGATTGCAGCCCAACAACGCTCCAAATCCACTTTTGTTCCCTTCCAAAATATGGGTTCTCAATGACCTCCCGTTCCGCTAGCTCCTTAACCAACTCCTATCATGCATTTGTCTGAAACAAAGATGCATGCACGCAGAGAAAAAGGGCTCTGTTATAATTGTGATGAGAAATTCACTCGGGGACATAAATGTGCTCAACAAAATCTCTATCTCTTGGACATGGATTCTCTGGCTGCCTCTAAAATTGGTGAAGAAGATGATTAGGTTGACATTCAAGAGACGCCTATTGACCCCCCCTCTCAGGACGACCAACTAGAGATATCTCTCAATTCTTTATCCGGCATCACCACCCCCCAAACAATGCGGGTCAGGGTTACTTCAAGAAGCTTCCTCTTACAATACTCATTGATTATGGCAGCACACATAAATTCTATGACCCTCGGATCACCAAACAGGCTGATTGTTTTATCCATCCTTGCTCCAACTTTGAAGTCATGGTTGCCAATGGGGGCACCTTACCTTGCAAGGGAAAGTGTCACAATGTGCGTATCTCTCTGGAAGATTATAACCTGCACTCTGACATGTTTTCCTTGTCCTTAGGCGGATGTGATGTGGTTTTGGGATTTCAATGGTTACGCACACTTGGCCCGATCTTATGGGATTTTGCTGAACTTTGGATGCAGTTTTCCGTCAATGGGACACAACACAAATTTACGAGCTTACAACTAGGGTCTCTCCGCATCATCAGTTCACATCGCCTGGAAACGATCCTTCAGAGGAATTCACATGGTGTCATCACTCAGCTCCATTACATTCAGATGCACCCACCAATGACCTCCACTACTTCCTTGGATTGCTATGCAGGTGTCTTTGTTGCACCAGTGGGATTGCTGCCTTCACGAGACCTTTCCGGTAAGCATTTAGTTGCATCTACATCTTAGCAGGACATGATGGCTATTTTGCATGCAGTACCGAAGTGGCATCCATTCCTATTGGGGAATTATTTCTGCCTCAAGACTGATCTCCCGAGTTTGGAAAATTTCCTGGAACAACGGGTCTCCTCCCTAGCACACCTGAAATGGGTGATCCACCTCATGAGTTATGACTATGCGATCACTTACCAGAAGGGTAAGGAAAATATGGTGGCATATGCTCCTTCTTGCACATTTGATGACCCAATTTCTCTTATAGCTATTTCTCTGCTTGTTCCAAATTGGTTGCAATCTGTTCAACGAGGCTATCTCTTCTATGAACTCCATGCTTCTTCATCGGCAGGGCACTCTGGGTTCCTCCAAATGTATGACCGGGAACAATGTAACTTCTTTTGGTAGGTACTGAAAATGACAGTTCAACAGATGGTGGTTGACTGCGATACTTCCCAGGTCAACACGGGTGAAATGACACTCTTTTCGGAACTGCTCGAACCCTTGCCCATCCCTAAACATATTTGGACAACTATTTCTATGGATTTCCTAGAAGCACTCTAGTGGTACAGTACCACATCTAAAAGGACACCATATGAGGTCGTCTCTGGGCAGGCACCGCCAATTCTTCTTCCATACACCTTCAACAGATCCCAAGTTCAGGCAATTGACTCGATTCTTCGAAACCATGATCAGATTCTTCTCATTTTGCAGGACAATCTTCACATTGCAAGAATTCGACTGAAACAACAAGCCGATCAGCACCGTTCTGAGTGCACTTTTCACGTAGTTGATATGGTTCTTCTTCATCTACATCCTTCCACACAATCCTCCCTAAAATTCAAAAGGCGTCAGTGGCCCGACATGCAACCTGAGGATGCTACAGGGGAACCACTCCTTCAGATTCTGCATCAATTTCCACATCTCAAGCTTTAAGGACAAAGCTTTTTCTAAGGGGGCGGGGATGTTAGGAACCCATGTCTTTACTTTATTAGTATATTGTTGTTGGACTCATATGCTTTGTAAGTCGTCCCGTAGTATTTGTTGATCCACAGTTTGTGTTATTGTTGTTTGGCGCATATGCTTTGTAAGTCGCCCATAGTATTGTTGATACATAGTTTGTATTGGACGATGGTTGTGACCCATAGTATTGGCACCTAGACTTAGTATATAAGTGTGTGTTGAGGCCTATGAAGGCACCGTGAAGTTATTTGTATTGAGATTGCTCAAAGGAAGTTGCCCCCTCGAAGTGGCTTGTGATCAATAAAAGTGATTCTGAGTTCTGTCCTTTCTGATATTTCGCATATTCTTATTAATTAATTGTTGCAGGTTCTCCAGACATGTAGGCCTTCCTTGTGTCAGTATACAGTGTTGGATCTTGCAGTTCTACCAAATTATATCATACTATTGATCTTTGTTTCATATCGGTTGATGTGGGATGCATCAATGCCATCCTTCCGATGGATCTATTCCTATCGACATCAAATCATTATCTAGGACATAGATCTAGAAACCCAAGAGTACCTTGGATCTTGCAGTCATTAGCGACAAGTTTCCTTGTTAATGACAGTGGGTATACATCAATGAACCCTAATTGTTTGACTCTACAAGTGTTCGACTTCAGAATATTTATTCACACTTGTTAGTTTGTACTCAGTACCTTAGAGTCCATCATCATTATCGGTGGGTCTCTTCACATTTGTTAACGGTATACATCAATGACCGATAATCATATGGTGTTTTATTATGTTCGACATCAGATCACTTATTCGCATGATATAAACTCTTACTACCATCAGTTTGTATTGAAGACCTTGGGAAAAACAATTGTATCACTCATCGATGCACTGCCCGAGCTGCGCAAGATTATACTTCCATGTCAAAATTTCGATGAAGACTTTGTTCTCACACTCATTAAAGTGCATGTTTACATTTCAGAAAAAAATTGCTTGGATCCACTGTGTATTGTTCATGGTCATGCTTGTTTATTACTGAGCATGGGTATGCTCACCTCCTGAAGATATTATATATTTGAGAAATTGCTATGTTTTGCAAGTGTGATCCTCAATATTTCGCTTGTGAGTTTTCCTTCCCTCATCCTTGCTTTGAACGATAAAGAGTATCAGTATAAAGAGTACTAGTATACAGAGTATAAATTTCAGTAATGTATTTCGGCCCTTAGCTCTGCTTCGGACCTCACACATTAGGGGGCATCTGTTAACAATCAAATTAACACCCTTGGTCATGTGACAGAAGAAGCTCATTTTTACTATGCACCCGCAATATGAAGACAGAACACAAGTACATTCAAAGACAAATCCTCTCTGATATAATCACTTCTCCCATAAATGGAAGGATTAGGTGAAGAAAGTAAGAACCTAAGGAGACCAAGTTCAGTGATTGAAACGCTCATAAAAGGTCCAAAACTAAGCTACACCAATAAAAAGTGAAGAGTAACGCATTAAAATGCATTAATTGTATTTAAAGTATGCTAAGTTGTGCAAAAAAGCCTAAAAACTATGAAAAAGTGGGTTTTTGAGTGAAAATGATCTAAAATAATGAAAAGGACCAATCCCATATTGAAAAGAGAAACTTGAGAGCAAACTTCCCAATGCTATATAAGAAAGGAATTTGGGGCATTGTAAGGAGAGAAAGGAAGAGCAAAAGCATGCTGGAGAGATTCTGAAGGAGGAGAAAGAGCTCAAATTCTTCAAAAGCAAGGGTGAAGTAAGGGAAGCTCATGGCACTGGAGGAAGGAATCACACCAAGATAATTGGTAAGGATGTACTTCTTCCTTGTTTTAATATGAATGGATTCAAGTTTATACCATCTAAGAGTTTGAATTTTGCTTATCATGTATAAATTTAATTCTCAAATGGATTTAGATCTTAATGAGTTTTGATGAATGATTGTAGATCTTGAGAAACTTATGATAATCTTTTCATTAGTTGACATAGAAACTCACCATTTCTTAGGAAGATAGATTGATATGTTGCAGATCTAACTCCCTACTTGCAAAATACATCTTCTATTATCAGTCTTGTTGGTGACACCTAAGTTTTCCAATTTCCCTTTAGTCCTACTATTTAAGAACTTAACCACATATCCCGCAATATTTGGCTTGGATTCAAGATCGTCTTTTTTCATTTCTATTTCAGTAGTGGTACTGGTGGCCAACTCCAATTCATTATGTATCAGTTCAAAATGATACTAGTGTTGAATGAATTATTCAACTATTTTGTCCCATAGTGATTTCTTAGATCCTCTTAGGGGGAATTCCTTATTAGCTTTTGATCTAGAGCTCTAAATTTTTCTTTCAATGCATCTCTTTCATCATGCAAATGATCAGTAAGCTCTTCTTTGTACTTTATATCAATCTCAAGATCGTCAATATTGTGGTCCTTCTCTCCTAGCTATTCTAATGGAGTTCCCATGTCCATATTTTTTCATGTCCCCTTATTGATGTTTAGTGGAAGGATTTCCTATCCCAACCAATCCCTTGGGTTGGGTAGAAGATTTCATGCACTTGGAGTTAATTATGAAGTTAAGGAATTAATTAGTTAGGAAGTTTAATTTTATTTTTATCCTAAGTTCGAAATGCACTTGGTAGAATTATTTTTCATTAATTAGATATTTTTATTTTGGAATAAAGTGGATAATGCTCCACAAGTGTTCCTTAAAGGATAAGGTTGACTAAGAGGTAGCTTGCAATAAAAGAAAATATAAAGCAGTTAAAGCAAGGAAAGTAGAAAAAAGAGAATAAAGCAGAATAAAGCACAAAAGAAAGATAAAGCACAAAAGCAGGACAAAGAAGAAACGTGGGACAAAAGTAGGACAAAGAAGAAATGTTGGACAAAGGCAGAAAAGCAAGATAAAGCATAAAAGGAAGAAAAAAGCAGGACAAAGCAGAAAAGCAGGATAAGGCAGAAAAGCAGGAAAAAGCAGGACAAAGCAGAAAAATAGGAAGAATCAGGATAGAAAATCAAAAGAAGGATAAAGAAAAAGTAAAAGAAGAAAGCAAAAGAAAAATCAGAAATCAAAGCAAAGTAGAAATCAAGGAAAAATCTAAAGCAAAAAGCAAAGCAAAAGCTAAGGCATAAATCAAAGCAACCTTATACACTCCATGAGGGTTCCTTAGCCTATCTTACTTTCTCAACAATTCACCTAAATCTATAAAAGGAATATTACAACTCCATTTCACATCTTTTGATCATTTGTGATTTGAATTGAGTGCAATTTTGCCTCATTGACCTGGGAGATGTGTCCCTAGTTTTAGCCAGGAGATGTGCCCCATGATTCTACTGAAAGGATGATGAAATCCAGTATTCATCACTAAGTCTATTGAATATCCTTAATCCTGTCTACATGCAGTATCAACTATCATTGAAGAATTCAAGCCATTCAGAAGTGTTTCCTAGTATCAATCCAATCAAAGAGAGATCCTAAGGAAGTTTTGATCAAAGGAGGAGATCCAATTGTTTAAGTGTGCCCCTAGGAGAATCCTTTGATCTTAGTGCAAATTTCAGGAGAATCCATCTGGTCCATATTCATCATCATATCATATACAATGGAGGATCCTTCTCTTCTTTCTATTTAGAAGACATCCCTATTCATGTACTGTGAGATTTATTATATTTGAGGTTCTGAGTGAGAAAAATGAGGTTGTAATGTTATTTGTGTAAAATTAGTCACAGCAGATCTAATGAACAAGTAAATCAATCACAACAGATGAACATAGAAAATATGGTGCAAAACTGTGCAAAACATGCAGCAGTGCTCTCTATCCCAGAAAGGGTGAATGAATTACAATACAAACTGTCACAATGACTGAGCAATTCGAATTGCCTAAGGAGGTCATTCGAATCACAGAATGGAGTAGCTTGACTCTGTCTAGGAGTCCTCATAAATCATCGGTGGTGCTCATCAATCACAACAACCAGTCATCCAGGTGTCAAACTGAGTCTAACTGAGTGTAATAAATGTAACTGAAGTGTGTAGCACTGATATAGGATCTGGAGGCTCAGTGGGGGTGCATGGGAGGCTAACTGGAGTCAGAACAAGTCACCTAATCGAACTGGAGGTCAATCGGAGGTGAAACAGTCAGTCAGGAGTGAAACTAGCCTCAAATCAGGGAGAATCGGAGCTAACTGAATGTAACTGGAGTGAATCTGCAGTGGTAGGTGAACAAGTGCGCCCTTCTCTGGCAGTAGGTGAGAAGAGGGCGCCTTTCAGCTTAGGAGGGCTAAAACTCTGTGGTAAGTGGCTCCCGGGTGCTAGAAGAAGGTGGATAAGGTGCTGGAGGCATCAAACTGGTGACTGGGATGCATATCCTGAAATAGATCATGCAAGATCCTGAAGTAGATATGTATCCTGAAATAGATGATCCTGAAATAGATATGTATCCTGAAATAGATGATGTGGATATCCGAACACCCCCCCTCAAGCTAGACTATGATGTGCCAACTAAAATAATGTGGGGCCCTGGTAACTAAGACCAAAGGTCACCCCAATACAATAATTCAAAAAATGCTGAAAATAAACTAAGTGAGGAAAGAGGGAAAACCCAGTGGGAAGAAAGCCCCCCCCTCAAGCTAAAGCATAATAATGAATCAATCTGTCTCCACCATGATGGAACTCACCCCCAACAGTGAACGGAGGTAAGAGAACTTCTTCTCAATGAAGCTCTTGGTGAAGATGTCTGCAATTTGCTCATCAGTAGGGCAATATTGCAGAATGATGGTGCGGTCATGCACCAACTGTCGAATGTAATGCATATGAATCTCAATGTGTTTGGTCCTCTACCGCTGAACTGGATCTGTGGAGATCTTGATAGCACTTTGATTGTCACAAAATAGGACAGTCGAAGTAGTGCCACCAAAACCAAACTCGGAAAGAATACCCTGCAACCAAACTGCCTGAATGCAGGCATTGACTGCCCCTCGATACTCTGCCTCTGCTGAAGAAAGTGCAATGGATGCTTGCTTTTTGCTGGACTAGCAAATAGCACCATGACCAATCATGAAAACATAACCGGAAGTGGACTTCCGATCAATGCTATCACCTGCCCAATCTGAATCAGTAAAACCAATGAAATCTAGCTCAGAATCTGCAGCATAATGTATGCCAAACTGTCTCGTACCTTGCACATACTGCAAGATCCGCTTGGCTGCTCGCCAATGAAGCTCATGTGGCTGCTGCATATATCTTGACACGGCACTCATGGCATATGAGATATCAGGCCGTGAATGTGTCAAATAAAGTAGTGAACCAATCAACTGTCGATACATACTGCAATCTGCAAGCGGTGTGGAATCTCCCTCCTCAAGACTGATTCCTGAGAGGAATGGGAACGGGGCTGCCTTACATTCAGCCATATTAAACTTCAATAACAGGTCGGAAGCATATTTTTGCTGAGATATAGTGATCCCATCAAAATTTTGAGCTATCTCCAAGCCCAAAAAGTGACTCAGCAAGCCCAAATCGCTCATGTCAAAAGCTAGATTTAAGGCAGATTTTAGCTTGTTTATTGAAGTAAGTGTGCTACCAGTAATAAGCAGATCATCAACATAAAGTACAATAACCAACAAATTACCTTTAACTCACTGAAGATAGACATTCGGATCAGATTTGCATCTTTGGAAATTCTGAGAAAGAAGGAAGGAGTCCATCTTTGCGTACCAAGCTCTTGGGGCCTGTTTTAACCCGTACAAAGATTTCTTCAATCTACAAACCAATGATGGATCTGATGTATAACCCTCTGGCTGCTGCATATAGACCTCTTCAGCAAGGTCTCCATGTAAAAATGCACTCTTCACATCCATATGGTGCACTTCCCAGTGCTTGGATGCGGCAATAGCTAAAACAAGGCGGATGGAATCCATCTTTGCAACCGGTGCAAAGGTCTCTGTGTAGTCCACTCCTTGGACTTGGGAAAAACCTTTTGCCACCAACCTTGCTTTATATTTTCTGATAGTGCCATCAGCAGCAACTTTAGTACGGTAGACCCATTTACACTTCACTAATTTTCTTCCAGGTGGAAGAGAAACTAGCTCCCATGTATTGTTCTTTTGAAGAGAACTGTACTCTTCATCCATGGCACTTTTCCATCTCGGATCTCGATGGGATGAATAGTATGATTGGGGATCTGAACCAGCCATCAAATAACAAATCTCAGGAAGAAATGGATCAGCAATAGAAAGAGCCATACCTGCCCTTTGAAAGTCTCCTCTTGTTCGTCTCGGATCAGCAGGATTTCCAAGACTAGAACCAGCAGATTGTAGAGTGTTTTGGGCCCACTTTGGTAACTGAGGGGGATCTGAATGGTCGGATTCCGAACCTGATATGTCATGATCATCATATGATGCTATAATATCAGAAATATCAGAACTCATACCTTCATTATCACTGCTCTAATCTTCTTCTGGTGAAGGCGGTGAATCGGCAGTTTTCTCCTCAACTAGTTGCAATTCTTGAAGCGGTTCTTCAAACTGCACACTGCGCTCTATGAATATCTTTTTAGATCTGATATCCATGAGTTTATATGCTTTTGATTCTTCCCCATATACTATCAATATGCACTCGATACTTTGTGGATCCAAAGCTCGTCTCTTCTCAGAAGGAATTCTAGCCCATGCAGTAGAGCCAAAAACTCTCAAATTTGACACATCCGGTTTGTGACCAAAGAATGCTTCGAAAGGAGTCATACCTTTCACGAATGAATGTGGAACACGGTTCTGTATATATGCAGCAACATTGATTGCTTCAGCCCAAATATTTGCAGCCAAACCTTTTGATTCAATCATGCATGTAGCCATCTCTTTCAGTGACCGGTTTTTTCTTTCCGCTACACCGTTCTGCTGGGGTGTGTAGGGAACTGTATGTTGGATCTTGATTCCGCTTTGGGCACAAAGTTGCAGCAACTCGGACTTGATATATTCCCCACCATTATCAGATCTAAGAGATTTGATCTTGCTCTTAGTGGTGGTCTCAACAGAAGCCTTAAAATCCTTGAATTTTCCAAGCACTTCTGACTTGTTTTTGAGAAAGAATATCCATGTAAAGCGGGAAAAATCGTCAATAAATGTCAAAACATACCTTGAACCATTTAATGACATATGGGGCAGCGGACCACTGATATCAGAATGGATCAATCCCAAAATAGTAGAGGCTCTGCTAGCCTTGCCGCGGTCGAATCTGTGCTCGGGGTGCTTCCCAATAATGCAACCGGTGCATATTCCCTTCGAGGAACGGAGTTGTGGAAGCCCATCTACCATGGATTTATTTGATAGCAGCAGCAAATGCTTATAATTTAGATGTCCAAATCTTTCATGCCAAAGCCTACTAACCTCATTACCATGTGTGCGAAGAGCAGTGGGCTTTGCAAGCGGAATAAAGTGCGAAAACTCATAACATTTTGCAGTGTGGTTTGCCTTTCCAACCGCAACTAGTCTTCCACTTTTGATATCAGAAATTTCAACTGTATTAGGGCTGAATGTGACTTTCTTTGGATCACCAGTATGTGTCATTTGATACACAGAAAGGATATTCGAAGCTAAGGAAGGCACATAGAGAACATTCTGAAAGCATCCATGATCTACATGAATCGTACCTTTGCCCTTTGAAGAAATTTTTGAGTCATCTCCCAAATGGATGGGGATGGAGCTGCTTGGATCGAATGAGGAAAAAGAATCAATATTTGCAGCCATATGATTTGATGCACCCGAATCTATCAAGAGAGTGGGATTCGAAACCGTTGCCATGAGTGCTTGTCCTCTTTCATGATCGTCATTCCGATCCTTCTTCCTTGCACCGTCAGGAAGGGTTATGTTGTTCTTTTCCAAAAGGAGGGCCATTTGATCTATAGTCTTCTTCATACATGAACTTTCAGGATGAAAGCCATGGTTACAATAAGTACATTTAGATTTTTGGTTACCTTCTTTGCCCTTTTGCTTGGATTTCGAACTGGATGGTGCATTCGTTTGCTTGCCTTTGTCTTTTTGCTTGTGAGGCTCGAATTTGGGCTTCTCCTTCTTTAGCTTTCCTTTACCATTCGAGATCTTGGGTCCTTGAACAAATAGGGCTGAATCTTTGGAGCTTATGGACCCCATTTGAATCAACTTGTCATGCTCTTTCGTAACGGACTCAATGAAGGCATTCAAGGTAGGCATCTTCCAATTCGGGGTAGTTAGCCGACCGGAATTGAAAGTAGAGACAAATACCGAATAATCTTTCCCAAGCTTGCTTAGAATGGAGAGGATCAACTGTTTATCCTCTTTGATAACACCACTGTTCTTCAATTGCAAGTTCAAGTTCTTGAATTTTGTGAAGAATTCATTGATGGTCTCGAAATTCTCAGGATTAAGGCCAATCAATTCATTCTCTAATTGAAAAGCCCTAAGCTCATCCTGCTTGCCGAATAGTGTTTCAAGTTGCTCCCATATGGATTTTGGAGTCTTCAATCCGCTGAGATGGAAGTGAAGATCCTTGGAGATGGAGAGACAAAGAAGACCGTAAGCTTCATCAAGCTTGTTGTAGTGTTTGGTTCTTTCTGCTACATTGTTTGGCTCCAATTCAAGACCAAGAGTGACTCGATAGTAACCTTTTGAACGTAATATGATCTCCATATCATCTTTCCAATCAAAATAATTGAATGGGGTGAGGATAGGCTTTGAAGAAGAGTATTCCATTGCAAGGATTGAGTCAACTGATGAAGAGGAAGCTTGCATGCAGACTATAGCGAATGCAATTGAAGGAGGAAACTTTGCATGCAGAAAATAGCGAGTGCACTTGAAGGAGACAATAAACCTGCAAATCACATCAAAACAACCACAATAAGGTCGAACAATCCACCCTTTGAGAGTTGCATCACACCTGGGATTGGATTTCAAGCAATGTTGAATAGGTCCAATGTATCAGATCTAGGAATTATGTGGTAACTCAAGCTTCTGGAGTGGTATTGGAATATTTTTCAAGCTTTGCATGCACAGGAGCGAATGCCCTTGAGATATCTCATGCCAAACTTTTTGCAATTTTTAGCAATTCAGTCAAATCTTCTTGTATAAACACCTGTAGAAAAGAGATCTTGTCCCTGCAATGGCTCTGATACCATGTAAAATTAGTCACAGCAGATCTAATGAACAAGTAAATCAATCACAACAGATGAACATAGAAAATATGGTGCAAAACTGTGCAAAACATGCAGCAGTGCTCTCTATCCCAGAAAGGGTGAATGAATTACAATACAAACTGTCACAATGACTGAGCAATTCGAATTGCCTAAGGAGGTCATTCGAATCACAGAATGGAGTAGCTTGATTCTGTCTAGGAGTCCTCATAAATCATCGGTGGTGCTCATCAATCACAACAACCAGTCATCCAGGTGTCAAACTGAGTCTAACTGAGTGTAATAAATGTAACTGAAGTGTGTAGCACTGATATAGGATCGGGAGGCTCAGTGGGGGCGCATGGGAGGCTAACTGGAGTCAAAACAAGTCACCTAATCGAACTGGAGGTCAATCGGAGGTGAAACAGTCAGTCAGGAGTGAAACTAGCCTCAAATCAGGGAGAATCGGAGCTAACTGAATGTAACTGGAGTGAATCTGCAGTGGTAGGTGAACAAGTGCGCCCTTCTCTGGCAGTAGGTGAGAAGAGGGCACCTTTCAGCTTAGGAGGGCTAAAACTCTGTGGTAAGTGGCTCCCGGGTGCTAGAAGAAGGTGGATAAGGTGCTGGAGGCATCAAACTGGTGACTGGGATGCATATCCTGAAATAGATCATGCAAGATCCTGAAGTAGATATGTATCCTGAAATAGATGATCCTGAAATAGATATGTATCCTGAAATAGATGATGTGGATATCCGAACAATTTGTTGATGTATCAAAATCCTGAAACTGGTTATTATTGCTCCTATATTCTACATTAAGTCAATCTATGTTCAAATGATAAATTCAAAAGCATTGGAGGTTGTTTGCATCTAGATCTCTCAAGACTAGCTCATAGAGCAATTTTAATTGACTAGTTATCCAGGAATTGTAATATTCAGAGCTCTGTGAAACCATTTTACTTTATCAAAGTTTCTGTAGGTTTTTAATGATCTGGAGAATACATCCCAATTCCAAAATCATAGATTCGATATCCTTAGAGGATGATTGTGTTTGTATGTTTCAATACTAGCTCGTTGGGCATGAATTCATTACTAGTTTTGCAGTAACTTTAATGAAATAGCGTCTGGTTATTTATTTTTTGTTATGAAAGTCATTACAATTCCTTAAGAAATTAATGAATCCAACCCAAGCCTCATACTGATTTTTCGTGACCCTCTCTACCTGCTTGGAAGAGCCTGGAAACAAACTAGTTGAGTAGTCCATCCTAGTTCCCTTTCTCCCCTTGAATCCAAACACTTCTAGAACCTACCAAAATCTCTATGAAACTTGTACAACAATATATTAGGGGTTTATGACATATTATCCACCTCTGGTTTATGTCAAGTGTAACTGAAAGAGTTTAGTAGGCATATGCTAGTGCGCCCAAGAAACCTTAGAGTAGACTTCAACCTGGATAATGTTTGAAACATTAATGGACCCAGTACATTGTGCTTAGAAATATTAAGTTGGACTTCATTATGCTATCCTTTCTACTGCACACTCCCTAGTGCATTTGTTAGATCCAAAATTTTCCATCAGTCAAGCTTTGGGTGGGTGAATCACTGGCCAAGACTAGTTTCATCTTAACTAGTTTTTGTTATGCAATTTTCTGATTTAAAAGTTTGAGATTGAGATAATATCATTTGATATCAGGTCAAGGATATTATAGTGGTATTAGATATCTTTCTTCTACTCCTGTGTAAATAAGACTCTCAATTCTATGAATTTGCATCCATGTCGATGTTCAGTGAATAATATTCTTACTCCGATGATGATTTTTATGAGCAGTATGATGATTACTATGATGAGAATTATGAAGAGTACTACAAACAGTATGAGGAAGAAAATTTCCAAGAGGTTCCAAGAGGTAACTTCATATTTGGAAGGAGAAATTATGGTTATTCTTATAGCCATATGTATGGAAAAGTTGCATGTTCCACAGTCAAAGATCAACCTACTTGTGAAAAGAGCAGAAAAATATCTGAAGATTCATTGGATGCATGTGCTTCATAGTTGATGAGAATTTGTAGAAAAGTTAGACATTCTAAATGGGTAGCAAATCTTGTTCCCATACACAAAAAAATATGGACAGATAAAGTTGTGTGTGGATTTCCGAAATTTGAATAGAGCATCCGATAAGGAAAATTATATTGTTCCGTCCATGGAAGAAATATAATAGCTCATATCGGGTTCAAAAATGTTCTCCTTATTATATGGATTTTCAGGATATAATCAAGTGTTAGTGACCGAAAAAGATCATCTGAAGACAACATTCCGCATGAAATGGGGAACATTTGCTTATAGAAGAATGCAAATTGGTCTTATGAATGCTAGATCCACATTCCAAAGGGCCATGGACATTGATTTTCGAGGATGAATCGGCCACATTTTAGTCATGTATTTGGATGATGTCATAGTTTTCTCCAAGAAGAGGGAATACCATTCTTACCATTTAAAACAAATTTCTGAACGATGCAGAAAATACGGTATTTCTCTTAATCCTAAGAAAAGTGTATTTGTTGTTTTGGAAGGGAGATTACTTGGACACATAATTTTAAAAAAATGAATCTCAATTGACCATGAAAGAATACAAACCATACGCCAAATTCCCATGCCCCACAACAAGAAGGCCATGCAATCATTTATGGGCAACATAAACTTTGTTCGAAGTTTTGCGTTAGATTTTGCACAAATTGTAAAACCTTTGGAGCAAATGGTTAAACAAGATCATGTGCAATTTAAATGGACTGAAGTCTAAAAGAATTGTTGGTAGGCAGTTTGATGAGGAAAGATCGCGGTATTGCTGACGCTGCGACACATTGGATAAAGGCGCGAAAGGAGTATCGTGGGCCAAAGGATACCACACTAGGCGGGTTTTGGGTCACTTGGACCACATATTTTGTAATATTGAGTCAAGTATACCGCAGTTGGAGGGTTTTTGGTCATGTATTTTGTAATATCGAGTCATTGTACCACGGGATGCGGGTTTTTGGGTCATTATACCAAGTCAGTTATTAGATTGTCCATAGTGTCGGTTAGGAAAGTGGACAAGTATTGTAATTGGTGGAAGCCTATAAATAGATGAGAATTGTAAGTGATAGGGGAGAGAGTGGATGGATAGAGGAGAAAAGGGATATATGCAGAGATTGACAGAGATAATGCAGATGCTTATGTACTACTTTTGGTTTGCCGAGTAATATAAGGATGATGATTTGGTGCAATCTATGTGTAACGTTGCTGGATGTTCATGTTATTTATTCTTAATGCAATTATCTATTTTCTATTGCTATAATATGAATGCTACGATAATATGTTATCTGTCCACATGAACATGCCGCGATTAAAGTAATATGCAATCTCTGTTTCTGGTAATGTTAAATGCTGCGATATGTTAGAACTTTATGATGAATGTTTGGAGTTGCTACTAGTACCATAGTGCCACAACTTGCCTCCTCCCTCGGTGAAAACATGGTTCCGTCTGCTCTTCCTAGACGCCTTAGGTGAGACCTCATCCACTCTGCGGGTGTTGCTGGGTGGGCTCAACCCTTCCTGGGCCGGTGCTCAGGAAGACTGGGGTATGGGTCGACAGTCGGTGGACCCCTGTCAACTGTGAGGTCGCGATTTGGTTAGTAAATGGTTCCATTGCCGAGACCGTGTGCAGAGTAGGAAGAGGCCATGTTGTGGCACCCGACGAAGCCGGATCTAGAAAAATAGTTCAATCAGAGGTTGCAGGAGTTCGCTGAAGAAGAAAGTCAAAACACACGACTTATGGTAGATCAGTGGGTGGGAAGATATATTCACGACGGTCCGCATGAATCATTTTTCTGTGAATTCCCCATCATTTTTTATGAATGGTTGTCGAAACTGACCATTCAGAAGAGGAACTTCCAGGGTGGTGAGCCGATGACCTAGACCCCAGAACTGATTCAGGAACTGCAGAAAATCGATAACAAGGCATCACGAGCTGTTGAGGTTTGGCTTGATAACATATTGGAAGGTTACATTATGGAATTTGTGGTTGATACGAAGAAATCCTATAGTGAGGCTGAAAGATACTTTTTTTACGGACCGAGTGGAAGGTTTTTGCTATCGCTCCAACTGTCGATTAAGATGCTGATCTACAAGAAAGGTATATTAAAGATGCACCTTGATTAGTAGAAATCATGGTGGGAGAAGGTCGTGGGTACGGTGACTGTTAAGGAATGGTGCATGAAATGGTAAAGGGGTAGATGGGT
Organism: Larix kaempferi; assembly: GCA_027924585.1. Classification (NCBI taxonomy): domain Eukaryota; kingdom Viridiplantae; phylum Streptophyta; class Pinopsida; order Pinales; family Pinaceae; genus Larix; species Larix kaempferi. The sequence goes on from BSBM01001383.1 coordinate 3,944,585, forward strand.
GCAGACCATGAGGAGACTGTGAGCAAAGCCGAGGAAGAAAGTGGCCTTATGAGGGGAGGAGCAAGGTTCCCACAGGAAAAGAGGTAGAGGATAGGAGAAGGTCCTACTGCGATCAGACTACAAGACTGTGAAGGAAGGCCACAAGGATGAATCGACCTCACAGTCCTGATAGGAACGACCATACTATGCCCAGGATAGAGGCAGGACCGAACCCCAGCACCAGTGTGCCTACACCTCCGCTCACTAGCTCTCAACTAGCAAGGAAAACTACTCAGACACTACCGAGTATGTCAACGCCGCAAAAGTTAATTGTTAGTAGTAGTGAAGCGATAGGAGGAAGAAGACCCAAGATGGTGGGCAATGATGCTAAGCTACCGTTTTTCCATGGCAGTGCAACAGATAATCCAGAGCAATATTGGTTTTTGTGTGAAGCAGTCTGGACCGTGAAACAGATCACTGATGATGATGTTAAGAAGGGATAGTTGGCCACGACGCTGCGAGGTCGTGCATTAGATTGGTTCATGAAATTTGTCTTAGTCCCTACTAGGACTCCAGATAAGTCATTGAATGAGATTCGGGATGGGCTGATTGGTGAATTTAGACGGCCTAAGTCAGAGGCCCAGTATATTACTGAATTAAAGGAAATTAAACAGTATCCCAATGAGATGGTATGGGATTTTGACCAGCGATTAAAAATGCTAATGGCTAAGGTTAGTTTTGACATGAGCGTTGTCCAACACAAAGAATGGTTCATTGCGTCACTGCTACCCCATATTCGGCTACCGCTGATGCAGCAAAACATTTCAATGCCTAGTGAGGCTCTAGAGATCAAAATGCGGTTGGAGGCATCCCCGATTGGTGATAATGCAGCTGGGATGTCGCAGATACATACACAACTCACTAACCTAACTATACAGTTGCAAGATTTAAAGAAGAACAAAGAATCACGTGATGAAGTGTGGTGTACGCGCTGCTAAAGAGAAGGGCATACGAAAGATGGTTGTCCAGATTTCCATAATTATTTGGTGTCAGGTGCACCAAACCCGTTGAATGGTGGCATCATGCCGTGGTGTCGTGTTTCTTCGGTTTTTGGGCATAGTCATGATAGTTGCCCATATATGTAGAAAATGGTCACAAATCCACAGAACTTGTATTGCACCTTCTGTAAGTCGATATGACATGATGACAAGGATTGTCGCGCATATGGGTTGCTACAGGAGAGAATGTGTGATGCATTCTATGTCAAAGATGATCAACGTACTGCACCGCTACAGCCGCAGGTAGCTCAGCCGATGCCCCAAGCACAGATGTAGTTTGTACTGCAGCAGCTGCAATCGAAGCAATTCATACCACAATATACACCGATGAACCCCCCGTAGACTCAATACGTGCAACAACCACAGTATGCACCACAAGGGCAAGGGATGCCACTCGCACGCATGCAGCAACAGTTTAACCAACCTCAGTATCAGCAGTAGGGCGGCTATAAGGGAGGCTACAGGGGTGGACTTGATGGTGGATTTGGTTGTGGAGGAGGAGGCCAAGGTGGTCAAGGACCTATTCAATGTTACCATTGTGCGGTATGGGGGCATTATCAGAACGATTTCCCACTGCTACAGAATCAGTGTATGTTTTGTTCTGGTAACGATCATATAGTCGAGAATTGTCTGTAGTTGATTGCAGAATGGCAAGCTGGAAACACTCCGCAGTTACAGAACCCAGTACACCAACCAGTGCAGAACCCGATGTAGCAACCAGTTCAGAACCAGCCTCCACCACCACTGCCGAACTCCAACCCGAATGTAAATCAACCAAGAAATCTGCAACAAAACTAGGCAGAGGGTGCTAATATTGTGACTATTTCTGCAGAACCGCGATGGCAAGATGCTTCGGTGGCTATTGTCACTCGTGGAGGTAAAACGACTGGGGAAGATGGTTTGCGACCACTCATTCGCTTGGATGGTCAAAAGACGGTGAATTTTGATACTGATGCAGAATGGGAAACGTTCATGGAGGAATGTCGCACTTTGGAGAAAGATCGTGGTAATGCTGTTGTTTGTGATATGCCACCTATCTTTGATTCTACGTCAGACGTTGATCGACCACCACTAGGAATACTGCAGAATTTCCTTGAAAGCTGTCTGTACTTGGTACAAGATCCGGTTTCCCTGGTTGAGATTGAGGGATGGCTGCAGCGACTTCCAAAAGGACGGTAGGAGTCGGTAGTAAACTCCTTACAACGGAGGAAGATTGGCAAGGAAATGCGAATGAATATTCAGATTGGGGATTATGATGTTGATTCTGTGATTCTTGATCTTGCTTCAGATGTTAACATCTTAACCAAGCAGGCGTAGCGGAAAATGGGGAGTCCCCCATTGATTTGGTCCCCTATATAGCTTCGGTTGGCTAACTGTTGGCTTCTTTTTGGACAGACCCGGGTTTTAATGAGGCGCAGCAACAAAACCCCTTGGCGCACTGGCCCTCTCAGCAACGAGCTGCGCAGCAGCTTGAGGTCTCACCCGAAGTGGCTATGGGGGGGCTAAGGAATCAGGCTTCCTTAACGTAGGTGACACGGAGATTGCAATCTTCTCCCTTTATTCCTCAAGGATTCCTCAACGCGGAACGTCTTACTCTTCCGCAGACCACTCAGTGCAACAACGCTGAAGCTCTCACTTACCAGCCTAGCTGCGCGGTATCTCCGCTCCTGCACAGGAGGAAATTACCCTCTGCGTCGATACTCTAGGTATCATTTCTGCTTGCACGCCCAATGCAGCAATACTCTCCTCACTCGCCGCAGCGACAACGTTCTACAGGATCCTTCGACACATAACGATTATAACTACCAAGGAAGCTTCGAGAACTTACTTAACATATTCATAAAGATAACGCAATGTTCATGTATACACAGATAGTGAACTAAAACATGCAATCACACAACACAACATCATAACAATGAGAATTAGGTAGTTTGCCTCCACGGGGAAACCACGTCCACGGGAAGTGTATCTTATATTACTCTTCAAATGGGAATTACACAATATGCTGCGCACACAGCTGCAGCCTTAGATCTTTCCAAGGAACTCCACGCACACAGCTGGGAGCCCTTCTCTAGATCTAGTCTCTTCCTCTACAGAGATTACAATGGTTCAGACGTCGACTCAGACTGTCTGCAACTCAGTGACTAGCTCCATAGCTATCACTCCTCTTAAAATCCAATGGCTAGCTAAGTGACTAACATATCTCAAACAGCTAACTTACGTCTAACCTTCTTCCTTTACAATTACACATATATATAGGTGGCCATGACGGTCGCACCTTTACAAAACTGTGGGCCTTTCCCAGCAGTAATCCCCAAAAATCCTAACCACGAACATGGCTAGGTGTACTGTAGGCGTCGCTTGCAGTCACGTCGTCGTTTCCTACAGGTTCTGTGACTTTCGGTGCAGATTGCGGGTATGGGCGCCGCTTCTTCATTCACTGCTCTTTGTCCTTCACCTTCAATGCCTTGGTTGTTGCTCCTCCTTGATCAGAGCAACCATAACTTCTGTACTTAGCCTTAATGAGGGTAGCTGAGCCCTCTATTCCGTCGCTTCATTTATTGTGGTAGCTGAGCTCTCTACTGGGCCACATTCATTCTCCTTTGACGTGTGCGCGCGAGCTCCATGATTTCCGGTCTGTAATCTGCGCTGAGCTCATCCATCTGGAACCGTACTGCGCACTGTTTACTTTTGCCCAAAAATTGGTGCTTATTCAAAATTAACACTTTCCCTTTAATACTTGTGCTTTTTCCTCAAAATTCACAGCTTTACCATAGCTGCGGCCTAGGCTCCAACAGGCCACTAACACTTACCTGTGGCTCATCCCCGAGCCACTCGCACTAGCATGTGGTCGCTTTACTTGCGTGGTTGCCTTTTCCTTGGTCGCAGGAAATGTTTCTTTCCACTGCACAATAGGGGAATCCATTTCATCGACGCACTCCATAGCTGTCTGCACCATTTCTGCAGTGGCTTCTTCTTCAGTTATGCCATCAACCATCTGTTGAGATTCTGCAATTTCTTTGATCTTTGCCTCGGCTTGGGCAGCAAGTTCAGCATACTCATCCATAAATGGCTGAATGTTGTTGGTGAGTTTAGCATCTTCATTCCTGAGCTTGTGCAGTTGCTGTTGTATTCTGCGCACTTCACTCATTTTCCGCATTTTTGGTAAGCCTTCTAAGGCCTTAGCTTCTTCAGTCAGAATAGTTAGGGACTACTCTGCTGCTTGTACTTGTTCCAAAAGACCGACTTTGAAAGGGAGCTTCTCAAGCTCAGTCCAAGCCTCCATAGCTTGGGTCATCAAGTTCTCGGCTTCATCTGCTCTGCTCTTCATTTGTGTGGAAGCTCTGCGCAACGCTTCAAATTGTTCCTGCCTATCATCTGTAGAATGCGCTGCAACACGAGCTTCCAACTCAGTGATCTATGTTCTATGGTCTTCAGCCATAGCAACTATTTCCTGCTCTAGGGATTTCACCCTTCCACCAATAATTTGAACTTTCTCAACCAGAGGAAGGTCTGGTTGAATCTCGCAGGCTAGCAGCTTCTGGGCGATTTCATCAACTACGTTTCTTATCCCAGTGTCTTGTGCCTCATAAAGTGAAAGCTTCTCAGAGAAGTTCTTATAGCCTGCCTTCAGCTCTATCTCCTGCGATTGCAGTCTTTGGTTTGCATGGAATGTGGAGAGCTCTCTAGCTCTCAGCTCAATAGAGACCTTCTCTTGCACTAATTGCAAGGTTTCCATGGGAATCAAAGACAAATTTATTTCAACGGGCCCAACTGCGCTTACCTGCAGTGCAGCCAAAGGATCTGGAAGTGTCATGCTTGTAGGCGGGATGTGCACGACAGTATGCCTCTCTGCAAGTACTTCAACTCGCTCGGTACTTTTAGATGCATGCGGCGCCAACGAAGTAGATGTTGGTGCATGGGTCTGCGCAACTCTTCCTGCGAGACCTTTTAACTCCAAGAACTGCAGGTCCAGAGCACTTCTGATGTGAGCATGCGAGGTCCACAGCTCACGAAATTGCTCCTTCAAGTACTGGTCGATCCCCGAGGCAATGGTCTCATAGGGATGCGACACCTTCTGCTTCTTGGCCGCTGGTTCTGTCGAACCTTCATCACTTCTTTGCTTAGGCGCTTCCTTGCCCTTATCTTTCTCTTGCGCAGTAGGGGGTGGTATCGTAGATGCGATTTCGGTGGCCTCCCTCCATTCATCTGACCAAGACTTGACAGTTTCTTCAACATATTCAGTGGTCATCCTGTAAAGGCCTACGGCCCATTCGTCTTGAATGTCGCAAGGGCGGAGGTAAATTTCATGCAAGTTGGTAGAAAAGACCAACTTCCCTTCATATATTTGGGCTGTCTCCTTACTCAGCCTCAGCATTTCTTGAATGGTATCTTTGAGGAGATGGTAGTATTCACAAAATACAGTGCAGTTCATCTTGCGCTTCGCGGGATTATTAGAATCCCAGAGGTTCACATAGCGCATTCCGGCAAACTCTCCTGCTCGGTGTGGAAGGAACTGAGTTTTCGGGGGCTCCTTCCACTCGACAAAAGCACATAAAATTAAAAGCCAAGAAAAATGGAACAACTGACCAGTGGTGTCCTGGATGTTTCGGCAGTCTTCCAAGAAAGAATTGAGAAGGAAGAGAGACCAGTTGTACTGCTCTCCCTCCGCAGCTGCGATAGAGAGCTCCACGACAGCTCTAGTGACTTCTTTAGGTCTGCACTTTGTGAGAAGTCTGCCTGCAAGCAGACTATCAGTGAATCTAAGTGCTTCATCCTCAACTATAGTGAGGTCATAAGCCCGACCTCCTCTTGTCAATTTGTATTTTTGCACCAACTGTGCAGCTAAGTTTCTGTCTCTATCCTTTCCAACAAAATGAATATTGGGATCCTTACCAACCTTAGATAGGCCAGTAATATGATGAATCAAGTCAACATTTAAATCGATTGGCCTCCCCAGCCAAAGGTAAAAACCATGACCGTAGGATAGCAGTGCCTTAACAACTGCATTGACTTCATTGCTATGCCCAAAGTGCGGTAGCTTCAACAAGTTCAACAGTCCCGGTTTCTCTAAATTTGCTGCAAATTCCTTCGGGACGAATTCATCAACCTTTCTGGTGGGATTGTGGACTACCGTCAAATAGAGATCCGGCGCGAACTGAGGATATGTTCTGAGTCTCCCAAGTTGAAATCGGAAAACTTAACCAGTGGAAGGTGTCCAAGCAGGGACCCTTCTTGTCGCACGACTTCCGGCAGTGGTGGCAACGAAATCGGATACTTTGCATTCTTCGGAATATGCACCTCTGGTGCATCATCTGGACGCATTGGAATATAATTCACCATAGTATCCAAGGACTCTAGAACAGGTTCCTCCGGCTGCTGCTGCTGAGATTCCCTTGTGCCCGGAGATTGTTTAGGATTAGACCAACCAAGGTGCGTGTAAGCCGAGGTTGTCACCGGGGTAGTCATGCCGAAATCTAAGCCTCTGCGCTTAAATTGACAAACAATTTCTTCAGTGGACAGGTTCTCCATCGTGAATCGGTATAGACAACGAGGACTTGAACCGACAAATAGCGGAACCGCGTAGGATACGAATGTTGAAAACAAAGGAAGCAGTCTGCATAACACGGCTCTGAAAACAATCACTTAGATTCTCAAACAAGACACTATGCAACTTGAGAAAAGTAACCCAAAAATATACAAGTGTGGGGTATTTATAGCTAAAGGCAATAGTAAATGCGGACAAGTGGGGTTACTAGCCGTAGATGCATATGCATGAGTTGACAAGCCCCCTACCCCCGCGCCTCTGCGGTGCATTAATTGTGATGGACGGGCTCTGACAGCCTTCCGGGAGAAGCTAAAGCTTTCGGTGCATGACATAAATGCGAAAATTAGGGAGATCAAGCCGACTCTGTCAGAGTGGATACAATTAAATGGCGTTTTTATCCTTCATTAATATTCAAAGTGGCTATAGGACTACTGTAATTCAAATTTTTCGGCGGGTCTTTTCAGCATAGGTAACTATGCATATAGAGGGGTCCACAACGAGAACTCCTCAAGCGGCAAATTGACACAAGGAACTCTGCAAGAGCGACAGTTCGACAATCCGGAAAAACTTCGCAAGAGCGCAATTAGGGTTGCTCCAAACAAACTTTATTGACATGCACGGATGCTTCAAGGAACTGCGCGGGAAGCCAGAGACTGAAAGTGTCTCGCAACTTCCGTGTAGACTGTGATAATGTGATGCCTCTTTCAACTACACTGGACATCTGCACTTCTTTAGCAATGTATTAAGTCGACGGGGTGGAGTGGCTATCGCGATAAAGCTTGAGCCGACTCCTGTTGATCATTGTGGGCAGCAATTCTCCATTAAGCTTCGCAAGCTCAACTGCTCCTCCTTCTGTTATCTTTGTCACCCGAAAAGGGCCTAACCAATGTACACGAAACTTGCCTGGAAACTTGATGAATTTACTATCATAGAGGAGTACCAAGTCTCCTTCTTCAAAGTGTTTATTCTTAATATGCCTGCCATGCCAAGCTTTCTGTCTTTCCTTCTGTACTTGTTGATGGAATCCGGCTAAAAGTCTATCTTCTTCTAAGGCAAGCAATTGTGAGATTCTTTCACTCATAGTGTCAGTATCTGCCATTTCTGTAATTTGCGCAATTCTGAAGCTGGGAACAATGTATTACATGGGAATAACTGCTTCTTGTCCATGCACCAAACTGAAAGGTGTGTGACCTGTAAGTTTCTTGCATGTGGTTCTGTAAGCCCATAATACAGCTGTGACTCTAAGGTCCCAATCATCTCTTTGTTGATTATAGATCTTTGTGAGGGAATTCTTGAGAATCTTATTGAATGCCTCCACCGTACCATTAGCCTGAGGGTGGTAGGGTGTACTCTTATGGTGACTAATGTGGAATTCCTCAGTAAGAGCCTCTATAGTCTCATTCAGGAAATGTGTACCCTGATCACTCATTAGAATTAGTGGACATCCAAACCTAGTGATAATGTTCTAAAAAATGAACTGCGTGACAGTGACAGCGTCGCAGTTCTTAACTAGCTTCGCCTCAGCCCATCTGGTGAGGTATTCAGTAGCTGTAATGATGTATCTTGCGCCGGTTCTCTTTCCTGGTGGGTTGATAGGTCCTACAAAATCAATGGCCCATTTATCAAAAGCACGCAGTGTTATCTGGGGTCTTAGCGGCATTTCATCTCTTCTTGAGGGTTTTCCTGTTCGTTGGCACACATCGTAACATTTGCAGAATTCCTTAGTATCCTTGTGCAATGTTGGCCACCAAAGACCTGCGGCTAAGATCTTCTGCGCAGTCGACTTTCCTGCGAAATGGCCTCCTACGGTTCCTGAGTGCGCTTCTGCGATGATGGAATTCTTCTCATGCGGTAAGATACATCTGCGCAAGACTTCCTCGGGGCCCAGCTTATAGAGCTGGCCTGCTATCAAAGTGAATTCTGCGGCTTTGACAACAAGTTGCTTCTTCTGCTGGATTGTAAACTCAACTGGCACTTTCCCGGTAGTGAGAAACTCAAGAATATCGGAATAATATTCATCGGCTGCTTGAACAAAAAATAGTTGCGCATCAGGCAGACTGTCCTCCAAACTTGTAGGTTCCTTGCCTGACTCTATCCTAGATAAATGGTCAGGTCCTGCATTCAATCTACCTGGCTTCACAATTACCTCAAAATCATACTCCTGGAAGAGCAGTAGCCATCTGCAAATTCTTCCCCCTAACACTGGCTTATTGACCAAGTATTTCAAAGTAGAATGATTAGTATACATTTTAAAATGTGCACCCAATAGATAGTGTTTGAACTTCTGTAAGGCATACACCATAGCTAGTCCTTCTCTTTCTGTAGTCGTGTAGTTCTTCTCGGCTGTGGACAGCTTTCTGCTAGAGTAAGCAATGGGGTGATCAATACCTCCTTCTCCCGGTTGTGTAAGCACAACCCCCAATGCTATGGAAGAAGCATCTACATGAACATGAAAGGGTTTTCTCTAGTCTGGGAAAACTAGAATAGGTGTAGTGATCATCTTTTCTTTAAGTGTATCCAAGCTCTGTTGGCATTCTTCTGTCCATTGGAACTTCGAATCCTTTTTCAGCAATCTTTCCATAGGTGCAGTGATCTTTGCATAACCCTTGATAAATTTCCTGTAATACCCTGTATGTCCCAATGTAGTGCGCAATTGTTTGACTGAGTTGGGCGCAGGTAAATTAGCAATGATGGCAATCTTCGTAGGATCCATCAGGAGTCCTTGTCTGCATACAATATGTCCCAACAAAATACCAAAAGGAGCACAGAAGATACTTTTTTTCAAGTTTAGGGAAATCTGATACTGTCTACATTTTTCTAACATCATGCGCAGGTTCCCTATATGGTTCTTTAGTAAACCAAACACAGTACAGTCATCAAAATAGACCTCTAAAAACTTATGAATGAATTCTTTAAAAACAACAACAACGACTCTAGAGAAGATAGCAGGTGCATTTTTAAGACCAAAGGGCATTACCGTATACTGGAATGAGCCCCATTCAGTCGCAAAAGTGGTCTTATGGCAGTCTTCTGGATGGATTCTGATCTGATGGTATCCCGAAAAGCCATCAGTGAAGGAGTAAGCCTCTTTTCCTCCATCATTATCAAGCACTTCATTTGTAAAAGGAGTTGGAAATGGATCGTGCGCTGATGCGTCGTTCAACTTGCGCAAGTCCACGCAGATTCTTATTTCACCTTTTGTCTTCTTCTCTTGTACCACCATAGGACTAATCCAATCACTTTCCTCTACTGGCTCAATAATACCTGCTGCGAGCATCTTATCAATTTCTTCTTTAACCTTTTCTTTATATCGCGGGTTTAATCTGTATGGGTGCTGTTTTACTGGCTTGACGTCTACTTTCACTCCTAAATCTCCTAGGATGCCTTTCATTTCTGTGAACTTGGTAGGAAATATATCCTGGTAGTCACGTAATAAATATGAAATATGCCCAACAGTTTCATCATCCCAATAATCTCCTATAGAAGCAAACTTGGGTTCGACTTCTGTACCAATGTTAATCTTTTTGAGCTTGATGTGTTCTGTAATGGCAGGGATATCAAGCGGAGGACCTTCAACATTGCGCGTCCCTTCTGATTCTGGAATATTGATGTTGCGAGGATCATCTTCCTCTTCTCCAGTGGTGAAATTATAGCATTACAGGGCATGTTCCATCTGGACAACCCAGTCTGGTTCGGAATATTCTGGTAATGGACAATGATCAAATACCTTCTTTTTAATACACTTTAAAGCGTGGTCGATGCTTGGATGTTCTGACTCAAAGCTGAAGGTAAGTTGAAAACTTTCTATCATAAGAGGCCAAGTAATAGTGCCTCTGCGCAATTCTGTTTCAGTATACCAGTTCTTTGGAACTGTATCCAACGTGTGGATGAATAGGTGAACCCACTCATCTTCTGGAATATGTGACCATTGCTGAATACATGCTTCAATGTGTGACCTGGGGTCACTCTGTCCATCATATTTGTGCAACACTTTTGCTGTAGTTCCCTGAAATCTGCGCAGTATCAATCTGTGACGGTCTTGCCATGTGTGAATATTCTCTTTATGCACAACCCACCATCTTGCGGGTGTAGCGCGCAGTGCTACATCCAAAGCTTGTATGCACTGCTCATCTGGAATCTGTTGTTCATATGTATGTGTGAATTCACTTACTTCAGTTAAACCATCAAAAATTGGAGTGTCATTCAATTCTGTGCCAATCCATCGAATGGATTTAGTCATCATGGCGCAACGCCTTGCAGAAACCTCATGTAAGCGATTCTGCCAGTTTTCCAGTCCTGCTTCTGAGTCTGATGTGCACGAGTTATCGCATCGCCAGCTGATATGGCCGTCCGCTGTGGGATTGACATAGTCACTATGACTAGCAGTCATCTGATATAAACTTTCCATGTGGCGAGCTTCTTCTTCTGCTCGAATGGGTTCAATAAACCTTGGTCCTTGAATGGGATCAAGCGGTGCAATGACCCTAATCTGGTCATCCTCAAAGGTCATCTGTCTTTTCTTCAAATTAATGACAGCCAAATTATCAAATGCCCAGTCAATGCCTAAAAGTGCTGGGTAAGGTCTACTATCATCCAGAATTTTGATTACTTCAAATTCTGCAGAACTTCTTACTCCCTCAATATCAATAGGTACATTGGGTAATCTGCCCAATGGAGAGACTCGTTGTTGATTCACAAGTCTTAGCTGAATAGGAGATCTTGTAAGTTGAGGGATACCCATCAGTTCCCATGTCTGCATGGTGAGAACATTAACTTATGAGCCCAAATCCAAAATGACTTCGTCCATTTCAAATGCTCCAATCTGCGCTGTGAGCCTCATCTCTTTTCCAGTTCTAGTATGACTCCCAATCTGGTGAACAACACGCCGCGGTGTATTCATCGAAGCAGATTGTTGACACTTATCCAATAGGTGTTGAAGTTCCATGGTTGCTTTTTCATTGCGCAACAACTTTAAGCAGTTTCTCAGGAAAGCATGGACACTGCCTAGTGCATCCTCATCATCAGGCCTTCAAGATGTAGTGGCTTGTTCCTGCACTAGGTTATCTTGTCTTATCACTTGCGATCTGATATCATTATGCAGAATTGTGACAGAACTTGAAGCTTTCGGATCTGATAAGTACTCTTGAGCTTGCTTGAATGCTTCTTTTTGCTTCTGCAGGTCGAGCGGGGATGGTTTAGTATTAGCGCGGCGCACCCATTGCGTCGCTTGCTTTCCAGTTCCCAACTGTGGCACACCAGTGGTTGCTCCACTGCGCGTTACTATATTAACTGTAGGATCTAGTTCTCTTTTTTCTACTCCAATCAACTGAATATTATGATTGACCTGTGGCGTCTTTGCTTGCATCTTAGCCATCAACTGAAGGCATTCTTCAATGACAAGATCATAAGATTTGCAATATCTGTAGATGGTTGTAGGATTTTGGCAGTCCCTTGCAAAATGACCTTGAGCTCCGCAATTATAACAAGTGATCTGTCCTCTTCCACGACCAAAACTTGCTGTGCGTCCGCGGCCCCTATAATTTCCTCCTCAGCCGTCACGAGTTTGGTCATACTGTGGACCTGCTGTGGGTCCTTGTGCCTCTGACTGTACTCTATAAATATCATGTTTTCTTTCCATCATAAGGTCATATGCTCTGCAATTGTTCTCATCATGGCCTTTTGATTTACAGAAATTGCAATATAGATTCTTTGGAGTTTGTACGTATTTCTGTAACAAGTGACATTCTTGTGGTCTATGACCTCTAGTTCTATAGAGTTCACACCAAGGCCCTTGAGCCTGTGGTAAAGGGTTAGGTGCTCCAGTTGCAATATACTCTATGAAAACGGGACAATGGTCCTTTGAATGACCTTGCGCTTTACATTTTGTACACCAAATTTCTTCTTTAACTTCCTTGCCTTTCTTAATATCATGCACTTGCAAGGTTAAGTTTGCTAATTGGTTCTGCAACTGCGCAACATCGTTGCTTGTTCCAGCAATTGGTGAAGCTTCTAGTTTCATAGCCATCTCTAGAGCTTGCTCCTGAGTAGTGAGATTCTGTTGCATCAGAGGAAGTCTAATGTGTGGAAGCAGCGCAGCAATGAACCATTCCTTATGCTGTTGCGGTGCAAACTCAAAGCTTACTTGATCTATCAAGGCTTTGAACTTCTGGTCAAAGTCCCATACTGACTCTGTAGGTAATTGTTTTATGTCTTTGAGCTCGGTTATACACTGTGATTTTGATTTAGGTTTCTTGAATTCTCTAATCATAGCATTTCTGACATCAGCAAGCGTCCTGTTCTGTGCTGTTGAGTATTTCATGAACCAAGTTAAGGCTCTTTCTCTTAGTGTGGTTGCTAACTGAACCAACTTAACAACATCATCATTAATTTGCTTAATTGTCCACATGGCTTCACATAGGAACCAGTGCTGCTCAGGGTCTTCTAGCCCTGTTCCCCTAAAAGTTGGTAGCTTCATGTCATCACCCATCCTTCTTGCGCTAGGTTGAGGTGGAGGTGTTGTAGCAGTACCTCCGGGATGGTTAAATAAAGGTGGAACTGAGGTACTAGAAGTACCGTGCAGGCTACTAGAAGGTGTTAATGCGGGGTTATACTGAGCCCCGTCTGAATTTTGCAGTGTAAAAGGGTGATAAGGGATATGAGCACTCCCTTGTATCTCTATATGGCTCGCTCTAGGAACTTGACTATATTCTGGGCTAGAGTCAAAAGAATGCTGGTCAAGGCCTAATTTATACCGTTTTCCACTACGAGTGCAACCAATAAGTTCAGGATCACTATCAGAATATGCGGACATTACTTGTCTATGCTATTCATCGGAAGCTATGCATAGTTTTCCTTTTTCATACAGAAGCATTTTAATCCATAAGTTCAGAGAATTTAAGAACTTACCTCTGTGTGCTTTGAAGAAGCTCCTCTCAGCTTCGCTGAAACTCTTTCTCGTATCTACTGCAAACTCGGTGATGAAGCCTTCCAGCAGACTGTTCAACCAAAAGTCTACTATGCGGGACACAGGATTATCTACCCGCTTCAAAATGCTAAGTAGCTCAGGCGTCCAAACGACGGGTCGATCAACATGCACAGTGGGTCTAGTATCTGCTAACTTAGCTACCCACGCATGCAACTCAAGTGCAAATGTGACAAAGAAAATTTCGTGAAGGTCAGTATAAATATGCTTCTGCAACCAGTCATCTGTTTGAAGCCTAGAGCTTCTATTTTCTCGTCCAGTGAACTCTCTAGCCTTTAAATCAAACCAGTCTTGAATTTCTTTAGCTGTAGGATTCCAGCACTACATTTCCTTCAAAATAACAGGGTTAAAGCCAACGACAGAACCATTTGTTGGCTGAGCCCGTCTCAAGGCAATAGAACCATTTGTTGGCTCCTTCTTTCTCTGGGTTTCGCATCCATCTCACGCGTCGCCGATTTAACAAGTCTCACAGTAACAATTCACAAGGCAATGGAACCATTTGTTGGCTTCTTTTTGGACAGACCTGGGTTTTAACGAGGCGCAGCAACAAAACCCCTTGGCGCACTGGCCCTCTCAGCAAGGAGCTACGCAGCAGCTCAAGGTCTCACCCAAAGTGGCTATGGGGGGGCTAAGGAATCAGGCTTCCTTAACCTAGGTGACGTGGAGACTGCAATCTTCTCCCTTTCTTCCTCGAGGATTCCTCAACGCGGAACGCCTTACTCTTCTACAGACCACTCAGTGCAAAAGCGCTGAAGCTCTCACTTACCAGCCTAGCTGCACGATATCTCCACTCCTACACAGGAGGCAATTACCCTCTGCGCTGATACTCTAGGTATCATTTCTGCTTGCGCGCCCAGCGCAGCAATACTCTCCTCACTCGCCGCAGCGACAACGTTCTACAGGCTCCTTCGACACTTAACTATTATAACTACCAAGGAAGCTTCGAGAACTTACTTAACATATTCATAAAGATAACGCAATGTTCATGTATACACATATAGTGAACTAAAACATGCAATCACACAACACAGCATCATAACAACGAGAATTAGGTAGTTTGCCTCCACGGGGAAACCACGTCCACGGGAAGTGTATCTTGTATTACTCTTCAAATGGGAATTACACAATATGTTGCGCACATAGCTGCAGCCTTAGATCTTTCCAAGAAACTCCACGCACACAACTGGGAGCCCTTCTGTAGATCTAGTCTCTTCCTCTACAGAGATTACAATGGTTCAGACGTCGACTCAGACTGTCTGCAACTCAGTGACTAGCTCCACAACTATCACTCCTCTTAACATCTAATGGCTAGCTAAGTGACTAAAATATCTCAAACAGCTAACTTGCATCTAACCTTCTTCCTTTACAATTACACATATATATAGGTGGCCATGACGGTCGCACCTTTACAAAACTGTGGGCCTTTCCCAGCAGTAATCCCCAAAAACCCTAACCACGGACATGGCTAGGTATACTGTAGGCACTGCTTGCAGTCACATCGCTGTTTCCTGCAGGTTCCATGACTTTCGGTGCAGATTGCGGGTATAGGTGCTGCTTCTTCATTCACTGCTCTTTGTCCTTCGCCTTCAATGCCTTGGTCTGTTGCTCCTCCTTGATCAGAGAAACCATAACTTCTGTACTTAGCCTTAATGAGGGTAGCTAAGCCCTCTATTCTGTCGCTTCATTTATTGTTGTAGCTGATCTCTCTACTCGGCCACATTGATTCTCCTTTGATGTGTGCGCGCGAGCTCCGCAATTTCCGGTCCATAATCTGCGCTGAGCTCATCCATCTGGCACTACACTGCGCACCATTTACTTCTGCCCAAAAATTGGTGCTTATTCAAAATTAGCACTTTCCCTTTAATACTTGTGCTTTTTCCTCAAAATTCGCAGCTTTACCATAGCTGCGGCCTAGGCTCCAACACTATACATGCAAAGATCGCACCTATTGGGCGAGTTTCGCGACTCACAATTGATATTGAGGGAATGAAGACTTATGCTGACTTTGATGTCATAGAGGTAGTTGACAGCGAAATCTCCTATCCTGCGCTATTGGGGATAGGATGGGCTAATGATAGTGGAGCTGTAATTAAATTTAAGAAGTGAATGATGACTTTCGAGAACCACGATTTTCAAGTTATCGCTCCGTTGGATCTGGCTGAAGGATGGCGATATGTTGAACCTGTCAAAGATGACGATCACCCTGGCTGGGATCATGCATTTAATATTTCTGAAGATTACATTCATCCCACTCTTCACGGTGAGTTGGAGTGGCGCAGTGAGAGTTCTGCGTCTTCCAACTCCGATGATGCATTGGAACATTGGCAGAATCACATGCATGAAGTTTCAGTCCGGAAGTGCGGTTTAGTTACGCAATATTTATGTCATATTATGACAGAAACGATCACATTACCTATCTATGAGGGGTTTCCTGGCTTAGACACTTTTGTAGCAGAATTTGAAGACCGTGTTCCAGAACCATAGTGACTGCTGGCCTTAGAGGAAGCACTGAAGGCTACTCCAACACGTTGGTGGGAGACGCATAAGAAATTTCTCAAAGACTGGTCACAATGTCGAAGGATGATGATGGTTCGATTTGGTAATACAGAGGTTTATCAAACTGGCAAGTACAATGGCCGAACCAATCCCGGTGATCACATGATGGAATGCCAATGATTGTGGGTAACGCAGCCCAGAGATGAGTGGGTTCATGCTTTTGTCCACACTTTGGAGGAGATACCGCGCTCATGGTATACTATAGCTGAATTGCGTCGTGACATTACAACATGGGGAGAGTTCACGATCTGTTTTACTCATACCTTCACATTTGCAGACGCCAACCCAGATGCCCATAATGCCTTGCAGCTCATCCGCAATGTGATATTTCAGGTTGTTCCGGTGAAATGCACTATTGACCCGCACACACATAGTCAGATGCAGTCTCTGATTGAGTGCTTCAACATCAGTGGAGGGCCAGAGGTTGATGATGACCCCTGGAATATCAACATTCCCGAATCCGAAGGAAGTCATGATGTGGTACCACCTGTTGTGCCCAGTAACCTGTTCAATCAGCCGTTACAGCTTCGCAAAACAAATGTCGGCACTGAAGCTACTCCCAAGTTTGCTAATGTAGGGGATTATTGGGATGATGAGATGATGAGTAAGGTTACCGAGTTATTGCATGAGTTTCAGGACGTGTGTTGATGTATATGTAACTTCGGAATGTATTTCACATATATGTATATTGTATTCCTATAGAGATGTTATTATTCCTCTATACGGAAGTTGTTGTATTCCTATAGAGATGTTATTATTCCTCTATACGGAAGTGTCGTCAATTATAAATTAAGTGTCGTAACTTATACTTGATGGGTTATTAGACCACCTTGTTGGGGTTGGCCATGTATAAGTCATGTGGGTCAAAGGGTTATTAGAAAACCCTATTGGGGTTCGGCCATGTGGGTCAAAGGGTCATTAGACCACCCTAGTGGGGGTCAGCCCAGTGATCATTATGTTAAGTGGTTAAGTTGAGGCTGACCTAGTTGAGTAAAGGTCAAGTCAAGTTAGTGTATAAATAGAGAGTGTGTCTCTCTCATTTTACACATTCTATTCTCTCACTCACACTTGGGAGAGTGGCGCACTTGTGGAGGAGGAGGCTCTACTGCTAGGAGAAGACTATCTCTTGTATTCTGGTTGTATCATTGCTCTATCTATCTCTGAGGAAGTTATTGGGGTTTTTCACCTTTATGGTTTTCCCCAAGTAAACTCCGTGTCTCTTGTGTGCTTGCATTATTGTGTCCATGATTGATATGCTGTAGATTTGTTGTACATGTAGTTCTCTCAGTTGAGATCCTAGATTAGATTGAAGTAAATTCTGAAAATTTAACATGTTATCTGTTGGAGCCTAGGCCGCAGCTATGGTAAAGCTACGAATTTTGAGGAAAAAAGCACAAGTGTTGAAGGGAAAGTGCTAATTTTGAATAAGCACCAATTTTTGGGCAGAAGTAAATGGTGCGCAGTATGGTGCCAAATGGATGAGCTCAGCATAGATTACGGACCGAAAATCGCGGAGCTCGCACGCACACGTCATAGGAGAATGAATGTGGCCGAGTGGAAAGCTCAGCTACCACAATAAATGAAGCGACAGAAGAGAGGGCTCAGCTACCCTCATTAAGGCTAAGTACAGAAGTTATTGTTGCTCTGATCAGGGAAGAGCAACGGACCAAAGCATTGAAGACGAAGGACAAGGAGCAGTGAACGATGAAGTGGCGCCCATACCCGCAATCTGAGCCGGAAGTCACAGAACCTGCAGGAAGCAGCGACGTGACTGCAAGTGGCGCCTACAGTACACCTAGCCATGTCCGTGGTTAGGGTTTTTGGGGAATACTGGTGGGAAAGGCCCACAGTTTTGTAAAGGTGCGACCGTCATGGCCACCTATATATATGTGTAATTGTAAGGGAGAAAGGTTGGTTGTTGATTGTTTTCTATTATGTGTTAGAAGACAAGAGTTAGACGTAGGCTAGTTGTTTGAGATATGTTAGCTAGTCATTGAGTTGCAGACAGTCTGAGTCAACGTCTGAACTATTGTAATCTCTGTAGAGGAAGAGAATAGGTCTAAAGAAGGGCTCCCAGCTGTGTGCGTGGAGTTTCCTGGAAATATCTAAGGCTACAGCTGTGTCTGCAGCATATTGTGTAATTCCATTTCAGATTAATATAAGATACACTTCCCGTGGACGTGGTTTCCCCGTGGAAGAGAGCTACATAATTCTCGTTATGATACTATGTTGTGTGATTGCATGTTTTAGTTAAATATGTGTATACATGAACATTGCGTTATCTTCATGAATATGTTAAGTAAGTTCTCATAACTTCCGTGGTAGTTATAATCGTTAAGTGTCGAAGGAATCTGTAGAATGATGTCGCTGCGGCGAGTAAGGAATGCGTTACTGCGTTGGGTGCGCAAGCAGGAATGATACATAGAGTATCGCCGCAGAGGATAATTGCTTCGTGCGCAGGAGTGGAGATGTCGTGCAGCTAGGCTGATAAGTGCGAACTTCAGTGCTGTAGCGCTGAGAAGTCTACGGAGGGGTAAGACGTTCCGCTTTGAAGAATCCTCTTAAGGAGAGAGAGAGGGAGAATATCGCAGTCTCCGTGTCTCCTAGGTTAAGGAAGCCTGATTCCTTAGCCCCCCCATAGCCACTTCAGGTGAGACCTCGAGCTGCTACGCAGCTCGTTGCTGAGAGGGCCAGTGTGCCAAGGGGTTTTGTTGCTGCGCTTCATTAAAACCTGGGTCTGTCCAAAAGGAAGCCAACAAATGGTTCTGTTGCCTCGTGACTTGTTACTATGAGACTTGTTATTTTGGCGACGTGTGAGATACTGCTAGAGCCAACAAATGGTTTGGTTGCCTTATGACTTGTTACTGTGATATTTGTTATTTCAGCGACACGCGAGATTGATGCGCAACCTAGAGAAAGAGTGAGCCAACAATTGGTTATGTTGCATTGAGACTTGCTTAGCCAATAAATGTGTTACTGGAATCCTACAACTGAAGAGATTCAAGACTGGTTTGATTTAAAGGCTAGAGAGTTTGCTGAACGAGAAAATAGAAGCTCTAGGCTTCAGACAGAAGACTGGTTGCAGAAGTATATCTATACTGACCTTCACGAAATTTTCTTTGCCACATTTGCATTGGAGTTGCATGCGTGGATAACTAAGTTAGCAGATACTAGACCCACTGTGCATGTTGATCGACCCGTCGCTTGGACGCCTGAGCTCATCAGCAGTTCGAAGCGGGTAGATAATTTTGTGTCCCGTGCAGTAGACTTTTGGTTGAATAGTCTGCTGGAAGGCTTCATCACTGAATTTGTAGTAGATACGAGAAAGAGCTTCAGCGAAGCTAAGAGGAGTTTCTTCAGAGCACATAGAGGTAAGTTCTTAAATTCTCTGCACTTATGGATTAAAATGCTTCTGTATGAAAAAGGAAAACTATGCATAGCTTTCGATGAATAGCATAGACAAGTAATGTCCGCAGATTCTGATAGTGATCCTGAACTTATTGGTTGCACTCATAGTGGAAAACAGTATAAAGTAGGCCTTGACCAACATTCTTTTGAGTCTAGCTCAGAAGATAGTCAAGTTCCTAGAGCGAGCCATATCGAGAGACAAGGGAGTGCTCATATCCCTTATCACCCTTTTACACCGCAAAAGCCAGATGGGGCTCAGTATAACCCCACAGTAACACCTTCTAGTAGCCCTCACGGTACTTCTAGTACCTCTGTACCACCGTTGTCTAACCATCCCGGAGGCACTACTACAACACCTCCACCTCAACCTAGCGCAAGAAGGATGGGTGATGACATGAAGCTACCAACTTTTAGAGGAACAGGGATAGAAGACCCTGAGCAGCACTAGTTCCTATAAGAATCCATTTGGACAATTAAGAAAATTAATGATGATGATGTTAAACTGGTTCAGTTAGAAACCACAGTAAGAGAAAGAGCTTTAACATGGTTCATGAAATACTCAGCAGCACAGAATAGAACGCTTGCTGATGTAAGAAATGCTATGATTAGAGAATTCAAGAAACCTAAATCAGAATCACAGTGTATAACAGGGCTCAAAGACATAAAACAGTTACCTACAGAGTCAGTATGGGACTTTGACCAGAAGTTCAAAGCCTTGATAGATCAAGTAAGCTATGAGTTTGCACCGCAGCAGCATAAGGAATGGTTCATTGCTGCGCTGCTTCCACACATTAGACTTCCTTTGATGCAACATAATCTCACTACTCAGGAACAAGCTCTAGAGATGGCTATGAAACTAGAAGCTTCACCAATTGCTGGAACAAGCAATGATGTTGCGCAGTTGCAGAACCAATTAGCAAACTTAACCTTGCAAGTGCATGATATTAAGAAAGGCAAGGAAGTTAAAGAAGAAATTTGGTGTACAAAATGTAAAGCGCAAGGTCATTCAAAGGACCATTGTCCCGTTTTCATAGAGTATATTGCAACTAAAGCACCTAACCCTTTACCACAGGCCCAGGGGCCTTGGTGCGAAATCTGTAGAACTAGAGGTCATAGACCACAAGAATGTCACTTGTTACAGAATTACGTACAAACTCCAAAGAATCTATATTGCAATTTCTGTAAATCAGTAGGCCATGATGAGAACAATTGCAGAGCATATGATCTTATGATGTAAAGAAAACATGATGTTTATAGAGTACAGTTAGAGGCACAAGGACCCACAGCAGGTCCACAGTATGACCAAACTTGCAATGGCCGAGGAGGAAATTATAGGGGTCTCAAACGCGCAACAAATTTTGGTCGTGGAAGAGGACAGATCACTTGTTATAATTGCGGAGCGCAAGGTCATTTTGCAAGAGATTGCCAAAATCCTACAACCATCTGCAGATATTGTAAATCTTATGATCATGTGATTGAAGAATGCCCTCAGTTGATGGCTAAGATGTAAGCAAAGACGCCACAGGTCAATCAAAATATTCAGCTGATTGGAGCAGAAAAAAGAGAACCAGATCCTACAGTTAATATAGTGACGCGCAGTGGAGCAACCACTGGTGCGCCAAAATTGGGAACTGGAAAGAAAGCGACACACTAGGTGCACCGCGCTAATATTAAATCAGCCCCGCTCGACCTACAGAAGCAGAAAGAAGCATTCAAGCAAGCTCAAGAGTACTTTTCAGATCCGAGAGCTTCAAGTTCTATCGTAATTCCGCATAATGATACCAGATCGCAAGTGCTAAGACAAGAGAACCTGGTACAGGAACAAGCCACTACATCTGGAAGGATTGATGATGAAGATGCACTAGGAAGTGTCCATACTTTTCTAAGGAACTGCTTAAAGTTGTTGTGCAATGAAAAAGAAGCGATGGAACTTCAACACCTATTGGATAAGTGTCAACAATCTGCTTTGATGAACACACCGCAGCGTGCTGTTCACCAAATTGGGTGTCATACTAGAACTGGAAAAGAGATGAGGATCACAGCGCAGATTGGAGCATTTGAAATGGACGAAGTTATTTTAGATTTGGGCTCAGAAGTTAATGTTCTCACCATGCAGACATGGGAACAGATGGGTAGCCCTCAGCTTACAAGGTCTCCTATCCAGCTAAGACTCGCGAATCAGCAATGAGTCTCTCCATTGGGAAGATTACCCAATGTACCTATTGATATCGAGGGAGTAAGAATTTCTACAGACTTTGAAGTAATCAAAATTCTGGATGACAGTAGACCTTACCCAGCACTTTTAGGCATAGACTGAGCATTTGATAATTTGGCTGTCATTAATTTGAAAAAAAGACAGATGACCTTTGAGGATGACCAGATTAGGGTCATTGCATTGCTTGATCCCATTCAAGGACCAAGGTATATTGAACCCATTCGGGCAGAAGAAGAAGTGCGCCACATGGAAAGTTTGTATCAGATGACTGCTAGTCATAGTGACTATGTCAATCCCACAGCAGGACTGGAAAACTGGCAGAATCGGTTACATGAGGTTTATGCAAGGCATTGCGCCATGATGACTAAATCCATTCGATGGATTGGCACAGAATTGAATGACACTCCAATTTTTGATGGTTTAACTGCAGTAAGTGAATTCATACATACATATGAACAACAGATTCTAGATGAGCAGCGCATACAAGCAATAAATGTAGCACTGCGCGCTACACCCACAATATGGTGGGGTGCGCATAAAGAGAATATTTACACATTGAAAGACTGTCGCAGATTGATACTGCGCAGATCTCAGGGAACTACAGCAGAAGTGTTGCACAAATACGATGGATAGAGTGACCCCAGGTCACACGTTGAAGCATGTATTCAGTAATGGTCACATATTCCGGAAGATGAGTGGGTTCACCTATTCATCCACATGTTGGATACAGTCCTAAGGAACTGGTACATTGAAACAGAATTGCGTAGAGGCACTATCATTTGGCCTCTTATGATAGAAAGTTTTCAACTTACCTTCAGCTTTGAGTCAGAACATCCAAGCATCGACCACGCTTTAAAGTGTATTAAAAAGAAGGCATTTGAACAATGTCCATTACCAGAATATTCCCAACCAGATTGGGCTGTCCAGATAGAACATGCCCTGGAATGCTATAATTTCACCGCGGGAGAAGAGGAGGATGATACTCGCAACATCAATATCCCAGAATCAGAAGGGACGCGCAATGTTGAAGGTCCTCAGCTTGATATCCTTGCCATTACAGAACACATCAAGCTCAAAAAGATTAACATTGGTACAGAAGCTGAACCCAAGTTTGCTTCTATAGGAGATTATTGGGATGATGAAACTGTTGGGCATATTTCAGATTTATTACGTGACTACTAGGATATCTTTCCTACTAAGTTCACAGAAATGAAAGGCATCCTAGGAGATTTAGGAGTGATGCGCATAACTCTGAAAGCAGATGCCAAGCCTGTAAAACAGCGCCCATACAGATTGAATCCATGATATAAAGAAAAGGTTATAGAAGAAATTGATAAAATGCTCGCAGCAGGTATTATTGAGCCAGTAGAAGAAAGTGATTGGATTAGTCCTATTTTGGTACCAGAGAAGAAGACAAAAGGAGAAATAAGAATCTGTGTAGACTTGCGCAAGCTGAATGATGCATCAGCGCATGATCCATTTCCTACTCCCTTTATAGACGAGGTGCTTGATAATGTTGGAGGACAAGAGGCTTACTCCTTCACTGATGGATTTTCGGGATACCATCAGATCATAATCCATCTAGACAACTGCCATAAGATGACTTTTGCGACTAAATGGGGCTCATTCCAGTATACGGTAATGCCCTTTGGTCTTAAAAACGCTCCTGCTATCTTCTCTCAAGTCGTTGTTGCTGTATTTAAAGAATTCATTCATAAGTTTCTAGAAGTCTATTTTGATGACTGGATTGTGTTTGGTTTACTAAAGAACCATATAGGGAATCTGCGCATGATGTTAGAAAAATGTAGACAGTATCAGATTTCCCTAAACTTGAAAAATGTATCTTCTATGCTCCTTTTGGTATTTTGTTCGGTCATATTGTATGCAGAAAAGGACTCCTGATGGATCCTGCGAAGCTTTCCCTTTATGAGGCACAAGACACTGGGATAAGAAACGCAGTTGATGAAATTGCCCAGGAGTTGCCAGCCTGCGAGATTCAACCAGACCTTCCTCTGGTTGAGAAAGTTCAAATTATTGGTGGAAGGGCGAAAGCCCTAGCGCAGGAAATAGTTGCTATGGCTGAAGACCATAGAACACAGATCGTCGAGTTGGAAGCTCATGTTGCAGCGCATTCTACAGATGATAGGAAGGAACAATTTGAAGCGTTGCGCAGAACTTCCACACAAATGAAGAGTAGAGCAGATGAAGCCGAGAACCTGATGACCCAAGCTATGGAGGCTTGGACAGAGCTTGAGAAGCTCCCTTTCAAAGTTGGTCTTTTGGAACAAGTACAAGCCGCATAACAGTCCCTAACTGTTTTGACTGAAGAAGCTAAGGCCTTAGAAGGCTTAGCAAAAATAAGGAAAATGAGTGAAGTGCGCAGAATACAACATCAACTGCACAAGCTCAAGAATGAAGATGCTAAACTCACCAACAACATTCAACCATTTATGGATGAGTATGCTGAACTTGCTGCCCAAGCTGAGGCAAAGATCAAAGAAATTGCAAAATCTCAACAAATGGTTGATGGCATAGCTAAAGACGAAGCCACTGCAGAAATGGTGCAGACAGCTGTGGAATGCGTCGATGAAATGGACTCCGCTATTGCGAAGTGGAAGAAAACATTTGCTGAGACCCAAGCAAAAGCATATGCGCAAGTAAAGCGACCACACGCTACTGCGAGTGGCTCGAGGACGAGCCACAAGTAAGTGTTAGGGGCCTGTTGGAGCCTAGGCCACAGCTATGGTAAAGCTGCAAATTTTGAGGAAAAAAGCACAAGTGTTGAAGGGAAAGTGCTAATTTTGAATAAGCACCAATTTTTGGGCAGAAGTAAATGGTGCACAGTATGGTGCCAGATGGATGAGCTCAGCACAGATTACGGACCGGAAATCGTGGAGCTCGCGCACACACGTCATAGGAGAATGAATGTGGCCGAGTGGAAAGCTCAGCTACCACAATAAATGAAGCGACGGAAGAGAGGGCTCAGCTACCCTCATTAAGGCTAGGTACATAAGTTATGGTTGCTCTGATCAAGGAAGAGCAACGGACCAAAGCATTGAAAATGAAGGACAAGGAGCAGTGAACGATGAAGCAGCGCCCATACCTGCAATCTGCGCTGGAAGTCATGGAACCTGCAGGAAGCGGCGACGTGACTGCAAGTGGCGCCTACAGTACACCTAGCCATGTTCGTGGTTAGGGTTTTTGGGGAATACTGGTGGGAAAGGCCCATAGTTTTGTAAAGGTGCGACCGTCATGGCCACCTATATATATGTGTAATTGTAAGGGAGAAAGGTTGGTTGTTGATTGTTTTCTATTGTGTGTTAGAAGACAAGAGTTAGACGTAGGCTAGCTGTTTGAGATATGTTAGGTAGTCATTGAGTTTCAGACAGTCTGAGTCGACGTCTGAAGTATTGTAATCTTTTTAGAGGCAGAGAATAGGTCTAAAGAAGGGCTCCCAGCTGTGTGCGTGGAGTTTCCTGGAAATATCTAAGGCTGCAGCTATGTGCGCAGCATATTGTGTAATTCCATTTCAGATTAATATAAGATACACTTCCCGTGGACGTGGTTTCCCCGTGGAAGAGAGCTACATAATTCTTGTTATGATACTATGTTGTGTGATTGCATGTTTTATTTAACTATGTGTATACATGAACATTGCATTATCTTCATGAATATGTTAAGTAAGTTCTCATAACTTCTGTGGTAGTTATAATCGTTAAGCGTCGAAGGAATCTGTAGAACGCTGTCACTGCAGTGAGTAAGGAATGCGTTACTGCGCTGGGCGCGCAAGCAGGAACGATACATAGAGTATCGCCGCAGAGGATAATTGCTTCGTGCGCAGGAGTGGAGATGCCGCGCAACTAGGCTGATAAGTGCAAACTTCAGCGCTGTAGCACTGAGAAGTCTGCGGAGGGGTAAGACGTTCTGCTTTGAAGAATCCTCTTAAGGAGAGAGAGAGGAAGAATATCGCAGTATCCACGTCGCCTAGGTTAAGGAAGCCTGATTCCTTAGCCCCCCCATAGCCACTTCGGGTGAGACCTCGAGCTTCTGCGCAGCTCGTTGCCGAGAGGGCCAGTGCACCAAGGGGTTTTGTTGCTGCACTTCATTAAAACCCGGGTCTGTCCAAAAAGCAGCCTACAGTATCAGAGCTAGCCTGAAAGAAGGCATGATATGGCATGTATGACACTTGTTGCACTTACGATGTTAGGGCTTGATATAGCAAAAACCAGTCATCGTAGAAATTTCACTATAAATCCATTTTGGAGAAGTTTTTATATCTAAAATGTTTACAGGTCGAAGTTCCAATCCCCATGTACCTTGTTTCCAAAGGACAACCTCTAATTTGTTGTACTTTGTGATGTATGATCTGTTCAATATAGTGTTTCTGGCTCTTCCAGATCTAAGTCAAAATCAAGTGACATTGGGAAAAAGGTCATAAATTGGGCTAGGAAGCTCCATATAAAATTTTGTAAAAGGCGACAGGTAGTACACAGACAGTACTATCTCAGGAAAAAATTTCAGAGGCCGAAATTGAACTAGTGACACGTGGCATGTCGTACAAGTTCGCTCTCCTGTATTATCCCATAAACCGGTCACGTTGCAACACTTGGCATAAATCTCTCTCAGAGAATCCAATTGAGGTCAGACCTATCGGGATGGAAATAAAAAAGGTCAGGATATCTCAGGAAAAATGTTCAGAGGCCTAAGTTGAACCAGTGACACGTGGCATGTTGTACAAGTTTGCTCTCATGTATTATCCCATAAACATGTCACATTGTGACACTTGGCATAACTCTCTCTCAGAGACTCCAATTGAGATCAGACCTATCGGGATGGAAATATAACAGGTCGGGCTATCTCAGGAAAAAATTTCAGACCCTGGGGATTGAAAATTTTGGAGTTACACCAGAAACAATCAGGTACATATTTCTATCAAAACAGAATTATTTTTTAGTACCTTCATTCATGGCTTCCAGAATTTAGGGCTTCGGAGAAAGTTGGAATTTTTGTAATTGGAGACCACGGCTGGATGCTACTCATCAAAATAAAAATTTAGAGACCAAGATCAGATTTTTTGGTTGGGAAGAAGGCCGGGCTTGATCAAACCCCAGTTTGAGACTTTGATCGGAAAGATGGAAAATTAGGGATCCTACAAAAATTGGAATTTTGGAAATCTGTGACCACGGCTGGAAGCTCCTCAGAAAAATCGAAGCTTATAGTTTTGAATCAAATCTTTTGGTTGGGTGAAGCTCCGGGAAACTCAAACCCTAATTCAGGGTCCTCCCCAGTGAATCCAGAAATCTAAAAGGCAATTTTGAGGGGTGAAACTTTGCAGTTTTCAAATTCTTAATATACCAACTTGATCAGCTCATCAAGTTCCTGCAAATAAAGTGGATTGGCTTAATCCTAGAAGAGGATGGATTGGTCACCTGCATAAGTGAAGAAGTTCCTGTTTCAGAGGGAGATGAGGCTAAGGCCTTACATAAGAAGATTTCAAGCAATCTCGACAGGTATGACTCATCCAGGTAGGTCTCGATATTTGTTCATGATTAAGTTTATGATATGTTTGTATTCATGTTATTACAGTTAAAACAATCTTGATTTTAGACTTGTCGTATCACCTTAACAAAATTATGAATGCATTCATTAGGGTGTTGACACTTATGATTGTACTAATGCATTATGGTGTTGTATGAGGTTTATGTCGTCCGCTAACATGAAAGGTACACAAATAAAGACAAATCATGTTCTAGTTCAAGATCATGATGACATGAAGACAAAGATTCATCCATTGTCATGGATCACATAGAAGATCCATTTACAAGGTATGTATAACTTGGTTCTATAACAGTTAACCTCTGAGATATGCAGGTTACTAGCACAAGTCACTGAAGAGAACCAGAAGACATTATGCAGGTATGTTAGGCATAACTAGCTAGCATGCTAATCCAAGTATGTTTTTCCTATATCAAGCTAGAATCCTACCTTGTGTTAGGATCTTATACTTTTGTATTGTTGATAATGATTATTCATGAAGTCATAGGTTTGAATAGTCATGGTTGTATGCATATTATGTTTCTTACCATAATTGATGATATGACTAACCAGAAGAATCATGAAAGTATAGGTTTGAGTAATCACGGGTTTTATGCGTATTATATTTCTTATCTTGATTGATGATTTAACTAACCAGAAGAGTCCTATGATCAAATAAGAATAAGTATGAATAAAAGAAGACTTCCTTGAAACCTTGAATACTAATGTTTATTATCTATGTTTGAAATGATCCTGACTATACATGCTTGAGATTATTGCGTTTTGATAATATTAAGATTATACTAATGAATGTTTGATTATCTATGAGACCTAGAGGATAACATGCATCATGATACTAACAAGCATGCATAGGGATCGAGAATGAATATAAGTTCAAGGACAAGTAATCCAGGAAGCAAAGATCAAGAGGGAGTACACTCCAGTGGTTTATGCAAGGATACAGATATTCAGAGGGAGTTGACCATCTTCCTACATTCCACAACGGAAAGGTTTAGAAGAAGCTACTTCAGTGGCTCCTGCCAGGAAGCAAAGACTCAGAGGGAGTCCACCCAACAAACAAACAAAGATAAGTATTTCAATTATAATTTCTTGCCTATTTTGTTTGAATAATATTATGCTTTGCAGATGTATTGTGCATATTAGAATGATTGCATTAATGAATATGATACTACTAATATGCATGTGATGGGTAAGTGGCCTATGGCACTGTACAACATTCCGGTACTACTTATCTAGAATGAAACCTCTTTGCTGACATGTTGGGAGTAGTGCAAACTATTAACAATGTTCTGGTAGAGACTGGAAGGCATCTAGAAAGTTGTGGAAGATGGATAAATGTTGTATTGAAGCATTGGCTAAGATAACTGCATGACTGCATGACATAATTCTTTATGTGTAAAGAATTTGTTCTGAAAATTATGAAATGTTTCTAATCATGCAATTTAACTTGTTTTGTAGGAAAGACAGTATATCTTCACCTGCAAAAGAAGGACTACAACATTTGTTCCAGCAACAAAGATATCTATTAAAGATATTGAAGTTCCCAGGATCTGGGATGAAGAAATGGAATGCCATGATCCATTGATCATGAAGAAGATGTTTGGGATGCAGTCCCAAGACCTGACAGGGAGTCACATCTGTGTAGATTGAAGAAATCCTTGTATGGCTTGTAGCAAGATCCCAGAACTTGGTATGGTAGGATGGACAGTTTCCTATCTAGTTTGGGCTTTACCAAGAGTAAATCGGATTCCAGCCTTTACTACAAGGTTGAGGAAGGGAATCATGTGATTCTACTCCTGTATGTAGATGAATTATTTGTAACAGGAGATGATAGATTGATTGCAAATACTAAGAGGAAGCTTGCTGCCGAGTTCGATATGAAATATTTGCGAATGATGCATTATTTCCTAGGTATGGAGGTGTGGCAGAGTGTAGGTGGGATCTTCCTTGGTCAAGGGAAGTACACAGTAGATATCCTGAAGAGATTCGGGATGATGGATTGCAAGGCCATGGCCACACCTATGGCATCAAATCTGAAGCTTCTATGCCGGTTGATGTCTCTATGTATCGTCAAATGATTGGGTCCTGGATGTACTTGATGAAGATAGGACCAGATATTTGCTTTGCTGTGAACACATTGAGTCAGTTCCTGACAGATCCGAGGAGTTTTCATCTGGTTGTTGTAAAGCATGTTCTGAGGTACCTGAAGGGTACAGTGTATTATGGGCTCAAGTATGAAGCGAATCAAAAGTTTAACCTGCAGGGTTATGTTGATTCAGATTGGGATGGAAGTGCTACAGATAGGAAGAGCACATATGGGTGTTGCTTCAGTATGGGATCAGGTGTGATCTCTTGGTTCAGCAAGAAGTAGTCTTGCGTAGCACTGAGTACAACTAAGGCAGAGTATGTTGCAGCCTGTTCAGCTAGTTGTGAGGCAGTATGGCTATGAAAGCTATTGTCTGAGTTATTTGATCTCCCGTTGGATGCTTCTAGTATCTTTTGTGATAACTAGAGTTGTGTGAAGCTATCCGAGAACCCAGTGTTTCATGACAGGTCAAAACACATAGAGATCAAATATCACTATATTAGGGATATGGTGCAGAGAGGAGCTGTGAAGCTACTGTACATTGCGACGGACAAGCAGATTGCAGATGTGCTGACGAAGCCACTAGCCAGGGTGAAGTTTGAGTACTTCAGGGAGAGGCTTGGTGTTCTTCAGATTGATGACACTTCGAGGAAGAAGTGATGGACACATTTGTAGAAGCCATTTCAAGCATGTTGGAAAGAGGATCCTTCACATGGCTATGGATGTAAGTGCTAGATAATGAGCATCAAGACGATGCTCCAGTTACTACTTTGTATACGCATCATGTTGGATGCTGGATATGATCAGTTGGATCATTTATATATGTACGCATCATGTTGGCTGTTAGATATGATCAGTTGGATCATTTATATGTATATGTATGTATGCATCATGTTGGATGTTGGATATGATCGGTTGGATCATTTGTATGTATTTTGTATATGCATCATGTTGGATGCTTGGACCATGTATCTGTATATGTATCAGGTGGATCATGTATGGTGATATGTATCATGTATTTGTATTTGTATCAGGTGGATACACTGTATGACCAGATGGATCATGTATGATGATATGTATTAGGTAGATACTTGGTATGCATCAAGTAGATGCATTGTATGATTAGGATGATCATGGATGATGAGCTTTAGGATGTTGCTCCAGATGACATGCAGCAGGATGTTGCAGTGATGATGATCAGGATGATCATGTGTACATCAAGATGATGTATGGTGAGTATCAGGTTGATACTCTATGGTTGTGGATCAGGTTGTGCAAATGAGCATATAATTTGGCCCTGGGATATTTGCAAATAGTATTTCGATGTTTTGCCTATGGCATATAATTTGGCCCTGGGATATCTGGCAAATGCTCTTTCGAGTTTTTGCTATGGGAGGACATATAACTTGGCCCTGGCAGATTTGTAGATAGTCTTTCAAGGTTTTTCCTATGGCATATAATATGGCCCTAGGATATCTAGCAGATGCTCTTTCGAGATTTTGTCCTATGGCATATAATATGTCCCTGGGAGATCCGATAGGTTGGGTTGTGTGCCCGTAATAAGTCCTGGGATGCTCTTGCGAGGTTTTGCCATGACCACATATAATCTGTCCCTGGGAGATCCTATAGGTAGAGCTGTGTGCTCATAACAGCCTAGGATGCTCTTGCGAGGTTTTGTGGTGACCACATATAATCTGTCCCTGGGATATCCTATAGGTAGAGTTGTGTGCTCGTAACAGCCTGGGATGCTCTTGAAAGGTTTTGTGGTGAGGTCACATATAATATGGCCCTAGGAGATCCTATAGGTAGAGTCGTGTGCTCATAACAGCCTGGGATGCTCTTTCAAGGTTTTGTGATGCACGTAATAAGTCCTAAGGATTCCACAGTATGGCCAGTGATGACGAAGACTTGCAGGGGGTGGGCCTACATCCAGTATGAAAAAGGATTATCTCTGTAGAACTTCCTATGACGAGTAGATTCAGAGATTGATTGAGATAGCAGCAGCAATGACGATGATGATGACTCGATGACGATTATCCAATGACGATGATCCAGAGAAGATGACTTGTGCTAGAAGACCTGTGTCGAGAAATACCTTCCTAGTTAAGAGGGAGTGTTGATGTATATGTAACTTCAGAATGCATTTCACATATATCTTTATTGTATTCCTATAGAGATGTTACTATTCCTCTATACGTAAGTGGTTGTATTCCTATAGAGATGTTATTATTCCTCTATACGGAAGTGTCGTCATTTATATTGTAAGTGTCGTAACTTATACTTGATGGGTTATTAGACCACCTTGTTGGGGTCGGCCCTGTATAAGTCATGTGGGTCAAAGGGTTATTAGACCACCCTATTGGGAGTCATCCATGTGGGTCAAAGGGTCATTAGACCACCCTAGTGGGGGTCGGCCCAGTCAGCATTATGTTAAGTGGTTAAGTTGAGGCCGACCTAGTTGAGTAAAGGTCAAGTCAAGTTAGTGTATAAATAGAGAGTGTGTCTCTCTCATTTTACACATTCTATTCTCTCACTCACACTTGGGAGAGTGGCGCACTTGTGGAGGAGGAGGCTCTACTGCTAGGAGAAGATTATCTCTTGTATTCTGGTTGTATCATTGCTCTATCTATCTCTGAGGAAGTTATTGGGGTTTTTCACCCTTATGGTTTTCCCCAAGTAAACTCTATGTCTCTTGTGTGCTTGCATTATTGTGTCCATGATTGGTATGCTGTAGATTTGCTGTACATGTTGTTCTCTCAGTTAAGACCCTAGATCATATTGAAGTAAATTCTGAAAATTTAACAACATGTTTCTTACGAAGTTTTCCGAAATGAAGGGAATCTTGGGTGATTTAGGAGAGATGAGGATTCCATTGAAACCAGACACTAAGCCAGTCCGACAGCAACCTTATCGGCTAAATCCATGACATAAAGACAAGGTCAAGGTAGAACTTGATTGGATGTTGGATGCTGATATTATCAAACCTATGGAAGAGTCAAAATGGATCAATCCTATGGTGGTGCAGGACAAGAAAACGGGTGAAGTACGCATTTGTGTTGACTTGCAGAAGTTGAACGATGCTTGCTTGCATGATCCGTTTCTAATCCTGTTCACTGATGAAGTACTTGAAGGAGTGGGTGGCGAAGAGATGTACTCTTTCACTGATGGATTCTCTAGCTACCATCAGATTCACATTGCCAAGGAGGATCGCCATAAGACAACCTTTGTTACTGAGTGGGGTTGTTTTTCAGTACACGGTCATGCCATTCGGATTGAAGAATGCACCTGCCATATTGTCCCGGGTTGTTGTTGCCACGTTCAAAGATTTTATTCATAAGTTTCTGTAGATATATATGGATCATTGCACTATTTATGGATTGATTCGTGATCACTTGGCCAACCTGCGGTTAATGCTTGAGCGATGCCGACAACACCAGATATCGCTGAACTTGAAGAAATGTATTTTTTGTGCTCTGTTTGGGATATTGCTGGGTCATATTGTGTGTAAGTAGGGATTGTTGGTTGATCCAGCCAATATTATGCTTATCTTGGGGTTGCAACCACCAACTACGGTTAAGCAGTTGCGCGCAACCTTGGGTCACACAGGATATTATTGGAAGTTCATTAGGGGGTATGCTACGATTACTGCCCCTATGGAGAAGTTGTTGAAAAAGGATGTGGCATTCCAGTGGAATTCGGAATGTCAGGAAAGTTTTGAAACACTCAAAGCGAAGATGGCGTCGGCTCCAATTTTGTTTTTTCCAGACTAGAGTAAGGAATTCCATGTCCATGTTGATGCTTCATCGGTTGCACTAGGATTTGTATTGGCTCAACTAGGCGAAGGAGACATTGATCATCCTATAGCTTTTTCCAGTCTCAAACTGTCATCGACAGAATGCAATTACACTACCACAGAACGCGAAGGCCTAGCCATGGTTTATGCACTGCAGAAATTCAGGCATTATTTGTTGGGAGACCATTTTAAAATGTTTACTGATCATTCTGCATTAAAATACTTGGTCAATAAGCCTATGTTGGGGGGGAAGATCTGCCAATGGCTGATTTTGTTTCAGGAGTTTGATTTCGAAGTCATTATGGAGCCAGGGTGATTGAATGCTGGACCAGACCATTTTTCATGAATTAACACAGGGGAAGAGCTGACTAATATCGAAGATGGGTTGTTGGATGCCCAGCTATTCCATGTAACCGCTGCCAATCACTACTTTGATGATATTCTTCAGTTTTTGGTGACCGGCACCGCCCCGGATGACTTTACCACTTCGTAGAAGAAGCAATTGGTTGTTAAGGCTACAGACTTTCAACTGATCGCAGGAGAGTTGTATAAGTTGGGTGCTGATGAAATTTTGCGCAGATGTTTCTTGCCGCATGAGCAGGCACAAATATTGACTAAGGCACATGGTGGAGTTGGAGGAGGACATTACGGCGGTCGGACGACTTCCCGAAAGGTGTTGCGTGCAAGGCTTTAGTGGCCCACATTACATAATGATGCGACAGACTACGCCTGGTCTTGCGATGTTTGTCAACGAACTAGAAAACCGTCCAGACGCGATGAGATGTCGCTACTCCCTCAATTAACATTACAACCATTTGAGAAATGGGTTGTGGATTTTGTAGGGCCAATCAATCCACCAGGGAAGCGTATAGGTGCTCGGTATATTATCACGGCAACTGAGTATCTGACCTGATGGGCAGAGGCGGCCCCTATCGTTGATTGTTCCACAGGGACGGCTACTCGGTTCTTGTTTGACCACATTATCACTCGGTTCGGCTGCCCTAAGATTTTCCTGAGTGACCAAGGTAGCCATTTTCTCAACTGCACTATCAGCGCATTGATAGAGGAATTGCATATTCAGCATAAAAAGAGTACACCCTATCACCCACAGGCGAATGGGATAGTAGAGGCATTCAATAAGGTATTGGAGCACTGTTAACACAGGTTTGCAGTGCAAACTACAATGATTGAGATTTGAAAGTTCCAACGGTGCTCAAAGCTTATCGCACTACATGCAAAAGGTTGACTGGTCAGACACCTTTTAAGTTGGTTTATGGAAAGGAAGCAATTATGCCTATGGAGTACATTGTCTCGAGTTTACGAATTACAGCGGCCACCAGCATGGATGATGTTGCAAAAGGATCGCATTATTGTTGGCTTTCATCAAGGGGTTGAGAAGGATCGCCAGAAGGCGTGGCATGATCGCCACATCAAAAACAGGCATTTTTAGCAAGGTGACTTGGTACTACTATATGACAGTAAGTTTATGAAACATCCAGGTAAGTTACAGATGCATTGGCTGGGTCCCTACCGCATCAATAATATTACTTCAGGAGGAGTGGTTCAGTTACAACGATTGGATGGGCGGATGCTCCCCAAGCTGGTAAATGGTCACAGGTTGAATACATACCATGCAGGATCAGAGTAGTGCGATGTCTGAGTCGCAGGAGGTTTCAAAGAAAAAAAAATGATGAAATGGATGATGATGATGGTTGCAGGTTGCTTCGTGGTAGATCACGCACCAACCAAAGACAGTATGCGCCAACAAGAGAGGCTGTGCCACTGATCAGAGCATCATGATGGTGTTTCACTTAGGCTCGTTGACAAATTCAGTACGATCACTATGGGAGAGTACGGTGAAGTGGAGGGAGTACAGGCCACCCTCTCCGCATATGATTTCCCCTGACCACTGTGGTCAGATTCACACACGATGACGACATGTTTTGCACATGACATGCTGGATCGAGATGATCAGCAGGGACGTTCACATGATGGCATGCAGGAGTGGTGTTGGTAGCATGTTCACTCCCTCCACTATGGCAGTTGGTCGTCTCAGACTCACAGATGAGATGTACCGGGGCATCATTCTCCCCGTCATGACAGAGGAGGGTCCGATTATAAGTTGTTGAGAAAGTTGGTAGTTCACCATTCAGAAGTTGTTCCTACCAAGCGTGGTTATGTTGTTTGATCTCAATGTTAGTTGAGTTGTGAGGAATTCCAAGGAGGATGTGGAAATGCTGTGCTTCATTTTCCATGGTAGTACCCAGGAGCATTGCGAGCCCGAATGACGAGTGTCCCTGAGTGTCTTGACACCGTGGGTGCACTTACGCTGTGTATGCCCGGGTTGGTGCTAGGGCGGCTGCGGGATGTGTCGACAGTGAAATGGACCCTTAGCCGGTCCTGCATGTTTTAGTATGTAGTAGTCACTCGAAGGGTTGTGCCCGTTTTGATCAGCAGGATGGTTGTGGAGGTAGCTCCCTGACCTCAGTAGAAGATAGACGCTGGCGCGAAACAGATGTGCCAGATTTATCCATCATTCTCACCCCTTGGTACTGTTCATGCTCTTGTTCTTTCTTCGCATGATTCCATGCGACTGGAGGATGAGTTCGTAATGTCCATGACCGCAAGAAAGGGGTTGCCTACTCTCGTGGAGGGCTTACAGAATTGGTAGCCGAGGATCTGTACAGCCAAACGAAGGGGACAACAATTCATGATCCAGACAACAAGAACAAAGGCAATCAACATGGCTCGAGGGAAAGCCACAAGATTGTGTTGGGGGCTTGTTGGCAGGAGGTTTGATGAGGAAATATCGTGGTACTGCTGACACCATGACATGTTGGATAAAGGCATGAAAGGATTATCATGGGCCAAAGGATATCGCACTAGGCGGGTTTTGGGTCACTTGGACCACATATTTTGTAATATTGAGTCAACTATACCGCAGTTGGTGGGTTTTTGGTCATGTATTTTGTAATATCGAGTCATTGTACCGCGGGATGTAGGTTTTTGGGTCATTAGACCAAGTCAGTTAATAGATTGTCCATAGTGTCGGTTAGGAAAGTGGATAAGTATTGTAATTGGCGGAAGCTTATAAATAGATGAGAATTGTAAGTGATAGGGGAGAGAGTGGATGGATAGAGGAGAAAAGGGATATATGCGGAGATTGACAAAGATAATGTAGATGTTTATGTACTGCTTTTGGTTTGTCGAGTAATATAAGGATGATGATTTGGTGTAATCTATGTATGTAACGTTGTTGGATGTTCATGTTATTTATTCTTAATGTAGTTATCTATTTTATATTGTGATAATATGTTATCTGTCCACATGAACATGCTGCGATTAAAGTAATATGCAATCTCTGTTTCTGGTAATGTTAAATGCTGCGATGTGTTAGAACTTTATGACGAATGTTTGGAGTTGCTGCTAGTACCATAGCGCCACAAATTGCCTCCTCCCTCAGTGGAAACATGGTTCCATCTGCTCTTCTTGGACGCCTTGGGTGACACCTCATCTGCTCTGTGGGTGTTGCTGGGTGGGCTTAACCTTGCCCGGGCCGGTGCTCAGGAAGACTAGGGTATGGTTCGATAGTCGGTGGACCCCTATCGACTGTGAGGTCGCGATTCGGTTAGCAAGAATGATTTTAAATAAATTAAAACCACAATTGCTAATGCGCCATCATTAAGCATTCCATACATTGAGAAATATTTTATCATTTATACATTGGTGTCCGATCATTCCCTTGCAGCAGTGCTCACTCAGAAGGGAGAGCAAAGGGATGAATATCCAATATCTTTTATGAGCATTGGGTTACAAGGGGCTGAACTAAACTATCCAAATGTAGATAAAAAAGATTACGCATTGTTTAAATATGTAAAATAGTTCAGACCCTATATTCTTAAAATCAGGACCAAGGTCATAATACCTCATCCGAATGTTAGATCATTATTTGTACAAATGAATTTGGAGAAAGACGCGGGAATTGGGTAACTGC
Source organism: Larix kaempferi (assembly GCA_027924585.1). Taxonomy (NCBI): domain Eukaryota; kingdom Viridiplantae; phylum Streptophyta; class Pinopsida; order Pinales; family Pinaceae; genus Larix; species Larix kaempferi. The sequence continues at coordinate 3,981,760 of BSBM01001383.1, forward strand.
ATCACAAGAATATGATTTGGAGTTTAATCCCACAAACATCATTAAAGGTAAAGGGTTATGCAAGTTGATTACTGAGAATCCAATATCGAAGAAATCAATGGGTGGGATAATGAAGTTGATTTAAATTTATTAGAATTTTTTTCCATTCATACCACTCCTGATTCTTTGTATCATGATCTAGTACACTATTTACATCATGGGTATTCTCCAGAGCATTGGAATTCCAAGCAAAGAAAAGCTCTTCATTTTGTTGGAATATTCTCACCATATTATTTTGTTCTTGCATGCTTTGCAAGAATTTTGCATGCATGCATGCATCCATGCATTAGCAGTTGAGTCTTGTTGATGCCACGAAAATCGTAGCATCAATCAGCAAGGGATTCTCCATGGTAAGCAAGCCCAATTAGATTGCTCACCGTTTGGTGTGGGGAATTCATCTAGTTAACGGCCTGGCTACCATGTAAGATTTAAAGATTTGTTTTCCTTTTACCGATTGTGGCTCGCTCCACCATTTATGTATTTTATTTTAAAGATGAGATGCAAGTGCTGTAATCTAAAATGCATGCGATTAAAAAAATTTGATCTAAATCTATTTAAGAAAATTTAATCTATCCTCGTAAGGAGCAAATTTAAAGAATGAGCAATAAATTGGAAATGCAACCACGAATTCCATAGATAGCTATTAAATTAAATAGAAGCATTTGCAGCAGAAAATAAAAGATTATCAAAGATAGCTTTGACAGATATAAACATCCCATTACTCATTTTTACACAGAAATCTTGCATAGGAAGATGAAAGTATTCATAACATAGAATTAATTCAAATGGTTAAGAACGATCTCACAGCTAATGTATGAACAATGCAGAAATAATTCGGCCAACATTCAACACATTTCCACAAAAAGACTCCGTGCAGGCTTTCTTTAGGCAAAATAGAGCTTTCTTTATTGATGCAGTAAAATAGTTCACGTACAACATAAGTCTGTCCTTTCACCTATCCAAAAGTCCTTTCTCATCTGTTCTATTCCTATATTTATAGATTTTACAAAACTTGTCTCTTCTCAAAACCTAACCCTAGGGGGACACAAAAGTTTGTCCTCTAGTCCCTAAAAATACAAAAGACATTTCCAACTGTTTCACAACATATTTATACAATAAAAAAAATTCCAGCTGTCTTTTCTCAAAATTACAATAAAACAAATTAAGCTTCAGATGGCCCTGCCACTTTAGCTAATTTCTCTACATATGTTGACTGGTTCTCTTCAACAGGCCCGCTCGCTTATGCTGGTTTGTCCAACTCTTGAATATAACTAGCCCACTTGTTAATTTCTCTCATAATGGTATTCTCGTGCGCAAAGATTATTACTTTCAGTTCTATTTCATGTTTGCGCAACTCTGGCTTGACACTTACTACTCCTGCTACAGCCACCTGAGTAACATCTTCTAAGAAATAGGCGTCGACAGTGGTTTTTGTTATACCTCTATATTTCACGGTGTCGCATCCCCATCACAACACATTTCGACGACACTTTCCCTACTGTTTTGAACCATCCAGAAGAGACAGATGATGAGTCAACCTTGAAGGTAAATCCACCCTGCCAAGTTTTGACCCACCTTGGACTTTATTTCCACACACTACCGCGCCCTGCCAGCTTGACAAAACGCGGCACAGTGCCGCGCTCTGTATCATTTGCAAAGCGCGGCACCCTTTTAATAGTTTTTGCCCTTGACTTATGGGATCTTGGATTTTCGAAGATGATGGAAGATTAGGTTCCTTGATTCGATCCCAACTCACCTCCTTCGATTAGAAACCCTGATCCACTTATCCCTCCTTAGATCCACCTATCTCTCTTGTTGGTTAACCTCACCATTCACTATAAAAGAGAGGCATGCCATTGGGAAGAGGGAGGACTCTTGAGAGCACCAAACTTATGGTCTTGCAGCATTGCGGAGATAGCTAAGAGGAGAAGACACTTGGAGTTGGAGGATTGGCTTGGGCATCAAGCACCCTTTGTAAGTAATCTTCAAGTTGTAATGGAATAACTTGTCTTGTTTTCCCAAATCATTTGTGTTAATCTTGTTTTAATCATGTGATTTGTATCTTTCATAGATTTAGATCCTAACTCATGTTTTCAGATTGTTAGAGAATAGTACATGCTTGTGTTTTGGTTCCATTGTTAACAGGTTTACTTGGAGCTTGGAGCAAATATCAAAGACAAGCGTTTGGATACAAGGTCAGTTAAACTCCTTTCTATTCTCTTCAGCATTTTAATTCTGAGATGTTTGTTAGATCTAGGGATTCAAGGTTGCATTTGTTTTGTCTGTTCTTAGCCTAGAGTTAGTTAGATCCTACTTTAGCCTAAGGGAGTTTTGACTTATCCGTAGGGCAGAATTCCACATAACAAGAATGGCGACTCCACTGGTAAAAGTGAAAATTTCTTGCATGAAATGAAAGAGGAGTTCAAGCACTCTTACCTGGCACAGACGGCGGTCGAAATGGTCTCCCAGAACTCTCGGTATCGATCCTTGAAATTTTGCTCCAAAATGGGTAAAAATGTCTCCTTTGGGTAAAAATCATAAATGAATGGTAATTTCTATTTTTACCATGCTTTATATAGCATTTTTTTCACATTTTTTAATTAATTGATTACTATTTCAAAATTAATAAACCCTTATTCATATTACTAATGCCCGATTTTTGAGCATTTATTGACAGGATCTGCGGTAAAAATGGGATGCATTCATACTGGTATTTGTTCGTAGTTTGACCTTCATTTTGAGCCCACTTTATCTTTTTCGTGCTCTGGATTTAAAACTTGAAAAAGATTCCAAGCGCTTTCACACCTGTGTCGTGCTTGTCAAACGCAAGTAAACGGTGTCGAGTACGGTCAGCTTTACTCATGCTCGTTAAACGATGAGGAAAGTATTATCCTGGTTGTATTTTATTCTTTTTTCGGGCCAGAATAATTAATTTTTACGAAAAAGACCATAGGAGTCCATAGTTAAGCTCTTTTCAGACTCCTTAAAATTGAAAAGATTGCCAAGTGATCTTGACTCTTTCACACTTGTAAAAGTATTTGAAAGGTCATCTATTCGGTGATAGGTTACCCCTTTTTCGGCCCGTCTAGACTATTTACGAGAAAGGTATACCTCAGTCAATCTCGGCTGGGAGAGTTCTCTCGGGAATCGTTTTACACTTTTTCGGGGTCGAGAGACTAAATTTTACGAAAAAGTACATTATGGAGCTTCCTTTAAGTTTTTCAGGCTCTCTAAATATGAAAAACTACCGAGTTTTCCTTCCTTGGACTCGTTAAAATATTAACATCGAAGGACCCACTTTGGGACGAACCCCTCCTTTCTCAGGTTCGTAAAATATGTGAGATTGGACTCATCCACAAGATGAGCTACACCGAGCATCTGTTATCCTCTTCAAGCTCGTAAAACAAGAAAGAGGTACTCGTCCATCATGTCGGGGAAATATGGGGGAACAAGTCAAGTTTATCTATGGCAGCTTGTCAGTCGTTACCTTTGAACATGGCATGTGTCCATCTCTTGTCTATATTTGGGGTATCCGTCTTTCATTGAGTCATAGTCATCATTATGGGTCGTCTCCCTGGCCACGAGTCCACTCATCCGGTGTCTATCCTCTATTTATCAATAATCCCTGCTGCTAAGTCTTGTTACATGCCGTTATATGTTCAAAGGGTTGCATTGTATCGAGTCATTCACTGTGTCAGGCCTCCGCTGTGTCAGTACATATTCCATTACTTCATCATCCTATCCTATGTGCCGATTTCGTGTCGATGATGTGGGAATTATCATTGCCCACCTTCGACGAGTCTATTCCTGTCGACACCAAATCACTATCCAGGAATTGGACTTAGAAATCAACCATTAGTACCTTGGTACCTGCATGCCTCAATGGCAGGTTTCCTCGTGTTTGTTAGCAGGTTCACATCATTGACCTCTGATCAAGCAATCTCTCGAATGCTCGACATCAACTCATTTATTCGCATTTCGTTGAGATGTACTATTGATACCTTGGGAATCATTGTCATTATTGGTGATCTCCCTCGCATTTGTTAACGGTCCACATCATTGACCGGTAATCAAATGGTTTCTTCCATGTTCGACTTCAACATCTTATAATCACATGGTTAGATTCGTATCTTTATGCGATCGGGTAGAAGACCCTGGGTGCATCACTGTATCTTGACTGCGTCCAGGCTGCGATGGAGATGTCTCTTGTATTGTCACACAGATCCACTTATTGTATTGGTCGTGGCTGTGTCATTACTATCTCATGGATCTACGATTGTTCATAGTAGCCATGATCTGTCCACAGTTTACATTATCTCAGTACTCATGGATCTGCAATGTATTGGTCGGCAGCCATGTTTTGAGTCATTTGTTTCCGAGCATGGGAATGCCCGCCTCGGTGGTATATCTAACACTTTGTTTCCATTTCAGCTCCGTGTCGCTCTCCTCGATGCTATCTCTGCACATTTTATTCGTAAAGTCTTTCGGCCATCAGTCCCTTCTGACCTCACACTTTAGGGGGCATCTGTTATACCTCTATATTTCACGGTGTCGCATCCCCATCACAACACATTTCGACGACACTTTCCCTACTGTTTTGAACCATCCAGAAGAGACAGATGATGAGTCAACCTTGAAGGTAAATCCACCCTGCCAAGTTTTGACCCACCTTGGACTTTATTTCCACACACTACCGCGCCCTGCCAGCTTGACAAAACGCGGCACAGTGCCGCGCTCTGTATCATTTGCAAAGCGCGGCACCCTTTTAATAGTTTTTGCCCTTGACTTATGGGATCTTGGATTTTCGAAGATGATGGAAGATTAGGTTCCTTGATTCGATCCCAACTCACCTCCTTCGATTAGAAACCCTGATCCACTTATCCCTCCTTAGATCCACCTATCTCTCTTGTTGGTTAACCTCACCATTCACTATAAAAGAGAGGCATGCCATTGGGAAGAGGGAGGACTCTTGAGAGCACCAAACTTATGGTCTTGCAGCATTGCGGAGATAGCTAAGAGGAGAAGACACTTGGAGTTGGAGGATTGGCTTGGGCATCAAGCACCCTTTGTAAGTAATCTTCAAGTTGTAATGGAATAACTTGTCTTGTTTTCCCAAATCATTTGTGTTAATCTTGTTTTAATCATGTGATTTGTATCTTTCATAGATTTAGATCCTAACTCATGTTTTCAGATTGTTAGAGAATAGTACATGCTTGTGTTTTGGTTCCATTGTTAACAGGTTTACTTGGAGCTTGGAGCAAATATCAAAGACAAGCGTTTGGATACAAGGTCAGTTAAACTCCTTTCTATTCTCTTCAGCATTTTAATTCTGAGATGTTTGTTAGATCTAGGGATTCAAGGTTGCATTTGTTTTGTCTGTTCTTAGCCTAGAGTTAGTTAGATCCTACTTTAGCCTAAGGGAGTTTTGACTTATCCGTAGGGCAGAATTCCACATAACAAGAATGGCGACTCCACTGGTAAAAGTGAAAATTTCTTGCATGAAATGAAAGAGGAGTTCAAGCACTCTTACCTGGCACAGACGGCGGTCGAAATGGTCTCCCAGAACTCTCGGTATCGATCCTTGAAATTTTGCTCCAAAATGGGTAAAAATGTCTCCTTTGGGTAAAAATCATAAATGAATGGTAATTTCTATTTTTACCATGCTTTATATAGCATTTTTTTCACATTTTTTAATTAATTGATTACTATTTCAAAATTAATAAACCCTTATTCATATTACTAATGCCCGATTTTTGAGCATTTATTGACAGGATCTGCGGTAAAAATGGGATGCATTCATACTGGTATTTGTTCGTAGTTTGACCTTCATTTTGAGCCCACTTTATCTTTTTCGTGCTCTGGATTTAAAACTTGAAAAAGATTCCAAGCGCTTTCACACCTGTGTCGTGCTTGTCAAACGCAAGTAAACGGTGTCGAGTACGGTCAGCTTTACTCATGCTCGTTAAACGATGAGGAAAGTATTATCCTGGTTGTATTTTATTCTTTTTTCGGGCCAGAATAATTAATTTTTACGAAAAAGACCATAGGAGTCCATAGTTAAGCTCTTTTCAGACTCCTTAAAATTGAAAAGATTGCCAAGTGATCTTGACTCTTTCACACTTGTAAAAGTATTTGAAAGGTCATCTATTCGGTGATAGGTTACCCCTTTTTCGGCCCGTCTAGACTATTTACGAGAAAGGTATACCTCAGTCAATCTCGGCTGGGAGAGTTCTCTCGGGAATCGTTTTACACTTTTTCGGGGTCGAGAGACTAAATTTTACGAAAAAGTACATTATGGAGCTTCCTTTAAGTTTTTCAGGCTCTCTAAATATGAAAAACTACCGAGTTTTCCTTCCTTGGACTCGTTAAAATATTAACATCGAAGGACCCACTTTGGGACGAACCCCTCCTTTCTCAGGTTCGTAAAATATGTGAGATTGGACTCATCCACAAGATGAGCTACACCGAGCATCTGTTATCCTCTTCAAGCTCGTAAAACAAGAAAGAGGTACTCGTCCATCATGTCGGGGAAATATGGGGGAACAAGTCAAGTTTATCTATGGCAGCTTGTCAGTCGTTACCTTTGAACATGGCATGTGTCCATCTCTTGTCTATATTTGGGGTATCCGTCTTTCATTGAGTCATAGTCATCATTATGGGTCGTCTCCCTGGCCACGAGTCCACTCATCCGGTGTCTATCCTCTATTTATCAATAATCCCTGCTGCTAAGTCTTGTTACATGCCGTTATATGTTCAAAGGGTTGCATTGTATCGAGTCATTCACTGTGTCAGGCCTCCGCTGTGTCAGTACATATTCCATTACTTCATCATCCTATCCTATGTGCCGATTTCGTGTCGATGATGTGGGAATTATCATTGCCCACCTTCGACGAGTCTATTCCTGTCGACACCAAATCACTATCCAGGAATTGGACTTAGAAATCAACCATTAGTACCTTGGTACCTGCATGCCTCAATGGCAGGTTTCCTCGTGTTTGTTAGCAGGTTCACATCATTGACCTCTGATCAAGCAATCTCTCGAATGCTCGACATCAACTCATTTATTCGCATTTCGTTGAGATGTACTATTGATACCTTGGGAATCATTGTCATTATTGGTGATCTCCCTCGCATTTGTTAACGGTCCACATCATTGACCGGTAATCAAATGGTTTCTTCCATGTTCGACTTCAACATCTTATAATCACATGGTTAGATTCGTATCTTTATGCGATCGGGTAGAAGACCCTGGGTGCATCACTGTATCTTGACTGCGTCCAGGCTGCGATGGAGATGTCTCTTGTATTGTCACACAGATCCACTTATTGTATTGGTCGTGGCTGTGTCATTACTATCTCATGGATCTACGATTGTTCATAGTAGCCATGATCTGTCCACAGTTTACATTATCTCAGTACTCATGGATCTGCAATGTATTGGTCGGCAGCCATGTTTTGAGTCATTTGTTTCCGAGCATGGGAATGCCCGCCTCGGTGGTATATCTAACACTTTGTTTCCATTTCAGCTCCGTGTCGCTCTCCTCGATGCTATCTCTGCACATTTTATTCGTAAAGTCTTTCGGCCATCAGTCCCTTCTGACCTCACACTTTAGGGGGCATCTGTTATACCTCTATATTTCACGGTGTCGCATCCCCATCACAACACATTTCGACGACACTTTCCCTACTGTTTTGAACCATCCAGAAGAGACAGATGATGAGTCAACCTTGAAGGTAAATCCACCCTGCCAAGTTTTGACCCACCTTGGACTTTATTTCCACACACTACCGCGCCCTGCCAGCTTGACAAAACGCGGCACAGTGCCGCGCTCTGTATCATTTGCAAAGCGCGGCACCCTTTTAATAGTTTTTGCCCTTGACTTATGGGATCTTGGATTTTCGAAGATGATGGAAGATTAGGTTCCTTGATTCGATCCCAACTCACCTCCTTCGATTAGAAACCCTGATCCACTTATCCCTCCTTAGATCCACCTATCTCTCTTGTTGGTTAACCTCACCATTCACTATAAAAGAGAGGCATGCCATTGGGAAGAGGGAGGACTCTTGAGAGCACCAAACTTATGGTCTTGCAGCATTGCGGAGATAGCTAAGAGGAGAAGACACTTGGAGTTGGAGGATTGGCTTGGGCATCAAGCACCCTTTGTAAGTAATCTTCAAGTTGTAATGGAATAACTTGTCTTGTTTTCCCAAATCATTTGTGTTAATCTTGTTTTAATCATGTGATTTGTATCTTTCATAGATTTAGATCCTAACTCATGTTTTCAGATTGTTAGAGAATAGTACATGCTTGTGTTTTGGTTCCATTGTTAACAGGTTTACTTGGAGCTTGGAGCAAATATCAAAGACAAGCGTTTGGATACAAGGTCAGTTAAACTCCTTTCTATTCTCTTCAGCATTTTAATTCTGAGATGTTTGTTAGATCTAGGGATTCAAGGTTGCATTTGTTTTGTCTGTTCTTAGCCTAGAGTTAGTTAGATCCTACTTTAGCCTAAGGGAGTTTTGACTTATCCGTAGGGCAGAATTCCACATAACAAGAATGGCGACTCCACTGGTAAAAGTGAAAATTTCTTGCATGAAATGAAAGAGGAGTTCAAGCACTCTTACCTGGCACAGACGGCGGTCGAAATGGTCTCCCAGAACTCTCGGTATCGATCCTTGAAATTTTGCTCCAAAATGGGTAAAAATGTCTCCTTTGGGTAAAAATCATAAATGAATGGTAATTTCTATTTTTACCATGCTTTATATAGCATTTTTTTCACATTTTTTAATTAATTGATTACTATTTCAAAATTAATAAACCCTTATTCATATTACTAATGCCCGATTTTTGAGCATTTATTGACAGGATCTGCGGTAAAAATGGGATGCATTCATACTGGTATTTGTTCGTAGTTTGACCTTCATTTTGAGCCCACTTTATCTTTTTCGTGCTCTGGATTTAAAACTTGAAAAAGATTCCAAGCGCTTTCACACCTGTGTCGTGCTTGTCAAACGCAAGTAAACGGTGTCGAGTACGGTCAGCTTTACTCATGCTCGTTAAACGATGAGGAAAGTATTATCCTGGTTGTATTTTATTCTTTTTTCGGGCCAGAATAATTAATTTTTACGAAAAAGACCATAGGAGTCCATAGTTAAGCTCTTTTCAGACTCCTTAAAATTGAAAAGATTGCCAAGTGATCTTGACTCTTTCACACTTGTAAAAGTATTTGAAAGGTCATCTATTCGGTGATAGGTTACCCCCTTTTTCGGCCCGTCTAGACTATTTACGAGAAAGGTATACCTCAGTCAATCTCGGCTGGGAGAGTTCTCTCGGGAATCGTTTTACACTTTTTCGGGGTCGAGAGACTAAATTTTACGAAAAAGTACATTATGGAGCTTCCTTTAAGTTTTTCAGGCTCTCTAAATATGAAAAACTACCGAGTTTTCCTTCCTTGGACTCGTTAAAATATTAACATCGAAGGACCCACTTTGGGACGAACCCCTCCTTTCTCAGGTTCGTAAAATATGTGAGATTGGACTCATCCACAAGATGAGCTACACCGAGCATCTGTTATCCTCTTCAAGCTCGTAAAACAAGAAAGAGGTACTCGTCCATCATGTCGGGGAAATATGGGGGAACAAGTCAAGTTTATCTATGGCAGCTTGTCAGTCGTTACCTTTGAACATGGCATGTGTCCATCTCTTGTCTATATTTGGGGTATCCGTCTTTCATTGAGTCATAGTCATCATTATGGGTCGTCTCCCTGGCCACGAGTCCACTCATCCGGTGTCTATCCTCTATTTATCAATAATCCCTGCTGCTAAGTCTTGTTACATGCCGTTATATGTTCAAAGGGTTGCATTGTATCGAGTCATTCACTGTGTCAGGCCTCCGCTGTGTCAGTACATATTCCATTACTTCATCATCCTATCCTATGTGCCGATTTCGTGTCGATGATGTGGGAATTATCATTGCCCACCTTCGACGAGTCTATTCCTGTCGACACCAAATCACTATCCAGGAATTGGACTTAGAAATCAACCATTAGTACCTTGGTACCTGCATGCCTCAATGGCAGGTTTCCTCGTGTTTGTTAGCAGGTTCACATCATTGACCTCTGATCAAGCAATCTCTCGAATGCTCGACATCAACTCATTTATTCGCATTTCGTTGAGATGTACTATTGATACCTTGGGAATCATTGTCATTATTGGTGATCTCCCTCGCATTTGTTAACGGTCCACATCATTGACCGGTAATCAAATGGTTTCTTCCATGTTCGACTTCAACATCTTATAATCACATGGTTAGATTCGTATCTTTATGCGATCGGGTAGAAGACCCTGGGTGCATCACTGTATCTTGACTGCGTCCAGGCTGCGATGGAGATGTCTCTTGTATTGTCACACAGATCCACTTATTGTATTGGTCGTGGCTGTGTCATTACTATCTCATGGATCTACGATTGTTCATAGTAGCCATGATCTGTCCACAGTTTACATTATCTCAGTACTCATGGATCTGCAATGTATTGGTCGGCAGCCATGTTTTGAGTCATTTGTTTCCGAGCATGGGAATGCCCGCCTCGGTGGTATATCTAACACTTTGTTTCCATTTCAGCTCCGTGTCGCTCTCCTCGATGCTATCTCTGCACATTTTATTCGTAAAGTCTTTCGGCCATCAGTCCCTTCTGACCTCACACTTTAGGGGGCATCTGTTATACCTCTATATTTCACGGTGTCGCATCCCCATCACAACACATTTCGACGACACTTTCCCTACTGTTTTGAACCATCCAGAAGAGACAGATGATGAGTCAACCTTGAAGGTAAATCCACCCTGCCAAGTTTTGACCCACCTTGGACTTTATTTCCACACACTACCGCGCCCTGCCAGCTTGACAAAACGCGGCACAGTGCCGCGCTCTGTATCATTTGCAAAGCGCGGCACCCTTTTAATAGTTTTTTCCCTTGACTTATGGGATCTTGGATTTTCGAAGATGATGGAAGATTAGGTTCCTTGATTCGATCCCAACTCACCTCCTTCGATTAGAAACCCTGATCCACTTATCCCTCCTTAGATCCACCTATCTCTCTTGTTGGTTAACCTCACCATTCACTATAAAAGAGAGGCATGCCATTGGGAAGAGGGAGGACTCTTGAGAGCACCAAACTTATGGTCTTGCAGCATTGCGGAGATAGCTAAGAGGAGAAGACACTTGGAGTTGGAGGATTGGCTTGGGCATCAAGCACCCTTTGTAAGTAATCTTCAAGTTGTAATGGAATAACTTGTCTTGTTTTCCCAAATCATTTGTGTTAATCTTGTTTTAATCATGTGATTTGTATCTTTCATAGATTTAGATCCTAACTCATGTTTTCAGATTGTTAGAGAATAGTACATGCTTGTGTTTTGGTTCCATTGTTAACAGGTTTACTTGGAGCTTGGAGCAAATATCAAAGACAAGCGTTTGGATACAAGGTCAGTTAAACTCCTTTCTATTCTCTTCAGCATTTTAATTCTGAGATGTTTGTTAGATCTAGGGATTCAAGGTTGCATTTGTTTTGTCTGTTCTTAGCCTAGAGTTAGTTAGATCCTACTTTAGCCTAAGGGAGTTTTGACTTATCCGTAGGGCAGAATTCCACATAACAGTTTTCCCAATCAATTGGTGGAGGTCCTCCGAGGTTATTTCCTCTATCTTCTTCAGATATTCTAATTCTACATTTAAGTTACCATGTAGTTATGCTAAACACTGGTCTCTCTCAGGAAAATCATAAATAGTCTGAGGTAAAGTCATGTGACATTTATCATGGGTTTCCTTGATCTTGGAGTAGAAAGCATGGCATTTTTTTACGGTTTCCCGGATCTGAAGACTTAACTTGGCACCACAATCCCTACAAAAGTCAAGGACTCCTGTATGCATGTCCAATTCCTCAACTGTTTTAACACGCAGGCTTGAGGGGAATCTAGATCTCCTTTTCCTCCGTTCAAATTGTTCCTTTATTTATACCACACGATGCGCATACTTATTCTTCATCTTAAGCACCTCATCCTCAATGGTTGTCATCCTTGTTATCATTTCCTTCATCCTGCAGACCTCTTCTGAAATCAATACTAGCGATTGATGAGTCTTTTCTTGCATGTCGCAGGCTTGTTTGTAAAATGTAGCTAGATCTTGCTTCTTTTCAATTGCCTCATTGAGTTGTTCTTGTGAAATTTACCACATAAGATCCACAGAGATGATGTAAACCTCACAATGAAAGAATTTAGGAAAAATAGAAGAAGAGACAAGCAATAGAACTTAGATCCAAAGAAACTCTGATTTAGGCAGAATAATTACATATGTTAAATATACAATGTTGAGTATGAGGATTCAAATTCACCAGGTTGAATTTGAATTGGCCTTCATGCACAGATCCATAATCAGTAGAGAGTCATCAATGCCTAACTAGGAGTCCACCTTCTCATCAGTGAAGTCATCAATGCACAAGTAATGGTCAACCGAGAGTCAAATTGAGTCTAACTTAATGTGGTTGGTGTAACTGGAACATGGAAGCACTAATATAGTGAAGGAGGCTCAGTGGAGGGTGCCATAGGAGTTAACTGGAGTCAGAATGGTCAATCTAGTCTCACAGGAGGTCCAACAGAGTGATAAACTCAGTAAAGAGTCAGTTAATCCTTAAATCAAGGAAAGAATTGAAGATAACTCAATATAATTGAATATAACTGGACTGGTAGGTGAAGAAGGAGCCCTTGTCATGCAATGGAGCAAATAAGGGCGCATTATTCACTAGGAGGGCTAGAAACTATCTGAAAGAAGCTATGGGGGCTAGTTTGCTGAGGACTAGGTGCTGGTACTGATGACCTAGAATGCATGCAAAATGCATGCAAACCCTAATTTTGCATGCATGACTAAAAATGAAAATGACTGGAAAGCTAGTAGGACTAGGATGGAGTATAGGAATATCCTAACACCCCCCCTTAATCCATCATGGGCCCTGGTAACTAGGACCAAAGGTCACCCATACAATAAATGAAATGATAATAAAAATACATAACTGTCCATAAACTGAGGAAATGGGGAAAACCTCATGGGAAAAATACCCCCCCTCAAAAGAACAATAAATAACTCAAAGAACCATCATGCAGAAAAGAAAGAAGCTTTCATCAGTGAAAACTTTTGCAAAAGACTTGGCAAGCTGATCCCATGTAGGAAGGTCTCCCACTGTGTGGAGGATGAAGCAAGTATTTTTGGAACTTTTTATGTATCTAGAGAAAATGGAACATGAGGAGTCTTCCCAAAAGATGGAAGAGAGAACCCCATCATCATGTTGCATCTCTCATGGAGAGATGGATGGCACAATGCAAGGTTGGCATGATGCTGAAGTCTAGTAGTTCTCTGAATAGATAAATCATCAACTGTGTTCTCAGTAGTAGCAAAGACTGTGTGAGCCCATGTTGACCTCGAATATGGACTGAGAATAGATATTGGTTCTGGATCTGAATCTTCTTGAACCATGATCTCAACATCAAAATCTTGATCTTCTTCTTCATTAGAAGAGGAGTCACTGTGATCTTCATCAAAATCTGAAGGAATAGTTGGAGAGAAAGGCATGAACTGTGAGAACTCATATGCCTTTGAGGCATGATTATCAATCCCATTCGCTATAACCTTTCCAGTGGAGATTTTTGTAATCTCTACTGTGTTTGGACCAAAAATTACTTGTTTTGGAGATCCTGTATGAGTCATTTGATATACTAACAACAAATTCACTGTAAGAGAAGAAACAAATAAGACATTTTTGAACTTACCATGCTCCATATGAACTGTACCCAAACCTTTCGCAGAAATCTGAGAGTTTTCTCCCATGTGAATGGTAGGCCCATCTTGGAGATCCAAAGAGGAGAAGGATTCTTCTTGTGCAATCATGTGGTTGGAGGATCTAGAATCTATGAGGAGGGATTTTGTCTTTGAAAAACCAGCCATCAATGCATGGCAATCATCAAATCCACTTCCAGAATCAGTCATCTTTGCTTCTTTTGGAACAACAATTTGGTTTTGTTCAAGAAGCTTGGTTAGAAGATCAATCTTCTTGTGCATGCAAGCATCCTAAGGATGGTTTCCTCTCTTGCAGTAGGTACAATTAGGTCTCTTTTTTTTGTCATTCTTAGATCTTGAAGGTTTCTTGCCTTTGTCTTTTTTCCTCCCTTTTGCATTTGCCCCACTTACTTCACCAGCTAAAAGAGCTAGATCTTTGGAGGCCTTGATGGCACCCATTTGAATCAGTTTGTTCTCTTCTTGAATGAGAGCTTCAATAAAGATTTTTAAAGTGGGGAACTTCCATCTAGGGATTGACATTCGAACAGAATGAAAAGTAGATACAAAGACAGAAAATTGAGATCCAAGTTTGCTCAATATAGAGAGTACCAATTGCTCATCACTTTTAGTGATGCCACATTGCTTGCAATGTAAAACCAAATTCTGAAATTTGGAGAAGAATTCTTGGATGCTCTCGAAATTTCTAGGTTGAAGGGAAACCAATTCATTCTCGAGAATGTAGCCTCTTAGTTCATCTTGTTTTCCAAAATGACTCTTCAATTTTATCCATAACTCATTTGGAGACTTCAATCCTTCAGTATGAAACAATATATCATCAGATATATGAAGGGATATTCATCCAAATGCTTCATCCGTTTTGTTTAGGTGATTGATTCTCTCTACAGCTTGATTTGATATGGCATCGTTTTCCTCAACTATTCTAGTGAACCCTCTTGACTGCAAGAGTACTATCATCTTAGCCTTCCATTCAAAGTAATTGAAGGGAGTGATAATTATAGGAGAAGAAGGAGCATTCGAATTGCTCATCTTGACTACTTGAAGAAGTGCAAATAAAAACTACTGAATCTGCTGCTGGAACTTTGAAATACCTATAAAAAAAAACTCTCAAGAATGGAGGTAGAATATACTCTCAAGGCTCTGATACCATGTGAAATTTCCCACATAAGATCCAAAGAGATGATGTAAACATCACAATGAAAGAATTTAGGAATAATAGAAGAAGAGACAAGCAATAGAACTTAGATCCAAATAAACTCTGATTGAGGCAGAATAATTACACATGTTAAATATACAATGTTGAGTATGAGGATTCGAATTCACTAGGTTGAATTCGAATTGGCCTTCATGCATAGATCCATAATCACTGGAGAGTCATCAATGCCTAACTAGGAGTCCACCTTCTCATCAGTGAAGTCATCAATGCACAAGTAATGGTCAACCGGGAGTCAAACTGAGTCTAACTGAATGTGGTTGGTGTAATTGGCACATGGAAGCACTAATATAGTGAAGGAGGCTCAGTGGAGGGCGCCATAGGAGTTAACCGGAGTTGAAATGGTCAATCTAGTCTCACTGGAGGTCCAACAGAGTGATAAACTCAGTAAAGAGTCAGTTAATCCTTAAATCAAGGAAAGAACTAAAGATAACTCAATATAATTGAATATAACTGGACTAGTAGGTGAAGAAGGTGCCCTTGTCATGCAGTGGAGCAAAGAAGGGCGCATTAGTCACTGGGAGGGCTAGAAATGATCTGAAAGAAGCTCAGAGGGCTAGTTTGCTGAGGACTAGGTTTTGGTACTGATGACCTAGAATGCATGCAAAATGCACGCAAACCCTAATTTTGCATGCATGACTGAAAATGAAAATGAATGGAAAGCTAGTAGGACTAGGATGGAGTATAGGAATATCCTAACAGTTCTAATAGCTGTGCCTTTTCTTGCATCAGCCTTTCAAACTGAGGCTTGAAGAACTCAATTTGCTGAACATTGTTGTCTTCATGATTCTCCAATTCTGTTACGTGAGCCTTTAAGTCCTTTTGTTCGCCTTTTGATAATGCCAATTGTACTTCGAGCTCATTTCTTTCATTTTCGAGTTGGAGAATTTGCAAAGTTGTTTTTTTTTTCTCTTCTTGTAACTTCTTTCATCTTAACCTTAACTCGTTACCTTCCAATAGCTCTTTTTGCATGTTAGCTTTTACTTTGAAACACAATTCCTTGTACTTCTTAGCTTCTTCTACTAGTCAGTCAACATTATCTTTACTAGCCTGAGCTGAAACCACACTACATGCTGCTGTGAAACTAGGGTCATTGTCTGTACCTTTGAAAAGAGGGGTTTTCTATACTCTGATCTCCAAGCGACCTTCTTCAGTCCTTATCCTCTTCTCTAATCTCTCTACAATAACCTTCTTCTTGCTATCATAGAAGATGGAATACAGGTTGGCCACTTGGCACTGCTTTGAAGGAGTGTATGGGGTAAGTGCTAGTTATTCAGTTACGATAACCCTTTCATTATCTATGCCTGGTTGCTTTATTGTCGATAGATCTATGTCCATGATTTGTGAACTGGACGTTCCTTGTTCCACAGATCTCTTAGACTCTTCTTCTTCTTCTCTTTCTCGCCTCTCTACTAACTCAGCTAGTTCTGCTACTTCCTTATCTGCTTTCTCCCTTATGTCCCGTAACTTTTCAGATTCCTCTTGATACTATTTGGATGCTTCTTCTTGCAATATAGAATCTTCTTCTTGCCGGATCCTCTCCTCCTCATATCTCTGATATTTTGCTTCTTTCTCCTGTTGAGCTCCAGCGGCTTCTGCATCTTGCTGTTGCTTGACTTCTTGCTCTTTTTCAGTCTTTCTTCTTCCTCTTTTTCTTTCCTCTTCAACTACTTTGAGTGTGATGTTGTTGCCTCCCATTCCTTTGGATCAAACCCACAGTTCTGGGGCTGGAACTTGCTCCACTTTTGGTACGGTAACATTTTCCCAACTCAGTTGAGTTCTTGACACTCAGGAAATATTCTTCATCCTTGTCCCCAAGATGTTTGTACTCAAAAGAAGTTCAGAAATTGTTACAGTGCTCAGCAACTCTACCATTAGGATCATGCCTTCTAAAGAAATTTGTGCCAAAATGAAAAAATTCTAAGTCTTGAGCAAAGTTTTCACCATCTTTTTCCTTCTAGAGAATATATGCACCAATGGTGAAGGGCATCGGTGGGTACATACCTTTCTTCCTTTCACAAAGAATCTTGCTGACCCAACTAACAAAGAGATTCCTTATAGCTTATTTGTGTACTACAAAATCCGTGACATACTGGAGTAACAAAAAGGCAGGTTGAGATCCTTGACTCATTCAGATATAGGTTCTCTCAGGGGAGAAGTAATAGTCTCCAAACTCTCCTATGATAGGCATGGCATTTTCAGACAAAAAATTGGGCTCTTCTTTAAAAATGAGTTGATATAAGGGCATGATGAGCTTTTCACAAATCTGTTTGTAGTATTTTGCGTATTTGTTTTCCCATGTAAGTTGGTAAGCTGCAAATAGAGGGGACTCCTTTCTGCTCCAGATGCAACCCAAATCAGGAAAAGGGTGCTTGCTTAATAGGAAATATATCAAATATGAAGACATGAAGAAATCAACTTTCTTTTGGGTCAGTCCTTGGGCAGCAATTAAGTGTGATACCGTGCTGTCTGAGATTACATCGTCCCAATTGAAGATTGTTTCGGACATGGCTACATGAACTATCACCGGCACCCAACCAAGCTTGAAGACGTTTCCATTTGGAATGCCAAAAATTTGACTTAGCATCTAGGAAATAAGTCTATAAGGAGTCCTCAGAAGCACACTTTCATACTCCCCGTTGGCCCTTTGCCTGATTTTCCTTTCAATATTCATCATATTTCTGGCGGACTCCAGAGGGTCTATAGTTTGCTTTGCTAACCACTCATTGTCTAGCCAAGCTCTTTCCTGGGGTATCTTGTAAGTGGATGTGATATGTTCAAGTGCGAAGGACGCGAGATTCATCCCTTCATTATCATTAATGAATCTTGTATTAGTCTTCACATGGGGAATTATCTAGCCGATAACTTCTGAGCATGGAAATAGCTCGGGGCGAGTTGTTGCCTTGTGAACTCCAGACTTCTTGATTTTCAAGTAGACCATGGTTTCTTTTAGGGATGCTTTGGGGTACTTCTGATCCCTGATAAACCTGTATAACTCACCCCATTGAAATTCCGGGGCGGCATTCCCTGGAGCTACTCAGGTGACAGCTTATGTATCGCCAAACATGGTTTCAAGCGACGTATCCAACAAGATTTCTACGTTTGAGTCCAAATCGACAAGCTTAGCCTTCTTCCTGGCATATTTCCCATGCATTTAAGTTACCCTACAATGTCAAGGATAACAAAAATGAGGATTTGGAAAATTCATGAGAAACCATAGTTAATGAATCAACACGTCATTCAAATTCATGGTGCTAAGCGGAAATTGAATATGCATGAGTGTGAGATTTCCATTCAAAACCATCTTTCAGAGACAATGGTGATGAGGAGAAGAATTTAAACCAAACAATCCATGCAACGACTAAAAAATGCAATTTAAACATTATCGAGCGCTGCTAGATAGCATTTGACAATGATAAATTCAACTATTCCACTAGCACTAGTTCTTTGAAAATAAAATAATCACACAAAATGCTGCTACTGTGGAAAAAGGAATTTTCTTGGATTCTTCAGTGGCCTTAACATAGGGGTTTATCGTCTAGGGAGTGAATTATCACTTGGGACAACGACGAGTTCAGTATGGTATTCCCAAGAACTAACATATCTTTTGGTGTGTGCTACAAAATAGAATGTGTGCTAAGGATGCCGCCAGGAAAGATATGTATGCCACATCATGCATGCTACAGAGCTAACAGAACGTATTAGTACTATCAGTGGCCTTATAAGTTTTTTTGTGATAGGTTTAGCTTTAGCAATAAAACGCAAGCCAAGAGGAAGCTTTTTCATAATCCTGAGTAGAACAACAATCGACAGGTGACTTTGCATGTGCGCAGAGCACCGCTCCTTTGGGTCGTGATTCGACGGGAAAATTATCTGAAAATATTTGTGCTCTATCAACCTTACGAGACGTCTTCCTAATAGGAGAAGAAGTTCTCTCAAAACACATGAAAACGGGATGGGTTTAAGTGCTAGAACGATGTGGGTTGGGCCACAAGGACCATTAACCAAACAGCTTCAAAGCAGAAAAAAATAAAGCTTTTAATGGAATTTCCTTCTACAAAAAAACAAGGGGGGCGATCAAGGACCTACTTGTATTCACCCGAGAGGCTCCCTACGGTTGATGCACGCAAACATAGGATCGATGTCAGTTCAAGCTCCCAATGGCAAGCAAGAATGCCTTTTGGTCTTGGTAACAATGGAATGAAAACCCCGTTCTATGTATATATCTATATATCTATCTATCTCTCTCTCTCTCTCTCTCTCTATATATATAGCATGAGCAATTAATCCCCATGGGTGGCCAGTTGGAGTTTTAATGGGCATGAGGCTCAATGTAAAAAACAATAAATCCACACGGGTCGCATTTAAAACCCCTACCAACTAAGACTTTTGTGCTTACTGTTAACACCCAAAAAGTGCTCACAAGCTCATTCCCTTATTCACATGACCCATTTGTCCACCTTTTCCACCATTTGAGCCTCTAAAGCCTTCAAAAGGTCAACAAAAAGACCATAATACACCCTTTTCCCTCTCAAAATATGTATCTTTCCTCAAAAAACATAAAAAACCCTAAAAAGGAAAAAAGGGGGAAAAAGAGACCTAAACCATTTTGGTCAATACCATTGGTTTCCTTAAACCATAATGGTATTCCCCATCACCAAAAAACTATAAAAAGGTGATAGGGGCTCCTCATTATCCATCCACGTTTCATCCTATCCTTATGCTGCCAAATTCCCTTTGAGAGCCCTTGCCTCCCATTTTGAGTTTGAAGATCCCCATTGAAGCATTGGAGAAGAAGAGACCATTGGACATTGGAGCATCTCAACCTTGAAACTGCTCAAAACTCACCATCCTTGCCATTTGAGGTAATACAAAACCAATTTTTTTTAATTTCTTGTTTTTCTCATAGATCTTATTGCTTATGTTCTTAAATCTAGTTTTTTATTTCTTTGCACATGTTAATGTTAGATCAAATTACATTAGTTTTTACATATTTTTATTGAGAATGCTACTACTAGTTAGCAGGTGCATCCTTTCACATGCTTGGGAGAAATCCCAAGCATTAGTTTTTGGTGACTCCGCTGGTTTTTGAACTTTAAATATTTGCTTTAGATCTTTATTTTAGTTGTTTTTCCCATTTAAAACTGTAGATCTGCCATACTAGTCAGCTTCTTGATAGTTTTCCTAGCCCTTGGCCCTTTCTGCAACCCAAAGTAGCCCAAAATTTCAATTTTTGGGTTCATTTTTTGCCAGCGGTTTTTCCGTTCGTACATCGCAACTTTTGCACCCACAGCCACCCGACCCATCGTGGTTGTTTGCCTATTTTCTGCGTGGGCCATCATGCCCGTGCGGCTTTTTTCCACGCGATCCATCGTAGCTGGAAGACTTTTCCCCGCGCGATCCATCGCGACTTTTTGACATTTTTCCACGTGGATCATCGTGGCTTTTGGCCACTACACCGCGATACACATCGCGGCTTTCACCCACATCATCGCACGGCTCATTGTTTCTTTTGACCTCATAGGTGCGATATTTCCTGTTTCGGTTTGGCCAATTTTTTCCAGAAATTTTTGCCCAATCAGCCCATTTTTTCAGCATTAATTTTTGCAATTTTTTATAGCCTACTATGTCATTATTACAACATTATTAATTTATATTTGGTTATATGCTTCACTTATATTTTTGAAAAATTTTAGTTAAATTGAAAGAAAGATTTGTTAAGTATTTATGAGATTGTAAGTTTCATACATTGCAAGTTTAGAACCATATTTCTAAATTGCTCAATATTTTGCCCAAGAAAGATTTTAAAAATCCATTTATTTTTACATCTGTTATTTGCTTTACCTTACAAAAATTTTCAAAGAATCCATTTTTTTGAAAAGGTTATTAAAGCATTTACATTCGAAATGTCTTTCATTTTTCGCAAATTGGAATCATTATTTTAGTTTGTGATTAAGTCGCCCATGCGAGGCAAATTTTTTTGGTATACACCCACACCAACACACAATCTGTCACAATAATTACAAGTGAGCCTTAAAATCCTCTTAACTAAACAAACATTCTAACCCCACTTGGGGAACACCAAAATAATTTTGCAGCTAGGTGGGATTGAGGGGATAAGTATCCAAATAACACCCTTCACTCATTTTTCATGTTGAGACATAGTGGCTGACATTTAGGGTACCAAAATCCCTTATTATTTGTTGACATGGTTTAAAACTAATTTGTCGGGAAGGCCTCTCCCTTAGGAGGGTTGAAGTAGCCAGATTGGTTCTGGAATCGTGAGTGGAATACACAATCTATTCAGTAACCGAAGGATACCTACTCGTTGTTCTCGTTGTACAATCCTTATGGGAGTACAACGGTGATAGAACAAGAGCTGCAGATTCATCCAACCGAACGTGTCATGAACGGGGTATCTTAGTGTCCAAACTTATAGGAGTGTCTACCTCATGTCCCTCTCGGTAGGGGGATATCTAGCCTTCGATTCTACAATTTATATTTTATGACTTGGATTTCATCACCTTGTAGAAGATATACCTTTTTGAGTCATAATACTTTTTAGTTAGGTGTTTGCATGCTCCATTACCTCCCTTTAGTCAGTGAGTACACTTTTTTCTATTTTTAGAAGCCGTTTGCATGTTGGTTTTCTGACCACATTTTTTGATTGCTCCACTTACTATAGCACAGTTGTTATAGTAAGTGTTTTGAGTTTGGTTGTTGGCCTAAGTTCCATTATTTTTTACACTCCCCTCTTGCACACACGGTTGCATTAGGGATTTTGAGCTTTCCACTCATCACCACCTAGTAGATTTAATTCACAACTGTCACCATTGAGTCCCCGAGACATATTCAACGTTTCTAGGGTGAACCCCCGTAGTACAGTTCCCTTGACTCCACACGTCAATGGCACTAAACCCCGTCATCCAAATCTGACGCGCCTCATTTGACATCTGACTCTGAGGCAAAATTCGAAAACCCCACATACACTGCACCCACTAGCCCCATGGCTGGTTCGCATTATGACAACTTTTTCACAGGGACTGTTGGTGGAACATCATCCACCCCCGCCACCACAATAGCCACGATGGTCGCCACAAATACCACACCTCTCTTAGGTATTCCTATCATGGGACCCCTGCCCAATACAAGACCCCCACCTAACCTAGGCATGCCCACTGTGGCGACTATACCTACTATCCCCGCTACCACTCAAATTCCAACACCTCTTGGACATCTTCCCAACCCATCTGTGACTCCCATTGCAATTGGTGGCGCGGGCCCCTCCCACACTCATATGGGTGGAGGGCACATACCTCCCATGACAAATATCCCCTTAGGGGGTAGTGGCCTAATACATAACGCTACCACCATCCATTATTCCCCCATGACAACATCATACCCCTCCGCCAGGTTTCCATTTATGGCTAGCCTTAACCTACCAGACTTGGATAGGATAACAAATGAGCCCATCTGACATGACCCTACTTGGACCCCCATGCCCACAAAGCTCCCCTCAGACATCCCAAAATTTGAAGGAAATGCTGGGGAAGACCCCAAAAATGATATCATGTCGTTTCACCTATAGTGTTCCTCGAACTCCATAGTCGATGATTCTATTCGACTCTGACTTTTACAAAGAACTTTCACTGGCTCTACAACCAAATGGTATATTGAGCAGCCACATGAGATGCACCCCACGTTTAAATCCCTCGCCTCAAATTTCCTACAGTTCTTTCAACTACCTGTACACTATGATGCAGGAGTAGAAATCTTACTGTCTTGTAGACATAATATGACCACCCATATCACAGACCATATCCATGAATTGCATAAACGCAGTAGTCTTTGTAAGATCAAACTAGACAATCGTATCTTTCTAGATTGGTTCCTGAAATCACTCCTTCCTCTCATAGCTAAAGATGTAGCTTCTGAACGACACCATTAAGAAGAAGAAGCCATTTGAAAAGCTCAACAGTTTGACCTCATATATGCCCAATCTGGATATTTATACACAATATTACCTGACGCCCCGCACGGCAATCCATCCCGGAATGATGCGCCAGGGGCATCCCATGCTGCCGATGGTATTATTGGCCAGGTTATGGTACAAAACAAACCTTTCACCATGATGAGTACAAATAACTCCCCAAACCTTTCTAGGGCTACATCTCATTCTGGAGCTACAACTTTGTATGCTCCAATAATGCACACCCACCACACTCATGGACCCTCATGTCCACTACAGTGTTATGGGAAAGTACCATCAGCTTATGCACCACCTCCATATTATAACCAGCAGACCCATCAGACTCTAGTTCACCCACAAGCACCATCAACTTATTATCCTCAATAGGCAGCACCTCTTGCTCCAACATTTCCAGTAGCTCAAGGTTACCCACAACTGCAACAAGCACTAGGTCCACCTTAGAACCCTCCTGCTTACTACGCACCACAGCCTATTGTAGCACCTGCATGTATATGCACAACAAAACCAACCTCAAAAACATAACCATTAGCAAAATCAAGGAGGTCAACAGAATCGCGGAAGAGGACGCAACCACGGAAATAACCAACAACAAAACCAAGGAGGACAACCACCTAATCCTCCCAATAACAATAACAATGCTCTTGCAAAATAAAACCCTAATCATCCACCAAAACAGGGCAAAAATCCTAATTTGAGAACAAACCACTCGTGTTCCATTTGTGGAGTCTACAGCCATTACACGCATAATTGCCCCCATTTGGACCGAGCACGTCAACTCTCGACCGACGACACCCAATGACAAGGACATGCTGCACAACCAGCACCACCTCCTCAACCACAACCCATGATATTGCAAAATCGTCTACCCAACCAAGGAGTAGTAAAAACTCATCCAATGGATCCCCCAAAAGGATTCGCTACATCACAGCAGCAAATTACCTATGTAGAAATCGATTACCAGCATACAGAGTCCAAAACTCACCATTTTCTAATGATGTCATCAATTGATGTCAACCTTCAAACTCACTGAAATCAATACGGCTCTGCCCCTGAGGCTATGCCTACCAATCAATCTTTGAGTACCCTCCCAACTGATCAGCCACTTCGCATACCTAATATGCCCATGGACGGTGGTCCAAAAGCACCTTGCTTCCCTTTACGACGAAACAACAACAACCCTAATGGCATGCAGCTTCGAACTATAACATTGTACAAGACTTAGCCCAGTCCCCCGCTGCTATGTCCACCCTAGAAATCCTAAAAACTTGTCCTACACAGAGAAAATTTTTGTTATCTACCATTGGTGCCATAGACCCCAATGAATCCTATATGATGGCTTTCAACATAGACCAAGCCGAACCTTGTCTGCCTTCATCTCTAGCTTTTCCGGTTTCTGTGTCCATTCGAAACCTAGTTGTTCATCGATGCATAATCGATGAAGGTGCCTCCACCTGCATTATGTCGACTTTCGTCTAGCAGAAACTTGGATTCCCAATGCTACAACCGTCAACTAACGCATTGCGAGCTTATGATGGTCGTGCAACTCAACCTCAGGGTTTGTTAGTAAACGTACCCATACAGCTTGGGGGAAAACTAGTTCTCATAGATATAGAGGTCATCAACGCCCAACTTGATTACAATCTCCTTCTGGGACGAAGCTACATGTATAAAATGAAAGCTGTCGCTTCTTCAGTTTTCCACCTCATGATGTTCCCCCATGAATGACGCATAGTCAAAATCGACCAAATAACATACTATGATCCCAATGCCCCTGCAGCGCCTGAAAATTTTCTTCCTATGATCGAACAACCTGTTCAGAGTGCACTCACATCGTTCGTCTCCTCAGTCGGACCCAGGATATAATCAGATACTCCCATAACCACCACATTCCAATCCATCCCACCCCCTTTGAAGATAACCAAGATATCTAATTTTTTGCTCCCTCTTGCATAACACATAGGTACCAAACCAACAACCCCCTTTACTCCTGCAACCACCCTCAGTGCCAACTCAAATAGGAGCCACCTCAATTCATACTATCCCATTTTTATTTCCCCCTTCAAGCACCATCAGCACACCAGTCATGGCTACACTTAATCTCTTAGGATTAACTTAGGATTACCTATGTGGTACCTACCTGCTTCAACCCCTCCCCCGACACCAAATGTCATTTTACAACTGGTGCAACCCATCAATACTTCCAACCGCCCACCGCCCGACGTACTAAGCCCCCAAAACCAACCACCTCCAATAGGGGCCACTTCATCAACCTCTAGTTATGTTCCCCCTTAATCTCGCTGCAATGGGGGAAGAATCCCATAAACCTATACCACTGGACCCACAACCCGCACTACCCCATCAACTCCCAAGTTGCCAAATCATCCCCCAATAACCCGTGTTCTCCCTAAGTGCTCTTTGTGCGACGATATAGGCCATGCTACCCATCAATGTCCACAACTACCAGCACTTCAAGAACACATGAATATGTTGGATGATGACACTAACGTTCCAGTTGTCAAACTAGAACTACCCCCTCAGCCTCACGATAAATCATTGCGCACTAACCACCCTTGTGGGATATGTGGCATCTACGGCCATTGTAGAACATCACATAGACACTTGGCCCAACATATCACCGGTCCGCCAGAAACAACGCCCCATTCACCCATCCAAGCTTCCAGCCATCAAAGCAGAAATTGAGAAGCTTCGAGCAATAGGTTTCATATATCCTATTGATTATACCACCTGGGTTTCCAACCCAGTTCCAATCAATAAGAAGGTGGGCACAATTCATGTATGTACTGATTTCCACAACCTCAATCTAGCTTGTCCCAAAAACAACTTCCCAACACCATTTATCGACCAACTAATTGATGCATGCACAAGCCACGAGGTACTATATTTCATGGATGGTTTCTCCGGTTATAACCAAATCCAAATCCGCAAGGAAGATCAATACAAGACCTCTTTCACTACCCAATGGGGCACCTTCGCCTATCAGTTCATGCCATTTGGTCTCAAGAACGCTGGAGCCACATTTCAACGAGCTATGACTTATTATTTTCATGACCCGATCAACATCATATTAGTTTATCTAGACGATCTCACCGCTCGATCTAAGAAATGATCTGACCATTTGGACAACCTCCGAGAGGTCTTCTTACATTGTCCCAAATACCAAATCCGCTTAAACCCACTCAAGTGTGTCTTTTTTGTTCCAACAGGCCGTATGTTGGGTTTCATCATTTCAGAAAAATGGATCACCGTTGACCCTCTAAAGTTCCAAGCCATCGTAGACCTACCATCACCTCGTACACTAAGACAATTGCAAAGCCTTCAGGGGAGGTCCAACTTCCTCCGTTGCTTTGTCCCAGATTACACCACGACAGTACATGGTTTCCTCCGTTTGCTATGCCTTAATACCTATTTTGTATGGGACGACCAAGAGGAAGGAGCTTTCACAGACCTAAAGAAAGCACTCACAAGTGCCCCCTTAATTTCTCCTCCGGACTTCACAAGAGAATTTATCCTTTACATTTCGGCATCTGATTACGCCGTCCCTGGAGTACTTGTCCAAGAAGACTCTGCTCGACAAGAACATGCCATTTACTATGTGAGCCAAACTTTATCAGGCCCACCACTGCGCTACCCACATGAAGAGAAAATGGCCCTCGCTCATCTTTTCAATACAGAATATACGACATTATATTCTCCTCAGCCATACCACAGTTGTGGCAAGCTCCAACCCAATGGTCTATCTCTTGAATCGCCACCTTCTGCAAGGCCGTGTGGCCAAATGGGTGATTATCCTAGAAGAATATGACTTGACTTTTAAAACCCCGAAGAGTACCAAATCCCTAGCACTCGGTCAGCTCATTATGGACCTACCATCCTGATCATCATCACCAACTATCCATACTAATATAATTGACGAACATTTATTCATCATCTCGTCTGACGACCCTTGGTACGGTGACATTTTGGTATACCTCTGCACCTAGAAGTTCTGACCAAATATCGACCGTGATGGACACTGTCCCATTCGTCACCATGCCCCCCATTATCCCCTCTTAGGTGATGTCCTCTATCGATATGGTGTCTACACAATCCTACGACGATGCCTTTCCCAAGAAGAAGCAGAACAAGTCCTTAATGACTGTCACAGTGGTGGCCATTTCTCTGGAATGGCCACCACCCAAAAGGTAATCCGCGTAGGTTATTTTTGGCCATCATTATTCACTGATTGTATCACAATAGTCAAACATTGCCAAAACTTCCTGCTCTTTGCCCCTAACCAAAGAACCCCCCCCCCCCGCCCCCCTTTATCCAGCTGTCACCGTTGGACAATTTTGCAAATGGGCCATCGCCTTCATGGATTGCAATCCCGCATCAGCTAGCAGCCATAAACACATTATTGTGGCTATCGAATACTTTACCAAATGGGTAGAAGCCATGCCTACTTACAATTGCAAAGCCGACACTCCAGCCCATTTTTTCCTCAACCATGTTTTGCTCACTTCGGAGTACCAAAGCAGCTCGTCTCACACCACGGCTCTCACTTTGAGGACTCCGTTTGGCGAGAATTGTCAACACTCCTTAAGTTTGAACATAATTTCTCCTCCTCCTACTACCCCCAAGGGAACGGCCAAGTCGAAGCGGTTAACAAAATTTTGAAGACCATCCTCCAGCGCACTATCGACCGATATAAGTCCAATTGGTATCACATGCTTTTTCCTGCATTATGGGCTTATCGCACGTCCACTAAAACTACCACTGGATTTACCCCTTTCCAATTAGTTCATGGCGTAGAATTTGTCATCCCCATTGAGTGTCAGATACCGACATTACAAATTTCCATAGAACTCCTCCCGGATACTTCCCTAATTGAAGAACTCCTACTTCTTTTAGAGCAGGCCGACAAAGATCACCACGCAGCTCTCCAAACAATCGAAGCCGCAAAGAAAATATCTAAACTCCATTACGATAAGCATGTTCACCCATGAGCATTTAGTGAAGGAGACCTAGTTCTCATTTATGACCAAGCCCATGATAAAACGGGAAAAGGAAAATTTGAATCCATGTGGTAAGGCCCATATGTCATACACACTTTCCTTGGACATGAGGCATACGTTTTGACCGATTCAGAAGGCCACCTCATGTGCAACCCCCATAATGAGTTGTACCTCAAATGATTCTATCCATAAAAATATCCTGGACACCACAGTCCATGTTGTACAGTTTTTAATTCATTTTTTCACTATAAACTTTCAAAACCTTACATTTTCATTTTTTCCTACATAAACACAGATGGATCTTGTTCCACTCTACCACATCGGCTTTGCCGATGGTGCAAGTCACTGGTCTCCAAACCTCGCCTCTGCAACTTGGGTACTTTATTCCCCTTCACACGAGTTGATCCACCTCGACGGAGTGTGCATAGGTGCTACCACAAATAATCAAGCTGAATACGACGCCGTAACCGGTCTACTGGCGGCTGATCTCTAGATGGGCATAAGTCACCTTAGCATTTTCCTGGACTCCCAGCTCCTTGTTTCACAGCTCAAAAACTGTTACCAGGTACACGATCCCTGTCTATTTAGAAAATTCCTATGCACTAAACAAATGATTCGACAGTTTGAATCCATTTCATTTATTCATGTCCCAAGAAATCTAAATAGTGTAGCAGACCAAATGGCTAACAACATTCTAGATTGGCATGTCAACCAAAACATGTAGGACATCACGACATGCATCACATAGGCATCAAAAAATCAAATAAAACAAAATAAATAAATCATCGTAACATTGCATCCATGTGCATAACATGTGCCTCCACGGCATACAAAAACAATAGTATTGCATCCACGTGCATCGAACGTGCCTCCACGGGAAAACAAACAACATACAATTGCATCCACGTGCAACAAGAAATAAAAGCAATGACAAGGATGTGCATCCACATGCATACACGACTGTATTCAAAATGCATCAATAAGCATCAATACATATATCATCATATAGTCACAATGTCAAGAGTTCCCTCAACACCCAAATATATAAAAAGTACACCAACCGTACAAAATGTGTATCAACAAAATACATCCCCATATGCTCATCAACATTTGGGAGTAGGTACATGATAACCTAATCATCATAGTCACCTAGCTCCTCTGGATCCTCCTTCTTTGGCTCCTCCGGATCATACAGATCTTGAGCCCTCCTCTTATCTCTCACTACAACTACTCTCCGCAGGATCAATCTCCACTCACGGGGAGCATCAAAACAACGATTGAGAACATGCTAATCTAGATCCCTCCAACCATCATATGGTACATCCACTAGCATCACCTCCAAGGTATCACATACGTCCTCTAGGGTCTAATCTAGATGATGTAAAAATCCTTGTGCACGAGGCGGGGTTGTCGCTACCGGTGGAGGTGCCACCACCATCACCCGTCCCCTATGGCCCATATGATCCACTGGAGGCCTCGGACCAACATCTGCCATGACCCACACTGAAACAAGTCAGTATCATATAAACATATCTAGCTATACTCATAACAAAACATCTAAACATGATATAATAGAGAAATAAAAACAAAGACGTACCGTCTAACCCCCAAGCCTGCCCTGAGCTCGAGGCATCTCGGGGTCTCCCCGGATGTCCATACCCTAATATGGATAGTCGTTAATCACAATGTGCATCTGATCCCACTGATCGTACATCTCTGACAAGAAGAACCGCCAAATGCCACCACCACCCTGGGGCATCATCTCCCCCCATCACACCATTCGCGGCTCACTCCTTAGTCCATCTCGAACTTGCACAAGTGGCCATAAGGTAGGTACTCTCTCAAAAAGAAACAACAGAGGAAAGAGGCATAACTAAACTCTCCTCCCTCCCGCCTAACCTTGTTCATCTCTTGTCGAACATAGGCCAGAAAAATCTGGCCCCAAGAAAAATAGGTCCCCGTCAAGACACGGTGAACCATCATCATTTTCCCCCGGACAAACGATGGGGCTCCTGTGCACCAAGAACCTACAAAACACAAACCACCACCGCCTACATCTCCGGCTCTCGTAGATCCGAGATACTCAATGCGCTATTCTGGGAACAGGCCCCTCGAACACAAAATCTCTCAAGGAGATCCTCAATATCCATACCAGTCGGAATCCTCGGCTGGGTGTCCCCTATCTCACCCAAATGGGGCAAGCCAGTAAGAAAGTACACATCCGTCAAGGTGAGCTCTAGTCGCCCACTTTGCACCATGAAAAGTGTCTCCTCCGGATCCCAAAAGTCAATCAACTTGTTTAGCAGCTCCCAGACTGAATGCATGAGAGTGATCTGAGTGAAATTCAGTAGTTCGCCCAAAGCCAAGGCCGCCCATACATGGGGGCTCTCCCGAATAATGTCCATTAGCCCCTCATCAATCTCCCTCTCCCTCCATGATACTTGCGGCATCCTCAGCATCCTCCCAAAACAACACAAAATTTTTTAGAAAAATAAAAGAATTTTGTTTTCCCTAAAGAAGCAATCCCCATCGCGACTTTCGGACACACAGCCGTGATGAACATCGCTGCTTTCAACCCTCATAGCCACGATGTGCATCACGGTTATAGGAACCCACAACTGCAATGAACATCGCGGCTGTGAGTGCCTACAGCCACGATGCACATCGCGACTATAAGCATACACAACCACGATGATGATCACGGCTGTAGGCACTCATAGCCGCAATGCAAATCGTGGCTATCCTGCACATACTTGGTAGGTGCATCGTGGGAAAAGCCCCAAAACCTGCAATATTCCGCATTGGCAAGCCAACATGGAATATTTTCTGCTTCTGATACCTCGACGCTCAACAAAAGTAAATAAATGGAAAGGCTAAGGCACATAGGCTTTCCTGAAACTCACAGAATGAAAAACTGACGGTCGAATCTCCCACAAATCAAGAAAATGCTCTGACCCAGCTAAATTACTCTGTGAAACTCAATGGTGAAAATGCTTTGACCAATTTTCAATAAACCATTTCGGCATCATACGAAGTTTGTTTTTCAAACCGTTGGTACCATTGGAATCAACGTAGTGAGAACTTCACGATAGTCCACTCCTTTTCCCAATTCCCCCATGTCTCGTTTTAGGCACTTTTAATGCCCCTCCTTGCCTTGGTTTGCATGCCACAATGGCCATTTTCCATTTCTGATGTTCTTTATATCGCCAGATTCAGTTTTCTGCGCTCGTGATCATGCTTGAGATCATTTCTCACTCTCACCTCCATATTTGTTTTTCATGTTTTCACACACTCATCGCCTTGGTTTGTGTGACACATCGGCTGTTTCCCATTTTTGACGATCTTTATATCGCCAGATTCAGTTTTCCGTGCTCATGATGATGCTCGAGATCATTTCTCGCTCTCACTGATACCTTTTTTGTTCGGTATAATTTTATCCCTTTTTCAAGCGGAGCAATTCCTTTACGAAAAAGGCACTTAGGGAGTTTCTGTTAAGCTCTTTTCTGACTCCTAAAACAATGAAAATATCACCGAGGAATCTTGCTTACTTTCATGCTCGCTAAAAGTATCTGAAAGGGTGTCTACCTGGTATAATTTT
The DNA here is from genome assembly GCA_027924585.1 of Larix kaempferi. NCBI lineage: Eukaryota > Viridiplantae > Streptophyta > Pinopsida > Pinales > Pinaceae > Larix > Larix kaempferi. The sequence continues at coordinate 4,013,446 of BSBM01001383.1, forward strand.
ACCCCTTTTTTGGACCTTGTAGACTAATTACGAAAAAAGAATACTCTAGTCACATCAGCTAGAAGAGTTCTCCATTTGCATCATTTTATGTTTTTTCGGGCCTTGGAGACTAACATACGAAAAAGAACACCAATGGAGTCTACTTACCACTTTCAGACTCTCTAAAACTGAAAGCAACCACAAGCAATCATCATCTTGGGCTCATACAAATCCATAGGACAGTACTCCTCCACCAATCCAGAATCTTCTTATCATTTTCAGACTCCTTAAAAATGAAAGCACTCACAAGCATGAACAGTCTTGGGCTCGCATAAATCCACAGGACAGTACCATTTCATAGCACACTTTTATCTCTTCTTGGATCTCATTAAAACTATGAAGAAGGACCCAACGGTTCTTTTCGGTGCCACAACAGATCATGTCTACTCATATGGCAGCTTCCCCATAATGGTCACCTTTGTTAAGAGTATTCTGTAGTATGTCACCCAGAGTCTCCCAATAGCATCCATCAACTTGTCCCTTAGAGTCACTCTAGTCTTGAATACATACCCCTGATCCATTAAGCTATGATCCCCACACCTAAAAGTCAGTTTCCTATGCTTCCAGGTCAACCATGTCATCATGCTCTGAACAAAGGAAGTTTGAGTCCACCCACTCTATGACCCCAATTATTCCACATCCCCACAGTATGTCAGTCCTACCATCAGTACTATCACACTTCAGTTGTACACCTCATGCTCCTATCAAGGAAACATCATTGCCTTGGTAGTTGTCGATCTCCCTCTGTCGACACCAACCAAATCTATTCCAGAGGATGGACCCAAAGGTCCCTGTGCCTTGGACTCATCACCATCAGTGATGAGTTCCTATAGATCATTTTGAAAGGAGTCCTCAGTGCCTCTCCAAATGATTGTTTCTCACATGCTTGACGTCAACACCTTGATCGCATCGTTGAGACTCGTACAGGGTATCGGTCCTTTCAATTATTTGTTCAAGACCCTAGATATCACCTGACTCTACTACGTTTGAGAGTCTAATTGAGGAAACAACTAGTTACATTTTCTTGTGGATATTCCAGTTGCGCTTGGCGACAATTTTTAGATGTACCCCAGTTTTATACTCCCTCGAGTATACAATTACATATACTCCTCAGAAGTTGACTCATTTACTGACTCTACCACATTTGAGAGTCTAATTGAGTCCCTACAGATGTTGAACACCTTCAGCTCCAGCAGTTCATCAACCCTTATGAAACCTTATTCAGAATGGTTGGTGCTCTTTTCCAGTGTATCCGTTATTGAAATCAGTCATGGTATGACCATGAGTACGTCCCTGCATTATGTCCCCTCTAGACCATTATGATGTACCAACAAATTTTTATGTATTATTCAGGTCCCCCTTCTTGGGCCTAATTGTTATGTATATGTCTTCATACGAGCATGGGTATGCCCGCCTCGTCCATTATCAGAGATTATTCCCCATTCATTGTGAGGCTATGTATTTTTTCAGTTTTTGCAGCTTCCAAGGGGTTGTTGTTCCAATCTCCAATCAGCCTCTTCTCTTCTCCATGCCCTAGGAAAAAGACAAAAGAACTATGATGTCTATTGGCCATACGATGAGTTCCTGCCCTCACACATCAGGGGGCAATATGTTAACACCCAAAAAGTGCTCACTAGCTCATTCCCTTATTCACATGACCCATTTGTCCACCTTTTCCACCATTTGAACCTCTAAAACCTTCAAAAGGTCACCAAAAAGACCATAATACACCCTTTTCCCCCCTCAAAATATGTATCTTTCCTCAAAAAACATAAAAAACCCTAAAAAACGGTCCAAAATTCCCAAAAATCAATTAAAAGGGAATAATATTCAAAAAATATTCAAAAAAGGAAAAAGGGGGAAAAGGAGACCTAAACCATTTTGGTCAATACCATTGGTTTCCTTAAACCATAATGGTATTCCCCATCACCAAAAAACTATATAAAGGTGATAGGGGCTCCTCATTATTCATCCACATTTCATCCTATCCTTATGCTGCCAAATTCCCTTTGAGAGCCCTTGCCTCCCATTTCGAGTTTGAAGATCCCCATTGAAGCATTGGAGAAAAAGAGACCATTGGACATTGGAGCATCTCAACCTTGGAACTGCTCAAAACTCACCATCCTCACCATCTGAGGTAATACAAAACCAAAATTTTTAAATTTCTTGTTTTTCTCATAGATCTTATTGCTTATGTTCTTAAATCTAGTTTTTTATTTCTTTGCACATGTTAATGTTAGATCAGGTTACATTAGCTTGTACATATTTTTATTTAGACTGCTACTACTATTTAGCAGGTGCATCCTTGCACATGCTTGGGAGAAATCCCAAGCAACACTTACCAAAAATATGGGTTGCACCGCGGCGGTGATTCAGATAGTATAACCTGTGCAATGGGCGGCGATCTTAAGGGTAACTCCCACAATCAAAAGCTGTGCTAGGGAATTGAAGCGAGGGTTGATGACTTTAAGTTGAAAAATCAGCGCAACGGTTGGCAAAATTCATCTTCAAAGTTGCGCCCAAGAAACACAACTGAGAAAACAAGGTGCAAGAAATAAGGTGACGATGTTAAGGCCAATGACTGTGCAATGAGCGGTCACTCTAGCTCCAATATCTGTGACCGATCAGCGTAAAGTTAAGGTTTAGAAATTGGCGCAACTGTCGGCCATTTTAATGTTAAGTATTGCGCAATGATCAACTTGGGAGAAAGCATAAAAAAAAATTGCTTTTGGTCGGCAAAGTTAAGACTAAACGATGTGCCATGGTCGGCCAAAATAAGGTTAAAATTTGCGCTATTGTCACAAATTTTGTCATGAAAAAATGTCCAACTGTCGACGATTTTATCATTAAAAATTATGACCATTGCCAAAAAATGGGTTTTTCCTTAGCAAAAAAAATCATAAATTTTCCGAAGACGGAAAAGACTTGCAAAGCTAAACACACAAGTTTCAAAATACCGAAGGACTTGTTCAAAAAATAGAAGGAGGGGACCCAATATTTACAAAATTTTGGGGGGGAATGTTGCAGCAACAACAAGTCTCCTAGCACTTGAACCTTACTCCCCCCCCCCCGGAGCTTGTTTTTGGCCATCATTATCCCTCCTATCCAATTAGAGTGCCTTGGTTACATCAATGAAGTCCAAATTCGCCCTCATGCATGATTTTAGGAGTAAGCACAGTTAGTTCCATGATTTAGGGAACCTTGTCCCCTTGATTGCCTAGTTAATTGTTTTTTACACCTAGTTTCACTGCTACTGAGTGTAGGAGCACCTATTGACCAGTAAAAGTCAGTATTTCTCCCCATTGGAGTCTCCTCCCCTATTTTGGTTCCCACATGATTTAGTTATGCTCAGTTCTACCTCAGTTAACTGATTATTCATCATCGATGGCCATTGAAATTTATTGGGAGATGGTTCCAATGCAAACTAAGCCTATATTTGAGGTGAATTTAAATCCTCCCAAGAGTATCGAATTCATTCTATTGTAACATGTTTTGATTTCCATATTACAACTAATTAATGTATCAACAACAATTTTTTATGTGTTTTTCAGTTTTATGAGTGAATTGATCCATGTCTTTGTCTAATTCTTCTCAGTAATAACAGTGTGAAATTGTGAGGTTTGTTCTAGCTCGGTGATCTATCCCTGTGGAGATTCACATGGTGTCAAAGCTCATGAGATATTTTGAGTGCAGCAGTTGTGACAGTAGCAACAATTGCAGCAGCTGCAACAGTTCTAACGGTAGATTGAGCAGCTACTTTCAATAGAGCACCAAAAGCCTCTAGATTTCCACAGCAAATCCTAGTGCCATTGCATTGAATTCATTGGAGAAATACTTTGAGCTCTAGCCAGGTGTGAAGGATCCAGATAAAAGTTCCTACTGTCTTAAAGCAGTTTTCAATAGATTCAGTAACAATCCTCCACATATTTTTCCATAGTTTTTGCAGGTATTCTACAACATCTTCCATGAATTTGAAAGCAATTCCTCCTCTCTCTCCATTCAACTATGATTAGTGGAAACCAAATATGATAGAATATATGAAAAGACAAGGTCTTTTTGATATGTGTATTGGTGTTATGAGATATTTTTCTTCCTATGAAGAAGAGAATGATTGGCTAAATGAATGTGACAGATCCTTTGGAGCAATGTGTATTGCTATGTCTCCTAGTATGCGCTACCTCATGGAAGCTGTTGAATATCCAAGTGATCTATGGGCCCAACTGGACAAAGCATTTGGAAAGTAGAATGAAGACATTGGTGCAAATTATTTGGAGAAAAATCCTAGTGATACCTCCTTAAGTGTTCTCTCGAATTAGTTCTTGGCCTCAATCATCTCCCATGATGAAGTTGTTCAAGATGAAGAAGAAGCTGCAGATTCAACAAAGAAAGTTCATGTTGAAGACATTCCTTCCTCCGTTGCTCTAGAAGTTGAAGAAAATTTAAAATTGTCCCCTTCCCATGTAGCTGATGCAGATGAAAGTGATACAACTAATGAATATCATCCTTTTGTAGAGATTATCCATTCCTCACTTATGTTCACAATGTCTTTTATTTTGAATTCTGATCAAGATATGCCAGTTACTACTCTAGAAGTTGAAGAGAGTTTTGAATTCTCTACTTCCCATGAGTCTACTGGTGTGCATAATGATGATCTATTGAATGTTTTGGTGGTTAAATCAAATTTTGGAGGTGTTGCATTCGCCCTCCTTGATCACATGCTTCCTATCTACTTCTATTCGATCATTGACGCATGTTCTCAGAGTTTCACTAAAGATGGAGGACACTACCGTTCGCTTGGGTTCAAGTCTCAAGCACATTTTGGTAATTTTGGTTTTGATCTCAACCTTGCTGGTTCAAAGGAGATCACAAGAAACCATCTATCGATTCTCGGAGCTGACTTAACTTCCACTAATCAGAAGTTCAAGTTTCAAGAGCAATTATATCTTATTGGAGTTGATCCTACCTCAGTTGGTTCAAATTGCAGGTTCCAGGATGATCTTCATATTTTTGGATTTGTTCTCACCATGTTTAGTCTGAAGAGAAATTTCAGAAAGCCTCCATATTCGCTTGCATCCACTGAAGGATAATAAAAGCACATATTTTTGGAGCATCATCCACTTCTTCCCAAGAGGAAGATACCTCTAGAAATTGAATCAAGCATCACACCTACTTCAGTCTTGATCATCAATTTTTGGTGTGTTTCAGTCTATCTTGAGGTTTTTTTTTTCCCATTGGGTTTTCCTTCTTTCCTCACTTTTTTAGATTGTTGTATGGGGTGACCTTTGGTCTCAGTAACCAGGGCCCTAATTTTCATTTATTTTTCCTCATAGTCTGGATTAAGGGGGGGTTTTGGAATATTCTCACCATCTTATTTTCATATTGCATACTTTGCATACATTTTTCATGCATGCATGCATTCCATGCAGCATTCAATGGATCCATGCATTAGCAGTTGAGTCTCCTAGCACCTAGTCCTTACTTTGGATCCTTGGAGCTTGTTTTTAGCCATCATAAGCCATCCCATCCACTCAGATCACCTTGGTTACATCACTGAAGTCCAAATTCGCCCTCATGCATGATTTTAGGAGTTAGCACAATCATTTCCATGATTTAGGGCACCTTGTCCCCTTGCTTGCCTAGTTAAATGACTATTACACCTAGTTTCATTGCTACTGAGTGTAGGAGCACCTATTTTGACCACTACAAGTTAGTATTTCTCCCCTTGGAGTCTCCTCCCCTATTTTAGTGCTCACATGATTTAGTTGTGCTCAGTTCTACCTCAGTTAACTGATTATTCATCATCGGTGGCCACTGAATATTATCGGGAGATGATTCCAATGTAAACTGATCCTATACTTGAGGTGAATTCAAATCCTCCTAGGAGTATCGAATTCATTCTATTGTAACATGTTTTGATTTCCATCTTACATTTGAATAATGTATCAATAACAATTTTTCATGTGTGTTTCAGTTTGATGAGTGAATTGATCCATGTCTCTGTCTAATTCTTCTCACTAGTAACAGTGTGAAATTGTGAGGTTTCTTCTATCTCAGTGATATATCCCTGTATAATTTCACACATTTGAAGTCATCAACATATCAAATAATCAATGGAGTTTTATTTGGAAGAAATTGTGATGGAGTATTCCTTAGATGTTTGGAAAAAGAAGATGCAAAGAAGGTGTTAAAATAATTGCATGATGGGCCTGCTGGGGGCCATTATTCTGGATATACTATTTCCCATAAGATCCTAAGAGCAATATATTATTGGCCCACTGATTTCAAATATGCACATGCATATGCTCAGAAATGTGTTGTGTGCCAAAAGAGTGTCGAAAAACTAGCAAAACCAGCATCACCATTGCAACCAGTGATAATTTCCGAACCATTCAAGCAATGGGGCTTGGACATCATTGAGGAAATTAATCCCAACTCCTCATTACAAAATCGATACTGTTAGGATATCTCATCATTCACTTATGTACTTTGCATGCATTCTTCATGCATTGCATTCATCCGCATGCTGCCCAGTCATCAGTATGGTACCTCCAGCACCCAGTCCTTAGTATCCCAGTACTCGGGAGCTACTTTCCACTAATATTAAGTCCTTCTAACCTGTCATGTGCCCAGTTCTCACCTTCCACTGAAGAAGGGTGCCTTTCTCACCTACCAGTCCAATTTACTTCAGTAAGCTGTTAGGATATTCCTATACTCCATCCTAGTCCTAGCAGCATTTTCATTATTTGCATTTTCAGTCATACATGCACTTTTAGGGTTTGCATGAATCCCATTCATCAGTCTAGAACCTATCCCTCAGTTAGCCAGCCCCCAAGAGCTTCTCTCAGATCAGTTTTAGCCCTCCTAGTGCTTAGTGCGCCCCTTCATGCAATTGCATGCATCTCATGCGTCCTCTCTGACCTACCACTCAGTTGCACTTCAGTTAATTGAGTTATCATCAGTTCTTTCCTTGATTTAAGGCTAGATTGACTATCAACTGACTGTATCACTTCGATGGACCTCCAGTGAGACTTGACTGCCCATTATGACTTCAGTTAGCTCCTCATGCACCCTCCACTGAGCCTCCTTCATTCAGTTAGTGCTAGTTACACTCAGTTACACCTACCACACTCAATTAGACTCAGTTTGACTGATAGTTGACAGTTACTTGAGCATTGATGACTCCACTGATGATGAAATAGACTACTAATTGTGCTCCAATGACATTCCAGTGATCTTTTGATCACTCCATGAATGCTAATTCGAATTTCCACCTTAGGCATTCGAATCCTCATGCATTGTACTATTTATTTGTCCATATTGTGATTAATTAATTAGTGTGTGTGAAGTATTTTTGCTTCTATCAGAGCTCTACTGTATTATTATTCTGTTGCTCATTATACTGTATTGACCACTCTTCTTCTATTTTCTTGCTTAATCAATTACTTTCTTGTGAGGTATACATCATCTCTTAGATCTGCTGTGAGGATTTTCACATGGTATCAGAGCATGTTGAGAGTATTGTTTATCTTTATTCTTGAGAGTTTTTTGCAGGTTATTATCAAGATTTCGAGTGCAGCAGTTTCTGCATTTATGCAGGAGTAGTAGTTGTAGATATTCTCTATTGTTTTTGCAGGTCTTCTATAGCTTCAATGTATTCAGAATAAATCCGTCATCTTTCTCCATTCAACTATGATCTTCTTTCTCCATTCAACTATGATGAATGGAAACCGAATATGATAGCACATTGGAAGAGAAATGGTCTCTTTGATTACTGTTTTTAAAGAGAGTTCAAATCCTATGAAGAAGAGTATGATTGGTTAGTTGAAGGTGACAGATCTTGTGTAGCCATGTTGTTTTCTATGCCTCAATGCATGATACACTAATTCGTTGATATTGAAACTCCAAAAGAGCTATGGGCCCAAGTGGATGTAATATTTGGCATACAGAATGAAGAAATTGGTCAAAACCCTTTCGAGAGCAAGAAAAGTGATGCATTTTCCCTCCTTGATGATCTCATTGATCATGAAACAGTATCAAACACATCTCATATTGAAGTTGTCCACAAAGAAGAAGAACTTACAGATTCTAGACTCATGCTCCAAATTTTTTCTCTTTCTATGCCATCTCACACTCTAGATATTGCAGGAGGTCCTAAATCCTCTCTTGCACCAGAGTTTGTTGGTTTGCATCATGATCACATGAATATTTCGGAGGTAAAATCAACTATTGGAAGTAATGCATTCGCTCTCTTCAATAAATCACCTCTCATTTACTACTATATGATCATTATTCCATGCTTTCAAAAGGTTATTGAAGAATATGGCCATTTCCATTCTCTTGGGATAATTTCTCATGCACATCATGGTTTTGATCTCACCCCTACTGGTTCAAAGGAGATCTCAAGAAACCATGGCCATTCGCTTGGGATAAATTCTCATGCATTTACTGGTTTTGATCTCACCTCTTATGGTTCAAAGGAGATCTAAAGAAATTATGATTCAAGGCTTGGATCTAATTTGGATTCTAAGCAATTAATACTTGGGATAATTTCTTATGCATATGATGGTTTTGATCTCACCCCTGCTGGTTCAAAGGAGATCTCAAGAAACCATTTATCAAGTCTTGGAGCTGATTTGGATTCCAAGCAATAATTATTATTTGATGGTTCTTTTTGGCATAATCTCACCCATGATGGTTCAAAGGAGAAGACAAAAGACTATCTACATATTCATGGTTTTGATCCTACCTCAACTGATTCGAATTATAGGTTCAAGGATCATCCTCATACTTTTGGATTTATTCTCATCACATTCGATCTGAAGAGAAAGTACAAGCACATGCTTTTTGAGCATGATCCACTTCTTCCCAAGAAGAAGATACCTCCATACATATGACCAAGCATCACACTTTCTTAAGTTTGGAGCATTTATTTTTGTGTGTGGCTTACAGTCTATTTTGAGGGGGGGTATTTTTCCCATGAGGTTTTCCCCATTTCCTCGGTTTATTGACCGTTATTATTCATTGTATTGGGTGACCTTTCGTCTTAGTTACTAGGGCCCAGGGTGGATTAAGGGGGGGTGTTAGGATATTCCTATACTCCATCCTAGTCCTAGTAGCATTTTCATTATTTGCATTTTCAGTCATGCATGCACTTTTAGGGTTTGCATGTATTATTTAGGATTTGCATGCATCCCAGTCATCAATCCAGCACCTAGCCCTCAGTTAGCCAGCCCTCGGGATCTTCTCTCAGATCAGTTTTATCCCTCCTAGTGCTTAGTGCACCCCTTCATGCAATTGCATGCATCTCATGCGCCCTCTCTCACCTACCACTCAGTTGTACTTCAGTTAATTGAGTTATCATCAGTTCTTTCCTTGATTTAAGGTTATACTAACTCTCAACTGACTGTATCACTCTGATGGACCTCCAGTGAGACTTGACTGCCCATTCTAAATTCAGTTAGACCCTAATGCGCCTTCCACTGAGCCTCCTTCATTCAGTTAGTACCAGTTACACCTACCACACTCAGTTAGACTTAGTTTGACTAATGGTTGATAGTTACTTGAGCATTGATGACTCCACTGATGATGAGATAGACTACTAGTTGTGCTCCAATGACACTCTAGTGATCTTTTGATCACTCCATGAAGGCTAATTCAAATTGCCACCTTAGGCATTAGAATCCTCATGCATTGTACTATTTATTTGTCCATATAGTGATTAATTAATTAGTGTGTGTGAAGTATTTTTGCTTCTATTTGAGTTCTACTGTATTATTATTCTATTTCTCATTATACTGTATTGACCACTCTTCTTCTATTTTATTGCTTAATCAATTACTTTCTTGTGAGGTATACATCATCTCTTAGATCTACTGTGAGGATTTTCACATTAGCCACCAGTCTTTCCTTGATTTGAGGCTAGACTGACTCCTCATTGCAATTATCACTTTGATTGACCTCCGATGAGACATGACTACCTATTCTAAGTGCAGTTAACTCCTCATGCGTCCTCCACTAAGCCTCCATCCCTAGATTAGTGCCACTTACCATCAGTTACACTTATTACACTTAGTTAGACTTAGTTAGACTCTGTTTGACACGTGTTTGACAGTGACTTGTGCATTGATGACCACCACTGATTGATGATGAGGAATCCTAGTTGGAGCCAAGCTATGCTATGCAGTATATTCGAATGACCTCCTTGGCTAATTCAACTTGCTCACTCATTGTGACAGTATTGTATTGTAATTCTACCATTCTAGATTATAGAGCACTGATGCATCTCTCTTGCACAGTTTTTACTCCAAATTGTTTTACATCTTTGTGATTGATATTCTTGTTCAATAGATCTATTATGAATAATTTTACATGGTATCAGATCCATTGCAGGGACAAGATCTCTCTTCTACAAGTGTTCTACATGATGATTTGAGTGAATTTGCTCAAAATTACTGAAGTTTTGGCATGAAAGATCTCATGTGCAGTCGCTCATGTGCATGCAAAGCAGAAAAATACACTCCAATCCACTCCAGAAGCTTGAGTTTTCCACATAATTTCTGGATTTGATACATTGTACCCATTCAACATTGCTTGATCTCCAATCCCAAGTGTGATGCAACTCTAAAAGGGTGGATTGTTCGACCTTATTGTTCTTGTTTTGATTGTGATTTGCAGGATTATCTTCTACATCAAGTGCATTCGCTACCTTGTGATTTGCAGGTTCTCCTTCATCAATTCCACTCGTTTTCAATGATGGATTCCACTTCTTCAAAGCCTATGCTAACTCCTTTCAATTACTTTGATTGGAAAGATGACATGGAGATAAGATTGCACTCAAAAGGGTTCTATAGAGTCACCATGGGCCTCAAATTGGAGCCAAACACTCTCATTGAAAAGTCAAAATACTTCAACAAGCTTGATGAAGCTTATGGTCTTCTTTGCCTCTCCATCTCCAAGGATCTTCACTTCCATCTCAGCGGATTGAAGTCTCCAAAAGCTATATGGGAGCAACTTGACAAACTGTTTGGCAAGCGGGACGAGCTTAGAGCCTTTCAATTAGAAAATGAATTGATTGCTCTTAGTCCTGAGAATTTCGAGACCATCAATGAGTTTTTCACAAGATTCAAGCACTTGGAATTCCAGTTAAAGAACAATGGTGTTGTGAAAGAGGATAAGCAATTGATCCTCTCCATTCTCACAAAGCTTGGGAAATATTACTTGGTATTTGTCTCTACCTTCAATTCCGGTCGGCTAACTACCTTGAATTGGAAGATGCCTACCTTGAATGCCTTCATTTAATCCATTACCAAATAGCATGACAAGTTGATTCAAATGGGGTACATAAAATCCAAAGATTCAACCCTATTTGTTCAAGGATCCAAGAATTCGAATGGAAAAGGAAAGAAAAATAAAGAAAATCCCAAATTCGAACCAAACAAGCAAAGAGAGAAAGGAAAGCAATCGGATGCACCATCTGGTTCAAGGAACAAGCAGAAGGGTAAAGAGGGTAAAGAAAAATCTAAGTGTTCTTATTGCAACCATGGCTTTCATCCTGGAAGTTCATGCATGAATAAAATAATAGATCAAATGGACCTCCTTTTGGAAAAGAACAACATATGTCTTCCCGACGGTGCACGGAAGAAGGATAGAAATGATGATCATGAAAGAGGTCAAGCACTCATGGCAACTATTTCAAAACCCACCACTCTATTGATAGATTCTGGTGCCTCGAATCATATGGATGAAAAAATTGAATCATTTTCTTCATTTGATCCAAGCAGCTCCATCCCCATCCATTTGGGAATGCCTCAAATATTTCTTCGAAGGGCAAAGGTAGCATTCATGTAGAGCATGGAAGCTTCCAGAATGTTCTCTATGTGCCTTCCTTGGCTTCAAATCTACTTTCTATGTATCAAATAACACACATTGGTGATTCGAAGCAAGTTACATTCAACCCTAACAATGTCAAAATTTCTAATATCAAAAGTGGAATACTTATTGCAGTCGGAAAGGCAAACCACACTGCAAAATACTATGCGTTTTCTCACTTTGTGCCGCTTGAAAAGCCCACTGCTCTCCTCACTCATGGAAACGAGGTTAGTAGGATTTGGCATGAAAGGTTTGGAAACCTTAATTACAAGTATTTCCTGTTGTTACAACATAAATCCATGGTTGATGGTCTTCCACAACTCCGTTCCTCGAAGGGAATTTGCCTCGGTTGCATTGTTGGGAAGCACCCTGAGCATAGGTTCGACCACGACAAAGCTAGTAGAGATTCTACCATTTTGGGCCTCATACATTCTGATATCAATGGTATTCTTCCAAATATGTCTATGAATGGTTCAATGTATGTTTTGACCTTCATCGATGACTTCTCCCGCTTTAATTGGGTATTTTTTCTCAAAAACAAGTCATAAGTGCTTGGAAAATTCAAGGATTTTAAGGCTTCTGTTGAGACCGCCACTGAGAGCAAGATCAAAGATCTTAGATATGATAATGGCAGAGAATATATCAAGACTTAGTTGCTGCAACTTTTTTCCGAGTGTGGAATTCAATTCCAACATACAGTTCCCTACACACCCCAGCAAAACAATGTAGCAGAAAGGAAGAATCGGTTACTGAAAGACATGCCTACCTGCATGCTTGAGTCAAAAGGTTTGGATGCAAATATTTGGGCTGAAGCCATTAATTTTGCTGCATACATTTAGAACCAAGTTACACATTCATCCATGAAAGGTAAAACTCCTTTCGAAGCATTCTTTGGTCGCAAATCGGATGTGTCAAATTTGAGGGTTTTTGGCTCCACTGCATGGGCTAGAATTCCTTCTGATAAGAGGAAAGATTTGGATCCACAAAGTATTGAATGTATCCTAATAGGATATTGGGAAGAATCAAAAGCATATAAACTCATGAATATCATATCCATAAAGGTATTCATAGAGCGAAGTGTGAAGTTTGAAGGACCGCTTCCAGATCTGAAACTAGTTGAGAAAAACACTGCCAATCTACACCCTCCACAAGAAGAAGATTTGAGTGAATATGAAGAAAGCATTGGATCTGATATCTCTGATATTATATCAGACTTTGATGGCCATGACATATCAAGTTCAGAATCATACCACAATGATCCTCCTTAGTTACCAAAGTGGGCTGTTGAACAACGTGACTCCAGTCAACAAGGGTTCCACTTCATTGTCGACACATGCTGCAATCTCCCTGGGCATCAGCCCGGGAAGGTTTTATCCCACCCAAAAACACCTGTAGAGCAGATGAGGTCTCACCCGAGGCATTCAGGAAGAGCATATGGAACCATGTTTCCGCCGAGGAAGGAGGAGGGTTGCGGCTATCTGAACTAATTCTATTGCAACACTACACCGGGATCTCAAACATTTGACATGTATTCATAACGCATTATTCAATCACAGCATTCATTATCACAGCAGCAATAACAGTAAAGCAACATTGTATCAATGAAACATAGCATTATTCATGAAGTGCGACATTGCATTACCATAAACAAACAGAAAGAACTCAGGAATTGCACCATAACATTTTCATCATATCATATTATCACTGCAAAACCTTAGATACAATATCTCCTCAAAGCTCAGGTCTCAGCAATATCTCACGAATGAGTAGAAACATCCCAAACATGCGCTTTTTCTCCCTTTCTCTTCTCCCTCCTCATACCTACGACTCTTATCTATATATAAGCTTCCACCATTACAATGCTTGTCCACTTACTAACAACTCCCTAACTGACATTTGGACAAGTGACCCAACATCTAACTAACTTGGTACAAAACTGACCAAAAACCTGCATTCTACGGTATAACTGACTCAACATTACATAATATGTGGTCCAATTGACGAAAAACCCGCATTCCGCGGTACAATTGATGCAAAATACATAACTAATCTTCCGCTCATTGCCATGCACGTCATCTTCTCACCATTCGCGCCATCTTTTGCCTTGTCACAGCATTGGATATGCTGCGATAGCAATCTACCAAACCGCCTGCCAACAAGCCCCCAACACGATCTTGTGGCTCGCCCCCGAGCCACGTCAACTGCTGGACATAGTACAAGATGTCTTTTGTACTTTGAAGTCCTCATATAGCTATTCAACAGTCCTTGCTGTCTGGATCGTGCGGTGTTGTCCTGATTCTTCTGCTACACTAATCATCATCTTGTTGTTATGTAAGTCTTACCCGAAAGTGGGAATCCCCCGACTTGCTGTCATGTACGTCTCAAACTTGTCCTCCAGTCTTGAGGAATCTAATGCAGACTGAGGAGAATTTTATGAACAACGTTGAGGTGCAAACCAGGCCAACGGCTCTGGCACATCTATTTCGCACCGGTAAGCACAAGTTACAGGGACCTGGGGGCGATGACGCCCCTCTTTTGTGTGGTCGCCGGGACCACAAGACTTCGAACCATCACCAACTACCTAGACATCTCGGATGAAACTTCATGCTTGTAACCCCAGGGTGTTCGAGACGCAGCCTACTCTAGGTGCTCATGCACACTTGTCGTTCGGGCCCTCAATGCACCTCGTGTGCTACCACATGAAATGAAATGGATCATTTCCATAACCTCCTTGGAATTCCTAACTTAACAAAATGCCAAAACCTTGTGTAGCATAACCCTTCTTAACTAAAACAATCTCTGTGTGCTTACTCCCCGCAGGTCCTCTATTTATACAGCGCACTCTATCATCCATCGGCCTTAGCAAGCCGTTGCACCACTGGCTAACACCCCAGGATAATCATAAGTCATTATGTGTCGATTATCCTAACGACAGATGAATTGTACCTTTGTCTGGTTCCCTTTATGCAGAAACATGCAAAGCATTGCTTGGGCCATGCTGGCATGGTGGATACTTCGTGCCAACCATGCGGACCATCCTAGTAAGTACAATTGGCCATACTGCATTGGTGTATCCCTAAGCCCAAACAGGCTGTCATCTGTCACGATCGACTCGATTAACGAGCATATCCGTCAAAGCAGGAAAAAGTCCCATCGTCGTTATGATTTCGGATGTGACCCAAGCGCAACATTCCTAGGTGTTGCTAACAACCCCAACCTTGCAGCAGAAGCCCCCCTGCTTCCGCATTCCATCCATGGTGGTGCGACATCCACCAATCATCATTTTTTTTTTCGATGCGACTCAGGCATCACAGTGTTCCAAGCCCGCGCGATAGGGCTTCAACCTATGACCATTTACCAGCTTGGGGAGCATCGCCTCGTCCAACTGCTACAACTAAACCGCTCCTATGGAAGTAATAGTACTGATGCCATAGGGACCAAGCCAATGCATCTGCAACTTCCCTGAATGTTTCATAAACTTGCAGTTGTACAATAGCACCAAGTCGCCCTGCTGAAACTGTTGATTTTTGATGTGGCAATCATTCCATGCCTTCTGGTGATCCTTCTCGACCCCGTGGTGGAACCCAGTGATGAAATGATCTTCTTCTAGCTGTACCAATTGCACTAGATGTTCATCTAATGCTACGACATCATTCATGCCTGTGATAGCCGCAATTCGCAAACTCAACACAAGATACTCCATTGGCATAATTGCTTCTTGTCCATACACCAACTTAAATGGTGTCTGTCCTATCTGTCATTTACATGTGGTGCGATAGGCCCACAACACTACTGGGATTTTGAGATCCTAGTCGTCGTGGTTAGCATTGCACACCTTTGTCAATGCATGCTCCAATACCTTGTTAAAAGCCTCCACCGTGCCATTCACTTGTGGATGATAGGGTGAATTCTTCTTATGGTGTATCTGCAACTCCTCCATCAATGTGCTGATGGTGAGATTAAGAAAGTGGCTGCCTTGATCACTTAGCAATATCTTGGGGTAGCCGAAGTGAGTGAAAATGTTATCAAACAAAAATCGCGCCACCGTGGCCGCGAAAAAATCAATTACAGGTGCCGCCTAGGCCCATCGGATCAAATACTCTGTCGTCGTGATGATATACTATGCACCGGTGCATTTCCTTGGTGGATTGATTGGTCCTACAAAATCCATGGCCCATTTGTCGAACGGTTGCAATGTTATTTGAGGCATCAGCGGCATCTCATCGTGTCATGATGGTTTTCCAATTCGTTGATAAACATCGCAGGACCGCGCATAGTCTGTCGCATCATTATGTAGTGTAGGCCACCATAGCCCCGCACGCAACACCTTCCTAGCCATCGCCTGACCACCATACTGTCCTCCTGCTACTCCTCCATGTGCTTCGGCCAGTATCGGTGCTTGATCATTCAACAAGACACATTTGCGCTATATCTCATCAGTGCCCATTTTATACAACTCTCCTGCAATGAGCTGGAAGTCTATAGCCTTGACTACCAATTGCTTCTTCTGACTGGTGGTGAACTCATCTGGTGCAATACCCGTTGTCAGAAATTGGAGGATGTCATCAAAATAGTCATCAGCGACGCCAACCTTGAATAGTTGTGCATACGGCAACCCGTCTCCAATATTGGTTGGTTCCTCCCCTGTATCAATCTGCGATAGATGATCATGACCGGAATTCAACCGGCCTGGCTTCACAATGACTTCAAAATCGAACTCCTAAAAAAGAAGTAGCCAACGGCATATATTCCCCCCCAACATAGGCTTATTGACTAGGTATTTCAACGTGGAATGGTCAGTGAACATTTTAAAGTGCCCACCCAACAAATAGTACCTGAACTTCTGCAGTGCATAGACCATTTCCAGACCCTCCCACTCAGTGGTGGTGTAGTTGTGTTTAGCGAACGACAACTTCCGACTAGCGAAAGTAATGGGGTGATCAAGATATCCTTCACCAGGCTGAGCCAATACTACTCCTAATGCAATTAATGAGGAATCGACATGTACATGGAACTCCTTACTCCAATCCGGAAATACCAGTATTGGTGCTGAATCCATCTTCGTCTTCAGTGTGTCGAAACTATCTTGACATTCCGGAGTCCATTGAAAGAGCACATCTTTCTTCAACAATTTCTCCATAGGGGCGGTGATCGCTGCATATCTCTTGATGAACTTGCGATAATACCCCGTATGCCCCAGAGTTGCTCGTAACTGCTTAATAGTGGTCGATGGTTGCAAACTCAAGATGAGCGCAATCTTAGTCGAATCGACCAACAACCCTTGCTTACACACAATATTACCCAACAATATCCCAAGTGGTGCGCAAAAAATACATTTATTCAAGTTTAGTGATATTTGGTGCTGTCGACAATGCTCAAGCATTCACTGTAGATTGGCTAGATGATCGTGGATCAACCCATAAACTATCCAATCATCCATGTATACTTGCAAAAAATTCTGAATAAAGTCTTTAAATGCAGCAACAACGACCCGGGATAATATCGCAGGTGCATTCTTCAAACCAAACGGCATTACAGTGTAATGAAAGCAGCCCAATTCAGTAATGAAAGTTGTCTTATGGCGATCTTCTTTAGCAATGAGAATCTGATGGTATCCAGAGAACCCATCGATGAATGAGTACATCTCCTGGTCGCCCACCCCTTCAAGTACTTCATCAGTAAACAGGGTCAGAAAAGGGTCATGCATGCAGGCATCATTCAACTTTCGCAAATCAACACAAATGCGCACCTCACCGGTTTTCTTGTCTTGCACCACCATAGGACTGATCCATTCAGACTCTTCCATTGGTTCAATAATTCCAACATCCAACATGCGATCAAGTTCCACCTTGACCTTTTCCTTATGTCGCGGATTCAGCTGATAAGGTCGTTGTTGGACGGGCTTAGCATATGGTTTTAAAGGAATCCTCATCTCCCCTAAATCACGCAGGATCCCCTTCATATCGGAAAAACTTCGTAGGAAACAAGTCTTGAAACTCATGGAGTAAATCAGTGACCTTACTCATCATCTTGTCAACCCAATAGTCCCCAACATTTGCAAACTTGGGAGTGGCCTCTATGCCGATATTAAGCTTACGAAGCTTCAGTGGTTGACTAAACGGATTACTTGGCGTAGCAGGTGGTACCACATTGCGACTTCCTTCAGACTCAGGAATATTGATATTCCGGGGATCATCCTCATCCTTTGGCCCACCCATGATGTTGAAGAATTCCATGAGAGACTGCATCTGACAGTATGTATGTGGATCGACAGAGTAGGCTGCCGGAACAACCTGAAGTACCACATCGCAGATGAGCTATAAGGCGTTATTGACGTCAGGGTTGGCATCCGCAAAAGTGAACATATGAGTGAAACATACTCCCCCCATGTTGTAATTTCTTTGCACAACTCGGCTGCAGTATACCATGAGCGCGGAATCTCATCTAAGGTATGGATAAAATCATGGACCCACTCATCTCGGGGTTGCGCTACCCATAATCGTTGGCATTCCATCACATGATCATTGGGATTATTCCAGCCATCATACTTTCCAGTGTGATAAACCTCAGTATTGCCGAACCGAACCATCATCAACCTTCGACATTGTGACCAACCATCAATGGATTTCTTATGTCTCAGCCACCAACGTGCTGGAGCAGCCTTCAGTGCTTCCTCCAATGGCAGCAATCGTTGTGGTTCTGAGACTCATTCTTCAAATTCCATCAAAAAGTTGGTTAAGCCAGGCAACCCCTCATATACAGGCAGTGTAACTGTTTTTGTCGCAACACGACATAAGATTGCGTAACTAAGCTACATTTTCAGAGAGACACTTCATGCAAGCGGTTCTGCCAATGTTCTAATGCATCATCAGAGTCGGAAGATGCAGATCTCTCGCTACGCCATCCCAGCTCACCATTGTCAGTAGGGTGAATATAGTCTTCAGACATATTGAATGCATGGCCCCATCAAGTGGGATTGTCATCTTTTACAGGCTCAATGTATCGGCGTCCTTCAACCGGATCCAACGGGGCTATGACTCTGAATCGCGATTCTCAAAGGTCATCATGCACTTTTTGAAGTTGATTACAACTCCACTATTGTTAGCCCATCCAATCCCCAATAGCGCAGGATAGGAGCTTCCTCCCTCAACCACTTCAATGACATCGAAGTCAGCATAAGTCTACATGCCCTCAATATCGACCGCTAGCTGCGGAACTCGCCCAATGGGTGTTACTTTCGCATGATTAGCCAACCAGAGCTGCACAGGAGACTATCTTAATGGGGGATTCCCCATTTTCTACCACACCTGCTTGGTTAAGATGTTGACATCTGAACCAAGATCAAGAATTACTGAATCGACATCATAATTACCAATCTAGATGTTCATTCTCATCTCCTTTCCAGTCTTCCACCGTTGTAGAGAGTTTACTATCGACTCCTACCGTCCGTTCAGAAATCGCTACAACCATCCCTCAATCTCAACCAGGGCGGCTGAATCCTGGGCCAATAAGAGACAGCTTTCCATAAACCTTTGCAATGTTCTCGATGGTGTTGATGGACTGCCCTCCAATGCAGTGTCAAAGACAGGTGGCATATCACAAACAATAGCCTTACTGCGGACTTTTTCCAAGGTGAGACATGCCTGAAGGAATGCCTCCCGTTCAGCATCGATGTCAAATGGTACCATATTCTGGCCTGCCAACCGAATCATCGGTCATGAACTATCTTCCCCAGCCGTTTTTAATCCACGAGTTGCAACAGCCACCGAAGCATCTTGTGGTCGCGGTTCTACACAAATTGTCGCAATATTTGCACCCTGCATCCGAGTCTGCTGCAGATTCCTCTGTAGGTTCATATTTGGATTTGCATTTTGATTCGGTCGCGGGGGATGGTTTTGTACTGGTTGCTGGACTTAGTTCTGGACTGGTTGTTGTACTTGGTTCTGGGTTGGTTGCTGCGGCTAGGTCTGATTTTGTATTTGCGGAGCATTCTCAGCCTGCCATCGTGCAATCAATTGTGGACAATTCTCAACTGTATGATCATTAACAAAATAGAACATACATTGATTCTGTAGTAGTGGACAGTCTCACTGATAATGCCCCCACACTACACAGTGATAGCATTGAACAGCGCCATGACCACCTCGTCCTCCTCCATGACCAAATCCTCCATCGCGTCCACCCCGGTATCCTCCTAGGAATCTTCCCTACTATTGGTACTACGGCTGCATAGGATTTTGTTGCATGCCTTGTCCCTGTGGTGCATACTGCAGTTGCTGGACGTACTGTGGCTGTTGCAGATCCATTTGTATTGGAGCGTATTGCAGCATGAACTGCTGCGGTTGTTGCTGCGGTACAAACTGCATCTGCGGTTGAGGTAGTGGCTAGACTACCTGCGGTTGCAGTTGTGGTTGTTGTATGACACGCTAATCGTCCTTGACATAGAATGCATCACACATTCTTTCTTATAGCAACCCATATGCACGACAATCTTTGATATCGTGACCCACTGACTTGCAAAATGTGCAATAAAGATTTCTCGGGGTTGTGACCATTTTTTGCATATAAGGGAAATTGTCATGACTGTGCCCATACACCAGGAAAACGCGACACCATGGCATGTTTCCGCCATTCAATGGATTTGGTGCGCCTGACACCAAATAATTGCTGAAATCTGGGCAATTGTCCTCCGTATGCCCTTCTCCTCGGCATCGTGTACACCATACTTCATCGCGTTGTTCCTTACTCTTCTTCAAATCTTGCAACTATATAGTCAAGTTAGCGAGATGTGTCTGTATCTGCGACATCCTGGCTGCATTATCTCCAATTGGTGATGCCTCTAATCGCATTGCAATCTCTAGAGCTTCACTGGGCATCGAGATGTTTTGTTGCATCAACGGAAGCCGAATGTGGGGTAGCAGTGCCGCAATGAACCACTCTTTATGTTGGACGATGCTCATACCGAAACTAACTTTTTCCATTAGCGTCTTGAATCGCTAGTCGAAATCCCATACCATCTCATTGAGATACTGCTTAATTTCCTTCAATTCTGTGATGTATTGAGCTTCGAACTTGGGCCATCTAAATTTAGCAAACAGCCCATCCCGAATCTCATCCAATGACATCTCTGGGGCTCCCGTAAGGGACTAGAATAAACTTCATGAACCAATCTAATGCACGAACTTGCAGAGTCGTGGCTAACTATCCTTTCTTAGTATCAGCATCAGTGATCTGTTTCATGGTCCAGACCGCTTCACACAAAAACCAATATTGTTATGGGTTGTCTATCGCACTTCCATGGAACAATGGTAACTTAGCATCATCGCCCACCATTTTGGGCTCCCTTCCTCCTTTTATTGTACTACTACCAATTCAATTATGTGGAATTGACGAACTTGGTAGTGTCGAAGTGGCATTTCTTGCTATTTGTGAGATAATGAGTGGAGGTGTGGGTATGTTGGTGCTGGGGTGTGGTCATGCCTCTATCCTGGGCATAACCTGGTCGTCCCTGTCAGGACTGTGAGTTCGCTTCATCACGTGTGGTCTTCCTTCACGGTTTTGCGGTTCGATCACAATAGGACCTTTTCCTATCCTCTACCTCTTCTCCTTCCTAAACCTTGCTCCTCCTCTTGTAAGACCACTTTCTTCATCGGCTTCGCTCATAGTCTCCTCATGGTCTGCACCCATCTACCCCTTACTGTTCCATGTACCATTCCCCAACAGTCGCGGAACCCATGGCCTCCGCCAACCAGGCTGTCTACTGATCAAGATGCATCTTCAATATACCCTTTTCGTAGATTAGCATCTTAATCGAAAGTTGGAGCGACAACATAAACCTTCCCCTTGGTCCGCAGAAGAAATATCTTTCAGCTTCACTATAGGATTTCTGCGTGTTAATCGAAAATTTAGTGATATACCCCTCCAAGATTCTATCGATTCAAACTTCGACAGCTTGCAATGCCTTATTATCGACTTCCTATAGCTCCTGAATCAGTTCCGGGGTCCAAGCCGTCGGTTCACCACCCTAGAAATTACTCTTCTGGAAGGTCAGCTTTGACAACCATTCATACAGGATGATTAGGAATTCACAGAAAAACCATTCATGTGGACCGTCATGAATATATTTCCCCACCCAGTTATCTACTGTCAGTCGCGTGTTCCATCTTTCTTCTTCAGCAAACTGCTGCAACTTCTGATCAAATCAACTCTGTATCTCCGGCTTCATCGGGTGCTACAACATGTCCTCCTATCACTCTTCACACGGTCCCGGCAATGGAACCATTTGTTGACCAACGTGACTCCAGTCGATAGGGGTTCCACTTCACTGTCGACACATTACGCAGTCTCCCTGGGCACCGGCCCGGGCAAGTTTTATCCCACCTAGCAACACCTACAGAGCAGATGAGGTCTCACCCGTGGTGTCTAGGAAGAGCAGACGGAACCATGTTTCCATTGAGGAAGGAGGAGGGTTGTGGCTATCTGAACTAATTCTATTGCAACACTACATCGGGATCTCAAACATTTGACATGTATTCATAACACATTATTCAATCACAACAGGCATTCATTATCAGAGCAGTAGTAATAGTAAAGCAACATTGTATCAATGAAACATAACATTAATTAGAAGTGCGACATTGCATTACCATAAACAAACAGAAAGAACTCAGGAATTGCACTATAACAGTTTCATCATATCATATTATCACTGCAAAACCTTAGATACAATATCTCCTCAAAGATCAGGTCTCAACAATATCTCACAGATGCGCAGAAACATCCCAAACATGCGCTTTTTCTCCCTTTCTCTTCCCCCTCCTCATACCTACGACTCTTATCTATATATAAGCTTCCACCATTACAATGCTTGTCCACTTACTAACAACTTCCTAACCGAGATTTGGACAAGTGACCCAACATCTAACTAACTTGGTACAAAACCGACCAAAAACCTGCATTCTGCGGTATAACTGACTCAACATTACATAATATGTGGTCCAAATGAGCAAAAACCCCCATTCCACAGTACAATTGACCCAAAATACATAACTAATCTTCCGATCATCGCCATGCATTTAATCTTCTCGCCATTCATGCCATCTTTTTCCTTGTCGCAGCATCGGATATGCTACGATAGCAATCTACCAAACCACCTGCCAACATGAGCTCAAAACACTCTACAATCTACTGCACCAAACATTGGAAATCCTGCTGATCTAAGGAGAACAAGAGCATAATTTCGAAGAGAAGGTATGGATCTTTCATATTCTAATCCATTGTTATCTGAGAAATTTTATTTGATGATTGGTTCATATCCCAAATCATACTATCATTCCCACCGAGATCCATGATGGCAAATTGCCATGGATGAAGAGTACAGTTCTCTTCAAAAGAACAATACATGGGAGCTAGTTTCTCTTCCACCTAGAAGAAAATTAGTTCAATGCAAGTGGATCTATCGCTAGAAGGTTGCTGCTGATGGTTCTATCAGCAAATACAAAGCTAGGTTGGTGGCAAAAGGTTTCTCCCAAGTCCAAGGTGTGGACTACTCTGAGACTTTTGCACCGATTGCAAAGATGGATTCCATCAGCCTAGTTTTGGCCATTTTCGCATCCAAGCACTGGGAAGTGCACCACATGGATGTGAAGAGTGATTTTCTACATGGAGACCTTGATGAAGAGGTATATATGAAACAACCAGAAGGATACATATCAGATCCATCATTAGTTTGCAGATTGAAGAAATCTTTGTATGGATTGAAACGGGCCCCAAGAGCTTGGTACGCAAAGATGGACTCCTTCCTTATTTATCAGAATTTCAAAAGATGTAAATCTGATCCTAATGTGTACCTACAACAAGTTAAAGGTAATTTTTTGATTTTTTTTTATATGTTGATGATCTTCTCATTACTGGTAGCACTCTCCTTACAATTAACAAGCTGAAAACCGCTTTAAATCTAGCTTTTGATATGAGCGATTTGGGCTTGCTTAAGCAATATTTGGGCTTAGAGATAGCTCAAAATTTTGATGGGATAACATTATATCAGAAAAATTATGCTAAATACCTGCTATTAAATTTTAATATGGCAGAATGTAAGGCTGCTCCATCCCCATTCCTCTCAGGAATCAGTCTTGAAGAGGGAAATACTACACCGCTTGTAGATTGCACTATGTATCGACAATTGATTGGTTCACTACTCTACTTGACACACTCAAGGACTGATATATATTATGCCATGAGTGCTGTATAAAGGTATATGCAGTAGCCCCATGAGCCTCATTGGCGGGCAGCCAAGCAGATCTTGCAGTATGTGCAAGGTACGAAACATTTTGGCATACATTATGCTGGAGATTCTGAGCTAGATTTCATTGGTTTTACTGATTCAGATTGGGAAGGTGATAGCATAGATCGGAAGTCCACTTCTGGATATGTTTTCATGATTGGACATGGGCCTATTTGCTGGTCAAGCAAAAAGCAGGCAGCCATTGCACTTTCTTCAGTAGAGGCAGAGTATCAAGGGGCAGTCAATGCCTGCATTTAGGTAGTTTGGTTGCAGGGTATTCTTTCCGAGTTTGATTTTGGTAGCACTAATTTGACTGTCCTATTTTGTGAAAATCAAAGTGCTATTAAGATCTCCACCGATCTAGTTCAGTGGAAGAGGACCAAAAACATTGAGATTCATATGCACTACATTCAAGAGTTGGTGCATGATCACACCATCATTCTGCAATATTGCCCTACCGATGAGCCAATTGCAGACATCTTCACCAAGAGCTTCACTGAGAAGAAGTTCTCTTACATCTGTTCACTGTTGGGGGTGAGTTCCATCATGGTGGAGACAGATTAGACCCATTTTTATGTTTAGCTTGAGGGGGGGCTTTCTTCCCACTGGGTTTTCCCTCTTTCCTCACTTAGCTTATTTCAACATTTTTTGGATTATTGTATTGGGGTGACCTTTGGTCTCAATAACCAGGGCCCTACATTTTATTTTTTACATCATAGTATAGCTTGAGGGGGGGTGTTAGGATATCTCATCATTCACTTATGTACTTTGCATGCATTTTGCATGCATCTGCATGCTGCCTTGTCATCAGTATGGTACCTCCAGCATCTATTCCTTAGTCTCCCAGCACTCAGGAGCTACTTTCCACTTAGATTAATCCCTCCTAGCCTATCATGCACCCAGTTATCACCTTCCACTGAAGAAGGGCACCTTTCTCACCTACCAGTCCAGTTTACTTCAGTTAGCCACCAGTCTTTCCTTGATTTGAGGCTAGATTGACTCCTCACTGTATTTATCACTCCAATTGACCTCCGATGAGACATGACTACCTATTTTGAGTGCAGTTAACTCCTCATGTGCCCTCCATTGAGCCTCCATCCCTAGATTAGTGCCACTTACCATCAGCTACACTTATTACACTCAGTTAGACTCAGTTTGACACCTATTTGACAGTGACTTGTGCATTGATGACCACCACTGATTGATGATGAGGACTCCTAGTTGGAGCCAAGCTATGCCATGCCGTATATTTGAATGGCCTCCTTGGCTAATTTGAATTGCTCACTCATTGTGATAGTATTGTATTGTAATTCTACCATTCTAGATTATAGAGCACTGATGTATGTCTCTTGCACAGTTTTTACTCCAAATTGTTTTACATCTTTGTGATTGATATTCTTGTTCAATAGATCTGATGTGACTAATTTTATAGATACATTCTCATATCTATGGATTATTTTACACGTTGGACTGAATTTGTCCCTCTATGAAAAGTCAACGAAGATGTTGTCATTAAAGTTTTGCAAGAGAATATCATAACCAGGTTTGGGGTTCCATTTTCTTTAGTTTTTTATAATGCCTCATATTTCTATTCTCTAAAATTAAGTGAATTTGATATGGAAAAAGGAATTAAATTTCATTATTCTTCCAATTATTATCAACAATGGAATGGGTTGTCATAGTCCGCAAATAAGAATTTAATTAGGATTCTCAAGAAAAATGTCATTGAAAACCAAAGAAATTGGCATGCTTCTCTTCCTAACACTCTATGGGATGATACAGTCACTCCCAAGAAATTTCTAGGGCTTTCCCCGTATACTTTAGTTTATGTAAAAGAGGCTATCCTTCCACCTAACATTATTTTACCCTCAATACAGTTAGCCCAAGCAGCTAGAGGATCCAATAGCCATGTTATCCAATCAAGAATCAATACCCTGCATAAACTTGAGGAAGAAAGAGAAAAGGGTAGAAATAATTTTAACTTACATCAATGCAATATCAAGAGATTCTTTGACAACTGGAA
Source organism: Larix kaempferi (assembly GCA_027924585.1). Lineage (NCBI taxonomy): Eukaryota > Viridiplantae > Streptophyta > Pinopsida > Pinales > Pinaceae > Larix > Larix kaempferi. The sequence continues at coordinate 4,039,659 of BSBM01001383.1, forward strand.
GAAAGGAAATAAATAATTTGAGATAGGTGACTTAGTCCTAAAGTGGGACCAACCCCACGAGGAAAAGGGTAAGCATACCGAATTTCAACATTTATGGCTTGGACCTTACATTATTGTCGAGAAAGTTGTCCTAGGAACGTATAGATTACAAAATGTAGAAGGGGATGCAAAAAAAATTCTGTAAACAACCAAGCTCTCAAGAATATTTTTTCTTAGTTCAAGGAAAGCCTTTTGTACATAAATAAAAAATTTCTTTTGTTGTTTTATTACTTGTTTTAGCCTAGTTGTTAATTATTTGAAACCAAATGTTGTTTTCTTTGTTTTTGAACTCCTGAATAAAGTCATCCCAACAGTTAGAGTGATGAATGGGAAATTGTGATCTAATATTATTCATGAAACAACTCTTTAGTAAAATACCTTTTGAATCTTAGGAGGAGTGAGGATTGTTTCGAAGTTTAAAAGTTTCTTCTTGTTGAGAAGAGTTAGTGGTGTAATTTCAGGCACTATCATTTTAAGGATTTCAACCTGTCTGTCTTATTTTATTACTCTGTTCATTGGAAAATTTATCACATCATGGTCCAATTCAAACTAAAATTAACTAAATCTTGTATAAGTTGTTAACACCCAAAAATTGTTCACCTAGCTCATCCCCCTAGTCACATAATCCATTTATCCCCTTTTCCTATAGTTTTGGCCTCCCCAAACCCCAAAATCCCTAAGATGGTAACCAAATGGACAAAAATCATTATTTCCCTCATAAATTAATGAAAATCCCACAAAAAAAGGGTCAAAATCAAGAAAAAGAAAAAAGGTAAATAGTCAAAATAAAATTAAAAAGAGGGAAACCATCAAATACCAATGGCCAATGCTATCGGTTTCCCAATACCATGGGACAATACACCACCACCCAAAATTACTATAAAAATGTGGTGGAGGCCCCCCATTACATAATGACACACAACATTCACCCTACATTACCGAAACTCTGCCAAAATTCCTATTGAACCTTAGCCTACCTTCTTGAGCTTTTGTTCCCACTTAGTTGATTTTTGGCCACCATTTTGAGCATTCGGAGGAGAGCAAGGGACATTGGAGACCCGGAGCACCACCATTCGTATGGTTGCAAGGGCCCCAATATACTCATCACATTGAGGTAACCCACATTGTAAAATCTTGTTTATAATATAAAGAAAAACATTATTTCATTCATGGGTATCTTGATTTACTTTTTACTTTTACTGCAGTATTAATCATTTGCACTCTTTTATTTTTATTTACACTCACACACTATCTATTCACGAGTTGCTACAAAGGGTTCCATAACCCTTATCATGTGTTTTTTTCACTAGCTGGTGTCAAGACACTACCTACATATGTTATTAGGACAAAGACTACTAGGTTACTATCTTGGGGCTCCACTCACACAAACATATGAATAACCTTGTCTTGAAGTTGTATATTATGGCCAACCCATGGAAAGGAAGCGAAGTCCTATGGATGTATGGAAAAAAATGATCCTTTACCAAAATATTAATGCCAAAAGGCACAAATGGAGTCAATTGCTCCCTAGTACAAACATCCACAAAATTTAAATATGGAAATTTTAAGAATCAAACAAAGACATGAACATACAAAACCATATGTTCAAAGAATATCAAGCAGATACTTCTAATAACACTCAAAGAAGGATCTTCTCTGTCCGTGGGTATGATAATCCAAATAAAATACTCATTTCCCACACAAAAGGACACTATGGATGGTCTTGAGCCTAGGATTCACCTTTGAAGATAAAGGGGAACTATATATCAAAGTGGATCAAGCATCAAAGAATGCTAATGCATCAAAGAAATGCATCTGGTATAGGAATGAGGAACAAAGGTTTACATCTGCCAGGTTTTGTTACTTACCCTGTGGTGTCTTACCTAGTTACTTTAGAAAGATAGGTTCAGTAAATAAGCTTCATAATTTGTCTCAAGAGAGTGACTGTGAAGTCTTAAATAAGCTTCCTTATCCCTAAAACGCTAATCATTATATTGGATCAATACAATACTTATTCCAATTTAAAACAGAACTGTTCTCAACACAAGGTAGATCAATGATGTATGACTCTTGCAATTGGAAATTATAGATGAGTAGAAATGACTTCTCACCCTACCTAAAATAATCATTCACTAAAGAGTATTTTCTATTTGTGTTGGGCTTCGGAATTGTCTTTTATAATGATGTGATTTACATTAATTTCTCATCTTATCTACCATGATTTAATACATTTATGTTCGGTCCTAAGTTTCGCACTAGTTTAATGGCATGTTTCAATATTGGGTTATTGGTTTGGTCTATCCTCTCGTTGATCTTGGGAATACCTGCATATGCATAAACCATGAAGTAATTATGAGTTGGTTCACTAATTCACATTTAAACAAATTTAAAAATGAAAGAAGATAAAACTATTTTAATTTCATTTTGAAAATAACAAACAAAGTTATTTTAACCAAAATTGTTATTTTCATGACATGGTAATTCTTTAATATATAATGAAAATCCACTCTTTATGCCACTTAAATTAAAGACATGAAACACGTTGCCTATGGAAATTTAAATTAGTTTTTTGTTTTTAAAGCAAGCCACCTCATATTACTCCACTATGATTTAATTTAAAGTGACTTCATATTTATACGTTTCTTTTTTAATTGCTGTAGGTTAATATAATGTAAACATTTTGTGCAGGATGTAAAAGATAAGTTCGCCCAGGTTCACATGATGGAATGGAGTGCACAAAGGGGATTAAGATACTTCCAACCCAACCAATAAAATGAAACCACAATCGGAACCTAGCACCCAACAATTAACTCATGCTACAACCCAACAAAAATTCCACTCAGAAACCGGATTTATTAACTAAATTCCGTTACAGGTCATCCGAACGCTTATTCGGATGCCCATTCGAACCTTCATTTGTTTTCTGTCAAAAACATGTTTTAACAGACGAAAAAATTTCGGGTTGGATTTGCAGGAAAACAGAGGCGAAATTGAAAATTATGGCACATGGGTTTTGTGCAGAATAGGCCTAGTTAGGTCACAATGTAGAATTTTTCCAAAATTAAAAGCCATTTGGGAGCAATTCGTGGTTCTCTGAAACTAACTTTTCCAGAAAACGTGGTTGGCCATTTTCTAAAATTAGAAATTAGTTTTAACAGCTCATGAACTTGGGGATTCGGTTCTATCCACTCCTCAATGGTTTTTTATGTATAAATAGAGCCCCATCGGGCTGAGAAATGGTGTAATTTCCGCTCTGTGTTTTTATAATGGAAGTTATGCTCCATTCCTAGGTTAAACTCGTTTTTATGCTCTGGTGATTGGTTAGCTCGTAGATATGCAACCTCTGCTCTTAAGAGGGCCCCTCAGCAGCAGTCGATTTTGTGTATTTTATTTTACTTTCATCGTTTAAGCTAAGTATTGTGCTCCTCTATTTTTATTTTTGTATAAATGTTTTCCTTCTCTATTTTCATTCCTATATGAACGTTTTGTGTGTCGAATCAAACATCATAATGTTAATTCCTTGTGTTGCTATATAAATGTACATGTTTTTGCTTTATGCTTCATGCATTTTATGTCATTTGAGCTCACTGTCAATAGATGGAAAGAAATCTTTGTTTAAGTATATTTCGTAGATGGTATTTATTATATTTCGTAGATAGCATTTCAATTCATTTTGTGTAGTAGTGTTTTAGTTTGTTTTGCACAATAGCGTTAGTGCATGTAGTATAGGATAGGGTTGGAATTTGGTTTATTGCTCATACCTGTAGATTCATTTCTATTTCATGCACCTTAGATCCAAGAACTAATCTTCACTACTGTAGCTTTCATCAAGTAGAAAGAATTGCATTGTCTATTTCATTTGGTTAATTTGCAATAGGAATTACTTTTCAAGTTAAATGCAATTTTCTTTTGTTTTCATGTGATATTGCATCTTCAGAATTTAAATGACCAATCATGCGTACCTCCTTTCAACTTGTCTTTTAGTTTCTCATTTGCAATTAGATAGAATTCAAATTATTTAAGTATTGCAAGCTTAGTTTATAGTCAAATTTAGTTCTGTTCTTTTACTGTAGCTATGGTTAGATCTGTTTATAGTCCAACTTTGTTTTATCACGTAATAGAAAATAATTTCTTTATTTGAATGCAAATTAATGTAATCATTCCTTGGTTTTCTTTAGTTTAAATAGTTTAATTGTTTCCTGTTAAACCATAGAGTAGTATGCATAAACCCAGCTGGTATTAAAATCATTTAGGTTTTTTATTTTCATAGTTTGTATCATTTAATGTCATCCGGACTGTCATTCAGATTGTCATCAGAACTGCCATTCGGACTTTAATATTTTCTATTGTGTTTTTATGCTTAATTAGAGTTTAATTTCTCAGGATTTCGAATTGCATTATTTCCTGTAGCTGGCCGATACCTGCATATGTAGTTATAACCTTGTTTTGAATTACATAAAGTTTTGTTTAAGATTTATGTTCATTTTTAGTTCTTTTCATCTCTTTAGCCTACCTTTAGCTTTCATTTTCCAGCTTGTACTTTAATTTGCAGTCAACATCTTAACTTTGTTTTCAAATTTTGTTACTGTTCTAAAACTTGTTGATCCCATCTTTAATCTAATGTAGACTTGCTTTTTGAAGAATAGTTTAATTACATCGCTTTCTCGTAATTGCCTAGAATGATTTAGTTCATAGTTTGATTTCCTTTTGAGGTAGATTAACAAATATTCTATTTCTGTTTTGATTACAAACCAAGTTCATTTCCAGCCATTTGAATATGCTTAGGATTACTTAGGTCTGCTTGAACTCCATGTTTAGTTTGCTTTGATTAGTTTACTGTTTTGCAATACATTTATTTACGCTTGGTCTTTAGAATAGTGTTTTGCTTTGCTTTTGTGAATTCGAAGTTAATTAGTTAGATTAAATTACATATATCAAAGAAGTTAGTTTGCTTGCGTAGAAATAGCATAGTTTTATGTTCGAAGTAATTATTTTACAAGTTACATAGAATAGAGCCTAGATCCTTAGTGGTCAGCTACAATTGAATTCTTAGATAGATCTTTGATTCTGCACAAATAGAATAGATTAATAGTTTGCTTGAAGTAGTTTTTCTTTCGTTAATTAATTGCTTTCAGGCCAAGCGCTGCTTTCTAGATTAGTATCTGCTTTACATTGCAATTTCAATTCTCGTTCATAGGTTAGGATATCCTAGAATAATCTAGACTTCAGTTCTGCACATATAGTGTTTGCATCTCACAAGCTACCTTCTCGGGTTGACAATTAAGTGTTGAATTAGATAGCATATATTTTCACCAACAATTTTAAGAGTTCTAAGTTCTCCCAATTAGTCGCCAATTATTGCAGCTGCAACCACTTTCTCCAGTTTTGTGCAAAAGTAGGGGCCCCTTCCTTTGTTTGGATTTAACTTTTGGATTTATGTACTCTTTTAATTTTCTTTTCCACAAAAGAATTTATTGGATATTGGTTGTTCACTGAGAAATAACACTTAGAAATCTTTTTCAAGTTTTGGACCATTTTGGCGACTTATTAAAACCTTAGCGAAACATCAAAGAAGTTCTAGGTTTTACGCTGAAACATCAGGCAATTAGTGTGAAGTGCCTCAAGACTATCGAGAGAGTTTCCTTTTTATACGAGAAACATCAAAAGGATGTTCCATTCTCTCATCGATACAACTGATGAGTTCTATATTTTATGCCGAAACACCATAAGTCTTGGGAAAGTTTCCCCGAAATGGGTCGATCCAAACAAATTCTTGAATAGCTCTGATATGTCTCACTCACCATTTATAGCCATGTATGGACTTAGATTTTTTCTAGAAAAGAATGAGTCTATTTCGTCGGACTTATTGTTATACCTATGAAACTCGACGGTGTCCCTATCAATTTTGCTCTGAAACTATCGGCTTGGGAGGACATTTTTCCCTGACTGTATCGCATTTTTATTTTATTTTTTCCACCGACATAGATCGGACATCACATCATCCCATTTGTCGATTATGTTGTGGAAGTAATATGTTTTACACCGAATATCATCGGCGGAGATTACAATTATGCACCGACTTGTTCGGTAGATTTGTTCCTTTATCGTCGAAGTGGTCGCTGCGAAAACCACCAATAATCTGACAGGTTTTAAAGAGATTTTTGGAATATTGGGGAGACTTGAAACGTGCCATATGAACATTTAAGGTTACTTGTGGAATATGCTATGGTTTATGGGAAATATTTTATACTTAAACCTGTTGGTAATTCCACCATTGTTTCTCCTCAACGTTGTTGCAATCATCACAACACTTGGAAGGGAATCTATCCAAATTGGCTGCATACTCATCATAGAACTCATCATAGGTCTAGGTAGGTACATTTTTTGTCTTCATTCGGTATATTTTACACTTGGCTATAAGGGATTAATTCCATAGAAATTCGGTATGAGGTTGGTTAGACTATTACGTTTAAGGCATCTCTTTTATTCGTCCCCTTGAAGTAGTTAGGGATGATATTTTAGTTTGCATTCTGTAATATTCCTGATATATGATCAGCTGATATTATCTCAAAAATTAAAACTTACAGTACAACCTTTTCACCGGCGAAGACTAGTTAACAAAATTAGTGGAAAAGGCTAGTTTAGGGCACAAGCAGATTTCTCCTGGGTTATGAATTTGGGATATAGGTTCTACCAAATGTATGGGTGAATGTGCAGTAGCAAAGATATCAGACACACGGCCAAATTCTGAATCCTATGCACAAAGTATTGAGGCCATGTACATTTCAACAACAACTGCTGCTGAGGTCTACTTTGAGGCTTCCTGGGCACTCCAACATATGCATACTAGGCTCAGTTTCTTACTACTGAATATAAAAAGTGGTGGATATCAGAATTTAAAATCATAATTAAGTGTTGGAAAGAATCTTAATATAATTTGGGACGTTATGGCTGAGTTTGGGAGAAAAAGAAACAAGGGCACTATGTTGGACTGCTCAGCTAGTAGTTTTCCAAACTCTTCCAAATAGGATGAAAGGACTTATAATACTCATATAAATGGTTCTATATGAATCATTAATGTCTTGGGATTCATAAATAACCATCAGAACAAAAAAATGACTCATACATAGCTTTGAATTAAAAAAATGGTAAGACTAGTCAATAAAAAGTTCTTAAAGACCTAGTCTTTGAAATGCTTGATCCAAACTTTCTTAGACGACTAAAAAATTCATTTCTGAAGTATGTGAGGTATCCGACATGATTTTATTAATAGAATCAAATAAAAATTGAAACTCCTGAGCAGAAATTAGAGGAGTTTGAATATTCAGATCTTCAAGGAGTCTTCAATGCTAGAGAGATCTTACAAACTGAGAGAATGAGTTTGGGAGAAGGATAAGTTTTGCAATGGATATTCCATGAGGATTAAATCAAATATGGTAGCTACATATGGAGGGTGCACTAAAATTCATGAGCTTCTTAGTGGTGCATTCATCAACTAAAACGTCACACGTGCGCTCCTTAACATTGAAACCTTGTCTCTAGTGAGAATGGTTGTATCTTGGTCATGCAGACACGTTTTTCAAAAAGAAAAAGAGAATTTATTACTATAAACGACCCTACAAATGCAATGAAATAGGTATCACAACCCATGAATTCTCATAAATGCTAAACCTAGAACCTCCATTTCGGCCCTTCCACATTATTTCCACTTAATGAAGGGAATGAATAGAGATTTCGAATTGGATGCTTGAAATTTGTTCTTATGAATCTCAAATAGCTTGAATGGAATTTGGGACCTGCACATCATAATTCCATGGCTTGAATAGAAGGAATAATATCATAGAATAATAATTGAAGAGAAGGAATGAGGCACATATCCCACTCGTTTGCTAGGGCACATCTCCTTGCCTTGGTAAGCTAAAGTGCTCACACACAAATTCAATGATGATTAAAAGTTGTGAAAATGAGTTTCTTGGATTATTTTATAAAATTCCTGATGAACTACTGAGCAAGTTGATGTGCTTGGTGACCTATGAGATCCCTTCCAAATTCTCCCTCTTGAGTGGATAGGATTTCCTACTTTTCCTCTCTTACAATTTTTCATCCTTTTAGAAACTGCACTCTCCTTGAATTGAGATGTTTCCTGCTTTGTAAAATGGCCTCTAATTTGGAAAGTACACCCTTTGGGATGTTTCTTGATTTGTTAACTGACCTGCTTTTGAAAACTGTTCCCTCCCTTGGATTTTCTGGATGTTTTCAATTTTCTACTTTTGGCAACTTCTTACACCTTCCCCACATTTCATATTTTTCTATTTCCTTGCCTCCAGTTCCATTTTAGAAACCTTATCCTTATGACGATGCCCTATTGGACCAATTTCTCAAAATTTAGGAATAATTATTTATAAAAATATAATTAAAATTAATAAAATTATTGTTTATACTAGACTTAGGATAATTTTTATTCCAAGAATACAAAGGACAAAATTAAATGTATCTTCTTATGGGTTATTTTGTCCCCTTTAACCATGGAAACTAAATGAGACAAAATTGGGGACATGTTAGTCCTCCCTTCCCAAAATTTATTGTCCTCAAGCAATTGAAAACAACTCCAACCAACTATGAATCCAACTAATGACTTCACTCCTCAAAATATGTTGCGGGCTGTCTAGAATTGGAATCCTCCAATCCAAGCTGAAATACCAAGGGTCCATCATGTTTTTGCTGCTCCACTATAATCATAGTCTAACTCATCTAACAAAACTATCAACCCAGTTAGGATAACTGAGTAGAATGCATGAATACCACTGCTTCCTTTGTAAGGACCCAAATTTTTATGCCACCTTTGGAAATTTGTCACTCCAAGGAATGTCAGTGTCCCACTGTCTCAGCTGCGTCCTTCCAAAAATCAAAATCAACATGAATAATATATCATCACGGAGGATGTCTAGATCATTCCACTATAAAATTCAAGCACAACAGATCTACGAAACAAGCACACCAGTGACTAGAGATGCATGCGACAAATAATATGTGAAAAACTGTGCAAAATTTTAGTAGCAGTTCGTGCATTATAAGAAACTCAGAAGACACTTACAATGTGTAACAATGGATACAATAATCCAAACAATCGAATTCCAGAGTGATCATTCGAATTGAATGCATGAGAGTGGCTTACTTGGCAGTTAACACCACTCGACACATCAGTTAACTGCTTAACTACCATAAAACTGACTCAAAATGACTCTGAAACTGTCTAACAGAGTCTAACTAAATCCATAACTCAACTGAATGCCCAAAAATAGGGGAGGGCATCTTTATGTTTGCATTTAGCTAAATAGTAGATGAAAATAACACCAGATGAAGTCAACCGGTGTAGTAGGGCACCTTCTAGTCTCCAGTTGTCTAAATGAACTAGTAAATGTTGTTAGTTAGACTGAGTGGGGGGCATTAGTAATGAAAATCACCCCCTGAATGGTGGAGTAGGATTAGTTGATGGCCCAGTTGTCTCCTAGCATGTAGGAGGAGGCCCAGTTTACTAAAACTGTGATCCGCTGATGATGTAAGCATATGATTGAGTCAAAATACTTAGGATAAGTGGAAAATTAAGTTGCAAGGCTAAAATAAATGATGTGTGGTTGGAAAATTCTCCAACACCCCCCCTTAAGATAATCTCATGGAGGAGTAAAAAATAATAAAAGGGCCCTAGCAACAATGGCCACAGGTCACCCAGTACAGAAATAATCCAAAAATGCTAGAAAAAATCTAAGTGAGGAAAGAGGGAAAAAACCAATTGGAAAGAAAACCCCCCCTCAAACTGAACACCGAAGGATCTAATATGTCCTCACCATAGTATAAATCACCCCCAGTAGTGAGCAAAGGTAAGAGAACTTCTTCTCAGTGAAGCTCTTGGTGAAGATGTTTGCAATTTTCTCTTATGTAGGGAAATATTGTAGTACAATGGTTCTATCATGCACAAACTCTCAGATGTAGTGCATGTGGATATCAATATGCTTGGTCCTCTATCTCTGAACCATATCTATAGAGATCTTGATAGCACTTTGATTGTCACAAAATATGACAGTAGAAGTGGTGCTACCAATATCAAACTCTGCTAGAATACCCTGCAACCAAACTACCTAAATGCAAGCATTGACTGCTCCTTGATACTCTGCCTCTGCTGAAGATAAGGAAATGGCAGCCTGATTTTTGCTTGACCAGGAAATACGACCTGTTCCAATCATGAAAACATATCTAAAAGTTGAATTCCGATCAATTCTATCACCCACCCAATCCAAATCAGTGAATCCAACCAAATCTAGATCAGAATCCGTAGCATTGTGAATGCCAAAATGTCTAGTACCTTGCACATAATGCAAGATCCTTTTGGTTTCCTTCTAGTGAAGCTCACAGGGCTACTTCATGTACCTTGACACAACACTCATGGCATAAGATATATCAGGCCTAGAGTGTGTCATGTATTGAATACTTCCAATCAACTCTCGATAAAGTGTAGAATCCATCAATGGTGTGGAATCACCATCCTCAAGTCTGATTCCTGAGAGGAATGGGAATGGTGCCACTTTACAATATTCCATATTAAAAAAATTTAGCAAGTCTTAAGCTTATTTTTACTGATATGCGGTGATCCCATCAAAATTCCAAGTGATCTCTAAGCCAAGAAATTGCTTCAACAGGACTAGATCACTCATGTCGAATGCTTGATGTAGTGCAGTTTTTATATTGCCGATTGAAGCAAGAATGCTTCTTGTAATCGAAAGGTCATCAACATAAAGGAAAATGATTAGAAAATTACCTTCATGCTATTGTAGGTACACATTTGGATCTTATTTTCAACTTGCAAAATTTTGTGACAGAAGGAAGGAATCCATCTTTGCATACCAAGCTCTTGGGGCCTGTTTTAAACCATACAATGATTTCTTCAGTCTCCACACTAATGTTGGATATGATAGGTAGCCTTCAGGATGCTTCATGTAAATATTTTCCTGAATATATCCATGAATAAATTCACTCTTCACATCCATGTGGTGAACCTCCCAGTGCTTAGATGCGTAAATTGCTAAAACTAGGCGGATTGAATCCATTTTTTCAACCGGTGCAAAGGTTTTTGTGTATTCCACACCATGAACTTGTGAGAAGCATTTTCCCACCAACCTAGATTTCTATTTTTTAGTTTGATCCATCTGCATCAACCTTGGTTCTGTAGACCCATTTGCATTGAACTAATTTCCTCCCAATTGGAAGAGAAACTAGCTCCCATGTAGCATTTTTCTGAAGAGAATTGTACTCTTCATCCATGGCAATTTGCCATCTCAGATATCGGTGGGAATGATAGTATGATTTAGGATATGAACCTATCATCAAAAAAATTTCTTATACAGTAATGGATCAGAATATGAAAGATCCATACCCGCTCTTTGAAATTCTGCTTGAGTTCTTCTTGGATCGATAGGATTTCCAATGTTAGAACCAACAAAATTGAGAGTATTTTCCTCCCACTTTGGAAACTGAAGGGGCTCATATGGATCTAAATATGAAACTGATATTTCATGTTCATTAATGTATAATAAAATCTCATAAATATCATAACATAAACTTTCATCATCTTCTTCCAAATCTTCTTCTTGGAGAGGAGGCAATTCAACAGTTTCTTCCTCGACTATTTTTAGATCTTGAAGCAGTTCTTCAAATTTGACACTTCGCTCGATGAATATATTTTTGGATATGATATCAATGAGTTTGTATCCTTTGGATTCTTCAACATATACAATGAGGATGCACTCAGTACTCTGTGGTTCCAAATATCTTCTCTTCTCAGTCAGAATTCTAGCCCATGCAGTGGAGCCAAAAACCCTGAGATTGGACACATCAAGCTTGTGACTAGTGTAGGCTTCGAAGGGAGTAGTACGTTTGAAAGCTGAGTGTGGAACTCTATTTTGAATTTATGTAGAAACATTCATGGCCTCAACCCAAATATTTGGAGCCAAACCTTTCGACTCAAGCATACAATTGGCCATGTCTTTCAGTGCTCGATTTTTCCTCTCCGCTACACCATTTTGTTGAGGTGTGTAGGGGACTGTGTGATGGATTTGGATTCCATTTTCCGCACAAAGTTGAAGAATATATGATTTGATATATTATCCACCATTATCATTGTTACGGAGAAAAACTTCCTATGGATCGGGGCATACCACAACAGACAGATGACTACCTGTTGGGCCCAAGTGGGGACAAAGTTTTGGTAACACTTTTGATAAGCAGGAAAAGCTGAGATGAGCGCAGCTCAAAAAAAGATGTAATTGTGTCTAAGTGTTGAGGGTGCTGCGAAGTTGTGCACAACAACCAAGTTTTGGCCATGCTGCGAAGTTGTGCGCAACATTTGAATTTTGGAAGTACTGCGAAGATCGGCGCTGCGAGGAAGCAATGATGTGAAGCAGTCAGGCCACGTGGAGCCATCAATGCGGAGTGTTGGATGACGATCAGTTGTAGGTACCGGATGGACCAGTAGTGGTCTAATTTTGGAAAGATGCTCCAGGAGTGTTGAGCAGCGGGCATGAGCAAATCAAGAAGGCAACCAATGCACAAGTTTGTTAAGGAAAGGACAACTCAGAGAAAGCAATGGCTTGGCATGCCTAGTGGGAGAGAACGTTAGAGATGAATGGTTTAGTGAAAGTGAACTGTTGGCACGTGTGCGACAGGAAGGCCGATAGCGATAGAATGAAGACGTGGAGAACCACCATGATGAAGAGAACACTACCAGATGCCAGCAAGCCGGTTTAGGGAAACCGGCATAGTTTTGTAAACCCTAAGGGTTTTTGGGTTTAGGTCTTCGGCATTGTGAAGACATGACCTTCGAGCATGGTCTATTTAGGAAGACAATTTTGTATGGGATGGGGTTACTTTTTGTTGTTCCATTTTTGGGTTCTGGATGTTGTATTGTAAAATCTCTTTTGAGTTGAGAAGATTGTAAAGGCTGTGCAGCTGTGTGTGCAGAGACCTATTTGAGAGGAAGGAGAGTCTCCAGCTGAGTGCGCAGACTAAGAATAGTTGTCCCCATCCCTTTTAAATATATATATATTACCAACCATTCTTGTGGACGTAGCTTCCCATCCGGGGGAGTGAACCACGTTAAATATTGTATTGTGCTATTGTGTTTTATGGATGAATGCTTATCTATGTTTTCTGTAAATGAACGTCTAGATGTTTCCTTGCATGCTATTATGAGAGAACTGTTATATGCATTTGCCATCAGAAGAGGTATGGAGATGATATGTTAATTTCTGCATGAATAGATGAATGGTGAACATTTAGCTTATGTTTGAGAACAGTGAATCAGTTAGTTGGTTAAGTGTTAAGAGATCACTTAAGTACTTCTTTATGCACAATATAACAATGCATAACAATTAGATTGTATCAATAGAATATGCTCAAAGTGTAGCCATAGCAAGTGGGTGAACGAATAGTAGATGGATAATCGGCTGAGTAGTTGAATGAGTGGATGAGTGATACTCATGTCAGTGCCTTAAGATTTTTCGAACACCTCAAGTATAAGTTGAATGGTATTGTTCGTAGTCCCAGTAGAAGTCCCGCAGTAGAAGCACGTAGTGTTGTGGACCGCAGCATTGTCCATCGCTGCATAGTCTCCCCTCGCAGCGTATACCTATTGTTGCGCTGTGCAGTATGTCCGTCCAAGCAACTCGTCACTTACTGTGGAAACCTGATTCCATAGTACCCCATAGATACACCTTGGGTGAGACCTCAACCTGCTCATAGGTTTTTCCTGAAAGGGCCGATGCGAAGGGGTTTTGTTGGTCAAAGACAAACCGCGAAGAACTTGGGTCTTATAGAAAACCTATGGTTTAGTTATAGCCAACAAATGGTTCCATTGCCATGCTAGAATCTGTGATGAGTTGCAATCGTGATGTGTGACGAAGAATACCAATTCTCAGAAGGCTCTGACAACTGGCATCCTAAAAAGACAGAAATCCAAGCTTGGTGGGACAAGACCATAAGAGACTTTGCAAGGCAAGAGAATAGACATCCATATCTATGTCACACATAGTGGCTGGATAGATATCTGTGGAAATATATTCACGATATTTTCTAGGCATCATTTCCAAATGAGCTGCACGCATGGATCTCGCGGTTCGCAGAAAAGAAAACTTGTTTTCAAGGAGGAGTTCCTACAGAGTGGACTCCTGAGCTCATAGCGTAGCTCAAAGCAATAGACAGCCCGTTGACACGCACAGCTGATTTTTGGGTCGATCATATGCTAGAAGGATTTGTAAAAGAATTTGCTGTAGACACACTCAAATCCTACAGCCAAACAGAAGCATACTTTTTCAAAGGATTCCAAGGTAAGTTGCTGAACAATCTCAGTCTATACATTAAGATGATGTTAGATGAGAAAGGTGTTTTAAGAATGCAGTAATATTCTTAAGTTTGTCATGGTAAACAGTATATATAGTGATTCTGACGAAGATACCCATAATCTTAGAAGTGGTAAGAGATATAAATTTAATAAGAATCTTGGAGGCCTTGGACTCCATATTGATACTGATATTCCTTGTCACCTCGACAACGAAGCCGCACCACCATTTACCCCTAAGAACCCACCGGCTGTAGAGACCACGCCACCCTTATCTCATAACCCACCTGCTACGCAGCCCACCCCGCAGAATACTCATCCCAGTACGTCTACCCCGATAAGCCTATTTGTTTTCCCTGCGCAGAGCCCTTTACAGCAACCACACACTAATCTGGGCACCCCACTACCTAATAGGACAATGGAAAACACAGATATGAAGCTACTGATATTCAAAGGAACTGGACTAGAAGACCCTGAACAGCATTGGTTCCTTTGCAAATCCGTATGGAGTGTAAGATAAATCCAGGATGATGCCGTAAAGAGAGCACAGCTCATCACCACTTTCAGGGATAGATATTTACATTGGTTCATGAAGTACTCTAACACACAACCGAGAACCCTCGCAGAAATTAAAGCTACGCTTGTGGCAGAGTTTAAGAAACCCAAATTTGAATCTCAATGTATAACCGAGTTGAAAGAAATAAAGCAGAAACTGACTGAAACGGTTTGGGAGTTTGATCAGAAGTTCAAAACCCTATTAGACCAAGTGAGCTTTGTTATAGCCCCGGAAAAACACAAGGAATGGTTCATTGCTGTGCTATTGCCCCATATTAGATTACCATTGATGCGGCAGAAGGTTACGTCGCAGGCAGAGGCCTTGGAGATTGCAATGAAGCTAGAGGCTTCACCAATTGGTGAGACTAGTTCTAGGATGTCTCAGATCCAAAACCAGCTGACCACCTTGACACTAGAGCTGCAAAGCATGAAGAATGGCAAAGAACAAAGGTATGAACCTAGACATGAGGTCTAGTGTACAAGTTTTAAAGGAGAAGGCCATGACTGGTAGAATTTCCCTTTATTCCGTGACTATCTTAATAGTGGTGCACCCAACCCAATAAATCAGAATCAGGCCCCATGGTGTGAAATTTGTAGAACCACAGGACACAGACTTGAAGACTGCTATCTTATACAGAAATATGTGAAAACATCTAAAAATTTATACTTCGCTTTCTGTAAATCAGTTGGACATGATGAATCCAATTGCCGCGCATATGAGCTAATGAATGAGAGAAAACAGAATATGGACTCAATGAGAGGTGCTAGCTTGTACCTCGTACAAGGAGATAACCAACCGAAACAAGAGAATCCACAATATGACCAAGGAGGATATAGAGGTCGTGGTGCTGGATACCGCGGCAGAGGAAGAAATGCTGGCCCAATGCAAAGAAGAGGTCGCGGCCAGGTCATTTGTTATAATTGTGGCCAGCTAGGTCACATATCTAGAGATTGTGTTAACCCATGCACTACGTGCAATTATTGTAAATCATTTGAGCATGTTATTAAATATTTCCAAGTAATAAAGGTTGAAATGCAGAAAAGAAGATGGACGGACGCACCAAACACGAACGTCCAGTGGATCTTAGTGGAGAGCAGACTAGTAAACCCGAGCATCAATGTGGTCATGCATAGTGGCTCTCAGATAGGCTGCGATGGGGGAATAGAAGCTTCCACGTCAGGGGAGGCTCACACAAGGAAGACTCCTCTTGAGATAGTATGGATAAGGAAAGCTCCGAGAAAAATACCTGCTCTCAACCTATGAAAGAACAAGTCTTTATTGACGTGTGGGATATCTTCAGAGAACCGGCAATAGAGTCACAGTGGATCCCATTGCACAGTGAAGCACTGCATGTTGAATACATGCCAGCTACTTATGATAAAACAAGCACTGTGACGGATGTTAGCACTTCCATTGCGTAGTTCCTGCGAAGTTGCATGAAGCTACTCAAAAGTGAAAATGCCATAGTAGAGCTGCAGAAGCTCATAAACCAGTATGAGCCACAGATCGGAACAGAGAATTCTGATAGCGCAGTACATCACATAAGGAAGCATAAAAGAACAGGCCAAGAAATGAGACTTACTGCGCAGATAGGAGATTTTTAAATGGATGAAGTCATCCTTGATCTGGGATCCGAAGTAAATGTCTTAACTAAGCAGACATGGCAGCAGATGGGTCGACCAAAGTTGTCATGGTCACCTATCCAACTGAGAATGGCTAACCAAGAGAAAGTCATACCTTTTGGCCGGTTAGCTGATGTGATAGTCGACATCGATGGAGTCCAAAGTCATGCAGACTTTGAAGTTATCGAGATTGTGGATGATAGTTAGCCTTTCCTGCACTGCTAGGAATTGACTAGGCTATTGATAACTTGGCTATCATCAACTTAAAAACAAAAAAGATGATATTTGAATGGAAGCATCTTAGGGTCATCGCACTGTTGGATCTTGCAGATGGTGACAGATACAGAGAGCCGATTCAAGAGGAATCCAAGGCTCAAGACTTGGACAGACTATACCAACTCATAGCAAACCAAGAAGATTACATTAATCCTACTGTAGATTGTACACTCAGCTGGAGATGTGACAGCTTTTGCGTCTCTAATTCAGAGGCAGGGCTAGAAAATTGACAAATCCTAATGCATGAAGTATCAGCAAGAAGATGCGCACAGGTTATGAAATCACTCCGCTGGATTGGAAAGGAGGTAAGTCCTATTCCCACATATGATGGTTCTGCTAATGTTTACACTTTCATCCAAGAATACACTGTATCTATTGCAGATGAGCACCGATTACCAGCATTGGATATGGCACCGCATGACACTGTTGATGTATATGTAACTTCGGAGTGTATTTCATCTATTTATTTCACATATATTTATTGTACCCTTATAAGAGATGTGTTATTCCTCTATAAGGAAGTGTCGTCATATGTATTGAAAAGTGTCGCAAGTGTGTGTACTTGGTGATGGGTTATTAGACCACCATGTGTGGGGTTGGCCCTGAAATATATATTATATTGTGGATGTACCTAGCTAGACAAGTCGGCCCCATAAGGTCACTGGGCAAACAGGTTAGTATAAATAGAGATCGGGAGATCTCTATTTGGATCACTCAGAAACTCACACTTCTCTCACTCAGAAAGTGGCGCACTATTGAGGAGGAGGATCATCTGCTACTAGGAGACTATCTCAGTGTATTTTGGTTGTACTTTGGTTGAGCCATTGCTCTCTCTATCTCTGAGGAAGTTGTGTGGTTTTTCACCTTAGGGTTTTCCCCACGGAAACTCTGTGTCTCTTTTCTCTCATGCTTTTGATCTTGAGATGCTTGTCATGCTTATTGTGATTTTCATGCATTGATATACTATATATGTTATTCTCTCAGTAAATATCCTAGAGTATTGTGAATTAATGCTCAAAATTTAACATGGTATCAGAGCTAACCTGAGAAGAAGACATTTTGCAGTGACGAAAACTTGAGTTTCTTGTTTATTGGGTTTCTCTCCACATTTTTTGGAAAAGCAGTATAGTAGATTGACTCTACTCATCAAGGAGAATCTATCTGTCCAACCAGAATTGAATTTTGAGCATTTTCAGATTTGGCCCTAAAAATTAGGGTTTCCACAAAAATTGGAATTTATGAAATCTGAAGACATAGCTGGAAGATCCTTGCAAAAATCAAAGTTTATAGCTTTGGATCGAGATTTTTGGCTGGATAGATCTCCGGGAAACTCAAACCCTAATTCAAGGCTCTCCCTAGTGAACCCGGGAGGAAAAAAAGGCAAATCTGAAGGGTAAAGCTTAGTTGATCTCAAATTCTGAATACACCAGGATGATCAACTCATCAAGGCACATCTTTCTATCCTTTCAGAAATTTGAAATTCACATTTTCAATTTTGAGGGTTTTTTCGACAAACCCTAATACGGGACCAGATCCACTTTTCAGCATTTCAAGTGGTAAGACCTAAATATTTTCTATTTCCATTTGAAGTACTCTTTAAAATGTCTCACCACACCAAGCTTGAGGATAAGCTTGAAGGGGATGATAACTTCCAAGCTTGGAAGTATAGAATTGGGTTAATCCTGGAAGAGAATGAGTTGGACTCATATATAAAAGAAGACATCCCTATCCCAGAGGATGAAGAGGCTAAGGTATTGCATAAGAATAATTTGGTCAAGGCAAAGAGAATCATTGTTGATTCTATCAAAGACCATCTCATACCCCATGTGTCTTCTCTAAAGACACCCAAGGCTATGTTTGACTCTTTGACCAAGCTATTTGAAGGGAAGAACATAAATTGGAAGATGACCCTGCGGAATCAATTGAAAGGGGTCAAGATGTCGAATGGAGAAACTATTCAATCCTATTTCTCCAAGGTCTCTTAGATCAAGGAACAACTTGAAGCTGTAGATGAAATGGTGGAGAATGGTGAAATTGTTATGACCACTTTGAATGGCCTACCTAGGTCATGGGACTCTTTTATCCAGGGGATCTGTGCCAAAAAGAAATTAATCTCCTTCAGCAGATTGTGGGAGGAATGTTCTCAAGAAGAAGCAAGGGTTGTGGCAAGAGAAGAGAAGATGGGGAATGAAGATCGAGCTCTCACAGCTCACACTAAGAAGGGCAAGTTCAAGAGGGATCCATCCCATCACAAGAAGAAATATTCTCATCATTATCACAAAGAAAAGAAATATCTAAGGTGTTTCACTTATAATGAGAAGGGTCACTTTTCTTCAAAATGTCCCAAAACAAAAAGCACAACCACAACAACTCCAGCAAGAAGAAGAAGGGTAACAAAAGAAGGTACCATGCTCATGCTACCAAAGATGATGAACCTCCAAAGAAGAAGGCTAGGGCAGAAAGTGATGATAGTAATGATGACTCATCAAGTGAAGAAGAGTATGTTCTAATCTCTGCTCTAACAGGTACAATCTCCCATTGTTGTAATGATTGGTTAATTAACAATGGGGCTTCCAAACACATGACTGGGTTTAAAGAATCTTTTGCAAATCTGTCTAAACATGAATCACCCCATAAGGTGAAACTTGGGGATGATTATCAATACCCAATCAAAGGAAGTGGTGAAGCCTCCTACAACATAGATTCTGGAAAATCTTTGAAGATGAAAGAATTCCTTTATGTACCTGGGATCAAGAAAAAATTACTCTCCATCTCTGCACTAGATGCAAAAGGTATGAGGGTTGCATTTGTGGATGGCCAAGTCCTAATGTGGCCAAAGGCAAAGACCATAGATGATACAATAGTGATTGGAGAGCAAGAGGGAGGTTTGTATAAATTGAAAGAACAACCTGAACATGCCATGGTACATGAATCCATGGAGCCAAGTGAACTTTGGCATAGAAGACTTGCTCATATTATAGGGCACTTCCAATTGTAAGCAAGGTTGTAGAGGGTCTTCCTAAAATCAAGACCAAGCATGAAGGTGTTTGTAAAGGATGTGCAAAAGGAAAGAACATTAAGAAGGCATTTCCAAGCAGTGAAAGCAAGGAAAAAGGTATCCTGGAAATCATCCACTCAGATGTATGTGGTCCTATGTCATCCAGTTCTCTGAGTGGGTATGTTTACTATGTCTCATTTATTGATGACTTCTCCAGGAAGACTTGGGTATACTTCTTGAAAAACCAAGATGAGGTGTTTGATAAGATCAAGGAATTCAAAACCTTGATGGAGAATCAAACTGACAAGAAGATCAAAACATTCAGATCCGACAATGGTGGAGAATTCACCTCAGGTGACTTCAAGAATCTTTGTAGTGATTCAGGGATTAAGAGGGAGTTGAATGCTCCTTACAATCCTCAACAGAATGGAGTTGCATAAAGGAAGAACAGAACAACCACGGAAGCAGTAAGGGCAATGCTGCATGACCAGGATCTACCTATGCATCTATGGGCAGAAGCAGCTAGAACAGTTGTATATGTGCATAATAGAACACCCCACAAGATATTAGACAACAAGACACCAGAATAATTCTTTTCTCGTAAGAAACCCAAAGTCAGCCATCTCAGAATATTTGGTTGTCCATTATACACTCATGTCCCAAAGGAAAAGAGGACCAAACTAGATCCTTCAGGAAAGAAGGGTATCTTTGTGGGTTACAGTGACAGCTCGAAGGCTTACAGAATATACTTTCTAGGGTTCAAGAAGATTGATGTTAGCATGGATGTAACATTTGATGAAAACTCAACATTCATCAAATCAAGGAAGGCACCTATCGAATTTTATGAAGAACCTAAGGAAACTAGATTTCCAGACACTACCATGACTGAAGCAATTCCAGAAGTTGTTCATGAGTTTGAAGATCTGCAAGAACCTATAGATCCACCCCATTAGGATAACTCTCACAAGAGGAAACCTACATGGGCTAGAGAGCTCATTCAAGATGCAGAAAGATTTGGCATTCCAAAAGAAGAACATAGACAAAAGAAGAGAACTAGATCACATACCAGCTATGTTGCTTTACTCTGTGAAATTATGAACAAAGAATCTTCCAGTTATGAAGAAGCAGTGGAAAAGAAAGAATGGAAGGATGCCATGGTTGAGGAATACCAATCAATAATGAAGAATGATGTTTGGGATGTTGTCCCAAGACCTAAAGAGAAGTCTGTCATGACTTCCAAATGGATCTACAAAATCAAGCATGCTGCAGATGGCAGTGTAGAGAAATACAAGGCGAGATTCGTAGCTCATGGATTCTATCAGAAAGAGGGAATAGATTATGAAGAAAATTTTGCACTTGTAGCTAGGTATACTTCCATCAGAACAGTACTTTCCCTGGCTGCAGCAATGAAATGGAAAATACACCAGATGGATGTCAAGACTACTTTCTTGAATGGTGTAGTTGAAAAGGAAGTATATGTAGAGCAGCCACTCGATTTTAAAATACATGACAGGGAGTCATATGTGTGCAGATTGAAGAAAGCCTTGTATGGCTTGAAGCAAGCTCCCAAAACTTGGTATGGTAGGATGGACAGTTTCCTATCTAGCTTGGGCTTTACCAAGAGTAAAGCGGATTCCAACCTTTACTACAAGGTTGAGGAAGGGAATCCTGTGATTCTACTTCTGTACGTGGATGACTTATTTGTAATAGGAGATGACAGATTAATTGTAGATACTAAGAGGAAGCTTGTTGTTGAGTTCGATATGAAAGATTTGGGAATGATGCATTATTTCCTAGGTATGGAGGTGTGGCAGAATTCAGGTGGGATCTTCCTTGCTCAAGGGAATTACATAGTAGATATCCTGAAGAGATTCAGGATGATGGATTGCAAGGCCATGGCCACACCTATGGCATCGAATATGAATATTCTATGTGATGCTTCATCTGAGCCAGTTGATATCTCTATGTATCGTCAGATGATTGGGTCCTTGATGTACATGCCGAACACGTGACCAGATATTTTCCTTGCGGTGAACACATTGAGCCAGTTCCTGACGGATCCGAGGAGTGTTCACCTGGTTGATTTAAAGCATGCTCTAAGGTACCTGAAGGGTACAGTGGATTATGGGCTCAAGTATATGGTGTAGAGAGGAGCCGTGAAGCTCCTGTATGTTGCGATAGACGAGCAAATTGCATCTGTGCTGACAAAGCCACTATCCAGGGTGAAGTTCGAGTACTTCAGGGAGAGGCTTGGTCTTCTTCAAATTGACGACACTTCGAGGAAGAAGTGATGGTCACATTTGCTGAAGCCATTCCAAGCATGTTGGAAGGAGGATCCTTCACATGGCTGTGGATGTAAGTGCTGGATGACGAGCATTAGGACGATGCTCTAGTTACTGCTCTGTATATGCATCATGTTGGATGCTGGATATGATCATTTGGATCATTTATATTTGTATGTATGTACGCATCATGTTGATGTTGGATATGATCAGTTGGATCATTTATATTTGTATGTATGTACGCATCGTGTCGATGCTGGATATGATCGGTTGGATCATTTATATGTATGTATGCATCATGTTGGATGTTGGATATGATTGGTTGGATCATTTGTATGTATTTGTATATGCATCATGTTGGATGCTTGGACCATGTATCTGTATATGTATCAGGTGGATACATTGTATGATCAGGTAGATTATGTATGTCGATATGTATCATGTATTTGTATTTGTATCAGGTGGATACACTATATGATCAGGTGGATCATGTATGATGATATGTATCAGGTAGATACTTGGTGTGCATTAGGTGGATGCATTGTATGATCAGGTTGATCATGATGATGAGCTTCAGGATGTTGCTCTAGATGATATGTACCAGGATGGTACAAGTGATGATGATTAGTATGAGCATTGGCATCAGGATGATGCCTCGTGCGATGATGATCCATTGGATCATGAGTATCAGGTTGATACTTGGAGTTCAGAGATAATATGTGGCATGTTGTGCAAATAACATGTAATCATTCCTGGGAGATCTTGCCAGTCATGTTGTGGCACATAAATGTTCTTGGGGTACTCTTTCTGGTATTGCTATGTAGTATGTAATTAGTCCTCAGATATCCGATAGGTTGAGCTGTGTGCTCGTAATTAGTCCTGGGATGAGGTATTACTACGAAGAAATGTAATCAGTCCTGGAGATCCGAGAGGTTGAGTTGTGTGCTCGTAATTAGTCTTGGGATGCTCTTTAGAGATCTTTCCGGTCGTGCTGTGGCACATAAATGTTCCTGGAATGCTCTTTAAAGGTTTTTTCTATCCACATGTAATCAGTCCTGGAGATCCGAGAGGTTGAGCTGTGTGCTCATATTAAGTCCTGGGATGCTCTTTAGATATCTTGTCGGTCATGCTGCGGCACATAAATGTTCCTGGGATGCTCTTTAAAGGTATTGTGGAGGAGATGCATGTAATCAGTCCTGGGAGATATTTCCTGTCGTGCTTAGGCACATAAATGTTCCTGGGATACTCTTTCAGGTATTGCATCCACACATAAAATTAGTCCTGAGAGGCCACCTCTATCAGACCATTTGCACAGATGATGAATACTTGTAGGTGGTGGGCCTACATCTAGTATGAAAAAGGACTGGCTCTGTAGAACTTCCTATGACGAGTAGAGTCAAAGATTGGTTG
The DNA here is from genome assembly GCA_027924585.1 of Larix kaempferi. NCBI lineage: Eukaryota > Viridiplantae > Streptophyta > Pinopsida > Pinales > Pinaceae > Larix > Larix kaempferi. Next base: position 4,063,228 of record BSBM01001383.1, read on the forward strand.
AGATAGCAACAGCAATGATGATGATGATGTCACTGCATTGATGACGATGATCCTGAGAAGAAGACTTGTCTAGTGGAACTATGTCAAGAAATACCTTCCTAGTTAAGAGGGAGTGTTGATGTATATGTAACTTCGAAATGTATTTCATATATATTTATTGTACCCTTATAAGAGATGTGTTATTCCTCTATAAGGAAGTGTCCTCATGTGTATTGACAAGTGTCACAAGTGTGTGTACTTGGCGACCGGTTATTAGACCACCATGTGTGGGGTCGGCCCTGAAATATATATTATATTGTGGATGTACCTAGCTATACAAGTCGGCCCCATAAGGTCACTGGGAAAACAGGTTAGTATAAATAGAGATCGGGAGATCTCTATTTGGATCACTCGAAAACTCACACTTCTCTCACTCATAAAGTGGCGCACTAGTGAGGAGGAGGTTCATCTACTACTAGGAGACTATCTCAGTGTATTTTGGTTGTACTTTGGTTGAGCCATTACTCTCTCTATCTTTGAGGAAGTTGTGGGGTTTTTCACCTTAGGGTTTTCCCCACAGAAACTCTATGTCTCTTGTCTCTCATGATTTTGATTCTTGTGATGCTTGTCATGCTTATTGTGATTGTCATGCATTGATATACTGTATATGTTATTCTCTCAGTAAAGATCCTAGAGTATTGTAAATTAATGATCAAAGTTTAACAGAAACACCTGCCAGATGGTGGAATGCACACAAGCAGACCCTGACCACGTGGGATCAATGCAGAATTAACATGTAGATTCAGTTTGCTGACTGGGTTACTTTACCCTTTGAAAATTTTAATGGACAAATAGATCCTAGTAAGCACATTGAAGTCTGTTCGCAGGCATGGATGGAAAGGCCACATGAAGAATGGGTGCATCTATTTGTAAATACGCTCGAGGAGGGCATTCCGAAGAAATGGTACCTAGACCTGGAGTTGCGTAGGGAAACCACTGAAAGGGGAAATGTTGACTGCGAACTTCCAGAGGGACTTCAGCTTTGAGGACGAGAACCCGTTGATCCATGAGGCATTGTAGTTAATTAAGGAATGCATATTTAGGGGAGACTGTCGTCGCAAAGATACTACATGGGAATAATTCTCCGAGGCAAATAGTGTTCCTACGAACCTACACTCGGAATGGAAGGAACATGAAGAACATCCCATAGAGTGTTATAACTTAGCTGAAGAAGATGGTGATAGCAAGGAAGATGATGATGATGATCTGAGCAACATAAACATACCAAAATCTGAGGGTGCACAAGACGTAGAAGGATCTCCGTTAGAAATCCCAGATATGAGAGGACCAGTAAAAACACAAAAGGTGAATATTGGCATAAGCGAATAACCAAAGCTCACAGCAATCAGAGACTATTGGGATGATCAGACTGTTGCAGAGATCGCAGACACTTTGCATGAGTATTAGGAGCTGTTTCCGACAAAATTTACAAAAATGAAAAGAATTTTGGGAGACCTAAGAGTCATGAAAATACCTTTGAAGCCAGGCGCAAAGCCTGTGAAGCATAGACCGTACAGACTAAATCCATGCTACAAAAAAAGAGAACGCGCAGAGTTGGATAAGATGCTTGAAGCAGGAATCATTGAACCTGTCGAGGAATCAAAGTGGATTAGTCCCATGGTCATTCAAGAAAAGAAAGTGAAGGGTGAGATCAGGATTTGTGTGGATCTCAGAAAACTGAATGATGCTTCCATGCACGACCCATTCCCTACTCCATTCATGGACGAAGTGCTTGATAATGTTGGAGGGAAAGAGGCCTATTCTTTTACTGATGGTTTTTCAGGGTATCATCAGACAAGGATTGATCCCGCAGATAGGCATAAGACGACATTTTCTATATAATGGGGGTCATTCCAGTACACAGTAATGCCTTTTGGCCTAAAGAACGCATCTGCCATATTTTCCAGAGCGGTCGTCGCAACATTCAAAGAGTTTATGCATAAGTTTCTCAAAGCCTATTTTGATGATTGGACTGTGTTTGGTCTATTGAAGAACCATTGCACAAACCTCAGAATGATGCTTGAGAAGTGTCGACAGCATCAGATCTCTTTAAATCTAAAGAAGTGTATTTTTTGTGTTCCTTATGGGATTCTACTTGGGCACATTGTTTGTAAGCAAGGATTGATGGTGGATCCTGCGAAGATCGCAATAATTGTGAACTTGCCAACACCAAATTTATTCAAGATGTTGCGCTCTACCTTAGGCCATACTGGATATTACAGGAAGTTCATAAAGGGTTACGTGCAGATAACCACAGCAATGGAAAAGCTACTAAAGAAAGATGCACCATTCATTTGGAACGCGGAATACGAACAGGGTTTTGATACACTAAAAGAAAAGATGGTGATTGCACCAATTCTAGTCTTTCCAGATTGGACGAAGCCATTTCATGTCATGTTAACGCATCATGCATTGCCTTGGGAATTGTATTATCTTAGCCATCTGAAGGAGGTATTGACCACCCTATTGCATTCTCGAGCAGGAAGCTCTCAACAGCAGAAAAAAACTATACTACTACTGAGAGGGAAGGTCTTGCGATGGTATATGCCCTACAGAAATTCAGACATTACTTGCTTGGTGCACACTTCCCGATGTTCACTAACCATTCTACATTGAAATACTTGGTCAATAAGCCAGTGTTAGGGGGATGCATATGCAGATGGCTACTACTATTCTAGGAATATGACTTTGAGATTATTGTTAAGCCAGGTAGACTAAACTAGGGACCTGATCATCTGTCAAGGATTGAGTCAGGAGAAGAGCTGAAAAACATTGAAGATAGTCTACCTGATGCACATCTATTTTCTATACAGGTTTCCAATGATTATTATAAGGATATCATTAATTTTCTGACAACAGGGATGGCACCGCAGGAATTATCTGTCCAGCAAAAGAAGCAGCTAGTGGTGCACTCTGCAGACTTCACTATAATTGCAGGTCAGTTATACAAACTCAGCCCAGATGAAGTCCTGTGTAGATGCGTACTATATCATGAGAAACCGTTTATTCTTGCAGACGCGCATTCAGGGATCGCGGGAGGTCACTATGCAAGAAGGGCTACCGCATAGAAGATATTGCGCGTAGGGCTATGGTGGCCCACGATCCATAAAGATTCCAAAGAACATTGCAAAAACTGTGATGTCTGTCAGAGGATAGGGAAACCTTTGCGAAGAGATGAGATGCCATCAAACCCACAGTTGACCTTGCAGGTGTTTGAGAAATGCGCAATTGATTTTGTGGGTCCTATAAACCCACCAGGAAAAAGAACTGGTGTGAGGTATATTATTTCTGCTACTGATTACCTCACCAGATGGCCGAAAGCAAAGCCAGTAAAGGACTGTAGCGCTAGTACTGCTACGTAGTTCATTTTTGAAGAAATATTGTCAAGATTTGGCTGTCCGAAGATTTTGATGAGTTACCAAGGTACTCACTTTTTGAACAAGACCATTGAGGCACTTATAGAGGAATTCCACATTCGTCATCAGTGCAATACTCCATATCATCCACAGGCGAATGGCACTGTTGAGGATTTCAATAAAATACAGGAGAATGAACTCACTAAGGTCTGCAACGTAAATAGAGATGATTGGGATCTGTGCGTCTCCTCTGTGTTATGGGCATACAGGACTACATGCAAGAAATTTACATGACATACACCTTTTTAGTTGGCTTATGGGAAGGAAGCTATAATTCCAATGGAATATATTGTCCCTAGTTTGCGGATTGCTGCATTCACAGGGATGGCAGACTGCGCAGCATTAGAATAAAGGTTGCTACACCTCGTTGGGTTGCAGGAAGATCGCTTCATTGCCGGCTTCCATTAGCAAGCTCAGAAAGACCGTGAGAAAGCATGGCATGATAGCCATATAAAGAGAAAGTGCTTTCAGATAGGTGACCTACTCCTCCTATATGATAGCAATTTCACAAAGTTTCCCGGTAAATTTAAGATGCATTGGCTTGGTCCATATACTGTGATACATGTTACTAACACTGGTGCATTTTAGTTAGCCAATTTAGCTGGCGATACCCTACCAACTTTGATAAATGGAAGAAGACTAAAGTTGTATCATGATAGTCTTGCTTCGCAGAATCCTGAGTAACAAGTAGAGGAAGAAATTTCTAAGTGTCAAGTACAGTTGAAATTGGACACTAGAAATGCAAAGGAATCTGTACATGTTCGATAAGTGGAACAATGTGTGTACCGCACAGCACTACTGAAGTTGCACGGAAGGAAAACAAAATTGAAACCGCGTAGTTTAAAAATTTTGGCACTGCGAAGTAACTGCAAAGGATCGTAGATGGCTTGCTGTGCAACTCGGCGAAAGACTCCGAAAAATAGCCGTTACAAAACGTTTTGAGAAAAATAGTCGTTATATGGCTGTTGCAATGAACCGCTTCAGCATTTAACGAAAAGATAGTCATTCTGAACACATTGATGACGGAAGGGACTGAAGGATTCACTCAAATTCTCCAATGGACACTACATTAAATGCCATCTAGTCATTGGAAAGCACGAGGAGGACCCAGCTGTGCCTATAAATAACACTGCATAAGGACTCGCGGGCGTTACCAGACACTTAGAATTTTCATGCGTTCACTCCTATGTAAGCAATCCTTAGTCATATCTCAGAAATAGTTTCCTACTCTTGCTAGTGAATGTCCAAATCACTAGATAGAGAAGAAGAGCTTACACTTCAAGAAGTAATCCGAATCTTTCAGCACGGAGGAATTGCAGAGTTAATGAAAACCCCTGCCAAGAAGACTATACTCGAACCGGTCAAGCGTCCAGAAAATCACCTTGCCATAATCCAATCATGCAGGACAAAGGGAAAGACATAACTGGATCACGAAGCAAGACTCCAAAGACAGGCCAGATGGCGCCGAGATCGTCGATCTTTTAGAAGGAACCCTTGAAGTTGAGACCGGAGTATATATCACTAAGGTAATTGGATGCCCCAGTCTTTAACTTGGCCAAGAATGCTAGATATGCAATCCCATTGTCACTGATTTCAAAACATGTAGAGGTTACCAAGAACCTACTCGGAAAGATCACAGACTGTAAGTGGGAAGACTTTGACCTCCTAGGTGTGCAAAAGGAAGAGCCCCACGTGCCTAAGTACCCGTAGTTCTAGCCTAACTAGTATATTCTCTGGAAAAGGATGCCAAGGGAACTTTTAACTTGGTTGCTGAAAGCTGGCTGACACCCGTCGTTCAGTTAGGACTGCTGAACTTTTTAAGGTTGCCACATTTTGATCGATCACCAGAATTGAATGTGGTGGTTCACACACTGATGGCGTGAATCCACCAGGGATATCTGTGGCTCGACAGAAATGTCGATGTAAACATTGATTTAATCCACCACATCACAGGGTTAAGCAACCGTGGTAAGGGTCCCAAGCAATTCTTCCAGGGGAAGAATAAGGAAAAAGAGGCGGTCGAAAAGTTGAAGAAAACTCATGCATTGGTGAAAGGGAAAATAGGTTTTCCCACATAAGAAATTGAAGACAAAGCGACAAGATTTTTCACCCAGCTGCTCGCAAGAAAAATCATCAGAATAGCTAGGCCTCCGGAGGTTCCTGCGGGTGTAATACTACTCGGTGCTGCAGTGACTGAAGAGACCCAATTCAATTGGTGTCAGCACCTTCTCAATGACTTCCTGGATGAACTCAATGATACCCAGGAGAATGGCGGACAGTTCCACTTTACATGGTTGATCATCCTCATCGCCTTTTCTGGATGGAAGGACCCAAACGACTATGTGGATGTCATTACAGAAAGAAACGATCCTAGAGGGTTCCGCTATGCCAACCTCTGGGAAAACATCAAAGCAGAACAATAGTACACGACAACTGAAGTTTTCTATCAGTATTACACTCAGTTGCGCGACGTGATCACCCATACAGCCCGCATCACAAAGCAGGTAACGTTGAAGTACATTCACGTTATTGATTTTTAGTCTGACATGCGGTGTATCTTTATTTCACTCAAAGCAAGAATGAAGAAGCCAGAATGGTACGTAGGTAACTACCATATATATGAGGAGGACATTGAAATCCTCATGAGGACTGGCTAGCCGACTTCCGTGTTGAAGTCATGGATGTTGAGACAGACTCTGAAGAAGATGATCCAATCCCGTTGTCATGCCCGATCGTTGAAGAAACAGGAAAGCAAAAAGAACATGAGACCTCATAGAAGCCGAAGGCGCAGAAGAAGATGAAGTCCAAAAAGACTCAATCTGAGACAGTGGTGAACGAAGATGACTTTGAGATGATAGCAGAAAATGTCTCAGAACAAATGTAGGAGCTCATGGCTGACAAAGACAAAAAGGACAAGGTCATTCAGGATGACCTACAAAAGACTAGGCTCGCACTGCAAGGTCTCATGAAGAAAATGGACGATGTCCAAAAGAGCCTAACCTTGCCGCATGAAGCAGGAGATGAAGGGAGGTCGGTAGAAACCTCGCAGCAAACACCACCGCAACTAGTAATAACGTTGCCTTCTAAGACCAGGGTTGTCCATTTGGACCCATTGGCTATTTCATTACCAATGACAAAACAGATCATCCTGGACACAAAGTGAGTCGAGCAGGTAGAGCTCGACTTGGGAAAGATTCCTTTTCTTTGCTTACACTTTATGCACACTTAGATCATCGATGAGATACATGAAAGAATAGTAGATTCCATGAAGTCACAAGCGGAGCTGCACGCAGCAGACAGGCAGCTTGAGTTGGGCGCAAAAATGCAGCTACATGATGAACAAGACCGTCGACAACAATTGGAGACTACCATATCTACTATTGCCCAAGATATTGAAGGTCTAGAACTCTAGGATGATCCTGTTGACAGAGTTATGAGGATCAAAGAAAAGGTGAGATCTTTGAAGGAGGAGATGCAAGATAAGGACATCCTCTATGAGGCCGAGCTTGAAGCCTTGAAGGAAAAATTGAATACGCAGACATCATTAACTGAGCAACAGTTAAGAGAGCAAGCAGTGAGTGCCACCACGCAGAGCATAACGAGTGAGATGGCTAAGTGCCAATATCTCTTGGAAAAGGTTTCAAAGGAATTCGTTGCCCTTGAGGAGGATCAAGGGCTACTGCAGGTGAAGACCGCGGTAAAAGAAGAGTAGACCGCACTAGAAAAGTTGGACGCAGAGATCAAGGCTCTGCCACCAAGGGAGAGGCTACCGAGGTATAAGGAGATATCAGGATTGAAGAAGGAAGTCCATGCATTAAGAGAAAAAGAGACTAAGATGGATAATCAGTTGCAGCAACTCCTGAAGGATGCCATGGGGGTGTCGCAGCAGATAGAAGACAAGTTGAAGGAACTGCGCGACAACAAGGAGAAGGTACAAGGACAGATTGGAGAAGAGATAACTCCAAATTAGTTCCACCGGTCGTGGAGCAGAGAGAGACGACCAAAGCAGCAAGTGGCTCGGGGACAAGCCACATGTAAGTGTTAAGGGCATGTTGGGCCCAAGTGGGGACAAAGTTTTGGTAACACTTTTGATAAACAGGAAAAGCTGAGCTGAGCCTAGCTCAGAAAAAGATGTAATTTTGTCCAAGTGTTGAGGGTGCTGCGAAGTTGTGCGCAACATCCAAATTTTGGAAGTACCGCGAATACTAGTGCTACGAGGAAGCAGTGCTGCGAAGCAGTCAGGCCACGTGGAGCCAACAAAGAGGAGTGCTGGACAAGGATCAGGTGCAGGTACTAGATGGACCAGTAGTGGTCTAATTTTGGAAAGATGCTCTAGGAGTGCCGAGTGGTGGGCACAAGCAAATCAGGAAGTCGGCCAATGCACAAGTTTGTTAAGGAAAGGACATCTCAGGGAAAGCGATGGCTTGGCATGCCTAGTGGGAGAGACCATTAGAGATGAATGGTTCAGTGAAAGTGACCTGTTGGCACGCGTGCGGTAGGAAGGCCGATAGCAACAGAATGAATATGTGGAGAACCGCCACAATGAAGCAGACGCTACAAGATGCCAGCAAGCCGGTTTAGGGAAACCAACACAATTTTGTAAACCCTAAGGGTTTTTGGGTTTAGGTATTCGACATTGTAAAGACATGACCTTCGGGAATGGTCTATTTAAGGAGACAATTTTTTATGGGATGGGGTTATGTTTTGTTGTTACATTTTTGGGTTCTGGATGTTGTATTGTAAAATCTCTTTTGAGTTGAGAAGATTGTAAAGGTTCTGCAGCTGTGTACACAGAGACTTGTCTGAGAGGAAGGAGAGTCTGTAGCTAAGTCCGCAGACTAAGAATGGTTGTCCCCATCCCTTTTAAAGATATATATATTACCAACCGTTCTTGTGGATGTAGCTTCCCATCCGGGGGAGTGAACCGCGTTAAATATTGTGTTGTGCGATGGTGTTTTATGGATGAATGCTTATCTGTGTTTTCTGTAAATGAACATCTAGATGTTTCCTTGCATGCTATTATGAGAGAACTGTTGTATGCATTTTCCATCAGAAGAGGTATGGAGATGATATGTTAAGTTCTGCATGAATAGATGAATGGTGAACATTTAGCTTATGTTTGAGAACAGTGAATCAGTTAGTTGGTTAAGTGTTAAGATATCACTTAAGTACTTCTTTATGCACAATAGAACAATGCATAACAATTAGATTGTATCAATAGAATATGCTCAAAGCGTAACCATACCAAGTGGGTGAACGAATAGTAGATGGATAATTGGCTAAGTAGTTGAATGAGTGGATGAGTGATACTCATGTCAGTGCCTTAAGCTTTTCCGAACACCTCAAGTATAAGCTGAATGGTATTGTTCGTAGTCCCAGTAGAAGTCCCGTAGTAGAAGCACATAGTGGTGCGGACCGCAGCGTTGTCCATTGTTGTGCAGTCTCCCCTCGCAGCGTATACCCCCTATTGTGCTACGCAGTACGTCCGTCCACGCAGCTCGTCACTTATTGTGGAAACCTGATTCCACAGTAACTCATAGATACACCTCGGGTGAGACCTCAACCTACTTGCAGGTTGTTGCCAAAAGGGTCGATGCGAAGGGGTTTTGTTGGTCAAAGAGAAACTGCGAAGAACCTGGGTCTTATAGAAAACCTCTAGGTCAATTATAGCCAACACTACCAGAAATAAACTAAATTCCCAATGCAATGCTATATAAATGAAAATGCTAAGATATGGAGAATAAAACCAACCTTCAACCGGATGTTTGAAGTAGATCCCTGTTGAGCTTTAAATATCTACACTTGACCCTACAGATTAGTCTCAACAAGAGATACAAGCAAGTGCATATAATATGTGAAATACATTAGCATAATCAATAACATGGTCCATGATATCATAAGCGAATGAAACCCAATGTAATTTAAACAACATTCATAACATCAATTGGATGAGAAAATGAGTATTTCCATTAATAATAACAAGAAGTACATGATACAACCTCTTGTTGGAAACCAATCTGAACCAAGAACTAGGTATCTCCACTTGTGCCTCCACCACTTAAATCCCCCATGCAATGGCAAATTCAAACTATGAAAGGAGTTTGGGAGGTGAACATAAGAATTTTACAACAGCAAGGATCAATGAGTGTAGACTCAAGTCACGGCAAAAATACACTAGAGTTATGTTGCTCTCTCTTTCTCCTCCCTTCCATACACCATAAGAGCTCAATATATATCCTTCCAAAGGTAAGTGAAAGGTCGAATCGATTCGTTTCAGGGTATATGGAGGGTCAAAGGTCACCCTAAGACCTCTTTTTGGGAGTAAAAATAGAGTTTTTACTATTTTGTACCATGTAACTCGATGTATGCAGGCTAATTAGGTTCAGCCTGTGTGTATGCTGGCTATAATGGAACAAGAAGCATACAGGAACAAAAATAGGGAAATTTGGTTCTTGAAAGGAAAATAATGGATCTGAGTCAATACAATGGATACTGAAGGCCAATAAATGATGATGCTCATAAGGTGGAAAAATACGCTATAACAGGTGCCCCCTAATGTGTGAGGTCAAAGAAGATAGTACGATGGCTGAAATACATTATAAATCTCAGAAGTGGAGTGATGGAGATAGAACTGGAAGGAGTAACTCACTCATCATAATAAAATGATATCTCTGAATACATGTCAGTACAATACAACAATCTAATACAATGGCCATGATAGGCAGTATATAGTGAATACATGTCATAGGTGGTCATAGCCATGACCCATACAGTAAGATATGGTCTCCTACTAAAAAGGAAACAACTGGTGCGAATTGGAGGTACAAACTGCTGATGTATGAGAAATGATATCTCATAAGTACAATCCTGATCATGAGCAGCATACTGAATGCTACTAACGTATGGGGTCTTCTACACCAATCATCTATGGTGCAAGTCCCATCAAGTGAATAAAGGTGCTGAAGTCGAACCTGAAGTGACATCGTCTGATTACCAGTCAATGATGCAAACCGTTAACAAACGCGAGATAACCCACCAATAATGAAAATGGGCATCAAGGAACAGAGTACAATCATCAAAGTGTGAATAGATGTGTTGAGGTTGAACACTGTTGTGGCCACAACAAATCCCATGCTTACCTGAAGCATGAGAGCCCCATTCCTAATAAACACAAAGGTAATTGGGTGAGTTTTCTTATAAATATGAGATTTTGGTCTTTTAACCCTAAGATCCCTTACCCATACTTTTGTCCTGTGTGTTTTCCTTTTCATCTTAAATTTCTAATTGTTTTGGGTTTACAGGAAGCTTCATTTTTTTGAGTATTTTGTCATTTACTTCCACCAACCCGAAACTCGACATCTAGCAAACCCAAAATCTGCAATGTCACATCCCCTTCCATCATTCCAATGCAAGGGAGGGAACATGACTGTAACAAGGGGTGTATAATTTTTCCCAAAATCCATAATGGTAAAAGTTTTGCCATTTAAAATAAAATGCACAACTAATTTACACAACGGAATTAAACATAATAACACACGGCTAGAATGGAATGCATCAGCATATTTAACCCAGGAAAATGATGGATCATTCACACATGGAACCAATCCCATTCTCGTGCCATTCACAGATTTCATATCAATTTCATTTACATGAATAATTACCATTCTGAATTAACACATTACAGAACACAAAATGCACAAAATGTAAATCACAAAAAACACTTATCCTGAAGATGAAGTTGTCCAAACAACTGGCTATGTGAGAGCAACATTCCACCCAACCATAAATATCTATCCATCTTGCATTCCTTCAGCTGATAGATCACCCCCGAGCTGGGTTGTGTATCGACTAAGGAGGAACTAGCTGGGCTCACTCACAGCCAGGATTTCACTCAATAACTATGCTAAGCCAACACACAGTTGGGTTTGTCAAGCATATGAAAGACAAAGGAGGGAAATGTTAAGCCAGTGAGCTCAACCACAGAGCTACAGGAATCTCAAATGAATTCAACAGTCAAGGCACCCACATTACCTACCACACCCAACACAAGGAAGGTCCCCTTCTCTGTTGCACAGTCCCTTAAGCGTCCCTTCCCTCCAGTTCTCTTCAAGGTGGGAATAGAAAGGTCTAGCTGCTAATCCTTGAGATTCTTGTGAAATTGCCCACATAAGATCCAAAGAGATGATGTAAACCTCACTATGAAAGAATTTAGGAAGAAGAGAGAAGCAATAGAACATAGATCCAATAGAGGCAGAATAATTACACACATTACATTAATCAGAATAGTAACCAGGTAAATATACAATGCTGAGCATGAGGATTCGAATTCACTAGGTGTAATTCGAATTGTCCTTCATGCACAGATCCATAATCAGTGGAGAGTCATCAGTGCCAAACTAGGAGTCTATCTCATCATCGGTGAAGTCATCAATGCACAAGTAGTGATCAAACGGGAGTCAAACTGAGTCTAACTGAGTGTGGTTGGTGTAACTGGCACATGGAAGCACTGATATAGTGAAGGAGACTCAGTGGGGGCGCTCATGGAGCTAACTGGAGTCAAAACAGTCTATCTAGTCACACTGGAGGTCCAAAAGAGTGATAAGGTCAGTTAGGAGTCAGTTAATCCTTAAATCAAGGAAGAACTGAAGATAACTGAACTAAACTGGACTGGTAGGTGAAGAAAGGCGCCCTTATCATGCAATAACTGAAAAGAGGGCGCACTAAGCTCTAGGAGAGCTAAGACTGATCCGAGAGAAGCTCCTGGGGCTAGTTTGGCAAGGGCTAGGTGCTGGTGCTGCAAACCCTAATTGCATGCAAACCCTAATTGCATGCAAAACCCTAATTGCATGCAAAACCCTAATTTTGCATGCAGGACTGAAAATGTCAGAAATGTTAGAAGGACTAGGATGGAGTATAGGAATATCCTAACACCCCCCCTTAATCCATCCTGGGCCCTGGTAACTAGGACCAAAGGTCACCCATACAATCAATGAAATGATAAAAAGAATACTGCCTCAATTTTTCTTTTTCTTTTTTTTTTTGTGTTTTTATATTTTTGAATAACTCAAGGAGCCATTACTCTAAGCAGAAAAGAAGCAAGCTTTCATCAGTGAAAACTTTGCAAAGAGACTTGGTAAGATAATCCTCTGTAAAGTGCGAATGCAAGTGCTAGAGAATGTGTTGAATGTAGCAAGTCTTTCAGGAACCTTTTCTGTCACTGGAGCGAATGTATCATGATGAGTTTTCCCAAGGAATGGAAGAGTAAACCCCATCATCATGCTGAATCTCTCATGGAGAGGTGGATGGCATAATGCAAGGTTAGCATGCTGCTGAAGTCTAGTAGTTCTGTAAGCAAATACATCATCAACTGTGTTCTTAGTAGTAGCAAGGACTGTGTGAGAACATGTTTCTCTTGAATCTGGACTAAGAATAGGTGTTGGTTCTGAATCTTCTTGAACTATGATCTCAACATCAAAATCTTGATCTTCTTCCTCACTAGAATAGGAGTCACTGGAAGAGAAGTCACTGTGATCCTCATCAGAATCTGAAGGGATAGTTGGAGAGAATGGCATGAAGTGGGAGAACTCATATGCCTTTGAGGCATGATTAGCAATCCCATTCGCTATAACCTTTCCAGTGGAGATTTCTGTAATCTCTACTGTGTCTGGACCAAAAATCACTTGTTTTGGAGATCCTGTATGAGTCATTTGATATACTGATAACAAATTAGCTGTAAGAGAAGGAACAAATAAGACATTTTTGAACTTACCATGCTCCATATGAACTGTACCCAAACCTTTGGCAGAAATCTGAGAGTTGTCTCCCATGTGAATGGTAGGCCCATCTTGGAGATCCAAAGAGGAGAAGGATTCTTCTTGTGCCATCATGTGGTTGGAAGCTCCAGAATCTATGAGGAGAGCTTTTGTCTTTGAAAAAACCAGCCATCAATGCATGACAATCATCAGATCCACTTCCAGAATCAGACATCTTTGCTTCTTTTGGAACAACAATTTGGTTTTGTTCAAGAAGCTTGGTTAGAAGATCAATCTTCTTATGCATGCAGGCATGCTCAGGATGGTTTCCTCTCTTGCAATAGGTACAATTTGGTCTCTTTTGTTTGTCATTCTTGGATCTTGAAGGTTTCTTTCCTTTGCCTTTTTGTCCCCCTTTATCATTCGCTCCACTTGATTCACCAGCCAATAGAGCCAGATCTCTGGAGGTTTTGATGGCACCCATTTGAAACAGTTTGTTCTCTTCTTGAGTGAGAGCCTCAATGAAGTTACTTAAGGTGGGAAACTTCCATCCAGGGATGGACATTCGAACAGAATGAAAGGTAGATACAAAGACAGAAAATTGAGATCCAAGTTTGCTCAATATAGAGAGTATCAATTGCTCATCACTTTTAGTGATGCCACATTGCTTGCAATGCAAAACCAAATTCTAAAATTTGGAGAAGAAATCTTGAATGCTCTCGAAATTGCTAGGTTGAAGGGCAACCAATTCATTCTCAAGAATGTAGCCTCTCAGTTCGTCTTGTTTGCCAAAAAGACTCCTCAATTTTATCCATAAATCATATGGAGACTTCAATCCATCAGCATGAAACAATAGATCATCAGAAATATGAAGGCATATGAATCCAAAGGCTTCATCCATTTTGTTTAGGTGCTTGACTCTCTTTTCAGCTTGATGTGGTATGGCATCTTTTTCTTCAACTATTCTAGTAAACCCTCTTGATTGCAAGAGTATTATCATCTTCCTCTTCCATTCGAAATAATTGAAAGGAGTGAGAAGTATAGAAGAAGGATCATTCGAATTGCTCATCTTGGTTGCTTGAACAAGTGCAAAATAGAAGCTACTGAATCTGCTGCTGCAACTGCTGGAACTTCAAAATACCTGCAAAAAACTCTCAAGAATGGAGGTAGAATATACTCTCAAGGCTCTGATACCATGTGAAATTGCCCACATAAGATCCAAAGAGATGATGTAAACCTCACTATGAAAGAATTTAGGAAGAAGAGAGAAGCAATAGAACATAGATCCAATAGAGGCAGAATAATTACACACATTACATTAATCAGAATAGTAACCGGGTAAATATACAATGCTGAGCATGAGGATTCGAATTCACTAGGTGTAATTCGAATTGTCCTTCATGCACAGATCCATAATCAGTGGAGAGTCATCAGTGCCAAACTAGGAGTCTATCTCATCATCGGTGAAGTCATCAATGCACAAGTAGTGATCAACCGGGAGTCAAACTGAGTCTAACTGAGTGTGGTTGGTGTAACTGGCACATGGAAGCACTGATATAGTGAAGGAGACTCAGTGGGGGCGCTCATGGAGCTAACTGGAGTCAAAACAGTCTATCTAGTCACACTGGAGGTCCAAAAGAGTGATAAGGTCAGTTAGGAGTCAGTTAATCCTTAAATCAAGGAAGAACTGAAGATAACTGAACTAAACTGGACTGGTAGGTGAAGAAAGGCGCCCTTATCATGCAATAACTGAAAAGAGGGCGCACTAAGCTCTAGGAGAGCTAAGACTGATCCGAGAGAAGCTCCTGGGGCTAGTTTGGCAAGGGCTAGGTGCTGGTGCTGCAAACCCTAATTGCATGCAAACCCTAATTGCATGCAAAACCCTAATTGCATGCAAAACCCTAATTTTGCATGCAGGACTGAAAATGTCAGAAATGTTAGAAGGACTAGGATGGAGTATAGGAATATCCTAACAATTCTATCCTTCACTGGGTTTATCAAGCAAACCCAACCTCTGCTCAGTCATTCACAATTGGATTTCTCACAATTCTGTTCATCAAATAACTCAATCCCGTCACTGGTTTTCTGGGCTATAAAAACTGGGTTTTCCAATGGATTTCGGGGTATCAAATCCTCTCAAATTCACCCCAAGGTTCATATCTATGGATCCCCCATTGGATTTTACTGTCCAATACCAAATCTGGGTGTTTTTATCTCTTCAAAAAGTGGGTTCTTGCAAAGTTGCGATTTCTGGTTTTTCTCCCTGCTGGCAATTCGTTTTTGGATGAAAAATGATGTTGGTAACTTCCACAATGGAGTGGGGATGAGGAAGAAGCAACTCCCATGAGGTATAATGACTTGTGGTACAAGAAAATAGAGCCCATACCTGCAAATACGAATTTTTGGGCTGCCCATGCTCCATTGAAGCCATGGACTAAAATCTTCAACTACTTTCTTACAACAGAAGTAAATGTCATCAAGGAAAGTCAAATGGGTTCTCCCAATGACATTTGGCAGTTTATGGCTCAATCCCACAACCCCCTCACCACTCCCTAGTGGATACACATGGTCCCTTCTCATTCGTTGCTCCCATAGCCAGCTTTTGTTATTTTATTGCAATATTAAATATTTACATCAATTTACAATATCCCATGGCTTAATAGCACATGAGTAACAAAATGTCAAATGCTTGTCCATTTTAAATAAAATATGAACATACACTAGCGGGGCCTTGACCTTGAGCTCCATGCTAGGGAAACATACATCGTATGTATACAATATTTACATAAAAGCCAATAAACAATAAGGGTCAGAAATTGGGGTATTACATTCTCCTCCCCCTTAGAACAACATCGTCCTCGGTGTTCTCAAAACTGAACAAAAATGGGAATGCCTCTCTCATGGCATCCTCCAGCTCCCATGTAACCTCATCGGGGCTCCCATTGGACCTTTACCTACCCGATGGCTCTGTTCCAAAGCAAAGTGACCTTCTTGTCGAGAATGTGCATAGTCTCTACTTGGAACTCTCCCTCGGGTTCCACCTGTATCACATTCCAATCAATCATATGATTAGGATCATGTACATACTTCTTAAGAAAAGATACATGGAAAACATTATGAGCTCTTATTTTAGCAAGAAATGCAAGTCTATATGCAACTGGCCCTATCCTATCAAGGACTTCAAATGGCCCACAATATCTTGGTGACAACTTGGCACAGCTACCAACTTGAGGAAACTCTTCCTCGGTTTCACTCTGAAATAAACATGATCCCCAATCTGAAATTCCTCATGCACTCTTTTCAAGTCTGGATAACTCTTTTGCCTGTCCTAAGCTGCCTTTAAATTTTGTCTGATCTTAACAACTTCCTATTCCATTTCCTTGATTTCATTTTTCAACTTACGATTTTTGTCATCCCGAAACCCGCAACCCGACAGTTGCGGGTTGCAGGTTTTCTTTGTTAATAATATCATAAATATTTTTCCCAAAACCCGAAACCCGCAATTGCGGCTTTCGTCTTTCGGGATTTCTTTCTAGCTTTGATTTTGTTGCATGTTCCTGAAACCCGCAACCCGACACTTTCGGGTTGCGGCTTTCAGAAAAAGTTTTTCGATTGCGATTTTGTTTCTCATTCTCAAAACCCGCAACCCGACACTTTTGGGTTTCGGCTTTCGGGAATTCTTTTTCCCTTTTGGTTTTTCTTGCAATCCCGAAACCCGCAACCCGACACTTTCGGGTTTTGGGTTTTGGGTTTTGGGTTTCGGGATTCTTAAATTAACTTTTGAAATAAGTATGAACCTGATCCCGCATCCCGCTATGGTTCATCTCGGCTGTCCATTCGTCTTGATCTTACAGTCATGTTTTAATCTGGAAAATATAAATAAGTAGGGTTTTCTATTTTTATTTCATCATTTTTACTGTTCGGAATTGCCCCGTTGCTTGGATTTTACTACGGATTCCTGTTAAGGTGTCGATTTTTACCAATTCTTCAGTTATTTCAGGTAAGTTTGTTGTCATCTTTCTATTTTTGGTTTTCCAATTCTGCTATTTTGGATTGAATTTTGATTTTGATTTCTTTATTTATCATAAATTGCAAGCTTTTCACCGTGTCAAAAAACACACGATCCAAAATGGCGCACATAGATCTCTTGGTCAAGGACCCTAATTTCGGCATCCTCTCGGATACCAGTGAGAAGGTCACTAAAACATACCAGGT
Source organism: Larix kaempferi (assembly GCA_027924585.1). Classification (NCBI taxonomy): domain Eukaryota; kingdom Viridiplantae; phylum Streptophyta; class Pinopsida; order Pinales; family Pinaceae; genus Larix; species Larix kaempferi. The sequence goes on from BSBM01001383.1 coordinate 4,080,650, forward strand.
GGATTGGTCTAAAATTTATGCTATATTTGACAACGACGACTTTTCCCACATTGATAATGATAAACCTATGTATGAGAGGATTAGGGATTCCAAAATTCACGCCATTGTTGCACGTCCCACTATCCTACCTTACACTGATGTAGTAAAGTGGATGATTGAAAATGTCAGTGTCAAAGACCGGTGTTTCAATGATAGCACCGGTGTTCAATTGACACATTTTTTCCTAGAGGTCTTCGTTCGAGCCTTTTCTCTTAAACCCCCTAAACAAACCCTTTCTTCTGAATTTGTTCAGTACTCAAAGACCCGACATAATTTCGCTCACATGATAAACTCATGGATGGTCAAGCCCAATGTTTTTGTGCCTTAGGCTGACAACCTCTATCCCATTATCTGGTTCAGGGAACCCTACTCTCTGATGGAAGCCATGCTTTGTAGGCTTTTTGGTCTTCCCAACTATTCTCTTTTCAAATTTGAATGGGCACCTATAGCACACCATGTGTTAACCACCGGTGAGTCCTTCCCATGGGAATCCATCCTGTTGTTAGAATTGAAGAATGCAATAGAGAATTATTAGAAGGCTCCTGCTCACAAGAAGACACAATTCTTCTTTTCCGCATATGTCCTTGATTTCTTCTGTGCAGAGTTCCAGTATCCTAACTTAGGTTGGAGTTGGACCCATACAGACCCCCCTGTACACATTTACCACTCAACATTGTAGGAAGGAAATTTTGTGCCTTTATTGTATGATATCTGTGATAGCTTTGTGGGTACCATCTATTTTAAGATTTCTAGGCAGGAGGCACGTGCATTTTCATAAGATGTCAAAGCCTTCATTAATACCATAGATGATTGGTATGTGTTCGAGTACTTCTCATACATTAGAATTTGGGGAAGTGATACACTGCACCTTCTACCTAGAATAGCCCCAGGCAAGCTAGTTCTTTAGGAGGTTTCATTCTAAACAGGGACTGATGGCATGTATAAGAAACTCACAGGTCCCAGGAAGAAAGGTTGGCCTAATTTTTCTCTCAACCTTGGCCAGCTGGTTATCCCTACCTCAAATTGGGCTACGGTCCTCGGTGATCAAATAGCTGCCTTGAGATTGGGCACTGCTGAGAAGAGGAAACATGACCCCAAAAAATTCATGGATGCACACTTCAAACAGATACATGTAAAGATGGACTATGCACATGAGGTTCACCCAGATGATTTTATATACCAAGGGGTGGATACATTTTCTCAAGTCCTTTCCAGAGCCAAAGGCTCACAGGAACAACATGATATTTTGAAATACCAGAATGAGCTGAAAGTTAGAGTTTTGAGCTACAAGGCTATGCAGTTGAACTTAATTGAACAAGCAAGGAAAGACAGAGAGGGACAAGAAGCCCAGAAAGCTAATGCTCCTTTAATGGTAACATATCTTGATGGGGATAAAGGTAAAACTCCTCTACTGGAACCTCCACAAGAGAAAATTGTTGAAATAGTTAAAGTGTTATTACAGACATGTTAACACCCAAAAAGTGCTCACCAACTCATTCCCTTATTCACATAACCCATTTGTCCACGTTTTCCACCATTTGAGCCTCTATAATGATCAAAAGGTCACCAAAAAGACCATAATACACCTTTTTCCCCTCAAAATATATGTTTTTCCTCAAAAAACACAAAAAACCCTCAAAAAGGGTCCAAAATTCCCCAAAAATGTTAAAAGGGAATAAAATATAAAAAATATTCAAAAAAAGGGAAAAATAGACCTAAACCATGTTGGTTAATACCATTGGTTTCCTTAAAACCACAATGGTATTCTCCATCACCAAAAACTATAAAAAGGTGATAGGGGCTCCTCACTTTCCATCCACATTTCATCATATCCTTATGCTGCCAAATTCCTTTTGAGAGCCATTGCCTCCCATTTCGAGTTTGAAGATCCCCATTGAAGCATTGGAGAATAAGAGACCATTGGAAATTGGAGCTTCTCAACCTTGGAGTTGCTCAACATTTATCATCCTCACCATTTGAGGTAATACAAAATCAATTATTTGTTAAATTTCTTATTCTTTCCATAGATCTCATTGTTTATGTTATTAAATTCAGTTTTCTATTTCGTTTGCACATGTTAATGTTAAATTAAGTTACATTAGATTTTATATACTTTTATTGAGACTATTGCTGCTAGTTAGTAGGTGCATCCTTGCACATGCTTGGTTGAAAAAACAAACAACAAGATAGCTCAGAATTTCAAGCAAGAGATAAGACAGTTGTCATCAGTGATTAATACTCAATTGCTAGAACCTCCTCGGCCTTCTATCAAAATTCAACTTCCTACTACAGAGACTCATGAAGATGATGACCTAGTCATGACTGGAGCTAATCCAGCAAAAATGCAGAAAGTTCTGGTTCCTAAATCATAGGTATCCACAGTCAACATAATTGATTGTGATGAAGAAGTTGTGCCTCATCCACCAATACAAGTGACAGAAGAAGTCATTGACGATTCTAAGATTGTCACTAAGGTTCTAGATAGTATTGACATGGATCATTCTTTTCCAGATCAATCAATATTGGAATTTAATGCTGCCCTAGGCATTGCATCTTCAGCAGTTTTCCTACCATTTGTCCAACCAACCTCCACTGCACCTTTAGGAGTGACACTTGCATTTTCCTTGTCTCAGGTATTTAACACTCTCGCTGATAACATCCCTTCATTTCCAGAACACCTAGTCCCTTTTTCTATTTCATCATCCATGGTTGCAGAAGTCCACTCTTTGACTGCCCCTCTACAGTCACCCATAATTAACTTATTTTCAACTACTGCGGATGAATCTTCCAAGGTTTCCCCTCCATCATCACCCACCAAGAATGATAAGCAATTGCCACTTCCAGGAGCCAATGTTGACAACAAAGTTCCATTTTCTGAAGCTTTTGTCTCAGTACCTTCACCAATCAGGGTCTTATCAGTCACCGAAGTCACTTCCATACCTCATGTTATCCCTCAAGTCACTTTGCCTATGCCTGATATAGTAGTCATCCATACACCCCCTTTGGTTGCAACAATAAGTGTTGCTTCTACCTCTGTAGGGGAAGTGACTCAGTATGCAGATCAGGATGTAGTTCCCCTTGGTGACTACTTCTACAGCCATGATGATAAGGCAGTGATAAGAAGAACCAGGAAGAGGAGCAGAGGTCATGGTGTGTTAGAAGAACCTGTCCCAAATCAAGTGATATGGGCTCCAAGGACCAAAAACCCACGACTTGAAGCTGTAGAAACTGCTGCAGCTCTAGGGGCTTTTGCAAGTGCCAATTGGGGTTCAGTTCAAGTTCTGGACAAAGAATTTGACCTGAAGGAGAATGAAATCAGAAGCCTGAAAGCAGAGTTGGCTGAAATCAAGGCACAGCATGTGACTTATGTGGCTGACCTTAGGAAAACTTGGGCAGATAAGGTTCAAGACCTGGAGAAAAGGAATGATACACTTCTCACTGAACTTTGTCTTTTGCAATCTCAACATTCTACAGATGTAGAAAGGATAGCTTCTTTGGAGAAGCAAGTTGAGGATGCAACTGCAAGTGCAGCCTCCCCAAGTGCTTTCAAGTTTTCCTCATGCGATTTTAAGAATCTGGCCCTTAAAGTTAACCAAGAACATCATAAATTGTTGGAGAAGGTTTACCTCACTCTTGATGAGATCAGGGAGAACTTTATTAATATTTCCAAGATGAACACTACTTTAGAATAACAAAAGGCCAAGAGACTACAAGCTTCTAAAGTTGAGGAAGAAATTGGTCAATGGAAGTTGTATATAAAAGATACTCCAGAAGACATCCCGATCCTCAACAGTTTTCAAATGAAGAAGGTGAAAGCCTCTCTAAACACTTGGCTTGATTTTAATGAAACAACTGAGGAAATTATCAATGAGTCTAAAGACCTCTGCACCAGACACTGGTATGCAGTGGAAAATAGTATGGAGGTTTTGAAACTTCCATTTATGGAGCCCATCATGGATGCTTTGCCGCCAAAATGCAAACTTGAGGTGATCGAACATAGGTGTGAAGAGTTTGCACAGAAAATTCGGGATCTCAGTCAATTCAGCATCGACGATGTGGATCGTCTAGTGAGAGAACCAGTCATCGTGGAAGGAAGGATTCGCATTTACCTTCGCACTTGGCACAAGTTGGCTAAACATGACATGGAAAATAATACATGCAATGCTCAGTTATCCTTAGAATCTGTCAATTTCCCCAATATAGATGAGTTGTTAGAGATATATGAGAAATGGAAGGATTTCGTGGATAGATAGTTTGATCTAATTTTGTAATCCCTATTTTGGGAAATCTTTGTCTTTGATTTTGTTGTAAATTCCTATTTAAAGAGAGGGACCTCTCGTAGTTAGGGGTTGGGAATTTTGGCATTGCAAGTCAATAGGAGACCAGACTGGAGATACTATGTTTAGCAGAGCCTTTTGTAATTTCTGTACAAGACCTCTTTTAATACAGTAAAGTTATCTTTTGATCTATCTTCTGTTATTCCTCAAGTTTCTTTGAGAATTATTGATTTTATACTTCAGATTGTCATCTACAGTGCATGATATCTTTGCATATGTTTAAATGTATGGATCTATCGTATTAGTTTCCCTGTATGATTGATTTATGTTGGAAAGTGTTTTATTGAGTTTATTCAGTTTAAATACTTTCTTTATCGATTTCTGCAAGTGATTCATAGCACAATAATCATTGTTAATTTTTCAATTAGCAAAAATGGTTAGAGATTTATCTTGAGCAGGCTTAAGCACTTAAATTATTGTCTCTTAATTTTCATTAATGGATGTTGATTTAAGTTAATAAGTGTAACAACTAAAAGCATTTCTGTGAAATGTTGTAACCTACTTATTCATCACACCTCAGGGTTAATCTGCATAATATCAAGCTTTCCTTTTAGAATAGGACTAACTTAAATTAGTTCCTCTTCTGAAATAGATTAGGTTAGCTTAGTTTTGTCATTTTCACACCCTTGTTCTTCCTTGATTGGAAAAATGACCTAATTGGTCAAATCACCAACTCTTAGAGTGCCAGCGGAGGTCGAATATCTGTGGAGGATTACCATACCAAACAAGTTGGGGATAGAACTTCCCTTGCGCAGGGTCTTTCGAAGCCTTTCAACTTGGGTTTTCTTCCTTTGTTGGGAGCCTTGGAACCATTCCAGCACCTTTGCATCTAACCTACACAACCAAGGCCTCAACAAACACTAAGATGAATTCATCGATCAGGGGACATTGATGTATTCCCAAAACTGTCAATGGGGAGAGAACCTACCACCAATGACTGCAAGCCTCAAGGTACTTGACCGGACTTGTTGTTGCTGCAACACCCCCCCCCAAATTTTGTAAATATTGAGGCCCCTCCTTTATTTTTGAAGAAGTCCCTTGATTTTTTTAAGCTTGTTTGTTCAAACTTTGCAAGTTTTCTTCCTTCTCTTCTTCCAAAATGTTTTTTATTTTTTCTTCTAAAGAAAATTTTATCTTTTCAGCTTTGGTCGCAGTTTTAATGATAAATTTTCCCGACAGTTGCGCATTTCTAAAAAATAAAAGTTGCGACATTTGCGCAAGTTTTATCCTTATTATGGCCGAATGTGGTGTATTAGTTAGCCTTAACTTTGCCAATCAAAAGAAATATTTTAACTCTTCTCCTGATTTCATCACATTGTTTAACTCTAAAATGCCCGCCTTTGCACAAATTTTAGCATTAACTCAACCGCTTCTATGTCGGTTTCTGAACTTTAACTCCGCGTCGATAGTCACATATTTTAGAGCTAAAACACCCGCCTGCTGTGCAAATTTTGGCCTTAAAATTTCCACCCTTTTTTGTGCCTCGCCCTCTTCGTCACACCTTTTGGTAGCAGGATCTATGTCCGAAGTTGCCACCTGTAGCACTATTTTTTACCTTAAAATCGCCGACCCTTGCTTCAATCCTCGGGCACGGTTTTTGATCGTAGGAATTAACCCTAAAATCGTCTCCTATTGCGCATGAGTTAGCATTGTGATAGCTGCCGCGATGCAGCCTAGATTTTGGGTATGTGCGAAAGGTAAGTTGGTGAAGTTTTTATTGCCACCTTGTGCGGATTAATTACCCATTGTGTTGAGCCCCGTGCTCATTAAGACTCCAACTGGCCACGTCGTGGGGATTACATGCTCACATTATATAATTGCATAGAACGGGGTTTTCGTTCATTTCACTATTTCCAAGAAGAGGAAGCATTTTCCATTCGCCATTGGGAGCTTTCAGATTGTCATTCACCTGGGTATGCGCATCAACCACCGAGAGCCATTCCAAGACTGACAAGTAGGTGCTTCTGCATCCCCTTTGCTTTTATATGAAAGGAAACTTTGTCTGAAGCTCATTTTTTCCCTTTTAAAGCTTTTTAGCACTCGAATTTCTCGTTATTTTCGTGTGGTGTAAGAGAACTCCTTTTCCTAATGGGAAAACCTCCCTTAAGGCCGATAAGAGCACGAATTTTTCAGTATTCTCCTGTCGAACCATGACCCAGGAAAGCCGCCTTATGCGCATATACAACTTAGCTTGTTGACCATTGTTTTCTCAATATTATGGGAAAGGCTTCCTCCTGGCATTTGTTTTATTAATAAAAATCCGAGCCTATAAAATTTCCTTATCACAGATTGCTTTAAATCCACTGATAAGGTTACTAGCTTTGTAGCACACATTCTACTCTATAGCGCATGTAGGAAGTTTTGCTAATGCTAGGAAATACCATACTACACTCACTGTTGTGGATAATAAATCATGCTCTCGATGATAAATTATCGCGTTAAGACCACCGAAGATTCGGGGATTCTCCTTATCCCACAAAAATAGCACTTTGCGTAATTATATATTTTTTCAAAAAAAAAGCTAACGCCAGTGAAATAATTGTTTTATTATAAATATGGTCAAATACTGGCTAGCAGCGTTTTGTTCAGTGTCAATTGCATTTTTTACATGGATGTTTTGTTTAAATGCTCTGCCTCGTCGCCATTGTCTTTGAAAGATCATTTTAAATTGAAATCCAACACTATTGCATGCTCAATTTCTGCTTAACACTATAAATCTTAAGATGTGATTTGTTCGCTAGCAACGGTTGCTCGAGAATTTGTTAAACTCCTCATTTTTTCTACCCTCACCATCGTAGGTTTGACATGCATAGGAGGTATTTCAGGAGGAATTATAAGCTTGCAGAATCATATTTGGACGTGGAAATCTTGTTAGACACATCGCTCAAAACCATGTTCAGCGACACACAAGCTGTCACCCGGGGTAGCCCCAAGAAGATCTGCCCCAAAATTTCAATGGGGTGACTTATACAGGTTTACCAGAGATCATAACTACCCTAAAGCATCCCTATAAGAAACCATGGTTTACTCGAACATCAAGAAATCCTGCCTTCACAAGGCAGCGACTCGTCCCGAGCTATTCCCATGCTCAGAGGTCATCAGCTGGATAATTCCTCATGTTAAGAATGATACAAGGTTTATTAATAACAAGACCAGGATGAATCTGGAATCTTTCGCATGTAAGCACATCATGGCTACTTACAAGTTGCCACAAGCGAGGACTTGGATGGATGATGAGTGAATAGTCAAGCAAACCATAGACCCTCTGGAGTCTTCCAGAAAGATGATGATAATTGAAAGACAAATCACGCAAAGAAACACCAATGAATATGAAAGTGCTTTGCTAAGGACTCCTTCTAGACTCATTGCTTTAATGTTGAGTGGGATTTTCGGCATGCCAAATGGAAATGTTTTCAAGCTTGGCTAGGTGCCATTAATGGTCCATGTGGCCATGTCCGGTACAATATTTAATTGGGATGACATAATTTCAGACAATATGGTCTCACATTTAACTGCTGCCCAAGGAGTACTGAGCCAAAAGAAAGTTGATTTCTTCATGTCTTCCTATTTGATGGATTACTTGTTAAGAAAACACTCCTTACCGGATTTGGGTTGCATGTGGAGCAGAAAAGAATTTCCTCTCTTTTTATCCTACCAGCCCACATGGGAAATCAAATACGCGAATTAATACAAGCAAATTTGTGAGAAAATCAGCATGCCCCTATATCATCTCCTTTTTATAGAGGAGTCGAACTTCCTGTCTAAAAACTCCATGCTCATTATTGAAGGGTTTCGGGATTATTACTTCTCCACCGAGGGCACCTATATCCGAATGAGTGGAGGATCTCAACCTCCCTTTCTTTTGCCTCGATATGTCACATATTTTGTAGTACACAAGGAGACTCTGAGACAACTCTTCGGCATTGGTGGAGTCAGCAAGATCCTCACGGAGAGAAAGAAAGGTATTTATCCACTGATGCCCTTCACCATTGGTGCATATAGTCTCTCGAAGGCAAAAGACAGTGAAAAATTTGCTCAGGGCTTAGAGGTTTTTCATTTTGGCACAAATCTCTTTAGGAGACATGATCGTAGTGGCAGGGTTGCTAAGCATTGTCTTAATGTGAAAACTTCATATGATTACACACATCTTTGGGACAAAGAAGAAGATTTTTTCCGAAGTGCTAGGAACTTGATTGAATTGGGGAAATGCTAATGCCATAAAAGTGGAACAAGATCCATCCCTAAGCCTATTGGGTTGATCCAAAAGGAGCAAGAGGAAGTAGCATCTAAATCAAAAGAGCCAAAGAGGAAGGAAAAGGATGAAGAAGAGAGATTCCAAAAGGAGCAAGAATTCAAGCAGCAGCAAGATGCAGAAGCTGCTAGAGTTCAACAGCAGCAAGAAGAAGAAGCTACTAGACTTCATCAGGAGCAAGAAGAAAAGGCTCTAAGAGAGGAAGAAGAAAGAATCTAGCAAGAACAAGATACCAAATTGCAGCAGGAGGAGGATGAAAGAACCAAACAAGAAGAGGCCGAAAGGTTACAAGTAGAGCAAGAAGCAGCAGAGCTAGTAGAGCTGGCAAAGAGACAAGCAAAAGAAGAAGTTGAGAAAGCCGTGGAACAAGGCATGTCTAGCCCACGGGCCATGGACTTGGATCTGGAAACAATGAACCAACTAGGGATAGCTAATGAAGGGGTTGTCACCACTGAGGAGTTAGCACTTACCCCATACAACCCTAGAAAGCAGCGCCAAGTGGCCAACTTGGATTCCGTTTAATTTCATCAAAGGAAGAAGCTTATTATTGACAGATCAGTAAAGGAAATGGAGATTGGACAGGACCAATATAAACTCAGAGTATCAGAAACCACACTTGTCCAAGGGACTGACATTGATTCTGTGTTCACAACATTATGCTCTGTAGTTTCAGCCTAGGCAAGTAAAGACAATGTCTATCGTCTGGTTGATTATGTTAAGAAATATAGGTAGATATGTTTCAAGATAAAAGCTAACAGGAAGAAAGAGGTGTTAGAGGGGAATGAATTAAAGTTGAAGTACAAAGAGCTTGAGGAAGAGAAGAAAGAAACAACTTTGAAAATACGACAGCTCAAGAATGAAAAGAATACACTAGAAATGCAGCTGGCAATCTTAGAAGATGAGCAAAAGGAATTAAAGGATCGCATAACAGAATTTGAAAATCATGAGGCCAACAGTGTTCAGCAAATTGATTTCTTCAAGCCTCAGTTTGAAAGACTGACACAAAAAAAGTAGAACCGTTAGAACAACTCAAGGAGGTAACTGAAAAGAAGCAGGATATGTCTAAATTTTACAAACAAGCCTGCGACATGCAAGAAAAGACTCATCAATTGCTAGTATTGATTTCTGAAGAGGTCTACAGGATGAAGGAAATGATAACAAGAATGACAGCCATTGACGTTGAGGCGCTAAAGATGAAGAATAAGTAGTCGTTGCATGTAGTAGAAATAAAGGAACAACTTGAATGGAGGAAAGGGAGATCTGGATTCCCCTCAAACCTACGTGCTAAAACCGATGAGGAATTGGACATAGATATAGGATTCCTCGAGTTTTGAAAAGATTGTGGGGCCAAGTTAAGCCTAGAGATCCGGAAAACCGTCAAAAAATGCCACACTTTCTACTCCAAAATCTGGGAAACCCACAATAAGTGTCACATGGCTTTACCTCAGACCATTTATGAGTTTCCTGAGAGAGAGCAGCAGCTAGTAGAATTGCAAGGTAACTTGAATGCAGAATTAGACTATCTTAAGAAGATAGAGGAGATAACCTTGGAGGACCTCCACCAATTCATTGGTCTGACCGTTGTCCATGCTTATTTCCTGGAAGAGATTTCCCAGGTAGTTGTAGCAGGGGCAGCAAGTGTCAAATTAGATTTACGCAAACATGAAATAGCACTAAAAGTGACAATATCTGCGCGGGGAAAGACCATCCTGAGAGAGATTATCCATTGGGCCAGTTACATAGAAGAGTTGGACAAATCAACAAAAGCAAGTGGTCCTGTCAAAGAGAAAAAATAAGTAGAGGAAGAAAAATAAAATGAAGCGACCGGGCCATCTGGAGCTTAATTTGTTTTATTATAATTTTGAAAAAAGACAGCTGGAAATTTGTTTATTGTATAAATATGTTAAAAGACAGCTGGAAATGCTTTTGTCTCTTTAGGCACTAGAGGACAAAATTTTGTTTTCCCCTAGGGTTAGGTTTTGAGAAGAGACAAGTTTTGTATAGTCTATAAATAGAAGAATAGAAGAGATAGAAAGGAATTTTGGCAGGTGAAAGGATAGACTTATGCTGTACGTGAACTATTTTACTGCATCAATAAAGAAAGTTCATTTTTTCCTAATGGAAGCCTGCATGGAGTTTTGTTATGGGAATTTTTGAATGACTATCCAAATTACTCTGTAGTATTCACACATTTGTTGTCAGATTGTTCTTAACCATCTGAATTACTTCTTTGCTTTGAATGCTTTCACCCTCTCATGTAAAATTTCTGTGTAAACTGGGTAATAGAATGTTTTTCTCTATCAAGGCTATCTTTGATAATCTTTTAATTTCTGTTGTAAATGGTTCTATTCAATTTAATAGCTATCTGTGAAGTTCTTGGTTGCATTTCCAGTTTATTACTCATCCTTTAAATTTGCTCCTTATGAGGATAGATTAAATTTGTTTAAAACAGTTTTAGATTAGATTTGTTTACAATTTGCATTTAGATTACAATACTTGCATATCATCTTTAAAATAAAATACATAAACAGTAAATTGGGCTGCAACCGGTGTAGAAGAAAGCACATCTTTAAATCTTACACGGTAGCCGGTCCATTAACCAAACAGATTCCCCACACCGAATGGTGAGCGATCTAATTGGGCTTGCTTACCGGGGAGAATCCTTTGCTGATTGATGCTACGATTTTAGGGGCATCAACATGAATCTATGTCTCAATTCCGGAATAAATGAGATGAAGTCGAAGAAATGAAACTCACTAGAAGGAGGGAATTAAGGAATCCCCCATCAACTAGCATGAGGTAACAACTACGTTGAAATATTTGGAAGAAATCGGATGAACGGACTGACTCAATAAGGATGGACGACATGCAATAGTCAAGAGATATGAGAAGTGGCCAACTCTGGTTTCATGAATTTATTTGAACAAGAGCATGAGAAGATGGATAGATTCAAGAAGCATGGACTCAAGTACTAGACGATAATAACACTGTGCGATGCAGGAGGCATCAACAAAGAGCTCCATAATGACTGGAAGCTTAACCAGTCGGTGGAGTAAAATATGAGAAATGAGTACATATCCTAAGGTCCTACTATAGTCTCGACTCATAATGAATGGAGTGGAGTGAATGCTCTGTTCAAAGGAGACACAAAAGCTTCCAACAAAAAGAAGTAAATATTTTCACATCTGGCTTTTTCAGTTTTTTTTATTTATTTTTTTGGTCTTTTTCATATTTGGAAAAGCTTGAAAAAGAATAAAATTGCTTATAGTACAACAAGTGAGCGAACGAGTGTCATATGGAAAGCAAACTAGTCCCAAGTAGTGGAACATACCTATGAACAATGCAAGGAAGCATGTGCAAGATGTGGACACTCGGGGGGGTGTTCCCTCAGGGTAAAGGGTCACCAAATTGCGAAAGAAAAAAGAAAGCTATGCTTGGATCGAAAGGGAAAGTTCTCAGGCACATGGCTAATAACTGATTAAGCAGGAGCTGGCACAAGGCTCACACAGCAAGTAGGATGATGCAATGCAATCACAACTTGATAAAAAAATGGGGGAGTCCTTATGGGAGATGGCCAGCATAAGACAAATTAGAGTATGATTCTTTATCACAAAGTCATGGTGTAACTATGAAGGACTCCCCAATCTAAGGAGAGACAATAGCATGGGCGCAAAAAGGAATAAAAAGGCTCTAACTAGGGCACCCATGGTCGGACAAGCCCTACCGCCAAATAATGACACTTCTATAACAATGTGAAGGCTCCGTGTCGGTTAAAAAGAGGGGTCGCACCTAGGGTTAATGAAAAATGGTTAAAGGTCAAATGCATAATGCAGGCAAAAATGACATCTAACCTATATGATGGGTGTAAAATATACCTACCGTAGGCACGAAACGGTCAACAAATAAACTCTCGTCAGAAAAATATTTTCAAAAATGGTACTCCAGGATGACATATTGGTCCAAAATAGGTTAAAATGGAAAAAACAACTATAGGAAAGTGGGTTTTAAAAACTATAAATAGTAATAAAAAGTTACAATTACTATTCTATTTTCATATTTCACCCAAATTGTATTTTTTGGTTAGTTTTCACCTCAAACTTCAGTTGTTGATTCAAGAAGCTACGGGCATCCATTCCACGATCCATCTGGAGCAGGTTGTTAGGATATTCCTATACTCCATCCTAGTCCCACCAGTATTTTGATCATTTACATTTTCAGTCATGCATGCACCTTTTAGGGTTTGCATGCATTCTAGGGTTTGCATGGATTTTGCATGCATCCCAGTCATCAGTCCAGCACCTAGCCCTCAGTTAGCCAGCCCCCAGGAGCTTCTCACTATTCAGTTTTAGCCCTCCAGTTGCTTAGTGCGCCCTTCTTCCTTGATTTTAGGGAGCAACTCGCCCTTCTTCACCTACCAGTTCAGTTACACTCAGTTACAGTCAGTTACACTCAGTTACACTCAGTTACATTGAGTTACACTCAGTTACACTCAGTTACATTCAGTTACAGTCAATTACAGTCAGTTACACTCAGTTACATTGAGTTACACTCAGTTACACTCAGTTACATTCAGTTACTCTTAGTTACATTGAGTTACACTTAGTTACATTGAGTTACACTCAGTTACACTCAGTTACACTTAGTTACACTGAGTTACACTTAGTTACACTGAGTTACACCTACCAGAGTTAGTTTGACTGATGGTTGACAGTTACTTGAGCATTGATGACTCCACTGATGATGATGAAGACTTCCAGTTGCGCTCCGATGATCATGAGGACACCTAGTTGTGCTCCGATGACACTCCAGTGATCCTTTGATCACTCCATGAAGGCTAATTCGAATTGCCACCTTAGGCATTCGAATTCCTCATGCATTGTATTATTTATATGTCCATTTGTGATTAATAATTTAGTATGACCGAAGTATTATTGCTTCTATCTGAGTTCTACTGTACCATATTATTCTGTTGCTCATTATACTGCATGTATCACTCTTCTTCTATTTTCTTGCTTAATCATAATTATTCTCTTGTGAGATACATCATCTCTTAGATCTGCTGTGAGGATTTTCACACAGGTTAGTCATCTCATCCTCCTCTTCCATTTGATAGCTTTTATTTCAAGTTTTAGTGGTCAATTTTTATTATTTTCCATGTCCTACATCCTCTCGGTGTTGTACGCGAGCTGTAGATCTGCGGGTCAAGGGTAGGGCATCTTGGACGCGACTGTCATAGTTTTTGACCGCATATAGGGCCATGAAGATGGTGTTTTAAATGATAAAAGCTAAAAAAACTTTGTTTTTGCCTCCAGGTTGGTCCTAGAGTGGACAGAGAGGGAACATGATGTTGTTGATGAGCAAGTCCGCCAAGATTTACCCATGCAATAAGCATTGCAAGCATGTGGTCTCTTCAAATTCTAGAGAATTGGGGGTTTAAGGGCCCAAAACCAATTGCTTTGCAGATTGATTGATTATTGGGATGCAGATGCCACATGGGGTTAAAATTTCCTACCCCAGGGGTTCCTTAGCTTGATCATACAAGAGGACCAAGTCACCTTCATCATACTGTCGGGGGTGGACAAACCTATCATACTGAATCTTAACACGACATTTGTTGGCATATATAGCCACGATGGCATATTGACGCTGCTCATCAAGCTACTCAAGGTGGATCAAACGTTGCTCAACATCTGAAGTGTCAGAAAGAAGCTCTATGGCTAGTTTCAATGAAGGTATTTCACATTCAATAAGCAATATAGATTCCACACCATGTACTAGCTGAAATGGTGAGAAACCGGTGGCAATCTTAACTGTGGTTCAATATGCCCACAAAGAAGGATATAACATAATGTTCCAGTTGCTCTTGCTTTACTGGCTGGTACGTTGGAGAATGTTCTTTAAGGACTTATTATATGCCTCGACCTGACCATTCACTTGAGGGTAGTAAGAAGATGAATGATCTTGATGAAACCCAAGCTTGAGTGACAAATCCGCCATCATTTTGTTTTGAAAGTGACTGCCATGGTCACTGACAATCTCTTTTGGGATACCGAATCGAGCGATAATATGATTGAATACGAAGTGGGCTACTGTAGCACCGTCGGATTTTACGGTCGGCATGGCCTCATCCCATTTGGAAAAGTAGTCCACAGCCACAATGATATGGTGATGCCCCCCAATCGAAGCTAGTTTGCAATCCATGAAATCAATCCCCCACTTAGTGAAGGGACCGATGATGACGCCCTAATGAAGGGGCGCAGGATGCGAGTGTACATTATGAGAAAACACTTTGCAAGGGTGACATCTCTTCACGACGTTCATAAAATATTTGAAGATCTAAGGCCAGAAGTAACCTGCTTGCATGATACGTTGGGTTGTTGCAAGCCCATATTTGTGACAACCACATGCCCCATCGTGGCAGTCATTCAGCACTAACTTCGCTTCTTCATGAGTTAAACAACGACGGAGGATTGAGTATTTTCCCCAGTGATACAAAGTGTCATTGATGATGACATAATCTTTATCTTTATGCCTCACACGCCGTCGTTCATCTCGTGAATAGTGCGAATGGAACTTCAAAGTTTGGAGATATATAAGATATCCCCATACCAAGGGTTCGTTGACGTGATAAGAAACAAGTGCTCATCCACAAAAGAGTCTTCATGGATGATATCCTCATCAAGTAGGAGGAAATCTAACATGAGCTCAACGAAAACCAAGGATTTCACTGATTTCGCCGAAGCAAAATCAAGATCAAACTCTTGAATAATAACAATCCACTTATTATACTTCCCCCCAATTAAGTGTCGCGAAAGAACGAATTGAAATGGATTGACATGTTCTATGACAGTGGTTCTCCTAAGCATAATGTAATGTCGTAAACGTTGGACTCCATGAATAGTCGCAAGTGCCAATTTCTCCATGTGAGGGTATCTCAGATCGGCATCTACTAAATTTCGACTAAGGTAGTAAACAACATGCTCTTGGAGCACATCATCCACCTGAACTAAGACCATACCAATCATCTCTTGAGGTGTGGCCACATAAAGCAAAAAATATCTAGCAAATTTGATTGAACTAAGCAGAGGGGATGATACCAAAGGTTTCTTCAAAGTGTCGAAATACTACTGGGCTCGCTCATCCCTGATAAACGGAGTGTCCTTCTTCAAAAGTAGCGCGAAACCTTGGTAAGACTGGCATAATTCACAATAAAGCGTCGTAAGAAAGTGCCTCTCCCTTGGAGGCTTTGAAGCTCTATTAAGTTACGTGGGGGAGGAAACCGAAGTATTGCCTCAACCTTAAGAGGATCAACTCTTATTCCCTCTTTGGAAACTACAAACCCTAAAAGGAGACCCGTTTTCACAACAAAGATGCACTTGTTCAGGTTTGATCGAATCTTGTAACACCGGCATCTTTTGAAAATGAGGCGGAGGTGCTTGGGGTGGTCTACTCTCTTACGAGAATGGCCATCAAGGTCATCCAAGTAAGCCTCCACTATACACTTAAGATCATGAAATGCAAAGGTCATAGCACCTTGAAAAGTAGCTCCGACGTTTTTAAGGTCGAAGGGCATCTTCTGGTACGCAAATGTACCGCAAGGACATATAAAATCAGTTTTATGTTGATCCTTGGGTTTTATCTGGATCTTATTATAACCTGAGAAACCATCCATAAACAAAAAAAATTGCTTCCCACACACGCATCCAAGATTTGATCAATGAATGGAGTGGGGAAGTTACCTTTTGGACATGCACGGTTTAGATCTCTAAAGTTTGTGCATACACGGATGGTTCCTTGCTTCTTATCTACATGAATGGGATTTGACACCCATTAAGTAAGGGGAACTTGGTAGATGAAACCAACTTTAAGTAGTTTCTCCACCTCTGCTTTAATCGCGATTTCCTTCCTAGGATTCATAGCACGAAGTCGTTGTTGAACCGGCTTAACATTGGGATATGTTTTAATCTCGTGTTCAACAATACTAGAGCCTATTCCTAGCATCTCCTCATAAGACCAAGCAAAAACATCCCAAAATTCCTTGAACAAATAGGTGTATATACAGATCTCATCAGGAGAACAATCAACACCGATATAATTGTTCTCTATCTTTTCGGGTGTGCGAGAGATGTTGATCGGTATGGTTGGGGAGATATTATCCATGTTCCCCTCCACGTAAATCCCATGTGAATCCAAAGGCGCCACAGGGTGACCAACCTTCTCTGTAAGAGTCATCCTAAACACTTCTCACTCAAGAAGATCAAGGTTGGGAAGAAAATAAGATCAATGATGCAAATATTCCCAAGGCCTCTCACTCCCACACATAGCCTCAATTATGGCTTCATCCGAAGGCAAAGTACCATCAAGACAATCGTGCGAGTAAGAAGAGTCAGCTGCCCACGCGGGCAGCATAACGGGATCTTCCTATTTCATCCATGAAGAGGAGGGATCCAGCTCTGTAGTGGCTTGTTGAATTTCACATTATGCAAGTTCATCTACAGATAGTGGCATAGCCATTCCAATGTGTGAAATGTCTCCAAACGAGGCACTCGCGGATGGTAAAGTCCATGAATCATTAAAGTATGAGGTCTAGAAAGGTACATTATTTAAAGAGGATGGTGCACTATCGGAAATAGTTCCAATAAAGGATATTGGTGCAACAAAGTCGAATGATCCCATCAAGGATGGATACAATCTTACACCAATGTTCTCAGTTGTCGGCTGAGAATCTTTGATTTGGGGAACAATAGTTCCCGACGATGCTACAGAATTGGAACTAGGGAAGTCTAGCTGATCAACTGTCACAATTTTTCCTTCGTGGGGAAATCAAATAACTCTAAACATAGAGGACACGATCACTCTCATTGCGTAGATCCAATTCCTACCTAGAAGAAGGTTGTAGTCGATGGGCACATCAACCACCTTGACTTCAATAGGCATGGATTTCCCACCCAAGTGGACCTCAAGAGAAGGGAGAATACCATGTGGCCTAAATGATCAAACATCAAACGCAGTAAGCATGGTCATAGATTTTGACAAGGGAGGATATCCAAGATATTTCCAACAATCCAACGACATTACCGAGGTGGAAGCACCTTCATTAACCACCGTATGTTTAACGAATTTCTGTAAGCACCTCACATGGACTTGGAAAGCCACATGATAAGGCAAGTGAGGATGGATATAAGTAGTGTCTAATTTAATGACGTTAGGGATACCCTCATACTGGACTCCCAAATCAGATAGAAGGGCATTCCTTTGCTAAGGACATGCCTGTAAAACCTCAAGAGCCGATGTGTCACACAAAGTTTGGCCCAAATCTTCTACAATAGAGTAGTTTTGGGAGACTTGGGCATTGGGATGATGCGCTAAGTGGTTAAGAACACCTTTCGGTATCCACGGCCTAGAAGTGAGATTCTCGATATGCAAAGAAGAGTCAGGAGGAGGGTGCTCATTCCCCATATTCGGTTGTGGTGCACCATAATCATGTTGGAGAGTAGCAATACTAACCTCAGATTTAATCATGTTCACGCATCCATAGCCACTAGCATGAGAAGAGGACGTAGAAGTTTCGTTAGTCCCATAACCAACGATGAAAGCACTCGAAGCCATATTCTAATGATGTGGAAGGGTATCTTTCAACATATTTGGGCTCTGTGCAAGATGCTTCAAAGCTTCTTCAATTCAAGGACACAAGTGGGTAAGGTGATCTTCCCCACAAAGCTTGCAAGGGAATTTCACCTAACGTCTAGGCTTACGGTCCCCACTAGTATTTTCGCCGTCTTGAGGAGGGTTGGCGTTCTCTTTTCTAGGAGTATTTCTATTACTTCTGTTATTCCCATTATTCCCACCCTTACGATTGTTTCTCCCCTTCTTCTTTCCATTAGGTTATTGGTTACCTGATGGGTTCACCAATTGTATAGAATGGACATCGGACGATTGGGTGGAAGTGGACATGGCGTGAGCCTATTTGGGGGTAGATTGGATAATATAAAAAAATTTCATTTGATTTGTATCCAATTCTGTGGGTCGGGTACTCATGGATCCAACAATACCATCAGCATGTGCTCCAGGAACAGGCTTGGGCTCATGACGTGAGCGCGGTGCGTCAGGAATAATATTGTACAGGATACCAGACTAAGCATAGCGTAAATATAGCTGCTGGGATTTGAATATATCTTGATCCTCAGTCATAATGTCGGACACTGAAATGTCCCTAGAGATGTAGGGAAGCAAATACTTAAGGAACCATTCCAACAGAAAATATGGAGGAATGTTAGCTTTCACTAGCCTCTTCCGTCAACGCCACTCTTGAATGTGATCAGATATGTGTGTGGCCTTGTTCTGGCGGAAGGTAGATAAAAGTTTGGTTCCAGTATCGTAGTGAACCGGCAACTGAAACTGATCTAAGAAAACCAATTCTATCTCATTAAAACCCTTGTAAGTGCCCCCAGGAAACTCGACGTACCATTTCACCGATTCCCCCGTGAGGGTGCGTTGAAATAGTCTCAAATGAATAGAGTCATGATTTAACGAATTCGAGGAGAAACAAAGGTGAAAAGTAGTAACATGCTCACCCGGATCCTCAACATTCTTCCCTTCTAAATTTGGAATGTTAGAAGGGAGTTTGGTAGGGACTTGTTGTAGGTACAACAGATCCCATGCTTCATCTGATCATGGGAGCACCATTATTGTAAATACAAAGGTATTTAGGTAAGTTTTTTAAACTTTGTTTGTTATGGTCTCATACCCTTTGGTTCTGGCTTGTCTAATTATCACCTTTTCCTTTGAAAATTTCTAAGTTTTGGGTTGTTCTCTCGACTTGTAAAAAGCCTTCAATTTTTCTAAAAAACTTAATTTTCTTTCCGCAATCCCTAAACCCGAAATCCCGAAATCCCGCAATTACAGATTACGACATTTATTTGTTCTTTCTTTTGGATTTTTGTCAACCCAAAACCCGCAACCCGAAATTGTGGGTTGTGGGAAGATTGTGTTAATATTTTGAAAATTTCGATTTCGCAATCCCGAAACCTGAAATTCTGGATTTCAGATTGTGGCAAGTCGTTACCCCAATAAATCGCATTGGGTGTTCCCGAAACCCGCAACCCACAAATTGTGGATTACGGGCTGCAGAAAAATTATTTCAATTTTAAACGTTGTTTTCGTTTCCAAAACCCGAAATTTCGGGTTGCGGATTTCAGAAACACGTTTTTTCGTTGTTTTGCAATTTGTAAACCCGCAAATTGCGGATTGCAGATTGTGGGGTTTTTGAATAAAGTTTGAAAATAAAACTTGTGAACCCGATCCCGCATCCCGTAGGGGCTAATATCGGCCATTCTTTTCTTTTAAACCTACGATCCAGATTTGATCCGACCGAAAAGCGATAAATATATGATTTTCCTATTTTTCTGTATCATTTTTTACTGTCGGAAATTCACTCTGCTACATGGATTTTACTGTCGATTTCTTACCCGTGTCATCCTCACAATTTTGCAGTTATTTTCAAGTTGGTCGTTTGTTAATTTCGTATTTTCTATTGTGGTTTTCCTGTTTATGGTTTGGTTTTGATTTGTGTTTTATTTATTTATCAGAATTTCCAAGCTTTGCCAAAATATATTGGAATACTCGGTCTAAGACACTTCACAGGGATTCACTGACCAAAGACCCCAATTTCGGTATCTTTTCAGACACCAGTGAGAGGGTCACTGAAACCTACCAAATGGACTCAACTAAAATCTATTCAATTTTTGATAATTATAACCTTTCCGACATTAAGGAAGACAGACCTACGTATGAGAATATTAGGGCTTCTCAAATCCATGCCATTGTTGCTCGGCCTTCTATCCTACCTTACACATACCTACTAGGATATTCCTATACTCCATCCTAGACCTACCAGCATTTTCATTATTTACATTTTCAGTCATGCATGCATTTCTGAATGTAGCATGCATTCTGCATGCATCCCAGTCATCAGCATGGAGTCTTCCAGCCCCCAGTCCTCAGTCTGCTAGCCCCAGGAGCTTCTTTTTGCTCAGTTACAACCCTCCTAGCCAGTGTGGAGCCCTTCTTTCACCTACCACTTGAAAAAGGCGCCCTCCCTCACCTACCACTCAGTTACACTTCAGCTAGTGAGTGATTTGTGGATATGCTCCTTGATTTGAGGACAGATTGACTAGTTAACTGTCTCTGACACTCCGATGGACCTCCAGTTAGCCCTGACAGCCTGTTCTGACTCCAGTAAGATCCTATTGCACCCTCCTTTGAGCCTCCTTCACTAGATTAGTGCCACATACATCAATTACACTTATTACATTCAGTTAGACTCAGTCTTCTGTATTGATGACACTCTCCGATGATGATTAGTACTCCTAGTGGTGCACTATTGACACTCCACTGATGATGTTGATGACTCTATTGATCTGATGATCACTCTATGAGAGGCTAATTCGAATTGCCACCTTGGAATTCAAATCCTCTCCACCATTTTACTATTTATTGTTCATATTTGTGATTAATGAATGAGTGTGTGTGTGAATTTATTTTGCTTCTATCCAAGTTCTATTGTATTATTATTCTGCTGCTCATTTACATTGCATTGACTACTCTTCTTCTATCTTCCTTATTAATCATAATATTTCTTGTGAGGTATACATCAGCTCTTAGATCTGCTGTGAGGATTTTCACATGGTATCAAAGCATGTTGAGAGTATTGTCTATCTCCATTCCTGAGAGTTTTTTGCAGGTTATTATCAAGATTTTGAGTGCAGTTGTTGCAACAGTTTCTGCACTTTTGCAGCAGCAGTAGTTGCAGACTTTTTCTATTGTTTTTGTAGGTCTTCTACAGCTTCCATGTATTCATAATAAATCCCTCCTCTTTCTCCATTCAACTATGATGAATGGAAACCAAAAATGATAGCATATTTGAAGAGCCATGATCTCTTTGATTATTGTTTTGAAAGAGAGTTTGAATCCTCTGAAGAAGAGAATGACTGGTTAAATAAAGGTGACAGTGTATATGAAGCAATGATGTATGCTATGTCTCGATGCATGGTACACCACTTCATTTATTCTGTTGAATCTCCAAAAGAGCTATGGGCCCATCTGGATGAAAGATTCGACAAACAAAATGAAGAAATTGGTCCAAACCCTTTCGAGAGAAAGCCCAGTGATGCATTTGCCCTCCTTGATGATCTCATTGATCATGAATCAATATCAAACATATCTCATACTGAAGTTGTCTACAAAGAAGAAGAACTTGCAGATTCTACACTCATGCTCTCAAATTCTTCTATTTTGAATCCTATGCCAGCTCACACTCTAGAAATTGCATAGGTTCTGAAATCCTCTCTTGCACCAGAGTCTGTTGGTTTGCATCATGATCTACTGAATGTTTTGGAGGTCAAATCAGCCATTGGAGGTAATGCATTCGCTCTCCTTGATCAATCACCTCTTATTTACTACTGTAAGATCATTATTTCATGCTCTCAGAAGGTTATTGAAGATCATGGCCATTGCCATTCGCTTGGGATAATTTCTCATGCATTTCCTGGTTTAGATCTCACCTCAAATGGTTCAAAGGAGATCTTAAGCAACCATGATTCAATTCTTGGATCTAATTTTGATTCCAAGCAATCACTGACATTTGATGGTTCTTTTGAGCATAATCTCACCCATGATGGTTCAAAGGAGAAAACAAAAGACTATCTACACATTCATGTTTTTGATCCTACCTCAGCTGATTCAAAACACAGGTTCAAGGATCATCCTCATACTTTTGGTATTGTTCTCATCACATTCAATCTGAAGAGCAAGTACAAGCACATGATTTTTGAGCATGAACCACTTCTTCCCAATAGGAAGATACCTCCATACATATGACCAAGCATCATGCCTGCTTGAGTTTGAAGCATTTAATTTTGTGTGTGCCTTACAGTCTATTTTGAGGGGCGATATTTTTCCCTTGAGGTTTTCCCCATTTCCTCGGTTTATTGACTGTTATTATTATTCATTGTATTGGGTGACCTTTGGTCTTAGTTACCAGGGCCCAGGATGGATTAAGGGGGGGTGTTAGGATATTCCTATACTCCATCCTAGTCCTACCAACATTTTCATTATTTATATTTTCAGTCATGCATGCATTTCTGCATGCAGCATGCATGCATCCTAGTCATCAGCATGGAGTCTTCCAGCCCCCAGTTCTCAGTTTACTAGCCCCAAGAGCTTCTTTCTACTTAGTTATATCCCTCCTAGCCAGTGTGGCTCCCTTCTTTCACCTACCACTTGACAAAGGCGCCCTCCCTCACCTACCACTTAGTTACACTTCAGTTAGTGAGTGATTTGTGGATCTGCTCCTTGATTTGAGGATAGATTGACAAGTTAATTGTCTCTGACACTCCAATGGACCTCCAGTTAGCCCTAACAGCCTGTTCTGACTCCAATAAGATCCTATTGCACCCTCCTTTGAGCCTCCTTCACTACATTAGTGCCACATACATCAGTTACACTTATTACATTCAGTTAGACTCAATATTGTGTATTGATGACACTCTCCAATGATGATTAGGACTCCTACTGGTGCACTGTTGACACTCCACTGATGATGTTGATGACTCTATTGATCTGTGATCACTCTATGAGAGGCTAATTCGACCTTGGAATTCGAATCCTCTCCACCATTGTACCATTTATTGTTCATACTTGTGATTAATGAATGAGTGTGTGTGTGAAGTTATTTTGTTTCTATCTGAGTTCTATTGTATTATTATTTTGTTGCTCATTTACACTACATTGACCACTCTTCTTCTATTTTCCTGCTTAATCATAATCTTTCTTGTGAGGTATACATAAACTCTTATATCTACTGTGAGGATTTTGACAAGACCCTGTTAAATGGATTGTAGAAAACGCTAACCCTAAAGACCGGTCATTCAATGACACTACTTGGTTACAATTGACAACCTTTCGTTCCAAAGTCTTTATAGAGGATTTTTCTCTTAAGCCGGTTGCACAAAACCTTAGCCCTGAATTCATAACATCCTCCAAAACTAGGTATAATTTCGAAGAGATGATGAAATCATGGATGATTAAACCTAGCAGTTTTGTGCCAAAGGCTAATAACCTCTATCTGATTGCTTGTTTTATAGAACCTTACTCTATATTGGCATCCATACTCTACAGGCTCTTCGACCTTCCCAATTGTTCAGTTTTCAAATCCGAATGGGCTCCAATAGCTCATCATGTCTTAACAACCAGTGAATCCTTTCTGTGTGCGTCTATCCCATCTTCAGAACTTAAAACAACAATCTAATATTATCAGAAGGCCCCTACCTTGAGAAAGCCACATTTCTTCTTGTCAACTTTCATCCTTGATGTCTTTTTCTCCAAGTTCCAATATCCTCATTTGGGATGGAATTGGACCCCTGAAGCTCCACCAGTTCATATATATCATGCTGCACCGTGGGAAAGTAATTATGTGCCCCTGGTCTCTGAAATTTGTGACCATTTCGTGGGCACTATTTATTTCAAGATATTCAAACAGGAAGCTCCCGCCTTATCAGCTGATGCTAGGACCTTCATCAAGACAATTGATGATTGGTATGTTTATGAGTCCTTTCCATGTATCAGAGTCTGGGGAAGTGACATTGTTCACCTTCTCCCTAGAATAGTGCCTAACAGGTTGGTCATTCAAGAAGTTTCCTATCAAGCTGTCACTGATGGTGTCTGCAAGAAGTTCACTGGTCCCAAAAAGAGGGGTTGGCCTAAATTCTCTTTAAATCTTGGGCATTTGAGGTGTGTGAGTTGTCTAAAATAACCACCTATATATTTAATTATCGACCAGGGTTGGTAATATTAGAGTTGAGGCACAATATATGCTAAGGTAGAATGGCACCTAAGTTTGGGCTTGTCAAACCTTAGAGATGTTTAATAAACAAAAGATTGAAAGATCTTTCAAAATAAAAAACCGAGTCAAACTTCAGAAAAAGATAGCAAATGAACTAACTAAATCAAATTAAACCAACAGATCATAACAGTATCAAATCATACTACTCTACTCTATGATTAAATAATGGAAAAAGAACAAATGTTGACTAAAGAGAAAACTATTTTATAAGAATGGAAACTACTTAATCAATTCTTCAGATTATAATATAGGAATTAGAAATGACTATAAATGAAATTAAATATCTATCTATGGAATAACTAAATTTGATGGCAAATTACATAAACAGAAAATATGTTAATTCAAAGCAAAACTACAAACTATTAATGAATTCAAAAACTACTTATGCATTCAAAAACTACATTAAAGCATCTAATTCTAATTCCATTCTCCTTGATGTTGTATGTCAAATGTGATAGGAACTGGAGTGAATGAGTCGTAATTATTTTCAAATGTAATAGCAGAACAAAATGGAAGTAAATCTAATCTAATCTTTGCAAAGAGATGTAAACTACAAAGAGTCCAATTACAGTTAACTTTAAACATTATGATCTATCTTCTATCCATAAGCAAAATGACATAAAAATAATGAAATCTAGAAGCAAGTAGAAAACTTAATAAAGATATTTATTTATGGATTCAATTGGAAGCAAGTAGAAAACTTGATAAAGATATTTATTTCTGATCCAAATTCTATTTCATGAACATCTTCATTATCTGGATGAATGGAAAACTGATCCTATACTTAACAAAGAAACTATCGAAATTCAGATAATTTGGAGAATGAAATTATTAACTCTAATTTGAAAATAAACCTTAAAAACATGTAGTAAACTATGCTACGAATAAGACTGATAAATTTGAAAGCAGCAACATATTAGTAAATGAGATATGAAAGAAATAACTCAGAAAATAGTTGAAACAAAGTGAAGTAAAATGAGATGGAGATTAGGAATAACCACAAACTTTAATTAAAAACTCTTATAGAATATAAAGCAAAGCCCTAATTATGGTTAAAGATGCTAATTAAAAGAAAGAAAGATTACAGTTAAAGAACCTAAGAAACTGAATTCAAAATAAGTATACAACAGTGCAGAAAGAATGAAAGTCCGAATGACGATTTGGATGACTGTCCGAATGACAATCCGGATGGAAGAAAAATGAATTAAATTAAGGAAAGAAGCAATTTTGATGATCTTAATCGTCAGCTGGCGAATGCAAATGAACCTATAGTGCAAAGAAGTCAATGAGAAGACTGTTGAGAATCTACGAAAATAGGAAGCAATATATTCTAATCATTATCTAAGAGGTGAACTACTTCTATAATATAACCAAACAAAACTAAGCTATGAATAAAACTTAACTTTCAGCTACAACTACAGAAAGAGAAGCTAATAGACTATTTCTAATTATAACTAAGCTTGAAACAGAAACTAACTAAACAGCTATCTAATTTGCAGAAGTCTGAAAACAACTATCTAATTTCAGGATCCTGAAAACAACTAAAAGTACTATGCTTGGTCGACCATTATCAATCTTGGTAAGCATATTAAGTTAGCAACAGAATACAAATTACAGAGAAGTAAGGAAAGGACATGTACAGGAAAAAAAAGTTAATTATATAAACTAGAAAATAAACTAGCTATTTGCAGAAAAGAAAATACATAAAACATAAATAAAACTTCCGGTTGATGAGGGGCCCTTCCCAGCAATCAGAGATGGAAACTAAATTGACTTAGTTACTAACAGCAGAGCATCAACGAACTGAAACTTCCATTAACTGAGAAAATTACACAACGCTTGTAGCTCAAAAGAGTGACAGTTTCCTCAAACTCTAGAGACTTAGACTCAGGGATTAACTCGTTTCAGTCACAAAGACAACTATTTATACAATTTTACAACGGGGAGAGCAAGTCGACCCCTTTAGTGGTCGAATTCTCTAATAATAGGCAGTCTTTAAGACTATAAAACGACTGCTTGTGATTCACAACAACACAGAGGTCGCTTGCCTGCTTTCATGGCATAGACCCTACCCAATGTGAAAAGTTGCCTATTCGTTTCCTTCAGTCGTGGGAAGAATGCATGTTGGCAATATGGATGGACAGAGTAGAGGGTTGTTGGAGCGTCGACGTGGACAGAGCTTGTGCTGGAGGACTGGGCGTGGGTGGACGAGGCTTCTCTAGAATGTTGGCATGAGCAGGTGTGCGTGATATCAGGCTGAACGGACAGGAAAGTTGGAACGCTAGAGTGTTGACGTGGGGAGGCCGCATGCTGACAATATCAGGAGGAAAGGAGGGGAATCTTCTAGAACCAAGGCTCATCAATCATAACCACCACGTGGCTAACCAAACCCATGAGTCTGTTTCTGTCTTTAATGGCCAGGAATATGCCAACCGATGATTCTATGGATTGGACGACGGGCTGGACGATGGGATGAACACTACTGGCATGTTTGGCATGAAAGTGAGTATGAATGAAGGTCTATTTGGAGACCACGGCCTATAGAGAAAAAACTAAATGCCAAGCATGTCTAGAAATGTCACTTTAAACATTAATAAATCATAATATAGCAATATTTGACCAAAATTCATATGATAAATGAATATATGCATACCTAGTCTATTTGATAGTCTTAATGGCGGAAAGAATAACTTATCATAGAAAAAATAATGAAAATAACGCCACTCAGAGTAGATTTGATGATAAAAAATAGTGACAAAATGGACACCAACATAATTCTCTTTAAATCTTGGGCCATTATTGATCCCCACCTCAACTTGGGCTATAGTGCTTGGTGATCAGATGGCTCCTTTGAAGTTGGGTAAAGCTCCCAAAAGGAAACATGATCCTAAGAAATTCCTTGATGCACATTTTAAACAATACCATATGAAGATGTATTATTTCCATGAGGAACTCCCAGATGACTCTATCTATCAAGGAGTGAACACTTTTTCTGAAGTCTTGGCTAGGGCCAAGAGCATAGAAGAACAACATCAGATTATGGCATATCAGAAAGAAGTTAAGACTAAAGTCTATAGGCAAAGAACAATGGAGATGAATCTAATTGAGCAAGTGAGAAGAGATAAAGAACAAAATCAACTCCAGCAGGCTAATGCCCCTCTAATGCTTACTTATACATATGGAGATAAAGGTAAAACTCCCATGGAAAATCCTCCTTAGGTGAAAACTACTGAGCAGGTTAAATATTTGTTGCAGACCTCTCATCATTTCTAGCAGGAGTTAGCAAACATGAATTCAGTATTGAGAACTCAAATAGTTGAACCTCCTAAGCTTACTGTGGATGTTCTAGTGACTGTTGTAGCTATACAGTTATCTGATGATTTGATATTGGCTGAGGTCAACCTAGCTAAAAGACAGAAAATTCAGATCCCTACATCACAGGTTCCTACTGTTGATCTCATTGACAGTGATGTTGATGATGGACCCAATCCTCTAGTATCAGTCTCTCAAGAAGTAACTGAAGGAGTAACTCAAGAACTAACACAAGGAGCAACTCAAGAAGTGATTTAGAAAGTGACTGAACAGTTAACTGAAGATTCACAAACAATTACAGATTTGCTAGATACTAGTAAGATGGATCATTCTTTTTCAGATCAACATGAATTGGAGGTTACTACTTTCCCTGACATCATTAACTCATCATTTTTGTTATCATCTATTCATGATCTTTCTGCTTTGTCCCTAGGGATCATTCCACCATTTTCTATATCACAACTTTTTCATACTCTAACTTCCAGAGCCACCCCACTTTCAGATAACTCTGTCCCTTTTTCCATTCCCCCATCTATTATTGCAGAGGTCTAGTATTCGACTGTCCCTCAGCAATTACCCATACCTACTCTATCATTAACCACTGTGGATGAGCCACCCTCAATTCCCTCCTCATCATCACCTACTAATGATGATCAAGTCCCACTTTCTGAAGCCTTCTCTTCAATCCCTTCTCCAACCACTGTCCCATCAGTTCCTTAGACTGTCTCTACCCCTATGACTATTCCTCAAGTTACCATGCCTATACCCAATCCCATGGTCACTCAAACTCCTTCTTTGATTTCGACAGAAAATGTCAACTCAATGACTTATGAAATAATAACTAAATATGAAGATGATGTGGTAGTCCCTCTTGGACATTATTTCTACAGTATGGAGAATAAAGCAGTGGTTAAAAGGGGTAATAAGAGAAGCAAGGATCGAGGTGGATTAGAGGTATCTGTTCTGAATCAAATAGTATGGGCTGAGAAAACCAATGACCCTCATATAGGAGCAATTGAGATAGCCACAGCCTTAGGATAATTTGCTGGTGCAAACCTTGATTCAGTCCAGATACTGAATAAGGAGATTGATCAGAAGAAGGAGGAATTGGAAAGGCTTGAAGAGGAGTTGGTAAAGTCCAAAGTGGAACATGAAAATTATGTTCCTGATCTTAGGAGGATATGGGAAGACTGGTTTAAGGATTTGGCTCTCCAGGACAATGAATAACATCACAAGTTGTTGGAGAAGCTATATTGCACCTTGGATGAGATTAGGGAGGCTCATATAATTTTTGGTAAGATGTATGGCGCCCTTGAAGAGAAGAAAGCCAAAAGGCTGCAAGCTTCATAGGAAAGTCAAAATATTGGTGAGTGGCAGAGATATATCGAGGACACACTAGAAGCTTCCCCATTCTTAACAATTTTCAATTTAAGAAAATCAGAGTTGCGTTGAACACTTGGCAAGATTTGAACGAGTTAGTTGAAGATATTATGAAGAAAGAACAAGCTATATGCAGCAGGTGATGGGATGCAGCAGATAAAATCATGGAGATTATACAGTTTGATGCTATGGAGATAAGTGAATATTCTTGCCCGCCTAAGTTGAAGATTGAGCAAGTTGAATGCAGGTTTGAAGAAGTCAAGGAGAAAATTCAACATCTTGAGCAGGTCAACATTGATGATGTGGAACAACTGATTAGGAAACCAGTCAACATCGAAGGCAAAATCCACATTTTCATTCGTATTTGGCATAAGTTAGCTAAGAATGAGATGGAAATATTCAAATGTAATGCCCAAATGGGGCTAGAGTCAGCTAATTATCCGAATTTGGATGAGTTGTTAAAGATTTGGGACAAGTGGCAAGTTTTTCTAGGCCATTAGTTTATTTTGATTTTTTAATACCGGTTTGTGGGAATTTACTCCTTGTATTATTATTTTGTAACTCTTATTTAAAAAGATAATCTCTCATAGAAAGGGATGATGGAATTTGGAAACAAAATCTGCAGGAGAGGCTGGAGATGCTATGTTTTGATACAAGCTTGTAATTTCTTACAGATTGTCATTAAATACAGTAAAGTTATTTTCAGATCAACTTTTGTTTATTTGATCAAGTTTATTTGATGAATGTGATTTTTATCCAAATTGATTATCTAATGTTGTTTTAATATTTTGCAATTCATTAAGCACTGTGATCTGTAGTTCTTGTTTATCATTGCTTATGATCTGTGTGTTCATAAAGTTTTATGAGAGTTTATTCAAATAAGACTTTTATCAATTTCTGCACATGGTTTCTTCAATAAATCATAATTGATGTTAATTTTTCAATTAAAATATCAGTTACAGGTTAGGCCTTGAATACATAACAACCCTCAATTTTCCATTGGTTAATTTTAATTGATTAATTGTAACTTGAACAGTTAAGTCATTGATCTCTTTCACATTTCTGTTTAATTGATGAATGTCTTTTCTTATTTACATATCAAGATAATCTGCAATTATCTCAAACACACCTTCTTAGGATAGATCTAACCTAGTCTAGATTCTTTTAAGTAGATTCGTGATTTCAGAATTTTGCACTTTGTTTTCTTCATTAGAAGACCCTTTGGATCAAAACTCATCTACTCATAGAGTGCCAGCGGAGGCCGAATATCTGTGGGAGATTACTATACCAAACAGGCTGGCGATAGAACTGTCCTTGCGTAGGACCTTTTGAAGCCTTTCAGTTTGGGTTTTCCCCCTCTATTGAGAGCTTAGGAACCCATTCTAGCACTTTGCATACCCTGCATATCCGAGGACTCAACAGGACTGGAGGCCAAGTAGGTTTGTGACACACCCGATCATTCGTGATCTTCGAAAGATCTTGTAGGTTCAAATGAGAAAGAAACAGGAGCTGCGGCTGTAAAGCTTGATTATGAGCTCCCAAATGTTAAAATTTGAGCATTAATTCACAATACTCTTGGATCTTTACTGAGAGAATAACATATAGAGTATATCAATGCATAACAATCACAATAAGCATGACAAGCATCACAAGAATCAAAAGCATGAGAGACAAGAGACACAGAGTTTCCGTGGGGAAAACCTTAAGGTGAAAAACCCCACAACTTCCTCAGAGATAGAGAGCAATGGCTCAACCAAAGTACAACCAAAATACACTTGAGATAGTCTCCTAGAGCAGATGATCCTCCTCCTCACTAGTGCACCACTTTTTGAGTGAGAGAAGTGTGTCTTTCTGAATGATCCAAATAGAGATCTCCCGATCTCTATTTATACTTACCTGTTTGGCCAGTGACCTTATGGGGCTGACTTGTCTATCTAGATGCATCCACAATATAATATATATTTTAGCGCCGACCCCACACATGGTGGCCTAATAACCCATCGGCAAGTACACACACTTGCGACACTTGTCAATCCACATGACGACACTTCCTTATAGAGGAATAACACATCTCTTATAAGGGTACAATAAATATATATGAAATACATAGATGAAATACATTCCGAAGTTACATATACATCAACACCAAAAGAGGCTCACCTTGTGGACCTAAAGGATGAAATGAACCATGAACATGACCATAGGTCTGATAACCGACTCCAACTTGACCCGTGTAAGGTACGAAGGTATATATGTGTTGTAAGTGTTGAGATATTGTAACTTCAAAGAATATTATATTTGTACTTTATTATTCCGGAGATGTTTCATTCCTCCGTGAAGATCTTATTGTATATCCGGAGATGTTTATTCCTCCGTCGGAATGTGGTAACTTGGGTTATTAGAATTCCCTAGTGGGGGTCGGCCCTATATGTGTTATGTGGATCAAAGGGTTGTTAGACCACCCTAGTGGGGTTGTCCCAGTCAGTTGTAGTGGGGTGTTTAACCTAGTAGTAAAGTTGGAGCCGACCTATTTAATATAAAGTACAAGTCGGAGATGTGTATAAATAGAGGAGGTGTGTTCCTCATTATATACACACTTCCCTCATTCAGAATGTAGCGCACTTGTGGAGGAGAGGTGTACTATGGTGGAGGAGGAGATCATGTTTTTTGTTTGCATCTTTGTATATTGCTAGTCATCTATATTGAGGAAGCTTTGCTAGGTTTTCCACCCCACGAGGATTTCCCAGGATAAATTTGTGTCTCTTGTGTTTATGCTGTGCTTGTTGTTTCTTCAGTGATCCTGTATATGCTATTATTGTGAAATGGAATGTAATGCTGCTATTTTCTATCTTATCATATTAAATATTAACATGGTATAAGAGCTAACCTGAAGGAAGGCAATGTATGGCATTTACGACATTTGCTTCACTTGCGACAATTTGAAGGTTTGGGTTTTACATAGCAAAAACCAGTCATCATGGAACTTTCACTATAAATCCATTTTTGCGAAGGTTCAGGATCTGAAAAATTTACAGGTCGTATATAACATCCCCCGATACCTTGTATCCAAAGGAAACCCTAATTTTTGGTTTACTTTGTGAGTTATGTTCAGTACAAGTTAGGGTTTCTGCCTCTTCCAGATCTCAGTCAAAATCAGGTGACCTAGGAAAAAAGGTCATAACTTGGGCTAGGAAGATCCAAATGAAATTTCATAAAAAGTGAAAAGTAGTACACAGACTGTACTATATCAGGAAACATTATCAGAGGCCGATGCTGAACCAGTGACACGTGTCACGCCGTACAAGTTCGCTCTCCTATTTTATCCCATAAGAAGGTCATGTTGCGACACTTGGCATAACTCTCTCTCAAAAAATCCAATTGAGCTCAGACCTGTCAGGATGGAAAGATGACAGGTCAGGCTACCACAAAAAACATTTTCAGACCCTGTGGAGGGAAACGTTCAGAGCTACAGAAGAAACAAGCAGGTACATATTTCTGTCAAAACAGAATTATTTTTGGAGCACCTTCATTCATGGCTTCCAGAATTTAGGGTTTCGGAGAAAGTTAGAATTTTTGGAATCGGAATCCACAGCTGAATGCTACTCAGGAAAATCAAAATTTAGAGACCAAGATCAAATTTTTTGGTTGGGTAGAAGATCGGGATTGATCAAACCCAAGTTCGGTATTTTGATCGGAAAGATGGAAAATTAGGGCTTCAACAAAAGTTGGAATTTTTAAAGTATGTAACCACAGCTGGAAGCTCCTCAGAAAAATAAGAGTTTAGATCCTTGGATCAAACCTTTTGATTGGGCAGAACGGTGGGCTTCATCAAACCCTAGTTCGGGTTCCTGTCCAAAAGTCCAGAAGTTTCAAAGGCAAATTTTGGAGATTTCAAAATTGAAGTATGCTAGTTTGATCAACTCAGCAAGACACATCCTTCCATCCATTCCGAAGTGTGAATGTCAAAGATTGAATTTTTAGGGTTTCGCTAACAAACCCTAATCAAGCTCCAGATCAAGTTTCAGGGGGAGTTGAGGCTAAGGCCTTACATAAGAAGACTACAAGAAGTCTCGACATGTATGACTTAAGGAGATACAGGTATGTCTTGAAATCCGATTCTTGATTAAGTTCATAATATGTTTGTCTTCATATTATTTATTAGTACAATCTTGATTAATGTTAGAATTGTCTTATCACCCTAGTAACAGTATGAATGCATGTGAATGATAGAAGACATTCATTAATTAGGGCTATATGATTGTACTAATGCACTGTGGTGTTGTATGAGGTTGATGTTGTATGCTAACAAGATACAGGTACATCACGAAAGACACATCAAGTTCCATGACCATGACAACATGAAGAAAAAGATTCCTCCATAATATTTTATCACATAGAAGTTCTACTTACGAGGTATGTATGACTTTGTTCTATTATGCTTAACCTATGAGATATGTAGGTTCTAGCACATGATCTCTAAATGATTGAAGAGAACACATAAGATATTGATTAGGTATGTTAAACAAATATACTAATCCAGGTATGTCTCCTATGAATCTTACCTTGTGTTAGGATCCCTTATATAAGTATACTTGGTATGATTGGTTATGCTTATTCATAAAGCTAGTAATCAAGGGTTTATGAATATTATGTCGTTTATCTTGATTGATGATATGCATGAGTAAAAGAAGACTTCCCTGAAATCTTGAATACTAATGTTTATTATCTATGATCATGACTATACATATTCAAGATTATTTAGAATTATAATGTTTTGATAATATTTATAATATACTAATGAATGTATGTTTGTGTATGAGATCATGAGGATAACACTAGTGCACACTTGATCATGCATAGTGGTACAGAATGAATAGAAGTTCAAAATACATTTAGAAGATCAAGCGGGAGGCAACCACACAAACATAAAAGATAAGTATTTGAGTTGTTATTTGAAATAGTAAATAGATTGTATGCATATTTGTATTCATGCTGAGTGTAAACATTCATAGAGCATTGAACAGTATACTATTAATATGCATATGATTGGTAAGTTGGACAAACATTCCATTGTTGCTTGTCTAGAATGAAACCTCTTTGCTGACATGATGAGAGCTGTGCACACTCTCGATAGTATGTTCTGGTAGAGATGGAAGGCATCTAGATAGCCACTGTATGCATACAGGATATGGAAAAGTGTTGTGCCAAATTATTGGTCAAGATAGTTGCATAACTATGTAAATAATATCTGTATGCATAATAGGTTATCATGATTTCATGATTATGAAATATTACTAATCATGTACTTAATTTTGATTTGTAGGAAAGATCATGAAGAATGATGAACACTAAACAAGCGATGGATGTTCAACAAAAGGATTTACAAATCAAACACACTATAGAAGGCTCATGGCTAGAAGATTCTCTTAGAAAGAAGAAGAGAATCATGATGAGTTGTTTTCTCCAAGTGGCTAGATAAGACCATTATCTTAATGGTGCAATTAAAGAAGAAGTGTGAATCAGGTTCTGTATGGGTACCCAGGATCAATAGTCAGTTGATGAGATTAATGATAATGGGTGACGTGGATCTCAACCTTTGCTACAAGGTTGAATATGGTTTCTATTCATAGATGACATAGATGTAATAAGGAACTCACCACAGAGTTCGAATGATATTGAGGCTCATATCAGTAGACCCATCTGACGAAAGATGGCACGGATAGATATGCAGAAGATCACTCAATGGAGAGTGTGAATGATGTTCAATCACAGAGGGAGAATTGACAGTCTCCTGACAAGATTGGGCTTTACCAAAAGTAAAGCTGATCCTAACCTTTACCTTAAGGTTATGGATCATACTATTATTGTATGTAGATGACCTCTTTCTGACAGAGAATGAGAAACAGATCATGGAAAGCAAGAAGAAGCTAGCTACAGAACTTGAGATGAATGATATCAGTTTGATACATTACCTCCTAGTACTAAAAGCATGAAAAGGCTCGGAAGGAATCTTTCTCAACCAAGGAAAGTATGCTGTGAAAATCCTGAGAAGAATTGATTTGTTCGAATGTATAACCATGGCCACTCTCATGGGTTCCGACTTGAAGTTGTTAGCCGATAACTCCTCAGAGTTAGTTGATGTGACTCTGTACAGACATATTATTGGGTCGTTAATGTATCCGATGAATACCAAGTCAGATATATGTTTTTCTATGAAACACCTTGAGACAGTATCTAGTGGAACCTAGACGAGTTCACCTGATAGCTGCAAAGCATGTGATGAGGTACCTGAAGGGTACGATAGAATTTGGTCTATATTACTTTGATCATGACTTCAGTTTGTATGGCTACTCAGATGTTGATTGGGTAGGAAGTGTATCAGACAGGAATGGCACATCGAGCAGATGTTATTGTCTTGGATTTGCCATGATCTCGTGGTTTAGCAGGAAGCAGTCCAGTGTGGCTGTCAGCACAACCGAAGCAGAATATATGGTTGCTTTCTCTGCTATTTGTGAAGCAATATGGCTTCAGGATTGTTTGACTTAGAGATAGACCCAACTATGATCCTATGTGACAAACAGAGTTGTATCAAGATGGCAGAGAATCTAGTGTTCCAAGATATGGTGCAGAAAGGAACTAAAAGTTCGAATTTGTAACAAGTTACTAATGTACTAACCAAACTTCTACCGATCCGATGTACTAACCAAACCTCTACCTCAAGTAAAGTTTTCCAAGACAAAATTAATATAGTTCAGAAGGACCCTCCTCGAAAGGGGGAGTGATGTGATCACTTATGATGAGATTGCCTGCATCGACAGAGGGATCGGTGATGTGGTTACCTATATTGGTGATGCCAATAGAGAGGTTGGTGGATGGTCCTTAGACAGGGTCTAAGTTGACAAAAGGATTGCATCATCCTTGAACACATGTTCTAAAAGGATCCGTAGACATATGTCTCCGAGAAAGAAGAGGGATTGCATCATCCTTGAACACGTGTTCTAAAAGGATCCGTAGACATATGTCTCCGAGAAAGAAGAGGGATTGCATCATCCTTGAACACATGTTCTAAAAGAGAGCCGTAGACATATGTCTTCGAGAATGAAGTCCTTTGTGGACATGTGAGGATTGGATCATCCTTGGACTTCAGTCCTAAAGTGAGCCATAGACATATGTCTCCGAAAATAAAGTCCTGAATGAACAGGTAGGGGATTGGATCGTCCTTGAACTTTGGTCCTTTGAATTGAGCCGTAGATAAGATATCTCCGAAAATAAAGTCCTGAATGAACATGTAAGGAGATTGGATCATCCTCGGACTTTGGTCCTTTGAATTGAGCCGTAGACAACATGTCTCTGAAAATAAAGTCCTGAATGAACAGGTAAGGGGATTGGATCATCCTCGGACTTTGGTCCTTTGAATTGAGCCGTAGACAAGACGTCTCCGAAAATAAAGTCCTGAATGAACAGGTAAGGGGATTGGATCATCCTCGGACTTTGGTCCTTTGAATTGAGCCGTAGACAAGATGTCTCCGAAAATAAAGTCCTAAATGAACACGTAAGGGGATTGGATCGTCCTCGGACTTTGGTCCTTTGAATTGAGCCGTAGACAAGATGTCTCCGAAAATAAAGTCTTGAATGAACAGGTAAGGGGATTGGATCATCCTCGGACTTTGGTCCTTTGAATTGAGCCGTAGACAATATGTCTCCGAAAATAATGTCCTAAATGAACAAGTAGGGGATTGGATCATCCTCGGACTTTGGTCCTTTGAATTGAGCCGTAGATATGAGGTCTTCGAGAATTGAATGATAGGACTGGATCATCCCTAGATCTCGGTTCAAAAGGTACATGATAGGATTGGATCGTCCCTGGACCTCGGTTCAAAAGGTACATGATAGGATTGGATCGTCCCTGGACCTCAGTTCAAAAGGTACATGGTAGGACTGGATCATCCTTGGACCTCGGTTCAAAAGGTACATGATAGGATTGCATCATCCATGGACCTATGTCCTAAAGAGAGCAAGATTGATCATCCTGTAATATGATCGTGTGTGTTGCAGGGTATGCTGCTATTGTGTGGATACTCGTATTGATGATGTGTATACTTGCTATAGTGTGGATACTTGTATTGATGATGTGTATACTTGTATTGTGTGGATACTTGTATTGATGATGTGTATACTTGTATTGGTGTGGATACCTGTATTGATGGTGTGTATACTTGTATTGGTGTGGATACTAATACTGTTGATCTAGATGACGATGTTGTTGATCGTATTGATCTGGATGACGAGGTTGTTGATCGTAATGATCTAGATGATGATGTTGCTGATCATGTTGATCTAGATGGCAATGTTGCTGATTGTGTTGATCTAGATGACGATGATACTGATCATGTAGATCGAGATGATCCAGATGCTATAGATCGAGATGATCCAGATGCTGTAGATCATGATGAACTAGATTTTGTAGATTGAGATGATGTGACGATGCTAATCGTGTTGATCTAGATGACGATGTTGATGATCGTGTGATGACGATGTTGATAATCATGTGATGACGATGCTGATGATCGTAAGGATTCAGATGTTGATGTTGTTGTAGCTGTTTGAGTGCTGTAGAAGATAAAGACTCAGTACTGAAGATGTTGATGTTCCAGTATTGAAGATGTTCCGGTAACTGGTTGAGTTACTGATGATGTTGAGAAAGCTTCCAATGATTTATAGATGTATCATGTATGATGTTGATGACTCCTTGCGCATGCAGATCCTGTTATAATATCCTTCTCGTTAAGGGGGAGTGTTGAGATATTGTAACTTCAAAGAATATTATATTTGTACTTTATTATTCTGGAGATGTTTCATTCCTCCGTGAAGATCTTATTGTATATCCGGAGATGTTTATTCCTCCGTCGGAATGTGGTAACTTGGGTTATTATACTTCCCTAGTGGGGGTCGGCCCTGTATGTGTTATGTGGGTCAAAGGGTTGTTAGACCACCCTAGTGGGGTCGGCCCAGTCAGTTGTAGTGGGGTGTTTAACCTAGTAGTAAAGTTGGAGCCGACCTAGTTAATATAAAGTACAAGTTGGAGATGTGTATAAATAGAGGAGGTGTGTTCCTCATTATATAAACACTTCCCTCATTCAGAATGTAGCGCACTTGTGGAGGAGAGGTATGCTATGGTGGAGGAGGAGATCATGTTTTTGGTTTGCATCTTTGTATATTGCTAGTCATCTATATTGAGGAAGCTTTGCTGGGTTTTCTACCCCATGAGGGTTTCCCAGGATAAATCTGTGTCTCTTGTGTTTATGTTGTGCTTGTTGTTTCTTCAGTGATCCTGTATATGCTATTATTTTGAAATGGAATGTAATGCTGCTATTTTCTATCTTAGCATATTAAATATTAACAGTAAGTACCATAGTGAGGAGGGTTGGAATAAGGGCCAGAACCGGTTGCATTGTAAGAAGGATAACCAACATAATTATGGGGTATATAAGTGTTATTCGTAGCAGGATCAGTCGAGTGATGACCATAAGTAAAGGGTATGTTCCCACCTCCCATGTTAGGAGGGACATCCAGGTTAGAAAACGTGGTCGTAGTCACGGGTATATGCATAGAAGAATGGAGGTTAAATTGTGGAATATGAGTCGTGTTATGAGAAGTGTTCCCACTGAAATTAGGGGTAGTCCTAGGATGTGGTCCTCCTCCAACATGTGTATTAGATGAAGGAATATGACCAGACCCAAATTTAAATGGAGTAAAAGAGGGTGCACCGCCCCCAAAGCGAGCAGTGCCCACAACACCAAGCCTAGAGTTAGCTTGACTACTAGATGAAATGGATGAAACATTCGAAATAAGACTGGGCATACCAAATGAAAAGGGATTAGTGGCCAAAGGGTTTGTTGTATCATTAACATCTGACATCCCATAAAAGAAACCATGTGTGTGTGCACCATAAAATGGGTTTGACTACAGGGGTGGGTTTGGCCCAAATCTTGAAAAAGTGACGTGTGGGGGTGAACCTTCCTCTCCAACATCCCTAGGAGTGGAAAAAGCGGTCTATCCATCGACATCTCATGGTGGAGTCACGTGAATTCCTCCCGTGTCAAATGGATTAGTCATAGTGTAAGTAAGATTTGCATCTAAAGGGAAGCCGTGAGCTGGTTAAAAGAAGGTACCCGAGGAAGAGTTAGAAGCATCAGAGCGACATAGGTGAAGCAGTTGGGAAGATCAAGTTACACAAAAGGAACCCGCCGTATCGGATAATCAGGACCCGCATCACAGAGGCACAGTCAGGGTTTGCGAGCAGGTTGTGTTCACTTTGATCTAAGTCACCCCTGAGGAAAAGACCACTAGAGATGCGTGTCATTCTCTTAGCCAGTCAAGGGCCTCAGGGTGGTTTTCCTAGATCATTTTTCAGGGATCTTGAAACCATCCGAGAGACCCTAGTGGTATTATGAAGTGAATAGCACCTGACAGGTGGACCATGAGCAAATTGGGACCCACTCCCTGGAGTTGCATGTCCTTAGGCACTCATCTCGAGGTAGTTGGGAAAGATATCAAACGATGGAAAGAGTGTCAAGGCAGGAAAGTTGCATGAACTATATCAAGAGAAGTCTTCCCCATATGCAAAAATCGCGTCTTCCACGTGGCGGCCCCAGGATCGTTCAGGGGAATTCAAGCTGTTTTCTTAAACCACTATTCGGAGGCCCTGAAACCATCAATGGATATGTCTTGTCATACTCCAGTCATCTCCGCCACCGTCGTACTGGCTGAAGTACATTCCTAAAGGACAAAGGGCCAAAGAAACATGCATGTAATCATTATGCAGGTACAGATGCGCTCATCGACGAGGGCATGAATGGGTCTATAGATACCCCTCGCCTTAGCTTATTCCACATTTCCCATTTTCCAAGAGTCCTCGGTCCCAAGTCTCAGATCCTAAGTCTCTAAAATCGTCTAGGGGCGAATGATTCAGATTTGAAGGAAAGGGTTCTCAATGCTACATTTCATCTCTAGAGGTGGTTCACCCAGAGCATTGAGAATTCGGAATACTAGCATCCATGAAGAGCCCACAAATGCACATTTGCGAACAGTCGGATGGGAGAAGCCCGAGGTCTCACCCGACATGTCTAGGGACGGTGCAACTATTTCGTCAGTCCTAAGGGAGAAAGGTTTTCCGTATGCAGCAGCACGGAAGAAGGGGACATGCCGGCAGCAGCAAAGGATGATCAAATGGTGAAGTAGTGGCACCTGAGTACTTCTAATGAAGCGAAGACATCATCAGGTCCTATTCCATAGCCCGGCATCCAGGTCGAACGTTTGTCCCATCGAAAATAGGGTCCAAGAGAAAAGGGCTTGGATGGGATGGAAGAAGCAGGCAATAGTGGTCTACAAAGCAACATATTTCATCTTTATGGTCGCAACTACATCTTCAAGAGGCATGAGATGATCCAGTAGGCGTTTAAGGGATTCTAGTTAGTCTTGAAAGATGTTACATCGTCAATACCTTATATTTTAAGGTGATGCGAATTTTGTCAAGCTAGATGAACTACTCTGCTACAAGAGTGGTCCTGGGTCTTAATCATAAGATCACCAGTAATTTTGTAACAAACTCTATTAAGGAGTATAAACATAAATCTTAAGCTGTTGAGCTGCAACCGATTGTAACAAATTATGTTTTAGATAATAGGTAGGCTATATATATCAAAGTAGGCATTAGCCAAAGGGTCGGCTCTCTTATGTAATAAGTATTACTTCTATGTTAGAAGGTTGATAAATACAAGAAGAGACATATTTTACCCTATCTTGGAGCTTGATGGATATAAAGTTTTGATGTGCACAGTTATTGTCTCCTGTTGTTTTTCATACCTTCATTTATATATGATTTGCAGAACTATTCTGAATTTATATGAGTGTTGTTGCTTAAATTTATTTCTTCAATGGTGATTAGTACTTGAAGTTTTCATGTTGATTTATCTTGAAGTGATATCCTTGTATTATTCAAATGGTGTTATGTATTCATTTTTTTAAGGCTGTTGAATTCCTCCCCCAGGATCAGCACGCTATTTTGTAAATGTAAAATAAAGATTTGCTTTCACAGTACCTTTATCTTGAACCATTCCATTTCCATTTACTACTCAAAAGTCTGATTTCTTTGTACATTGAAATATTTCCCGTTAACATTTTAAAGATTGGAATTCTACACTATTTCTGTCATTTATATTGTGATTCAATAAAGTTTTCAGAAGTGATTATTGATGCCCAAGCACAGTTCTAAAAAATAGCTTTAGAACGTCTCTGGGACTAAAATCTTTTTTGGCGTCGTTGCCAGGGACACAATCAAAAAGATATATCTTCCCTAGGTATAACAACAAGATCATATGCTCTCAGTTTCACGGTGGATGAAATTGAGTTGCAAGCTGTTATCCACCTGGTGACTCCAAAATATAAAACCTGGCATCTGGACGAAGACACACTCGCCAGAACCCTAGCCACGAAGAATTTGTGGTTCTTGAAGATTCAGTCTCTTGGAGATAGAGACATGGAAGATACCAATCTACTTCACCAAGTTATCAATGCAATTTATCCTCCCCTTTGTTTGGCCCTCAATTTCCCAGTCTGAATTTATCGTCCAAACCCCTGATAACGAGCCTTTTCGTCAAGATCCCCATACTCTTGATTTTTCGAGCTTCTAACATATACCTACTGTAAACGAAGACCATGTAGCTCATACCACTCCCGCCAAACCCCTAGTCGTCGCACAGGAAGAGATTCCAAACATCACTCATTCCATGTCAGGAGGAGGAAGCAGAGGACCACCTCCACCACCCCCAAGAAAACCAAGATGGGTGGCAAGCCGTCATGGACCCCTGCAATTACCCACACCCCTAAATGATATGCCTACTCATTGCCTAAAGCTCCTACCGAAATATGATGGCAGTAAAGGGACATCTGTCGAAGATCATGTGGATCGATTTCAAGATTTCACATATAACATCTTGATTGAGCACGATGATGTATTCATGAGAATTTTTGCTCAGTCATTAGAAGGAGAGGCCAGAAGAAGTGGGGATTGGTACAGCTTGTATTATCTGACAAAATTCTTTGCTCTGAAGAAAGGCACCTTTGAAAATGTGGTTGATTTTACGGCCAGATTTAATAAGCAATATTTCAGAATCCCCGAGGACATCCGTCCTACTGAGGCCGCGGGTCAGGTCACTTGCGCAGCCGCTTTCCCTCTAGAATTTGCCATAAAATTAAGGGAAAGAAGACCAGTCTTGCTGAGTGATATGCAGGATGATGCCATCGACATGGAGGGAAATTTGAGAGCCATAGGCAAGATTAAAATGATTGATGATGCTAAACCTAAAGACAAAGGGAAAGCCAAAGAGGAAGGGATATATTTAGAAATAAGAGACTCCCAAGATGCAAAAATCGATGAGATGACCCGTATAATCAAGAACTTGTCGAATAAAGTCACCTGAATGAAATTGGAGGGTATCAATCCTAATCGACACTATCCTCCCTATCCTCCTAATCAGTTCAGGAGACCTTTCAATCCACGGATGGCATATAGAGAGAAAAGAGGGGAAGAACAGCCATTGAGACCTCCTGTTCGTGAAAAATAAAACAATCTGGTCAAGGTTGCTGCAGAAGAAGGTTATGACGATTTTGTAAGACAACAAAATTGGGTGGAAGAAGATTCACACCTCATGCACCTCACTAGAGAATATTATGAGAGTTCATTATTATATGAGGAAGATGGATCGGATCTCCTGTATTCCCAAGGAAGTGATGAGTTCCCCCATGATCACCTTGCTTCTTGTAGTGCTCATCCTGAAAAAATGCAAAGGAAGTACAACCTAAGACCAAGGCCGAAAACAATACGCAAGCAGGGTGAGACCATTCTTAGAAAGTCTCCATAGAAGTCAGCCCAAGCCAAAACACCTCAAGTAGCCTTTTCACCCAAAGAAAAAGACCTCCCGAAAGATAAAGAAGCTGAAACCATGATCCCATACATCCTAAATCAACTAGGCATAAGCCCCCATATGAGACTAGAACAGACCTACAGAGAAGGGCAC
This sequence comes from Larix kaempferi, assembly GCA_027924585.1. Lineage (NCBI taxonomy): Eukaryota > Viridiplantae > Streptophyta > Pinopsida > Pinales > Pinaceae > Larix > Larix kaempferi. Next base: position 4,123,949 of record BSBM01001383.1, read on the forward strand.
ACCTCTTTCAGTCTAAACAAGAGCTAAACAAATTAAAAATAGTTGTTCCATTGACTAAGTTAATAAGGAATCCTATGTACCAAGGCTAGATCGACAAGATGCTACACCGAGCTGAAAGCATTGATCAGCAAGATTCTATAAATATTAACGATGAAGCTCCTTCTTTTCAGTGAGGTCCACACATTGATAGTAAAGAAGAACCAGCTGCCCCGTTTTATGTCACCCTGAACGTGCATGAAACGCTTCTCCACAATTGTATCTTGGACTCTGGGGCATCTCACAATTTAATACCCATAGTCATAATGGAATAGTTGGTATTGGAAATTACCAGGCCATACCATGATCATTATATTTTTGATTCTAGAAGTGCAAAGTGCACCGGGATGATAAAAGACATGGTGGTCACTCTGGCTCAGATACCAGCTAAAAGCATAATGATGGACGTGGTGGTAGCAGACATTCCAGCTAAATATGGTATGCTTTTGTCAAGAAGCTAGGCTAAAAAACTAGGAGGAACCATGCAGATGGACATGAAGTATGCTACCAAACCTATTTTTGCTAGAAAAACCAGGCGATTATATAGGGAAGCTATGTTCGCCTATGTCATAAGCGACCAAGATAGTCTGATGAATTATCCTATATATGCTGCTGACGAGAACATGGGTTGCTATAGATTATCAGCAGGGGACCCAGCTGAAGAAGAAGTCATACATGCTCAAGCGATAGAACCAGCAACTGAACATGTCCAAGACCAGGTCTGGAAACTCTTTTTCGATGGAGCTTCTGCAAAAGATGAATCTGGAGCAGGTGCAATTTTGACATCACCATTGGGAGATGAAATTAGCTTGTCTTACAATCTAAATTTCGACACCACCAACAATGTAGCCAATTATGAGGCATTTGTCCTTGGTCTCTGAGTAGCGAAAGACTTGAATATTACTAAACTGATAGTTTTTTGGGGACTTTAAGCTCGTGGTTAATTAGATCAGAGATGTTTACCAAACTAAGCATCCCAGACTCAGAGCATACCGTAACCTAGCTTGGGACCTTATAGACAACTTCTTTGATGCCTTCAACATTACATTTGTGCTTCGAGAAGAAAATCAATAGGTTGATGCTTTGGCCATGATGGCCAGCTCATTTCACCCCCCCAAAAAAACCAAATCTAAACTATGAAGTTGAAATGAGATACCGCCCCTCCATTCCCGATAACGTTAAAAGTTGGTAGGTTTTTGAAGATGACCAACAAATTAAGCATTTTCTGCACCTGGTTGGAGAATTCTCAAATATAGAGGCAGATAGTGATTCTGAGAAAGTAGAAGGAATTAATGTGCAGGAAACAGATGCTGAAGGCTAAAAATTCATGTAGCAGGTCATTGGTCATAAGGTTCTACAGTTAAAAAACAATTTTATTCCTAAAGGCCTGGTTCCATTAGAACAGTTGTTTGACAAAAACAATGTCCCCGTCAAACCAGTAATACAGCCGACTACAAAAGCCATACAGGAGATAAATATGGGTACCATAGAATACCCCAAGTTCATCAAACATTCTCACTCCCTCACAAACGAGAAAAAGCAAAGGTACGAGGAATTGCTTAAAAGTTATGTGGATGTATTTGCGTGGAAATATGACGACCTCCAAACCTATAATACCACCATACTACAGCATAGGATCCCCTTAAAACCTGATGCTAAGCCAGTAAAGAAAAATTTGAGAGAGGTGAATCCTATTCTATTTCCAGTGATCGAAAAGGAAATAAGGAAGCTTTTGGACGCAAAGATCATTATCCCTCTAAGATATTCGGAATGGGTGGAAAACCTAGTCCCAGTCAAGAAAAAAAAAGGTGAGATCTGGCTATGAGTCAATTTCAAGAATCTAAATAAATGCTCACTAGAGGACAATCATCCCTTGCCTAAAATGGATCATATTCTGCAGAAGGTGGTAGGGTCGACCCGAGTATCTATGATGGATGGATTCTCAGGTTATAACCAGGTAGTAATGCACTTTGATGATCGGGAAAAGACAACCTTCACTACACCATGGGGAACGTTCATGTATGGAAAAATTCCATTCAACCTTATGAGCATTGGGGAAACTTTCCAAAGGGCCATAAATATAGAATTTATAGGAGAAAAGGACAGATTCATCATTATATACATTGATGACATGACAGTCTTTTCCAAATCTGATCAGGAGCATCTTCATCACCTGAAGCAAACTTTCGAGAAGTGCAGAAAGTATGGCCTATCCCTCAACCCAAAGAAATCCTTCTTCGCCATGACGGAAGGAAAATTGCTCGGGCACATTGTCTCCAAAAAATGGCGTAAGGATAGACCCAGAGAGAGTAGCTGCTATCAAGCTGATCGATCTCCCATGAAATAAAAAGGAGGTACAATATTTCATTGGTAAAATTAATTTTTTACAAAGATTTATCCCTAACTTTGCCGAAATAATGAAAGAAATTACTAACATGTTAAGAAAAGACGCTAAGATAAAATGGACTACAACTGCAAAAAATTCTTTTAATCAAATTAAAAATGTGATGAACCTACAATAATTAATTAATGAAAACACACGAAATAGCAGAAATAATAGAACTCAGAATCACTTTTATATTGATCGCAGGCCACTTCGAGGGGGCAAGTGGCCTCTCATCACTTCCTTGTTAACTAATAAGGTTAATGATATTTCTATTAGCACACCCTCTCATCAATGTCTTGAATGTGAGTTGCTCATTTACATTGGATCATGTGATCTGAAAGTGTTTGACAACTCGATTATTGCACTCGATACTTGGTTTGATTATAATTTGGTCCTTGAATATGAAAAGGTTCCATTAGTTGAGTTGAAGCTTATAGGGATTGCCAAGCTATTGGTTACAGAACGTGCAAAAAATAAAAAAAATCAATCACTAGTTGTATTAGGCTTGTTGAAGCTGTTAACACCCAAAAAGTGTTCACTACCTCATCTACCACATTATATGGCTCATTTGTCCATTTTCCTACCATATTTCCCTTAAAATCCCAAAAAAATCCCATTTAAAAGCCTCCAAAAGGCCTAAAATGCCTCCAAAAGGCCACAAAACCCTCAAAATAGCCTAAAAAAGGCTAAAAAACCCCTTTTTCCTCCAAAAATATCCAAAATTCCTCAAAAATAGCAAAAATCCCCTAAAAAGGGAATAAAAAATATAAAATAATGAGGAAAAGGAGGAAAAAACCCTATACAGCTGCACAAAACCATGTGTTTCCCAAAACCATGGGTCAGCACTCCACCACCAAAAAACTATAAATAGGTGATGGAGATCCCTTATTCCATATCCACAATCAAGTATACCCTTACTCTGCCAAAATCTCTCTCGAAACCCTAGTTCAACATTGAACTACTTCCACCTTGAGAGCCACCTTTGGCCCATTTCCACCATTGGAGAAAGAGAAGGAGCACATTGGAGCTTGGAGCATCCTCTTGGACATTGCAAAGAGCTTCATCAAACCTTCACATTGAAGGTAATATCAATACAAAAAGCCATTCTTTAAATTTGATGTTTATGTTTCATGCATGTTTTAGAAGTAATTTAATTTCTGTTTTAGCTTAATTATTTACATTTACTGAACTGCTACCAAGGAGCCCATTCTCCTTAGTAGGTGCTCATTTGCACAAGCTAGGGGTAAAACCCTAGCCACAGTTTTGGCGACTCCCCTAGATTTTGAATTTCTGGTTTCATTTTTAAAATTTTTTTCTTTTCGGCTGTCCCTTTCGGCCGCCGCACACTGCGCTTTTTCCCTCTGCAGTCGCGTCCCGACCGCGTCTTTCAGGCCTTTACCTGCGACCCGACCGCGGCTCTCAGACGGTTTCCGATGCCCTGCCGGCGGATTCAAGTCTGTTACTTGCGATCCGGCCGCGGCTAATCAGCCTGTTTGCTGCGATCTGACTGCGCCTGTCGGCCATTTTCCCGCGTCCCGACTGTGGCTTTCAGCCTCTTTCCCGCATCCCGACTGCATCTGTTAGCCCTTTTTGCCGCGACCCGACTGCGTCCTTTTCCCTATTTCCTGCGTCTCGACTGCTTCTGTTGGCCTGAAAGCCGCGACCTGACCGCGTCTGTTTCCCTCAAACCCGTGGTCTGCCTGTTCTGCTTCGCCATAGACCCGCGGTCTGATTTCTGCATTTTTCTTGTTTTGAGCCCAGCCCCTTTTGCTGCAATATTTTCTGCATCTGAACATCCCTCTGTCCTACCTGCAGTCCCACTTCCTTACAGCCTTTCTGCAACATAATTTTTGTTCCCTTTACAGAATCTTTTTAAATTTTCAGTATTTTTAATTCAGAAAATTTTGCAAGTTAAAGTTTCAATTTCAGTATTCTTGATAGTTAGAGGTTGCCCCCCTTGTGGCACTTCTATTTTGGGCCCATCACCTCACAAGCACACACTCTGTCACATAATTCAAGTGAGCCTTAAAAAGTACCTAACTGAACCAACATTCTAACCCCAATTGGGGAACACAAAATAATCATTGTAGTTAGGTAGGATCAGGGGGATAGGCTTCCAATAACACCCCTCGGTTACTTTCACTTGAGACATAGTTGTTGTCCAAATAGGGAACCAAAATCTCCTAGTACTTTTTGGCACGGTCACGACCAGTTTATCAGAGGGCCTCTCCCTTAGGAGGGTTGAAGTCGGGAGATTGGTTCCGGAGGCCTGAGTGGAATACCGCAATCCATTCAGTAACCGAAGGGCTACCTTTCACGGTTCGTGGGATATCCCTGTATAGGGGTATTGCGGTCAACGGACTAAACGGCAGATTCACCTTTCTGGACGTGTCATGAACGGGGTATCTTAGTTTCCATTCTTTTAGGATTGACTACCCGGTATCCCTCCCGGTAGGGGGATATCATAGCCACTTGGATTTCATCACCTTGCAGAGGATATGTTTAGTTGAGTCAGAATACTTTTAGTTAGGTGTTTGCATGCTCCTTTACCTCCCTTTGGTCTAGTGAGTCCACCATTTTTTCTTTTTAGGAAACCTGCTGCTTGTTGGTATTCTGACCATCTTTGTTGATACTCCACCTACTGTAGCACAGCTGTTGCAGTGGGTGTTTTGAGTTGGTTGTTGGCCTGAGTGCCTTGTTTTTTTAGCTCTCCTTCTGCACACTCGGTTGCATTAGACCTTTTTGAGCTGTTTTTCTACTCACCTCAACCCACAGAGATTTGACACCATCCGTCACCATTGAGTCCCCGAGACATTCTCGGCGCCTCAGGGGCGAGCCCCCACAGCACGGTTCTCTTGACACCACCCGTCATAGATTCTGATCATCATCCGTTGATACCACTCATCACAGATCTAGAGCCTTGTCACTTGACTCCACTCGTCAGCGACATAGGGCTCCATCACCAGATATTGACGCTCCTTACTTTACCTCTGATTCTGACGAAGAGTCTGAGAACCCTATTTACACTGCCCCTACTAGCCCCATGGCTGGCGCGACTTCCACTCCTTTCGCTATAGGGACCATTGGTGGCACATCCACCACTACACTAGTTACCACACCTGCTCTAGGAATGCCCTCGATGGGGGCCACATCCACCATCCCGGTTACCATTCCTATTCCCGTAGCTGGCTTACATACCACCACTACATCAGTGGCTCACACTACCCATGGTGGTGCTAGACCATCCTCCACCACCTTAGTTCCCCCACTTGGGGGCACCATCCCAAATCCTGTCCCTCCACTTGGGGGCATTGGCCCCAACTTGGTCCAACCCACTACTGTGTCACATCCTTCTTCCAGTTTTCCATTTATGGCTAGCCTCAACCTACCTGACCTGGCCAGATTGACCAACGACCCTATTCGACACGACCCTACGTGGCCTCATATGCCCACCAAGCTCCCCTCTGACATCCCTAAGTTCGAGGGTAAGGCAGGTGAGGACCCACAAAACCATATCATGTCTTTCCACCTATGGTGTTCCTCTAACTCCATAGTGGATGACTCTGTTCGCCTCCGTCTCTTACAGCGCACCTTCACTGGCTCTGCAGCCAAATGGTATATTGAGCAACCTCATGGGACCCATGCCACCTTTGCTTCCCTTGCCTCGACCTTCCTGCAGTTCTTCCAGTTGCCTGTCCGCTATGACGCGGGCGTTGAGATCCTCCTATCCTGCAGACAAAACACGGCTACCCATATCACGGACCACATCCATGAATGGCGTCGACGCCGTAGCTTATGCAAGATTAAATTAGACGACCGTATCTTCCTAGATTGGTTCCTCAAGTCCCTTCTTCCTTTTATCGCTAAGGATGTAGCTTCAGAAAGACCCCAGTCTGAAGAAGAGGCCATCCTTAAGGCCCAACAGTTCAACCTCATTTACGCCCAGTCGGGTTACCTCTATACCATTATACCTGACGCCCCTCGCGGCGAGTCCTCCCATCACGATGCGCTGGGGGCATCCCACGCCGCAGACGGCATCATCGGTTGTGTTTCTTCGCATCCTCAACCCTTTTCCATAGCACGTCCTACCCCGGGCCCCGACCTTTCGCGGGCCACCTCACAGTCTAGGGCCACCAACTCATATGCTCCCATGACACATCACCATCATTCCCATGGACCCAGCTGTCCACCTCAGTGCTTCGGGCATGCACCCCCTGCTTATGCCCCCCCAGTCGCACCTCAGCCTTACTACTATCAGCAAGCTGCCCCAGCTCCTGCGCCTTCACAGGCCCAACCAGCTTATTACCCGCCACAGGCAGCCCCTGCGGAAAATCCACAACCTGCTCCGCAGACATATCAACAACCTCCTCAAGGTGCCGCACCTGCGCAGCCTCCACCTACATACCATCCACCGCAGCCTGCTCCCGCTCCTGCACAACCTCAAAACCCACCTGCTGCTCAAGGGCAAGTCTACGCCCAACAAAATCCGCAGCAGAACCAGAACAACCAACGCAACTAGGGCCAACAGAACCGCGGCAAAGGCCGTAATCGTGGGAACAACCAACCTGCAGACCAAGCTGGTCAACCGGCTAATCCCCCCGAAAACAACAACGCGGCCACCGCTAACCAAAACCCTGATCGCCCGCCCAAGCAGGCTAAAAACCCTAATTTGAGAACAAACCATCCTTGTTCTATCTGGGGGGTCTATGGCCACTACACACATACTTGCCCACATTTGGAGCGAGCTCGACAACTTTGGGTTGATGATGCCCATCGCCAAGGGCATGCGGATCCTCAAGCACCGCCCAACCCCCCGCAACCTCAACAGCAACCTTTGGTGCTGCAAAACCCCTTACCAACCCAAGGTGTGGTGAACACTCAGCCGTTGGCCCCTCAAGCTAACTCGCAACCCCAACAACAACAGATCACATCCGCCGCTCCTAATCAACCCCTGTTTGACTCAGGTACCCATCACTTGTTGATGATGTCTTCCAATGATGTCAACCTACAAACCCGTCGGAACCAATATGGCTCCACCTCTGAAGCCCTTCCCACTGATAAAACTGCTAACGCTCATCCCACTGATAAAGCATTACGTATCCCTCCCCCGCCGGTCGATGGCGCTTCCAAAGCAGCTCGTTTCCCACTTCGCCGTATCAACAACAATCCCAATGCGCGTGCTGCGTCCAACTACAACATTGTAGACGACCTAGCCCAATCTCCCGCAGCCATGTCTGCATTAGAAGTCTTGAAGAACTGCCCTTCCCAGCGCAAGACTTTACTCTCAGCCATTGGGGCTATTGACCCAACTGATTCAAATTTAATGGCATTTGATTTGGACCAGTCTGAACCACGCCTGCCTTCCACCTTAGCATTCCAAGTTTCTGTTTCCGTTTGGAATCTTTTCATCCATCGATGCATCATCGATGAGGGTGCCTCCACATGCGTTATGTCTACATTCGTATGGCAGAAGTTGGGATCCCCTACACTCCAGCAGTCCACCACTGCGTTACGCGCCTACGACGGACGTTCGGCTCAGCCCCAAGGTCTCCTAGCCAATGTCCCTATCCAGTTAGGTGGTAAAACCGTCCTCATCGATATCGAGGTCATCAATGCCCAGCTTGATTACAACCTCTTACTCGGTCGCAGCTACATGTATGCTATGCGGGCGGTCGCTTCCTCTGTCTTTCGTACCATGATGTTCCCCCATGATGGACGCGTGGTCAAGATCGACCAACTTACTTACTATGATCCCAGTGCTCCAGCGGCACCTGAAAATGTTCTCCCCATGGTTGAACAACCTGTTTCTCCTGCCACCACCTCGTTTGTTTCCTCTACGGGGCCTGGAGTCTACTCAGACGCGCCGATGACCTCCACCTTTCAATCCATTCCTCCCCCGTCATTTACGCCCGAAGTGTCTGACTTATGTACCTTGTCCCACGACAACCAACCACCTAACAATCAACCACCCTTGTTGCCTAAACCACCATTGGTACCTAGCCACATTGGTGTTACACCCATCCATACGATCCCCTTCCTAGTCCCTCCATCAGGAATAGTAAGCGCCCCGGTCATGGCTACCCTTAGTCTCCCTGGGTTAACTTTGGGATTACCTGTATGGTATCTTTCGCCTCCCGTTCGCCCGCCGACACCAGACGTCGTCCTCCAACCGGTGCAACCCATGGCTACTACCACTCAGCCACCTCCCGGTGTCTCTACCCCTTCATCCTCCACGACTCCTCCTCCTACTCCCAAACCCACTGGGGGCAGAGGTCCACAACCTTACACTGCTGTACCACCTCCCAAGACAGTCAAAAACCCTCCAGTATTTCATGCTCCTCCCAAATGCTCATTGTGCGACGAGTTGGGCCATGCGACCCACCAATGCCCACAGTTACCAGCATTGCAAAAGCATATGCAGATGCTCGACGATGACCCCAACATCCCAATTGTCGAACTAAACCCCACCCTTAAGCCTAAAGACAAATCCCTGCGTACCAACCACCCCTGTGCCATATGCGGTGTTTACGGGCATTATTCCCATCATTGTCCCGATCTCCCAGATTACAGAGCAGCTCTCTATGAGATGAACAATCTGGATCTTGAGACGGCACCGCCTACCATTGAGGAGATCTACCCCCCAGACTCTTCACCTTCAGGAGAGGTTAACACCATTTATATGATATCTTCCACCACTACTCCTTCGTCAACCGATTTGACGACGCAAACTTTCCGTACTGATGAGGAGATTCTTGAGGCCCTTACCGCCCCGGATTATCCCTGGGATGATATGCACCACCGTTCCTATTTCATCCCAGAAGAATCCTCCTCTAGCACAGCTACCCAATTCACGGTTGAGTCCAAAGACTTCCTTCCCACTAAGGTCGACTGGTTCAAGGACCCTATTCCTGCTCCTGATGCCTTCGAGGAAGGTAACATGTCCAACATCTCACCTGTCATCCAAGTTGATATCGCTGCCCCAGGACGTGCCCCTGAACTCATCACTTTAGGAGCATTCTGCAGTAAACAAGAGATTGAGGATTACATAAACCTTTTCAGAGAATTCCGTGATGTCTTTTCCTGGTCCTATATCGAGATGCCTGGTCTTGACCCCGCCATTATCGAGCACCACATTGACACATGGCATGATGTACCCCCCGTCCATCAAAAATAGCGTCCTAATCCTCCCTCAAAGTTCCCCAGATGTGCCCCTGAACTCATCACTTTAGGAGCCTCCTGCAGCGAGCGAGAGATTGCGGACTACACACAACTCTTCCACGAGTTCCGTGATATCTTCACCTCCCCCCTCGAATAGGGGGCATACATCTTAGCTGACTCCGAAGGCCATCCTTTGTGCAACCCCCGTAATGGGTTGTATCTTAAGCGTTTTTACCCGTAAGTGAAACCGCGGCCCTATTGGTCTGCGTTGTACAGTGTACTTTCTTATTGTTTTTGTCTTTCCGCACCATTTCCACCACTGGAATCAGCACGCCGAGACCGTAATGATGGTCACCTCGTTGCATTATTTTTTACCCGTCATTTTTTGTCCATTTTTCAGACGCCACTAGTCGCCTCGATTTGCGTGCCACATCGGCCGTTCTCCGTTTTTCACATGTTTTATATCGTCGGATTCATTTTTTCGAGCTCGTGATGATGCTTGAGATCATTTCTCGCTCTCACCCCCATATTTTTCGGGTATTTTTTCCAAAACGCCCTCATCGCCTCAGTGTGCGTTCCACATCGGCCGTTACCCGTTTTGTGACACCCTTTATATCGCCGGATTCATTTTTTCGAGCTCGTGATGATGCTTGAGATCATTTCTCGCTCTCACTTGGTACAATTTTAACATTGTGTCCCAAACACCTTGCTGCCTCGGTTTGTGTGCCACATCGGCCACCATCGGATTGTTCCACACTTTTACATGAGCCCTCCACTCCTGTCATACTGCAAATGTTTCGTTATTTTGCCACCATTTCAACTACTCCGCAAGGAGGCCCACCAGTGTTCCCCACTACCCTCGTTCTTGATCATCATTACTGATCCTTGATTGAGCACTTCCTCCTTGCCTGGCCATTCCTTTTTTTCGGTATAGTTTTATCCCTTTTTCAGGCCGGACAAGTCCTTTACGAAAAAGGCACTTAGGGAGTTTCTGTTAAGCTCTTTTCTGACTCCTAAAAGAATGAAAAGATCGCCGAGCAATCTTGCTTCCTTTCATGCTCGTTAAAGTACCTGAAAGGGCGTCTATCTGGTATAAGTTTAACCCTTTTCCGGACCTGGTAGACTAATTACGAAAAAGGAATACTCTAGTCACACCGGCTAGAAGAGTTCTTCATTGCATCCTTTTATGCTTCTTTGGGCCTTGGAGACTAAATCTACGAAAAAGCAACCCCCTGGAGTCTTCTTACTTGCTTTCAGACTCTCTAAAATTGAAAGCAACCATGAGCATGCACTGTCCTGGGCTCGTAAAATCCACACGACAGTACCATTCCATCACTTCAGAGTCTTCTTATCGCTTTCAGACTCCTTAAAATTGAAAGCAACCACGAGCATGAACTGTCCTGAGCTCGTATAAATCCACATGACAGTACCATTTTACACACACTTCTTCTAGTTCATTAACCCATGAAGAAGTCTCCTCCCGTGCCTCCTGGCACTATGATTGATCATCTCGGCAGCACCCCCAATCAGGTCGCCTTTGTTCAGAGTATTCTGCAGTCTCCTGCCATTTTACACTAGCTTGAGTCTCCCTCAGCCCAGTTACCCTCCCAGATCCATTACAGCTATGATCCCTTTCCCCTCAGTCAATTTCATATGCTTCCAGATCATTCCCATTATCATACTCTGAACAAAGGAAGTTTGAGTCCACCCACTCTACTTGCCCAGTTGTCACCACCAGTTTGTCAGTCCTGCCCTCAGTACTATCACATTTCGATTCTTCACCTCGCGCTCCTGTCAAGGAAACATCATTGCCTTGATAGTTGCAGGTCTCCCTCTGTCGACGACAGCCCCTCTATTCCAGAGGATAGGCCCAGAGGTCCCTACGCCTTGGACTTATCACCATCTGTGGTAAGTGCCTATGGACCATTCTAAGAGGAGTCATCATTGCCTCTCCGTGTGGTTTTTTCTCACATGCTCGACTTCAGCGCCTTGATCTCATCGTTGAGAATCGCGTAGGGTTATATCCGTTACATTATGTGTCGAAGACCCCGGATTTCCCCCGACTCTAGCACATTGGTGAGTCACTTTCGAAACGACCAGTTATATGTTCCTGCGGATGTCCGGGCTGCGTTGGCGTTTGTATTCGGAAGCCATCCAGTTACATGCTTCCTTGAGTACCCAGTTTCAGTCCCAGATCAGTCCCAGTTCAGTGTACCATTGCGAGTGTACCCCTTGTCACTCTGATCCAGCAGCTCATTAGTTCCTTTGGTACCACATTCAGTAGCACTGTTGATTGTTCCAGTGTATCAGCTCTTCAGCACAGACATGGTCATCCCAGCAGTATGTCCCAGATTTGTGTCCCCTCTGGACCCTTATGATGTACACAGTGGTTCTCTATGTATCTTACAGGTCCCCCTTTTCGGGCCTCACAGTTCTGTTTATGTATCTTGATACGAGCATGGGTATGCCCGCCTCGTCCATATATTGAGATTATTCCTCAGTCAGTATTTGAGGTCATGTATATTTCAGGTCCCCTTTTTGGACCCCATTGTTTATGTTATGTTATATCCTGATATGAGCATGGGAATGCCCGCCTCGTCCATATGATCAGATGATCCCTCATCCATTATTGAGGATATGTACTTTTAGTTCTTGCAGTTGTTCGGGATCGTTGTTCCGGGCTTCAGTTTGTTTCTTCTCTTCTCTCCACTCCCCAGGAAAACCATTCATGACTTATGATGTCCATCGGCCATACGATGAGCTCCTGCCCTCGCACATCAGGGGGCAATCTGTTATGCAGGATGATGATGCCATCAACATGGAGGGAAATTTGAGAGCCGTAGGCAAGATTAAAATGACTGATGATGCTAAACCTAAAGACAAAGGGAAAGCCAAAGAGGAAGGGATATATTTAGAAATAAGAGACTCCCAAGATGCAAAAATCGATGAGATGACCCGTATCATCAAGAACTTGTCGAATAAGGTCACCAGAATGAAATTGGAGGGTAGCAGTCCTAATCGACACTATCCTCCCTATCCTCCTAATCAGTTCAGGAGACCTTTCAATCCACGGATGGCATATAGAGAGAAAAGAGGGGAAGAACAGCCATTGAGACCTCCTATTCGTGAAAAATAAAACAATCTGGTCAAGGTTGCTGCAGAAGAAGGTTATGACGATTTTGTAAGACAACAAAATTGGGTGGAAGAAGATTCACACCTCATGCACCTCACTAGAGAATATTATGAGAGTTCATTATTATATGAGGAAGATGGTTCGGATCTCCTATATTCCCAAGGAAGTGATGAGTTCCCCCATGATCACCTTGCTTCTTGTAGTGCTCATCCTGAAAAAATGCAAAGGAAGTACAACCTAAGACCAAGGCCGAAAACGACACGCAAGCAGGGTGAGCCCATTCTTAGAAAGTCTCCATAGAAGTCAGCCCAAGCCAAAACACCTCAAGTAGCCTTTTCACCCAAAGAAAAAGACCTCCCGAAAGATAAAGAAGCTGAAACCATGATCCCATACATCCTAAATCAACTAGGCATAAGCCCCCATATGAGACTAGAACAGACCTACAGAGAAGGGCACACCTCTTTCAGTCTAAACAAGAGCTAAACAAATTAAAAATAGTTGTTCCATTGACTGAGTTAATAAGGAATCCTATGTACCAATCCTAGATCGACAAGATGCTACACCGAGCTGAAAGCATTGATCAGCAAGATTCTATAAATATTAACGATGAAGCTCCTTCTTTTCAGTGAGGTCCACGCATTGATAGTAAAGAAGAACCAGCTGCCCCGTTTTATGTCACCCTGAACGTGCATGAAAAGCTTCTCCACAATTGTATGTTGGACTCTGGGGCATCTCACAATTTAATACCTGTTGGCCCGGTTTTGCAACCAGGCTTAGTGCTATGGGCACCTGCTAACTAGTAGCAGCAGTTTCAATGGAAATAAATAACAATAAACTAATTAAACAAGACTAATCATGGATCTATGCAAAGATATTAAGTAAATAACAAAAATAATTTAAAATCAAGAACAAGACAATGTAGAATAATGAATTTGTATTGAAAGAATGGGGCAAGCAAGTGCTTGCGGAATCAATACCTCTAATGGTGAGGTTGAATGGCTCCAAGGATGAGCAACTCCAATCTCCAATGGTCTCTTCTCCAATGTGGTTTGCAATGGCTAAAATGCTCAAGGGAGATTTCAGCAGCATAAGGATGAGATAATGGATGGATGTGAAATGAGGAGGCCCTACCACCTTTTTATAGGTTTTGGTGGTGGGGAATACCATTTGTGGTTTTGTGGAAACCAAATGGTATTGACCAACATGATTTAGGTACTTTTCCCTCCTTTTTTTTTTTTTGAATAAAAATAATATTTTAATTCCCTTTTTAAATTTTTGGGAATTTGGACCCTTTTTGAGGGTTTTTTATGCTTTTCAGGAAAAATAATCTTTTTTTAATGGAAAAAGGGGTGTACTCAGGTCTTTTGGTGACCTTTTGTTGGTTTGAGAGGCTCAGATGGTGGAAAAGTGGACAAATGGGTCATGTGAATAAGGGAATGAGCTAGTGAGCACTTTTTAGGTGTTAACAGATTGCCCCCTGATGTGTGAGGGCAGGAGCTCATCGTATGGCCGATAGACATCATAGTTCTTTTGTCTTTTTTCAGGAGATTGGGGGAGAGAAGAGACCAGTTAGAGACTGGAGCCATGGCCCTTGGAAGCTGCAAAAACAAAAAATATTACATGGCCTCAATATGAATGAGGTATAATCTTTGATAATGGACGAGGCGGGCATTCCCATGCTCGTATCAAGACATATACATAACAATTAGTCCCAAGAAGGGGGATCTAATACATAAAGAATCTACTGGTACATCATAATGGTCCAGTGGGGACATTATTTTGTGATATACTCCTGATCATAACTGATCGCAATAACTGATACACTGGACTAGCTGATGAACTGCTGAAACTGAAGGTGTCCAATATCTGTAGGGACTCAAAGACCATGAGTCATCTCTGAGAATTAATGTAACTGTATACTCAAGGGAGTATGAAACTGGGGTACATCTGAATACTGTCGCCAAGCATAACCCGGATATCTATAGAAAAAGTGTACTAGTTGTTTCCATATGTAGACTCTCAAATGTGGAGGAGTCAGGAGGTATCCGGGGTCTTCAACTAATAACTGAGTGGACGAATGCCCTGTGCGAGTCTCAACGATGCGATCAAGGTGTTGAAGTCGAGCATGTGAGAAACAACCATTTGGAGAGGCACTGAGGACTCTTCTCGAAATGATTCGTAGGCACTCATCATAAATGGTGATGAGTCCAAGACACAGGGACCCCTAGGTCTATCCTCTGGAATAAATTTGGTTGTTGTCAACAGAGGGAGACCAGCAACTAACAAGGCAATGATGTTTCCTTGATAAGAGCGCATGATGGCATGGTTGACCTGGCAACGTGGGGAACTAACTTGTAGGTGTGGGGATCATTGCTTTGACTGAATGGTATATATTGACTCTAGGGGGGAGGACGAGCTGGTAGGTGCCGTCGAGGGATTATCAAGGTGACATACTGCAGAATACTCTGAACAAAGGCGACCAAAATGGGGAGGCTTCCTGATGAGTAGATTTGATCTGTCGTGGCGCCAAGAGGCACCATTGATTCCTTCTTCGTAGTTTTAATGAGCTCCAAGAAGGGATAAAAGTGTGCTCTGAATTGGTACGGTCCTGTGGATTTTGTGAGCCCAGGACGACTCATGCTCATGGTTGCTTTCATGTTTAGAGAGTTTGAAAACGGTAAGTGGACTCTATTGGTGTTTCTTTTTCGTAATTTTAGTCTCCAAGGCCCGAAAAAGCATAAAATGATGCGGATGGAGAACTCTTCTAGCCGATGTGACTAGAGTATACCTTTTTCGTAATTAGTCTACAAGGTCCGGAAAAGGGGTAAACTTATACCAGGTAGACGCCCTTTCAGATACGTTTAACGAGCATGAAAGGAAACAAGGTTGCTCGGCAATCTTTTCATTGTTTTAAGAGTCAGAAAAGAGCTTAACAGAAACTCCCTAAGTGCCTTTTTCGTAAAAGGGGTTGCTCGGCCCGAAAAAGGGGTAAAATTATACCGAACAAAAATGGATTGATGAGGGTGAGAAAAGGTCTCAAGCATCGTCATCAGTGCGGAAAACTGGTTCCGGTGACATAAGGATTGTCGAAATCGGAGAACGGTCGATGTGGCACGCAAACCGAGGTTATGTGAAGGGCATGGAAAAAATGTTCGAAAAAATCTAAATGTGAGAGTGAGAAATGATCTCAAGCATCATCACGAGCGCGGAAAACTGAATCCGGCGATATAAGGCACGTCCAAAATGGAGAACGGCCGATGTGGCACGCAAACCGAGGTGACGAGGGAGCATGGAAGAAATGGCCGAAAAATCTAAAGGTAAAAGCAAGAAATGATCTCAAGCCTCATCACGAGCGCGGAAAACTGAATCCGGTGATATAAGGCATGCCCCGAACTGAGAACGACCGATGTGGCACGCAAACCGAGGTGACAAGGGGGCATGGAAAAAATGCCCTGAAAATCAGGACGTGACAGCGAGAAATGATCTCAAGCATCATCACGAGCGCGGAAAACTGAATCCGGTGATATAAGGCAGTCCAAAACGGAGAACGGCCGATTTGGCACACAAATCGAGGCCACCAGAGAGGCCCAAAAAATGGTCAAAAAATGGATCCCGTGAAAATGAAAAAAGGAAGGAACCTACATGAAGTTCTCGTTGTGCTGATTCCAACGGTACCAATGGTTTGAGAAATGGACTTCGTATGATACCGCAATGGTTGTTGGAAAATTGGTAGAATTTCTATAAATAGGGCGTGGGGCCCAAATTACTTGTCATTGTTGCGTGCGAGTTTGATAGAGCTGTCAGAGCTTTTTCTCGATTTCCGGGAGATTTCACCGTTGGTTTTCGATTCAGCGAGTTGTAGGTAACTCTATTTGCCTTAGCCTTGTCAATTATGTCTTTTCTGTTTGGTGGCGGGCCCCCGAAGGCCGCGAAATTCCATGTTGACTCTCCAACGTGGAACCGCGCGGGTTTCGGGGCTGAACCCGCGATGTTCATCGCGGGTTTTTGCATGGATCCCACGATGGTCATCGCGGCTTTTTGTGGAAAAGCCGCGATGGGCAGCGCGGTTTTTTGTGTAAAAGCCGCGATGGGGTTTTTTCATAATTTTTTTTTTTTTTTATGCTCGGGCTAAAAATTTCTTCTGTTTGCTGGCAGGATGTTGAGGAGGCCACAGTCCTCGTGGCGGGAGCGAGAGATCGATGGTGATCTCATGCTGAGGATTGAGACTGATGCAGGGGTGAGACAGACTTTAGCTATGAGCGGGCTTTTGAAGTTCGCTCAGATCCCCCCCATTCGTTCAGTGAGGCGGCTCCTGAACAAGCTCGTGAGTTGGTGGGTGCCGGCAGAGGGTGCCTTCATCATTGGGGGTGAGAGGTTAGAGATTACTCTCACGGATGTTTATTTTTTGACTGGGTTGCCTCGCTTGGGTGAGGTGGGCGATATCTTGCCGAGGTTGCCTCCAGGTATAGATATGGAGAACCTGTTATAGAATTTTTGTGTTGATGATGCTGTTCTGCAGAACAGCTCTATTAGTCTGCGATCCCTACGTGAGTGGGATATGCGAGCTGTTGGGGCCTGCGTTCTACGGATACTGGGTGCTGCTGCGCCACATCGTATGTCTGGGGGGCAGACGATGATGGTGGACTCTGTTCTTCAGGGTACTTACTATGCCTGGGGGCAGATGTTTCTGGCTGGAGTCCGGAGAGATCTGGACAAGGCCATTAGAGAGGGAGGCGAGTTTTGTTATGCCTCATTTTTATGCTGTTTTTTCTTCGAGCGGGTGCCGACCTTGCGGCCACGGGTACCCATTCGTGCTGGTCTTCCGAGTGAGCCTCGTATGATGAGATGGGGGCAGATGATGCCCCGTGGCGACGGTGGTGTCCGCGGTTACTTCACGGAGGATTTCTATCAGCAGTGGGAGCAGATGACTCTGGTGATTGAGGACTACCCCTACGCCGGCATGGATTACCGAGGTGACCCGGAGATGCCTCGTGCCCCAGGACAGGCCTGGAGTTTAGACGGTATGTTTTGTGTTTTATTTGATCATATGTTGTTTGATTTATCATTGATGATTATTGTTGTACAGTATTTGATGGCTTACTGCTTTGTGCAGATGTGGGTCCAGTGCCACCAGACGACTACGTGCCTCGTTAGGGGTGGGCGATGGTGGTCGCCCATCCTCCCGCAGCGGTACCACCTCCACGTGGTGGGGGATTTGTAGCTCGTGGACGATGGGTTGGCCCTCGCGATGACGCCATAGATGGTGTCAGACAGACTTTTTCCCGGATCCTAGCTGGACTTCCTGAGGATGGATGGAGGGACCTGGATTGGGATATTTTGCAGGGTTGTTTCGGTGCACCGCCTGAGTGGCAGTCGCTCCTATTGAGGACAGCGGTGTTCGTGGCGAGGCACAGGGATGGTAGACGAGATGATCCGGCAGGGCCGGCTCAGGGGAGGATACATCTGCGGGATGATCCAGCGGGGCCGGCAGAGCGGAGAGTTCGGGCTCGCCATGACCCGGCGGGGCCAGTGGAGGAGGAGCCGGAGGATCCTAGGGATCCAGATGAGTAGGTGATTGTATCTTCCCCCAAATGCTGATGAGCATATGGAGAAGCATTTTTGTATGACAGATGTATATTTATTTTTTGTATATCGGGTGCTGAGGGCACCTATGACATGTTGACTATTTGGCTTATATATATATGTGGATATATATTTGGATATATTGTCGTGTATGTACATGTATGCACCTTTGTCTTTTGTATATGCCCGTGGAGGCACATGTTATGTACTTGGATGCAGTATGTTGGATTATCTATGTATGCCCGTGGAGGCACATGTTATGCATGTGGATGCATTATTTGGTTATTTGTTTTTTATGCCCGTGGAGGCACCTGTTATGCACGTGGATGCATTTTGTTTATGGATATGACATGATGTGACTGGTGTGCCAGTCGAGGACATTGTTGGCCATATTATCTGCTACACTATTGAGGTGTCTTGGGACATGTGTGAACGAAATGGATTCAAACTGTCTAACCATTTGTTTAGTGCACATGAATTTTCTGAAAAGACAGGGATTGCATACCTGGTAATCATTGTTGAGCTGGGAAACTAGGAGCTGTGAGTCCAAGAAAACGTTGAGGTGACGGATGCTCATTTGGAGAGCAGCGGCCAGGAGACCGGTCACGGCATCGTATTCAGCTTGATTATTGGTAGCGGCACCTAAACATACTCCGTCAATGTGAATTAACTCATGTGAAGGGGAGTATATTACCCAAGCTGCGGAGGCGAGATTGGGAGACCAACGGCTTGCACCATCAGCGAAACCGACATGGCAGAGTGGAAAAGGCTCCATCTGTGGTCATGCAGAGAAAAACAAATATTTAGGTTTTTTGATTTTTTTGTGAACAAAGAAAGTATGCCTATACTAAAATGGACGATGGTGTCCATCAGATTTTCTATGGGTAAAATCTTTTAAGGTACAACCCGTTGCGTGGGTTGCGTAGGGGATTGCCTTCTGAATTGGTCAGAATGTATGCCCCCTGCCCAAGGTAGGTGTGTATGATATAGGGGCCTTTCCACATAGACACGAACTTTCCCTTTCCGGTTTTATCGTGAGCTTGATCATAAGCGAGGACAAGGTCTCCCTCAGAAAAGGTTCTTGGGTGGACGTGTTTGTCGTAACTTAGTTTCGATCGTTGTTTAGCTGCTTCCATGTTTTGAATGGCTGTGCGCCGATCTTCATCGGCCTGCTCTAGGAGTAGTAAATGTTGCTCGATCGGGGAAGTGTCCGGTAGGAGTTCAACGGCGATATGTAAAGCTGGGATCTGGCACTCAATAGGGAGGACGGATTCGACACCGTGAACTAAATGGAAAGGGGTAAAACCGGTGGCGGTTTTGGTTGAGGTGCGGTAGGCCCATAGTGCCAGGAAGAGCATGTGGTGCCAATTGGATTTGTGCTTGTCTACAGTACGTTGGAGAATGGTCTTCAAAATTTTATTGATCGCTTCGACTTGGCCGTTTCCTTGGGGATAGTAAGCGGAAGAGAAATGGTGTTCAAATTTCAACATGGTTGATAATTCCTTCCAGACAGCATCTTCGAAGTGAGAGCCGTGGTCAGAGACTAGTTGCTTTGGCACTCCGAACCGAGCGATAACATGGTTGAAGAAAAACCGTGCTGCGGTGTCGGCTTTGCAATTATAGGTCAGCATGGCTTCTTCCCATTTGGTGAAATAATCTACAGCCACAACGATGTGTTTGTGACCGCCGGCTGACGTGGGGTTGCAGTCGAGGAAGTCGATGGCCCATTTGTAGAATGGTCCGACAGTGATGACTGGATGAAGAGGGGAGGGGGGGGGGTTCTTGCTTTGCGGGCAAATAGCTGGCAGTTCTTGCAATGCTTGACTGCGGTGATGCAATCAGTAAACAATGATGGCCAAAAATAACCGGCCCGAATGATTTTTTGGGCGGTGGCCATGCCGGAGAAATGGCCTCCGCAGGCACCGCTATGACAATCATTGAGGACTTGTTCCGCCTCACTATGGGATAGGCAGCGACGTAAGATTGTATCAACGCCGCGTCGGTAAAGTACATCTCCTAACAAGAGGTATCGGGGGGCGTGGTGTCGTATGCGACGGCGTCCGTCACGATCGATGTGTGGTCGAAATTTTTGCGTATGAAGGTAAGTCAAAATGTCTCCGTACCAAGGGTCATCGAACGAAATGATGAAGATCTGCTCGTCAATCAGGTCCGTGTGGATAACGGGTGATGTTGAAGAGGATGGGAGGTCGGTGATGAGGTGAGCAAGCGCGAGGGCTTTGGTGCTTTTGGGGGTTCTGAAAGTGAGGTCATATTCCTGGAGGATAATGACCCATTTCGCGACACGACCTTGTAGGAGTCGGCGGGTTAGGAGATAGACCATAGGGTTCGAGTCGTCCACGACCGTGGTATGACTGAGTAGGATGTAGTGTCGCAATTTTTGTACGGAAAAGACTATGGCTAGGGCTAATCTTTCCTCGTATGGGTAACGCAGAGGCGGGCCAGACAAGGTCTGGCTGACGTAATAAATCACATGCTCTTGGTGGGAGGCATCTTCTTGGACCAAAACTCCTGACACAGCATGTTCAGATGCCGAGACATAAAGGGTGAAATCTTGAGAGAAATCCGGTGGGGATATCAAGGGGGCTTGTGTGAGAGCTTTCTTGAGGGCTTCAAATGCCGTGTCTGCTTGCTCATCTCAAACAAAGGGTATGTGGGTACGAAGTAAGCGTAAGAACCCGTCGACTTTGGTGGCATAATCAGGAACGAAGCGTCTAAGGAAATTGGACCGCCCTTGTAGACTTTGGAGTTGTCGAAGCGTGCGAGGGGGCGGAAGTTCTAAGATGGCTTTGACTTTCAGGGGATCGACAGTGATTCCGTCTTGGGAAATAATAAAACCCAACAACTGGCCTGCCAGGACGCAAAAGACACACTTGTGTGGGTTCAAGCGGATTTTATATTTGCGACAACGCAGGAAAACTTGCCGAAGTTCGTTAAGGTGGTCTGATCGTTTTCGGGAACGAGCTGTGAGGTCATCAAGGTAGACTCGGAGGATATGCACCAAGTCGTGAAAGCAATAGGTCATAGCCCGCTGGAAAGTGGCACCAGCGTTTTTTAGGCCAAATGGCACGACGCGGTAGGCAAAGGTGCCCCATGGGGTGGTGAAGGTCGTCTTGTACTGATCCTCTTTGCGGATGTGAATCTGGTTATATCCGGAAAACCCGTCCATGAAGGATAGGACTTCGTGGCCCGCACACTCATCAATGAGTTGGTCAATGAATGGCATGGGGAAATTGTCTTTTGGACAAGCGTGGTTTAAATCACGGAATTCAGTGCATACTCTAAGGGAGCCTTGCTTTTTGTTGACGGGAACGGGGTTCGACACCCAGGTGGTGTACGGAATAGGATAAATGAATCCTGCTTTGCGAAGTTTCTCGACCTCAGCTTTAACAGCGGGGAGTTTGGAAGGATGAATGGGTCGCTATTTCTGACGAACAGGGGGTACCTCAGGCCATGTATCAATGTGGTGTTCTATAATGGCAGGGTCGAGACCAGGCATCTCGGTATAGGACCAGGAAAAGACATCACGGAACTCTTGAAAGAGCTTTTTGTACGCCTGAGTTTCTGCTTGAGTGCAATATGCGCCCAGCGAGATGAGCTCAGGTTTCCCTGGTGTTGTTGAAATGTCTATCTGTGTAGTGGGGGAAATGTTCGACATGTTCCCTTCTTCAAAGGCATCCGGTGCTGGGATGGGGTCTTTTAACCAATCGACCTTAATGGGTATGAAATCTTTCGATGCGACAGATAGCTGGTTGGATGCGGTGGATGTAGATGCTTCCGGGAGGAAGTACGAGCAATGATGCATATCATCCCAAGGGTAGTCAAGTGTAGTGAGTGTCTCCAAAATTTGCTCATCAGTATTGAAGTAGTCAGACCATAAATCAAGGGGTTCTGGTTTGAAAGTTGTTGAAATCATATATATTGTATTGACTTCTTCCGACGAGGATGATGGCGGGGGGTAGATCTCCTCGATTCGGGTAGGAGATATCTCCAAATCGACATTGTTTAACTCGTATAATGCTGCTCTATAGTCAGGGAGATCGGGACAATGGTGAGAGTAGTGGCCGTAAACACTGCATATGGCACAAGGATGGTTGGTGCGCAGTGATTTGTCGCGAGGTTGAGGTGGTGGCTCAAGTTTAACGACTGGGATGCCGGCGTCATCGTCCAACATATTCATATGCTCTTGGAGTGCTGGTAACTGTGGGCATTGATGAGTTGGATGGCCTATCTCATCGCACAATGAGCATTTAGGGGGAGCTCGAAACACCGGTGGGGGTTTAACTGCCTTAGGAGGTGGTATAGCAGTGTATGGTTGTGGACCTCTGCCCCCAGTGGGCTTGATAGGAGCGGGAGGATTCGTTGACGATGAAGGGATATTGAGGCTAGGAGGAGGTGTCATTGACGACGAAGGGATTGCGATACCAGGAGGAGGTTGATTTGTGGTAACAATAGGTTGTACCGGTTGGAGGATGACGTTTGGTGTCGGCGGTCGAACGGGAGGCGGAATATACCACACAGGTAATCCCAATGTTAACCCGGGTAGACTAAGGGTAGCCATAACCGGGGCGCTTACTACACCCGAAGGAGGAAATAGGAAGGGGATAGTGTGGATGGGTGTAACACCAATGTGACTGGGGATCAATGGTGGTTGACTACCGGATGCTTGTGTATTCTGTGAAAGAGTACAGAGGTTTGCGACTTGGGTCTCCGGTGACGGTGGTGGAATGGCCTGGAATGTAGAGGTCATTGGTGTATCTGAATAAATTCCGGGTCCCAAAGAAGAGACAAAGGAGGTAGTTGCACTAGAAGTTGGTTGTTCAATCATGGGAAGAACATTTTCGGGTGCTGCGGGGGCATTGGGATCATAGTATGTGAGTTGGTCGATTTTGACCACGCGTCCCTCGTGGGGGAACATCATGGTGCGAAAAACGGATGAGGCGACCGCTTTCATGGCGTACATGTAACTGCGACCGAGTAAAAGGTTATAATCGAGCTGGGCATTAATGACCTCTATGTCAATGAGCACAGTTTTCCCACCTAATTGGACGGGGACCTTGGGTAGTAAACCTTGAGGTTGAGCTGACCGGCCGTCATAGGCCCGCAATGCAGTGGTGGATTGCTGGAGATTAGGGGATCCCAACTTCTACCAAACAAATGTGGACATGACGCATGTGGAGGCACCCTCGTCGATGATACATCAATGGATGACAAGATTGCGAATAGAAACAGAAACTTGGACTGCTATGGTGGAAGGCAGACGTGGTTCAGACTGGTCTAAATCAAAGGTCATCAATTTCAAATCATTTGGGTCAATTGCCCCAATGGCGGAAAGTAAAGTCTTGCGCTGAGTAGGACAGTTTTTCAAGACTTCTAACGCAGACATGGCTGCGGGAGATTGAGCTAGGTCATCTACGATGTTGTAATTTGACGCAGCCCGTGCATTGGGGTTGTTGTTGATACGGCAGAGTGGGAAACGAGGTGCTTTAGATGCACCATCAAGTGGAAGAGGTGGTATCCGTAACGGCTGATCGGTGGGATGAGCGTTAGTATCCTTGTCGGCGAGGGGGGATTCGTAGGTAGGGCCATACTGGTTCCGGAGGGTTTGGATATTGACGTCGGCAGTGGACATCATCAATAGGTGGTGAGTCCCTGAATCAAACATGGGTTGATCAGGAGCGGCGTAAGTGATTTGTTGTGGTTGTACGTTGCCCTGTGGGGGGGCTAACGGCTGAGTGTTCACCACTCCTTGTGTTGGAAAAGGGTTTTGTAGCACCAAAGGTTGTTGTTGAGGTGGTGGAGGGTTGGGTGGCGGCTGAGGAGCCGCCTGCCCTTGATGATGGGCGTCATCTGTCCATAGTTGTCGAGCTCGCTCCAAATGTGGGCAAGCGTGGGTAGAGTGGCCATAGACACCGCAAATAGAACAAGGATGGTTTGTTCGTAAATTAGCATTTTTGGCTTGCTTAGGTGGCCGATCAGGATTCTGATGAGCAGGCGCCGTGTTATTGTTTTGCGGAGGATGGGTAGGTTGTGGAGCTTGGTTATGGTTTTGGTTGTTTCCACGGTTACGTCCTCTTCCTCGGTTTGGTTTCCCACCCTGGTTGCGTTGGTTATTTTTGTATTGGGGCTGATGTTGTTGTGCGTACACATGCCCTTGAGCATTGGGGGGATTCTGGGGAGCCGCAGGTGCGGGAGCAGGTTGCGGTGGGTAGTATGCAGGTGGAGTTGGAGGTGGTCCAGCTGCCTGTTGGGGTTGTTGGTACCCCTGAACTGTTGGAGGTGTGAGATTAGCTGGTGCAGCTGGTTGTGGGTACTGCATCTGCTGTTGTGGGAACTGCATGGGGGTATGTGTGGTAGGTTGAGTATAGTATGTAGGAGGTACATATGCTGATGGCGCTTGCCCATAGCAATGTTGTGGACAAGAGGGCCCATGAATGTGATGGGTCTGGTTTGTTGGAGCATAAGAAGTTGTCGCTCCGGAACTGGATGTAGCCCTAGAGAGGTCTGGGGCAGGCATGGTACTCACCATGCTGAAAGGTTTAGCTTGGGGTGTGATTTGGCCAATAATGCCATCGGCGGCATGAGATGCCCCAGGCGTGTCACTACGTGAAGAGTCACATCGTGGGGCGTCTAGTATGATGGTGTATAAATAACCTGACTGGGCGTAGATGAGATCAAACTGTTGGGCTTTGAGGATGGCCTCTTCTTCAGACTGGGGTCTTTCAGATGCCACATCCTTCGCGATGAGCGGGAGGAGGGATTTTAGAAACCAATCTAAAAAGATACGGTCGTCTAACTTAATTTTGCAGAGGCTCCGGCGTCGACGCCACTCATGAATGTGGTCAGTGATGTGGGTGGCCGTATTCTGTCTACAAGACAGTAGGATCTCGACGCCCGCATCATAGCGGACAGGTAACTGAAAAAACTGTAGAAAGGTCGAGGCCAGGGAGGTAAATGTAGCATGCGTCC
The DNA here is from genome assembly GCA_027924585.1 of Larix kaempferi. Taxonomy (NCBI): domain Eukaryota; kingdom Viridiplantae; phylum Streptophyta; class Pinopsida; order Pinales; family Pinaceae; genus Larix; species Larix kaempferi. The sequence continues at coordinate 4,149,232 of BSBM01001383.1, forward strand.
CATGGGGTTGCTCAATATACCACTTGGCTGCAGAGCCAGTGAAGGTGCACTGTAAGAGCCGGAGGCGGACAGAGTCGTCCACTATGGAGTTGGAGGAACACCATAGATGGAACGACATGATATGGTTCTGGGGGTCTTCACCTGTCTTACCCTCAAACTTAGGGATGTCAGAGGGGAGTTTGGTGGGCATGTGAGGCCACGCAGGATCATGTCTGATGGGGTCATTTGTGAGCCTAGCTAAGTCTGGCAGGTTCAGACTCGCCATGTATGGTAAGCTAGCGGATGTGGGGACTGGAACTGGGATATGCCTAGTCATTGTGGTGTGGGGTCCAATAGCACCTAAAGGTATGCTAGGTATGGAGGGTATGTGCCCTCCAATAGGTGTAGTCTGGTATGGGCCAGCGCCTCCAAGTGCAACGTGGGTTACACTTGGGTTAGGAATAGCAGTGGGGATTCCTGGGATAGGGTTTGTGGGAACCAGAGGGGGTGTGACCCCTATGTTGGGCATGCCCATAACAGGTGGTGTACCTGTGTTGGGAATTCCTATAACAGGAGATGGCCCTGTGTTGGGCATTCCTAAATGTGAAGTGTTGCCCATATTGGGCATACCCAGGGGGGTGGTTGCTGCCGTGGACAGCACTGTAGTAGAAGGGTCTGTAGACGTCTCTCCTATGGTGCTAGTAAAGAGTGGATCAAATGGTGTTCCAACCATAATGGTGGTTGGTGGTAACTCTGTGGGGTTTTCGAATTCTACCTCCAAATCAAATGTGAAGTGAGGTGTGTCAGAATCGGATGACTGTCCAGCTGATTGACGATGTGTCGAATCAAGGGATAAGGCTCTGCGTCCGTGACGTGGAGAGCCAAGTGGACTAAACTCTGGGAGTTCGCCCTGTAGACGACGAGAGCGTCTAAAATTCTCAATGGTGAGAATTAGGTTTCTGTGTGAAAAATGTGTTTAAGTATCAGGTGGTGATATATATATAAAAGACTCAAAACCCTAATGCAACCAAGGGTGCAAGAAGGGGAGTAAAAAAGAAGGCTCTCAGGCCAAAAAATCAACCTCAGAAAAGGCACTTATTCTAGCAGCTGTGCTACAATAAGTGGAGGAAAGCAACAAATGGTCAGAGTGCCAACATGCAAACGGCTTCTAGAAAAAAAAGGTGTAACTAGACCAAAGGTGGGTTGAATCATGCAAACACCTAACTAAAAGTATTGTGACTCAAACAATCGATATCCTCTGCAAGGTGATGAAATCCAAGTCAGACAATATGATTGTTGAGACAACGGCTAGATATCCCCCTATCGGGAGGGACACCGGGTAATCAATCCTAAAGACAGGCTACTAGGATACTCTGTTCATGGCGCGTCGAGAAAAGGTAAATCTGTCGTTTGGTCCTTTGATCGCAATATCCCAATACAAGGATATCCCGAGAACTGTGAATGGTAGCCCTTCGATTACTGAATGGATTTCGGTATTCCACTCAGGCTTCCGGAACCATCCTCGCGACTTCAACCCTCCTAAGGGAGAGGCCTTCCCACAAACCGGTTGTGACCGCGCCAAAAAGTACTAAGAGATTTTAGCTCCCTAATTGGACAACTTCTATGTCTCAGATGTAATAACTGAGGGGTGTTATTGGAACACCTATCCCCCCAATACTACCTAGCTACAAAGTTGTTTTAGTGTTCCCCAAGTGGGGTTAAACGTGTGTTGGAATTAGGGTACGTTTTAAGGTTTAGTTCAATTAAGTGATCGAGTGAGTGCACGTGAGGTATTGTAAAATGAACTTGAAAGAAGTAAATGCTTTATAGGAAATTTTCAAAAAATAAAGGATCTTTCAAAAATAAAAAGCAAATATTTATGACTTCTTTCAATAATTGAAAACTAAATGCTTTGCGAAACTAACTCAAAAAATAAAGAATCTTTTGAATTCTGAAAGCAAATAATAGACTTCTTTAAAAGAAATAAATGGATTTCTTTTTCAAGGAAATTGCTAAGGGCAAGATTTTAAAGAAGTAAACAGGAAAAAATTTAAATCTAGATAAAAATGCAGAAATAAGTCTTTCTTTCACTTTCTTGAAAAAATTTTAAAAAGATTTCTAGATATGCATTTTAAATAGTAAAAAAAAATTTCAAAGCTGTAAAATATGCAGAATTTAATACTGTAAAAAATGTTCTATGGGCAGAAAGTACAGTAAAAATTAATTTTTAAAATCGGAATGGCCGAATGAAAAAATCAGCAGTGCGGGTTTTTTACAGAAAAGCCGCGATGGACCGCGCGGGTTTCTGTCGCACAGTCGCGATGGACCGCGCGGGTTTTGGTTACGCAGTCGCGATGGACCGCGCAGAAAATATCTGCGAAGCCGCGGTGTGCAGCGTGCAAATAGGCCGCGAAGTCGCGGTGGACCGCGGAAAAGGGTCGCGCAGTCGCGATGTGCAGCGCGGTAAATGACCGCGATGCCGCGATGTGCAGTGTGGAAAACGGCAAAAAAGCCGCGGTGAACCGCGCGGAAAAAAGGCCGAAAGCCGCGATGGACCGCGCGACTGTCAAGCTAAAAACCGCTAGGCGGAAGCCGTGCACGGAAGCCGAAAAATGAACCCGAAAATCAAGAATTTCGGGCTGTTAATGGCAATAGATGAGGCCAAACTTAGAGCAGCAATGGATCTGCTATCTAAGATGGCAGATCTATGAATCTAAAGGTTAAAAACTAATAAAAAACTAAGATTAAAAGCAAAACTAGAGATCTATTGTTCAAAACCAAGCGGAGTCGCCAAAAACTGTTGGCCCGGTTTTGCAACCAGGCTTAGTGCTATGGGCACCTGCTAACTAGTAGCAGCAGTTTCAATGGAAATAAATAACAATACACTAATTAAACAAGACTAATCATGGATCTATGCAAAGATATTAAGCAAATAACAAAAATAATTTAAAATCAAGAACGAGACAATGTAGAATAATGAATTTGTATTGAAAGAATGGGGCAAGCAAGTGCTTGCGGAATCAATACCTCTAATGGTGAGGTTGAATGGCTCCAAGGATGAGCAACTCCAATCTCCAATGGTCTCTTCTCCAATGTGGTTTGCAATGGCTAAAATGCTCAAGGGAGATTTCAGCAGCATAAGGATGAGATAATGGATGGATGTGAAATGAGGAGCCCCTACCACCTTTTTATAGGTTTTGGTGGTGGGGAATACCATTTGTGGTTTTGTGGAAACCAAATGGTATTGACCAACATGGTTTAGGTACTTTTCCCTCCTTTTTTTTTTTTTGAATAAAAATAATATTTTAATTCCCTTTTTAAATTTTTGGGAATTTGGACCCTTTTTGAGGGTTTTTTATGCTTTTCAAGAAAAATAATCTTTTTTTAATGGAAAAAGGGGTGTACTCAGGTCTTTTGGTGACCTTTTGTTGCTTTTAGAGGCTCAGATGGTGGAAAAGTGGACAAATGGGTCATGTGAATAAGGGAATGAGCTAAAGAGCACTTTTTAGGTGTTAACAATACCCATAGTCATAATGGAATAGTTGGTATTGGAAATTACCAGGCCATAGCATGATCATTATATTTTTGATTCTAGAAGTGCAAAGTGCACCGGGATGATAAAAGACATGGTGGTCACTCTGGCTCAGATACCAGCTAAAAGCATAATGATGGACGTGGTGGTAGCAGACATTCCAGCTAAATATGGTATGCTTTTGTCAAGAAGCTAGGCTAAAAAGCTAGGAGGAACCATGCAGATGGACATGAAGTATGCTACCAAACCTATTTTTGCTAGAAAAACCAGGCGATTATATAGGGAAGCTATGTTCGCCTATGTCATAAGCGACCAAGATAGTCCGATGAATTATCCTATATATGCTGCTGACGAGAACATGGGTTGCTATAGATTATCAGCAGGGGACCCAGCTGAAGAAGAAGTCATACATGCTCAAGCGATAGAACCAGCAACTGAACATGTCCAAGACCAGGTCTGGAAACTCTTTTTCGATGGAGCTTCTGCAAAAGATGAATCTGGAGCAGGTGCAATTTTGACATCACCATTGGGAGATGAAATTAGCTTGTCTTACAATCTAAATTTCAACACCACCAACAATGTAGCCAATTATGAGGCATTTGTCCTTGGTCTCTGAGTAGCGAAAGACTTGAAGATTACTAAACTGACATTTTTTTGGGGACTTTAAGCTCGTGGTTAATTAGATCAGAGATGTTTACCAAACTAAGCATCCAAGACTCAGAGCATACCACAACCTAGCTTGGGACCTTATAGACAACTTCTTTGATGCCTTCAACATTACATTTGTGCTTCGAGAAGAAAATCAATAGGTTGATGCTTTGGCCATGATGGCCAGCTCATTTCACCCCCCCAAAAAAACCAAATCTAAACTATGAAGTTGAAATGAGATACCGCCCCTCCATTCCCGACAACGTTAAAAGTTGGTAGGTTTTTGAAGATGACCAACAAATTAAGCATTTTCTGCACCTGGTTGGAGAATTCTCAAATACAGAGGCAGATAGTGATTCTGAGAAAGTAGAAGGAATTAATGTGCAGGAAACAGATGCTGAAGGCTAAAAATTCATGTAGCGGGTCGTTGGTCATAAGGTTCTACAGTTAAAAAACAATTTTATTCCTAAAGGCCTGGTTCCATTAGAACAGTTGTTTGACAAAAACAATGTCCCCGTCAAACCAGTAATACAGCCGACTACAAAAGCCATACAGGAGATAAATATGGGTACCATAGAATACCCCAAGTTCATCAAACATTCTCACTCCCTCACAAACGAGAAAAAGCAAAGGTACGAGGAATTGCTTAAAAGTTATGTGGATGTATTTGCGTGGAAATATGAGGACCTCCAAACCTATAATACCACCATACTACAGCATAGGATCCCCTTAAAACCTGATGCTAAGCCAGTAAAGAAAAAATTGAGAGAGGTGAATCCTATTCTATTTCCAGTGATCGAAAAGGAAATAAGGAAGCTTTTGGACGCAAAGATCATTATCCCTCTAAGATATTCGGAATGGGTGGAAAACCTAGTCCCAGTCAAGAAAAAAAAAGGCGAGATCCGGCTATGAGTCAATTTCAAGAATCTAAATAAATGCTCACTAGAGGACAATCATCCCTTGCCTAAAATGGATCATATTCTGCAGAAGGTGGTAGGGTCAACCCGAGTATCTATGATGGATGGATTCTCAGGTTATAACCAGGTAGTAATGCACTTTGATGATCGGGAAAATACAACCTTCACTACACCATGGGGAACGTTCATGTATGGAAAAATTCCATTCAGCCTTATGAGCATTGGGGAAACTTTCCAAAGGGCCATAAATATAGAATTTATAGGAGAAAAGGACAGATTCATCGTTATATACATTGATGACATGACAGTCTTTTCCAAATCTGATCAGGAGCATCTTCATCACCTGAAGCAAACTTTCGAGAAGTGCAGAAAGTATGGCCTATCCCTCAACCCAAAGAAATCCTTCTTCGCCATGACGGAAGGAAAATTGCTCGGGCACATCGTCTCCAAAAAATGGCATAAGGATAGACCCAGAGAGAGTAGCTGCTATCAAGCTGATCGATCTCCCATGAAATAAAAAGGAGGTACAATATTTCATTGGTAAAATTAATTTTTTACAAAGATTTATCCCTAACTTTGCTGAAGCCCTTAGTCTCATGTTCTATCCTTCTAGCTACAAACCTAATATGAACCTCAAGTGGTTTCACTAGTGTTAAGGATTCAAAATTCTTGTGCAGGAGTACATCCAGTAGTTCAATTGTTTGTGAATTCTTCTTAGCATCATTGATTTAGTTAACAAACGCGGCCTCAACTTTAGAAGTTGATTGTAGGAACATTTTTATCATGAGTTGAAGTACATGGAAATCACCACCCTTGATCCCATGTACAATCAAGCATAGTTGGTCAAAGAGAATTTTTTAGAGCAACATAAAATTCAACAATATCTACATCCTCTTCTAGTGTTACTAAATCTATACCTTCAAATCCTAGACCTCTTTCTACTATAGGGTCATCGTTTTTGTTTACAATCCTCCTCTTATTTTTCTTCTACTAAGTTTTGCAAATATTGTAAGAAACAATGACATTATAAGTTTGAATTTTTAATTGAAGAAGAAAATTCCCTTGTATATCTCCTAATGAGGAAGATGACAATGCTCCCATTGACGTTTCTAGTGAATAACCAACTTATGAAGAGTTATTAGCACTCAATATAGTCATATTGCTATAACACTCCACTCTCCTAAAATATTGAGCTAGTTTATTTATCAAATGTGCACATTTATTCCATGATTTCCCACTGCTTGTCTCTTTAACAATGGCTCACAAGAGAATTTGATTGCCAAAATATATCATTAACAAGCTACACTTGCCAATGGATCCTCATCTTCATCCTTGTGCACTTGGATGGAAGGATAATGGTTCTTCTTCCTAGACCACACACACATGCACTATCTCATTTTCTGTTAGTCCTAAATTTGTGGATAAAGTCACTTGTGATGTGATTGATATGGATTGTTATGGTCTATTACTTGGATGGCATGATCAGTTTGATCGAAAGGCCTGGCATGATGCATTAAAAAAAACCTACATAATGCATAAAGATAACATCATTTATCATACCCATAATATACTTGAATTGCCACATCATGTTGATCCTATGGTGAAAAATCATTCTTTAACTTTAATCTAACAACCCTATCCATAAAATCATTTTATTTCAAATTTGTATTCCTAGGTGCATTGATCAATTTTATAGGAATCATGTACACCTCCTCTTTTAACATATGATTTTTTTTTTCATCATCTCAGTTTCCTTGAGACACCATCTCAGGAAGATAATCTAAACTTTTCAAAGTTTCTCATATCTCCCAATTTTCTCTTCTAAAAGTTTAGAATTGGTGGCCTCTTCTCATTGGTTCACAACCTAGTTCAACATTGCTTCTCTGGGATCACAATGATTTCCATCATGATCTTCTACATCATTTGAGCATATACAATGTTGTCAACACATATCATGAATTAACATTGGACATATACATCCTAATTAGTCATCCTAGAGATTTTTTTATTTTTATTTTCAACTTTCTTTCATTATGGATCAAGTTTTTGACACAAAGATTCTTGAGACTTGTCAAGAATCCATCACTTCCAACCTTGTTGCTAAGCAATATCAACTATCACACCGAGTTTGTTGGATTTCTTAGTGCTAGATGCGACAACATTTTCCCTCTCTTTTGAAAGATGTAGAGGCCAACGATTCTATTGTTGGGAAGATTGATAGGAATTCTTAGTGCTTACATTATGATAGGTATTTTTAGTCCATATATGTCTCACATATTATTTGTGTTTTGTGCACATAGGAGATTTTTTTTTTTTAGAAATGTCTCTTGGTTTCCTATTTTTTGTGGCTAGTTGAGATCTTTTTTTTTTTAACAAAAGTGGGTAAATTTATAATAAAGTTTTTGATGAATATATCCAAATAAGTACAAAAATTTCCAAAGTATAACCTAGCTCAAAAAACCATAGAGATGAAACCAACAATCCAGCATCGACTTGCAGCCTTGAGACTGCTACAATAGTTACAAAATTGATTTTTCTACCATAAACACTTACAAACTATCCGAGAATAAAAACACAGAAACTGAACATTCACCAAAATTTGAAAACAGAACCACACAGAAATCCCTAAACATTCCCAAATTCCTTTTGCGGACTAGGAGAACTCAATATTTCCACAATTACGTCATTTGGTTTGTGAATTGAATCTTCTTCAACAAACTTGGAAACAATATTCTTGGTAATCCTGGATTGAATTCCAATAAGTATATCATGGTGAACATCCACAATGATGGATAATTTCTCCAACTGAGCACCCTGAACATGAACCTATGGTTAAGCAGAGAGACATGTGTGGTTACCTCACAAATTGTTGATAGAATGCCTTCCAATTGAGAGTTGGTTCCGCGCAAGGTTTCCTGAAGATCATAGATATTTGCTTTCATTGTTTGAAGACAATTCGTCTATGCGGACAAGGACGAATCTCTCTAGTCTAAATGATGTAGATCTAGAAAAAAACAACAAAACATATAAACTTTCCTAGATTAATTGAATTGTGTGAAGAACCTGTAATAATTAATTAATAAGAATATGCGAAATAGCAGAAACGACAGAACTCAGAATCACTTTTATATTGATCGCAGGCCACTTCGAGGGGGCAACCTCCTTTGAGCAAGCTCAATACAAATAACTTCATGGTGCCTTCATAGGCCTCAACACGCACTTATATACTAAGTCTAGGCACCAATACCATGGATCAATACTATGTGTCAATACAAACCATGGGCTAAGTCTAGGCGCCAATACTATGAGCCAAAACCATGGGACATATAATACTATGGGACGACTTACAAAGCATATGCATCCAATACTATGGGTCAATACTATGGGCTAATATAAACTATGGATCAACAAATACTACGGGACGACTTACAAAGCATATGCGTCAAACAACAATATACTAACAAAGTAAAGACATGGGTTCCTAACCGTGTTCCTAACATCCCCTCTCTCTTAGAAAAAGCTTTGTCCTCAAAGCTTTAAATGTGGAAATTGATGCAGAATCTGAAGGAGTGGGTTCCCTCTAGCATCGTGAAGGATTTTTAATTTATTATTAATACAAAAACACTTCTTTTTTTTTATGGGAGTGGAAGACTTAGAATATCACTTCCTTGAGCGGACATTGAGATGGAAGGTTGCTATAAATTTGTTTGAGTTTGAGTACCCTAAACATTAGACTCGAATAGAAACCATAATTTTTTAAAAATATATTCTTAAAATTTCAAAAAATAGTATTTAAACTTACTTAATTTAATTTAGGTGCCATTAAAGATATAGTAGGATATTGAATCATTAATACATTCAAAATACTATTTGGACAACACAAAATTTCCTTTAAATCCTTCAAATCTAAATCCTTCGAATCTTAATCAATGTAAACATTCAAAGCACTATTTAGACATCACAAAATTTCCTATAAATCCTTCAAATCTTATTCCAGGTAAATCTTTTGCATTGAGATAAATTTATAACCTCACATTATGTCATAAAAAAAAGATGTAAGGTTTTTAACTACAAAGTTCTCTCATTTCTCAATTGACTCGTATTACAAATATATTTTCACTTTTTTATAATATATACAACTAATAAAAAAAAAAAAAATTACAACATCTTCACAAGGTCAAATTGTCAATTAAATTTTAACCTGCATCAATTGATTTAAAACCTTTTTCCTCCTGAAACCTAAATTTCCAATTAAACAAATGATGTTTATCATTCCTGAAAACCTAAATTTCCAATTACACAAATGATGTTTGTCATCACGACCGATGCCTGACCCGAGATTCAAAGTAGCACTACATGCAGGAAGTAAGAGTTCATTGACTTTTAAACCTATGCATGATGCATGTCATGTTGTCTTTATTACATTTTTCTAAAATCTCAGGTATTCAGTTTTTTTCATAACTTCAATCGCTGTTAAGGACGCAAAATCATAATGGCAGCATTGGGATCTGAACACATTTAATTTCTTCTTCTGCCTTTGTGAAACCGAAACGGTGAGCAATTGAGTAACTGCGGGCTTGAATCGCCATGATCTCATTGCCTCCCTGCAACACTCGACCAAAACAAACAAAAAGACGACAAACAGGCAGGCAGGCAGGCAGGATCTCCAGATTCTCCACTGTCCAGTGCATGCGCTTCTCAAGTCTGCTCTGCTGTTACAGGGAATTGTGGTGGACAATATCATGAAAATACTAGCTCTCCCCTGCCTTGAGAAGACCAATCACATTATAAATATGAATATATTCTGTTGCGATATTTTCACATGACATTACTGGTTTATGAGTCTCTACTACTGTGTACATTTCTGTGCCAATCGAAACGGAGGCGAAGCCCAATGAGCACGCAAATGGAAGAACGAATACACTGCCCCACATAAGGAAGGACATTGTGGTTTTTTTTTTTTTATATAAAAATATTAGTATTTATTATTTAGATTTTTCATAGAATATATCAAGGAATCTGACAACTATAAATAGATTGACAAAAAGATGGTTGGTTATCAAGGAATCGACAATTATAACTCGATTGACAAAAAGATGGTTGGTTTCAAAAATTTTATTATAGTGAGAAATTGTCTAATATTTTATCTCATCAAAGTTATACGGACATATACACTCTAACCAAATACGAAATTATTTAATTCAATAACTTATTAATATGATACATTTATATATGTTGTTTAATATATAAGCTCAGTGGGTTAGATCAATTGGAAGGTCTGATTAGCCCCCCTAATTAGGGTCGGTGTGTCACATACCCCAAACTCTAAACATTTTATGTTATTATGAAAACATTCTGTTTTATTTTTATTGTAAAGTTTTATGACTATTGACCAAGCGGGGTCAAGATGATTGTAATTAATTACTTTGAATATTTTATTATTAATAAATAAAATTGGAGAAAAACATCCAAAGGAGACTGTTGAATGAGTGTTCACTGACCCACTAGGAGGAATGGACAGTGGTGAAGAGCAAGCTGACACTTGGCAGCATACTCAACTCACTTCTAACTGTTGCAGGGGGCAACTTTCCTACTTTTATTGTCATGTTCCCCAAGAAAGTGGAACTGAGCACGTGGCTCACTTACTAAATAAACTGACCAAAGACCTAGGCATGCTACTTATCTACCCATCAAATTCAGCAGGAGGCTGTTCATTCTTACCTTGTGATGATTTTTTAGCACAAGAGATTCGATGAGGGGAAGGTTTAAGTGATTGAGTGAACTAAGACTGCATTCTGAACTAGTGCAGCCACATTGCTGAGTTCAATATTGCTAAAAGCAGGAAGTACTACTCCTAAGTGCTACTGCTGAGTTGCAAATGAATTTATTCCATTATTCCACACAACATTTTCGTCCTCATGGTTCAGTGAACGGGCGTGGGGGTACTAAGGCAAGTAACGTGGCTGTATTCAAGAGTAGGTTGGGTGGAACGGGCTCATTTGGCTGTTTGTTTCTTCTTCTACAATTACTAGGTTCAAATTGTGTTATCTCATTTACTTTTGTCAAGTTAGTAAAATAAATCTGAATGTTTTATGTTATCAGTTTTTTCAATTAAATCTTAGATATTCAGGACTGTTAATGAAAATTTTTACTTCTGTGATTTATAACTGTTAGGATAAAATGCAATTTGGATGATATAATTAAATGATAGAATGATTGAATAATAATGCTTCCCTGCATTTTTTCACACACTGGTTACAGTGTCGTACTCTAGTACACGGAAGATAGAATTATAATAATATTGAGATACAGTACTGGAAATAGTTTCAAAGTGTTGAATTCATAAACATACCTATTTTAATTTAAGTATAAATACATTGTTTATTTCAGATAATTACTAACTAGGAAACTTAAACATTACTGCATTTAGTTTAGTCGCAGAAATAATAACTTATGCATTTGAATGATCTCATATAATAAAGAATTTACACTCTATCTATGCTAAGAATGCTAGTATAAACTATGTTTTATAAACTTAGAATTTATGATCATAAACATAGCAATACATTTCATTTTTGACCTATAATCAATAGTAGTATATTTATCAGAATCGAAAAAGTTAACATGCTAAGTATTATTTTCTTGTTTCAATTTCAACATAGTATTTCACATAAATATTTCATGCTTCATTTTATACATTACATAAAACATGTATAAATTAAACGAATGACTTGTAAAGCCTTCAAACATCAAATTCATAGTGTAAGTATTTTTTTTATAACTAAAACAAAGTTTAATAGAGCCGCAGAGAAATAGTAATTTTACAATATCAGTATTAAGACATTTATTACTATATATATTTTTAGAATACGAATCTAGTACAGGTTTTATAGTATTATATAAACCTATTGATTATCCGGGTTTAAAACCCTGAGCATAAAGCTCATTTTCTATAAACAAAACTTATACATTGACAAGTATCCAAGATAGGGTTACAAACCCGGCCTCACGGCCTTGTTGAAAAACAAAACCTAACCTTCCAAACACAACATTTGGGCAATGCTCTAACTTTTTAATTGCACAAATAGACTCTACTTTTTCGTTAAAAGCCAAATACATTCAGTTACGAAAAGAAACAAAACAAGTGCATGTTGAAGGATCAAACCTTCCGCACTACAACTTTAACTAGCGTTGGTTATTAAATCTATTCACCAAACTTTTTGACAAAACGATTCTTAACTATGCCAAACAGGTAACTCTGAACAAATAGATCAACATGATATCGAAATAGTCTTTGTATTAAAAAGAAAACTTCAACAATTAGTAACCAAGGTGTAAACATCATGAAAACGATGCAAGCTTCAGCTCAAAGGGTAAAATCCCTCATAACAATTTCCTCACAGCTTTAAGTTGCCATTACAACCTATTGTAAAACCAAGTACTACACCTTCGAATCCCGACGAAACCATAAATCAAATAGACCTAAACTCTCGGCTAAACAAACAAGAACTTGCTTGGTGTCAAGACCTTCGCAAATTTTTGGAAACCCTTGAAGGATGTCACCGACGGTTACCAGGACATCAAAGTATCCATCCCTTTTCAGGCCAACCCCAACATCTTGTCAAGGAAGGAACCTGCCATGGAAAGTAAGTATGATTATGGTTAAACCTAGATACCTAAAAAGTAAATAGAAGACATTGTCATAAGTCAACTACTGAAATTTGAGTGCAAATTAATACTTCACCTGAATTGATTCTAGAAGCACATCTGAGAATCCTAGATTCTTCAACGCATACAGCATGTGTATGAATTTTCCACTTCAAACTCCAAGAAGAGCCAAAACCCCTGTTATTTTGCAAATGCTAAAGCACACCTGAACCTTCAAACTCCACCAACGCCTACGGTATAGAAGAAGGACTCACCATCGAACCTCAAGAGAGAGTTGAGATCTGTACAAAATGCAAACTATCCTGAGAACATTGCATACAACAAGGTCAAGGTATCGAAACCCTGAGAGGCACCTTCAAACAAATTTACAAGCCCTAAAGGGTAGGGAGCATGTCAACCTCACCCTCACAAATCGCAAAATGAACTAATTGTCGAGTAGGTTGGCATATCAATGCTAGGGTTAGGGTTTAATTCAAAACCCGAGACTGGCCCTGAGATCAACGGTGCAGATCTAACCACAGAGGTAGGTCTATTTACGATCACAAAACTCATTTAATAGCATTTAAAGTTACAACTTTCAACGCATAGTATTCTGCCAACACGTAGATCCACCTAGGATATTATCATAAAAATTCATGCACAACTCGGCGAGTTTTTACATTGCACAGTTAAGGTTTGCCACCTTGTTCCAAGTTCCATTCACGTGAAAATTTCCATGAGAGCTGCCATCAAGCAATCCACCATATTGCAGTTATTGAACCATAAATACCTTAGTACTGGTTCGAAGTGCATGCCAACGCATTATCCACTATCACACTAATACCATAGTTAAACATTTATGCAATGTGCATATAGTTATGCATATAGTTCCAAACATATAGTTTATGCCTATAGTTATCATGCATATTATTCTTGTAATAAGTCTATGCATATAAAATGTGATTTTGCTTCATAAACGTAACATATAGTTTTGTAAAAGCTATATTATATTGCATGACATAGGTAATATATTTATAATCTATGTAATGGAAAAGTATTACATTGTTTTCTCCATAGTAATTGGCTAGAGTAGGTTACCAATTGCTTATTACAACAGTTAAACTATGAAACCTTTAGGAATACGAAATATATGAAGGTAATCAGATAATTACGTAAAATACATGAGTTTGAAATGCAGGGCAGATAATTTCTCTACACATTCATAATTAACTTAAAAGGCCAATATAGTACTGCAAGTTAATTTGAAACACATCAGAAGGATTCAGTTGAAAATTATCTGTCTTACCTGTTCTCTGCAAATAGAATTCATGAGCGTTAGCTAGCAATAGCTAAGTAAGCCTCAAGGCGTACACAAGGACCCCTTCATTACAGTGAGACGATCAATTAGTCTCTTTAATCAAATTTATAACATAGAACGAAAGTGACAATATGCATTCGATCAATAAAGTACATAGTGTAAACATTTGGAATAATTAACAATAGGATGTTTGTTTTACAATAAATGACATTACAACATTTTAAGACACTAGTTAGGTTAACATCTGTTAAGACAATTGTTGGGGTTCATAAGTAATAAAAACCCTTAGTCACTAACGACAGATTAGAGGAAGTTGTTGTCGTTAAGTACCTTTTGATTTAATGTCTAGTTGTAATTAAAGTTAACATTTTTTATACTTCCGCACAACAAACACAAGCAGATATTGCTACTTAAAAAAATTGTAATTTTTAGTAAAATTTTGGGGATGTTACATGTGGTATCAGAGTGCAAGTTCAAGTACTAGGCTTGAAGCGGCTCACTCGCGTAAATAAAATTTAGGATATCATTGCAAATTACTGATTTTTTTTTTTTTTTTTTCAGTTTCAGCATTTTATAAATCTAGACTGCAGGTATGGAAGGACCAGCAGAGTCGGCTGAGGACAGGTCCCTTAATAACGAGCAAAACAATAATGAACAAGGACACCTTAATGCAGAAAATCTATTTGTTGAATTGAATGATAATTCATCTGAATTATTAAGGACGGTAAAAGATTTAAAAATTGAGATAAAACTATTAAGGAAGAAAACGAATGAATCCTGAAAGCTCAAAAGGAGCTGAATCAAATCCTGCTGAATAATTTTCATAAAAATGATCAAGATAAGGAAACAAAAAATCATGTTGAATCTGGAACTATGTCCTACCAACGTAATGATAAAAAGGTAAAATTGACTAATTATGACAACAGTTCATCATCTGAATTTGATGAAAGGGCACACAGGAAAAAGCATAAGTATTCTAGTGATAGTAGTGACAGTGACTACTACACTAAGAAAAAGAAGTATAGGCCTACGAAGAAATTTCTGGAGAGTTTAAAAATATCAAATTACTAACTTTTAACGGAGAAACGGAAAAGAGTGAGACAATCGAAGCATGGATGTAAGGTATGAATAAGTATTTCCATATTTACAATTACTCAAGTCATCTAAAAACTAAAATGACAATTTATAATTTAACTGCAAAAAAAAACATTTGGTGGCAAGATCTTAAACGAGTAAAAGGTTTAAAAGAGAAAAGTGTAAATTGGAGTAATTTTAAGAAATATTTTAAAAGAAAATTTCTGTCAGAACAATATTATGAGGAACGAGCTAAAGAGTTTTATGAGTTAAAGCTAGGTTCCATGGATATGAGAGAGTTATGCAGCAAGTTTTTGAATTTATTAAGGTATGTGCCTTATATCATTGAATAAAAGCCTAAGGTATAGAGATTTTTGAGTTGCTTTCCCTCTTACATAAAAGACAGAATTCAATATGATGGTCCTTGAACTCTTGAAGAGGCCACGAGAAAGGAGAACATATGTTATGAACAGAATAAAAAAAGAGAAGGTATACCAAGATGGAAAGCAAAAAGGCCTAACAACTTTGAGAAAAGGAAGAAGCAGTTCTCTTTTAATCACAACTTTGGAAATAATAATTCACGTAATTACTCTAACATAAATTTTCCAGGAAATAATGTAACAGGTAATACATAGTCAAAATTTACAGCTGCAAGAAACATTGATCCACCTAAAATTTTTGTTAAAAATAATGAACAAAAAGAACCTGTTAAATGTTGGGATTGTTAGGGACTTCACTATGTATCAAACTACCCACTCAGAAAGAAGATTGTCAGCAACATACATACTGTATAGGAGGAGGCTACTGTCGGTGACTTAACAAGGGATATGCCTAGGATAAATGCAGCTCTGGAGAAAAGACAAGTTGATCATCAAACTTCCATGGTTGAAGTGGAAGGTATGCTGAAAAATAAACCCATTTATATTTTAATTGATCCAGAAGCAAGTCATAGCTATGTTTCACCTGATTTAGTTAAATGTTGCAATCTGAAAATAGATAAGTTTGATCAATCATGGTTGGTTCAATTAGCTACTGGAACGAAAATAAGGGTGATTGATTATGTAAAAAAATGTGAATTACTAATTAATTAGTTTAGGACTCATGTTAAATTGAATGTGTTACCTTTAGGTTCTTACGATGTTATGATTGGAATGGACTGGTTAGAAAAGCATAGAGTAGTATTAAATTTTTTTGAAAAGACTTTTACTTGTTTGAATGATGCATGTGAAACTGTAACAGTAAAAGATATTCCTAGAAAGACATTTGTTAGACAATTTTTTGCTTTACAATTTAAAAAGGTTGTTTGTAAAGGGTGTAAGATGTTTGTTGTAAATGTAATTAATGACGAACAATCGACTAACGAAGATAAGTTAAAGTTGGAAGACATACCCATTCTAAAGGAATTTTCTAATGTATTCTCGGAAGAAATTACAGGACTACCTCCGAAAAGGGAACTTGATTTCACCATGGAGTTAGTACCGAGAGTGGTACCAAACTCAAAGGCTCCTTATAGAATGAATATTCTGGAGCTTAATGAACTAAATCACAGCTTAAGGAACTCATTGATAAAAATTATATAAGACCCAGTGTGTCTCCATGTGGAGCACCTATAATTTTTGTTAAAAAGAAAGACAGAACTATGCGTTTATGCATAGACTACCGTCAGCTAAATAACATGACCATAAAGAACATATATCCTTTGCCCCGCATTGACGATCTGTTTGGTCAACTACGCGGTGCAACGATATTCTCTAAAATAGATTTAAGGTCGGGGTACCACCAAGTCAAAATTAAAGATGAGGACATCTTTAAGACTGTGTTCAGAACTCGCTATGGACACTACGAGTTCGTAGTTATGCCTTTCGGGCTGACCAACGCTCCGGCAATCTTCATGTGTTTAATGAATAACGTACTTGGATAAATTTGTAGTGGTATTTATTGACGACATTCTAATTTATTCTAAGACGAAAGAGGAACGTGACGAACATTTAAAGATAATTTTACAAATGTTAAGGGAACACCAACCTTACGCTAAGTTCAGCAAATGTGATTTCTTTAAAGATAAAATACAGTACCTAGGGCATGTGATATCCAAAGATGGAATCACAGTAGACCCAGACAAGATAAAAGCAATTAATGAATGGCCTGCCCAGAAAGACATAACTGGTGTACAATCTTTTATGGGAATTATAGGTTACTATCGTAAGTTTATCGAGGGATTTTCTAGAATAGCAAATCCTATAACATATTTACAAAAGAAAGGTAAGAAATTTGTATAGGATTAAAAATGTGAAGAAAGCTTTAAGAAACTAAAAGAGTTATTAACAACAACACCTATTTTAAAAATTGTTGATCCCAACAAAGATTTCATAGTGTGCACGGATGCATGCAATGACGGACATGGCGGGGTCTTAACACAAGAAGGTCACGCAATTGCATATGAATATAGGAAGTTAAAGATTCATGAAAATAACTATGCGACTTACGACCTAGAGTTGGCTGTTGTAATACATGCATTAAAAATGTGGCGCCATCACTTAATTGGAAGAAAATTCATTTTAATGACTGATAATAAAGGATTAAAATATTTGTTGGATCAACCAAATATGAATGCAAAGAAAGCTAGGTGGCTAGCTTTCCTTAGCGAGTATGATTTCTAGATTCAGCAAAATTAAAGGAAAGAAAAATAAGGTTGTTGATGCCTTAAGCAGAAATGTTAGGCTAAATTTTGTTTCAGCAATCAGTACTTATAAAACTGATTTGGAAAATCAGATTAAGGAAAGAATCGGAATGGATGAAAAAATATCAGAATTTACTTAATAAAATTGATGAAGATAATGCTGAAAATTTTATAATAGATTTCAAAATTGATGAAAGAGGGTTACTACTATATAAAAAAAAACTTTATGTGCCTAATGTTGCTGAAATTAAGTTGTTGATTTTAAATGAATTGCATAAAATTCCATACTCAGCACATCCTAGTTACCAAAAGATGATAACTATGCTAAGAAAATATTATTTTTGGCCATGTATGAAAGGTGAAGTAGTTGAATATATTGCTAGGTGTATAGAATGTCAGCAAGTAAAGGTTGAATATCAGCACCCAGCTAGATTATTACAGCCACTACCTATTCTAGATTGGAAGTAGGACATAATTAGTATTGATTTTATTACTAGGTTACCTAAAAATCATAAACATAATGATTCCATAATGGTAGTTGTGGATAAGCTCAGTAAAGCAGCCTATTTCATACATGTTAAGACAACATACAAGGCTGCTAACATTGCTGAAATTTTTATGAAACATATTTTTCGTTTGCATGGTATACAAAAAGTTATAATTTCTGATAGAGACTCAAAGTTTATAGGAAATTTTTGGAAATCTTTATTTAAAGGTTTAGATACTACTTTAAATTTCAGTACATCATTTCATCCACAAACGGATGGGCAGACTGAAAGAGTTAATCAAATTCTTGAAAACATGTTAAGAATGTATATTAGAGATCAACTAGGTAAATGGGAGGAATATTTGCATCTTACTAAGTTTGCTTATAATAATCATTACCAAGCTTCAACAAAACTCAGTCCCTTTGAAATTTTATATGGCAGAAAATGTAATACTCCTATTTCTTGGAACAATCCAGTTGACAGGTTAATGCTAGGACCTGATTTGTTAAAAGAAATAGAACTAACCATAAAACAGGTTCAACGCAATTTGAAAATTGCACAAGATAGACAGAAAAGTCATGCAGATCTCAAAAGAACTCGGAAAGAGTTTCAGGTTGATGAACATGTATTCCTCAAAGTAAAACCTAAGAAGAGTTCCCTAAGATTGGGAAGTTGTGCTAAATTAGCACTAAGGGATTGCGGATCTTTTGAAATCTTGTCCAAGGTAGGACCAGTGGCATATCAGTTGACATTGCCACCGAATCTTAAAGTACATAATGTATTTCACATCTCTCTTTTGAAAAAGTATGTGCATGATGCTACTCATGTGATTAATTGGAATGATGTATAGGTGGAACCAGAAGGATATTTTCTGGTGGAACCGGATTGTATCATCGACAAGAATGAAATTTTGCTTCGTAATTGTACCATTGGACAGGTAAAGGTGCATTGGAAGCACCTTAGTCTGGACAAAGCAACCTGGGAATTGGGAAGAATATGCGGGTGGCATATCCAATGTTGTTCCAAGAGGAACAAGAGGATGATGAATAAAGTAACATCGAGGACGATGTTGAACTTAAGAGGGGGTGTTTGTCACATACCCAAACTCTAGACATTTGATGTCATGATGAAAACATTATGTTTTATTTTTATTGTAAATTTTTATGACTATTGACCAAGTGGGGTCAAGGATGACTGTAATTAATTACTTTGAATATTTTATTATTAATAAACAAAAGTGGAGACAAACATCCAAATGAGACTATTGAATGAGTGTTCACTTACCCACTAGGAGGAATGGACTGTGGTGGAGAGAAAATTGACACTCGGCAGCATCCTCAACTCACTTCTAACTATTGCAGGGGGCAACTTCCCTACCTTTATGGTTATGTGCCCCAAGAAAGTGGAACTGATCAGGTGGCTCATTTACTAAATAAACTGACCAAAGACCTAGGCATGCTACTTATCTACCCATCGAATTCAGCATGAGGCTGTTCATTCTTACCTTGTGATAATTTCTGAGCACAAGAGATTCGATGAGGGGAAGGTTAGAAGTGATTGAGTGAACTAAGACTGCATTCTAAACTAGTGCAACCACATTGCTAAGTTCAATGTTGCTAAAAGCAGGAAGTGTTACTGCTGAGTTGCAAAGGAATTTATTCCATTATTCCACACAGCATCTTCGTCCTGGTGGTTCAATGAACAGGCTCGGGGGTCCTAAGGCAAGTAACTTGGCTGTCTTCAGAAGTAGGTTGGGTGGAACGGGCTCCTTTTCCTATTTGTTTCTTCTTCTACAGTTATCAGGTTCAAATTGTGTTATCTTATTTACTTCTGTCAAGTTAGTAAAATAAATCTGAATGTTTTATGTTATCATTTTTTTCAATTAAATCTTAGATATTTTGGAGTGTTAATGAATATTTTTACTTCTGTAATTTATAACTGTTAGGATAAAATGAAATTTGGATGATATAGTTAAATGATAGAATGATTGAATAATAATGCTTCCCTGTATTTTTTCACACACTGGTTACAGTGTCGTACTCTAGTACAGGGAAGGTAGAATTATAATAAGATTGAGGTATAGTACTGAAAATAGTTTCGAAGTGTTGAATTCATAAACATACCTATTTTAATTTCAGTATAAATACATTGTTTATTTCAGATATTTACTAACTAGGAAACTTAAACATTACTGCATTTAGTTTAGTCGCAGAAATACTAACTTATGCATTCGAATGCATATAATAAAGAATTTACACTCTATCTATGTGAAGAATGCTAGTATAGACTATGTTTTATAAACTTATAATTTATGATCATAAACATAGCAATACATTTCCTTTTTGACCTATAATCAATAGTAGTATATTTATCATAATCAAATAAATTAACATGCTAAGTATTATTTTCTTGTTTCAATTTCAACATAGTATTTCACATAAATATTTCATGCTTCATTTTATACATTACAGAAAACATGTATAAATTAAACGAATGACTTGTAAAGCCTTCAAACATCAAATTCATAGTGCGGGTATTTTTTTTATAACTAAAACAAAGTTTAATACAGCCACGGAGAAATAGTAATTTTACAATATCAGTATTAAGACATTTATTACTGTATTTATTTTTAGAATACAAATCTAGTACAGGTTTTATAGTATTATATAAACCTATTGATTATCCAGGGTTTAAAACCCTAAGCATAAAGTTCCTTTTATATAAACATGTGAAGAACCTGCAATAATTAATTAATGAAAAACACACGAAATAGCAGAAATAACTGAACTCGGAATCACTTTTATATTGATCGCAGGCCACTTCGAGGGGGCAAGCTCAATACAAATAACTTCACGGTACCTTCATTGCTCTCAACACAAACTTATATACTAACTCTAGGCACCAATTCCATGGGTCAATACCATGTGTCAATACAAACCATGGGTCAATACAAAATATGGATCAACAATTACTACGGGATGACTTACAAAGCATATGCGTCCAACAACAATAATATAAACTATGGATCAACAAATACTACGGGACGACTTACAAAGCATATGCGTCCAACAACAATATACTAACAAAGTAAATAGAAGGATTGACGACTTACAAATCATATGCGTCCAACAATAATATACTAATAAAGTAAATAGAAAGGTTGACATGGGTTCATAACATCCCCTCTCCCTTAGAAAAAGCTTTGTCCTCAAAGCTTTAGATGTGGAAATTGATGCAGAATATGAAGGAGTGGTTCCCCTGTAGCATCCTCGGGTTGCATTCCGTCCCACTATTGCATTTTGAGTTTCAGGGAGGATTGCTTGGAAGGTTGTAGACGAATAAGGACCATATCATCTGCGTGAAAAGTGCACTCAGAACAATGTTGATTGGCTTGTTGTTTCAGTCGAATTCTTGCCATGTGAAGATTGTCCTGCAGAATGAGAAGAATTTGATTGTGGTTTTGAAGAATCGAGTCAATTGCATGAACTGGGGAGCATGTATGGAAGAAGAACTGGTGGTGCCTGTCCATAAACTGCTTCATATGGTGTCCTTTTAGATGTGGTATTGTACCACTGGAGCGCTTCTAGGAAATCCATAGAAATAGCTATCCACATATGTAGAGGGATGGGAAAGGGTTCGAGCAGTCCCGAAAAGAGTGTCGTTTCACCCTTGTTGACCTAGCAAGTATCACACTCAACCACCATCCAGTGAATTTTCATTTTCAATCCCCGCCAAAAGAAGTTACATTGTTCTAGGTCATAGGTTTTGAGGAACCCATAGGGCCCTGCTGATGAAGAAGCATGGAGCTCATAGAAGAGATATCCCTATTGAACCGATTGCAACCAATTTGGAACAAGCAGAGAAATAGTTGTAAGAGAAACTAGGTCATCAAATTGGTGAGAAGGAACATCTTCCACCATATTATCCTTACCCTTCTGGTAAGTGATCGCATAGTCATAACCCATGAGTTGGATAACCCATTTCCGGTGTGCTGGTGAGGAGACCCGTTGTTCCATAAAATGTTCCAGACTCTAGAGATCAATCTTGATGCAGAAATAATTTCCTAGTAGGGATGGCTACCACTTTTGTATTGCATGCAAAATAGCCATCATGTCCTACTGATATGTTGATGCGGCTAAATTCTTATCGGAAAGGTCTCTTGAAGGCGACAAGCCCACTGGTTCAACAAAGACACCTGCATATCTATCCAAGGAAGTAGGGGAGACCGTTGATGGGTGCATCTGAATGGAATGGAGTTGAGCGATGACACCATGTGAATTCTTCTTAAGGATCTTTTCTAGGAGATGTGAACTAATGATGCGAAGAGACCCTTGTTGTAAGCCCTTAAATTTGTGTTGTTTCCCATTGACTGAAAACTGCATCCAAAGTTCAGCAAAATCCCATAAGATGGGGCCAAGTGTGCGTAACCATTGAACGCCCGAAACCACATCACATCCGCCTAGGTACAAGGCAAACATGTCAAAGCGCAGGTTATAATCTTCCAGAGAGATACGCACATTGTGACACTTCCCCTTGCAAGGTAAGGTGCCCCCATTGGCAACCATGACTTCAAAGTTGGAGCAAGGATGGACAAAACAATCAGCCTGTTTAGCGATCTGAGGGTCAATGAAGTTATGAGTGCTACCAGAATCAATGAGTATTGTAAGAGGAAGCTTCTTGAAGTAACCCCTGACCCGCATTGTTTGGGGGGTGGTGACGCCGGATAAAGCATGGACATATATCTCTGGTTGTTCATCCTGAGATGGGGGGTTAATGGGCAACTCCTGAATGTCGTCCTAATCATCCATTGTATCTCGAGCTTCTTCACCAATTTTAGAGGCAGGCGGAGAATCCATATCCAAGAGATAGAGATTTTGTTGAACACATCTATGTCCCCGAGTGAATTTCTCATCACAATTATAACAAAGCCATTTTTCTCTACATGCCTGCATCTTTGTTTCAGACAAATGCTTGATAGAAGTTGGTTGAGGAGCTGGCGGAATGGGAGGTCGTTGAGAACCCATATTTCAGAAGGGAACAAAAGTGGGTTTGGAGTGTTGTTGGGCTGCAATCTTGTCTTCTGCCAATTTATCCAACCCTAGGACTTCCATCATTGTGTTGGGATAGAACATTTTAACCTCTGACGGGATTTCATCCTTAAGACCACTGATAAAACAACTCTTGTAGAATTCATCAAACAATCCTTCTGTGTGATTGGCTAGTTTCTCAAATTCTGTCTGATACTTTCTCACAGTGCCAATTTGACGAAGTTTAGTGAGTGCTCCGGTGAAGTCATCAAAAGCACTAGGACCAAATCGTTGCAAAAGGAGTTGGCAAAAATATGTCCAGTTTGGCTCGACATGAGCCTTGATGTAGCAACAATACCATTGAAGGGCTTCCTGTTCCAAATGGAAGGATGCAAGTGGAACTTTTTGGACATCAAAAGTATTATGCAGATTGAAATACTGTTTTGCACGATAGATCCATCCAGTTGGATCAGTGCCATTAAAGCGAGGAAATTCAAGCTTCGGACCACAGAAATTGCTGGGAGAAGAGAACCCATTGGTTGCAGATTCTTATTCTTGTTGTCAGTTATTGTTCATGGCTGAATGTTGAAGATGGAGGCTGAGAAATATTTCATCCAGATCTTGGAGTTTGGTTTGGATGGTTGTAAATGCTTCCTCCATGGTTTTTGCTCTTGTGCGGGTGACAACTATAACTAGGAGTTTTTTTTTGGGTGGGGGGGGGGGGGGGGAATGGATAGAAAAACACAAACAAAAGCCTATTTAGTAAAGGGAAATTTGGATTTGGGAAAAACTTGGATGGGTAATTTGGGTTTGACTAGGTTCTGGACACTTTCTGATGGCCAGGGAAGCAAAAAATGGGGATTTCAGAAGCAGGGTGAAAGAATGAGAAAAATTGTCAAAGAGGGACAATGAAGCAGAAATAGGGAATGAACATGGTGGCAAAATTTGGAGGCGAGTGGATGAAAATTGAAGAAGTTATGGCAAACCCTAAAAATAGACAAATGTGAGATTTCTGGCTTTGGGAAGTAGAATTTGGGATAGGGTCCTCAGGAATGAAATATGCAGAATGGGATTGCAGGGGTGTCCGAAAAGTTTCAAGGGAAACAGAGTTAAAACAAGGGAGATATGGCGAAAAAATGGAAGGGATCAGAACATTTGGATCTAAAACAGGTGGAAGGGATAAAAAACGACTAGATCTGAAACGGATTTCAGAAGAGATCTGAAACGGTTGGATATGAAACGACTTACAGAATAGATCTGAAATGGTTGTCTATGGAACGGCTTGGAATGGATCTGAAACGGCATGGAAGTGATCGGCAACAGTTCAACTGAAAATAGATATGGACCCCAGGTATGTTCGGCTTCCTAACATTTCAAGGGTTTCACTCGGCCACCAATGTTGTCTGACGGCTTGCGTATTGGGGCAGTACCCCTCACTCCACGGCTCAGGTAAAACTGATAACCGTTTTGCCACAAATCACAGCTCTTGGTTTACCTCACGGGTGGGAACTAGTCAATCAGGTAAGGGTCGTTGCCCTTTTCATTGGCAGGTCCTCTCAATGGGCCAGCTACTTTGGGGTTCCTTTGGTACTCCTCACAATGCATTTTAGGGCTTATGCCCAAGTACTTCCCACAGTTAAGCGGATAGGGATTATTCCTAGATCTGAACTCGCAACAGATACAAAAAAAAAAATTGGTAGAAATTCCATCCAACGATCCCAAGAAAGTGCTCTGATACCAGATGTGAAGAACCTGCAATAATTAATTAATGAAAACACACGAAATAACAGAAATAACAAAACTCATAATCACTTTTATATTGATCGCAGGCCACTTCAAGGGGGCAACCTCTTTTGAGCAAGCTCAATACAAATAACTTCACGGTAGCTTCATTGGTCTCAACACAAACTTATATATTAAGTCTAGGCGCCAATACCATGGGTCAATACCATGTGTCAATACAAACCATGGGTCGATACAAAATATGGATCAACAATTACTACGGAACGACTTACAAAGCATATGCATCCAACAACAATAATATAAACTATGGATCAACAAATACTACGAGACGACTTACAAAGCATATGTGTCCAACAACAATATACTAACAAAGTAAATAGAAGGGTTGATGACTTACAAAGCATATGCGTCCAACAACAATATACTAACAAAGTAAATAGAAGGGTTGACATGGGTTCCTAACAAAACAAAACTTATATATTGATAAGCATACAATATAGGGTTGCAAACCCAGCCTCACGGCCTTGTTGAAAAACAAAACCTAACCTTCCAAACACAACATTTGGGCAATGCCCTAACTTTTTAATTGCACTCTAATTTTTGTAAGCCAAATGCATTCAGTTACGAAAAGAAACAAAACAAGTGTAGGTCGAAGGATCAAAACTTCCGCACTACAACTTTAACCAACGTTGGTTATTAAATCTATTCACCAAAATCTTTGACAAAACGATTCTTAACTATGCCAAACAGGTACTCTGAACAAATAGATCAACATGATATCGAAATAGTCTTTGTATTAAAAAAAAACTTCAACAATTAGTAACCAAGGTGTAAACATTGTGAAAACTATGTGAGCTTCATCTCAAAGGGTAAGAGCCCTCATAACAATTGTTTCACGGCATTAAGTTTCCATTACAACTAACTGTAAAACCAAGTACTGCACCTTCGAATCCCGGCAAAACCATAAATCAAACAGACCTAAACTCTCGTCTAAACAAACAAGAACTTGCTTAGTGTCAAGACCTTCACAACTTTTTGGAAACCCTTGAATGATGTCACCGAGGCTTACCAAGACATCAAAGAATCCATCCCTTTTCGGGCCAACCCCAACACCTTGCCAAGGAAGGAACCTGCCATGGAAAATAAGTACGATTATGGTTAAACCTGGAAACCAAAAAAGTAAACATAAGACATTGTCATAAGTCAACTACTGAAATTCGATTGCAAATTAATACTTCACCTGAATTGATTGTGGAAGCACAACTGAGAATCCTGGATTCTTCAACGCATACAGTATGTGTATGAAGTTTCCACATCAAACTCCAAAAAGAGCCAAAACCCTGTTAGTTTGCAAATGTCGAAGCACACCTGAACCTTCAAACTCCGCCAACGCCTACCGTATATAAGAAGGACTCACCATCGAACCTCAAGAGAGAGTTGAGACCTATACACAATGCGAACTATCCTGAGAACATTGCATACAGCAAGGTCAAGGTATCGAAACCCCGGGAGGCACCTTCAAACAAAGTTACAAACCCTGAAGGGTAGGGAGCCTGTCGGCTTCACCCTCACAAATCACAAAATGAACTAATTATCGAGTAGGTTGGCATATCAATGCTAGGGTTAGGGTTTAACTCAAAACCCGAGACTGACCCTGAGATCAACGGTGCAGATCTAACCACAGAGGTAGGT
This sequence comes from Larix kaempferi, assembly GCA_027924585.1. Lineage (NCBI taxonomy): Eukaryota > Viridiplantae > Streptophyta > Pinopsida > Pinales > Pinaceae > Larix > Larix kaempferi. The sequence continues at coordinate 4,175,977 of BSBM01001383.1, forward strand.
CTATTCACGATCACAAAACTCATTTAATAGAATTTAAAGTTACAACTTTCAACGCACAGTATTCTTCCAACACATAGATCCACCTAGGATATTATCATAAAAATCCATGCACAACTCGACGAGCTTTTACATTGCATAGTTAAGGTTTGCCACCTTGTTCCAAGTTCCATTCACGTGAAGATTTCCACGAGAGCTTCCATCAAGCAATCCACCATATTGCAATTATTGAACCATAAATACCTTAGTATTGGTTCGAAGTGCATGCAAACACATTATCCACTATCACACTATTACCATAGTTAAACATTTATGCAACGTGCATATAGTTCCAAACATATAGTTGATGCCTATAGTTATCGTGCATGTTAATCTTGTAATAAGTCTATGCATATAAAATGTGCATTTGCTTCTTAAACGTAACATATAGTTTTGTAAAAGCTATATTATATTGCATGACATAGGTAATATATTTATAATCTATGTAATGGAAAATTATTACATTGTTTTCTCCATAGTAATTGGCTAGAGTAGGTTACCAATTTCTTATTACAACAGTTAAACTATGAAACCTTTAGGAATATGAAATAGATGAAGGTAATCAGATAATTACATAAAATACCCGAGTTTGAATTGTAGGGCAGATAATTTCTCTACACATTCATAATTAACTTAAAAGGCCAATATGGTACTACAAGTTAATTTGAAACACATCAGAAGGATTTGGTTGAAAATTCTCTGTCTTAACTGTTCCCTGCAAATAGAATTCATGAGCGTTAGCTAGCAATAGCTAAGTAAGCCTCAGGGTGTACACAAGGACCCCTTCATTACAGTGAGACTATCAATTAGTCTCTTTAATCAAATTTATAACATAGAACGAAAGTGATAATACATTCGATCAATAAAGTACATAGTGTAAACATTTGGAATAATTAACAATAGGATGTTTGTTTGACGATAAATGACGTTACGACATTTTAAGACACTAGTTAGGTTAACAAATGTTAAGACAATTGTTGGGGTTCATAAGTAATAAAAACCCTTAGTCACTGACGACAGATTATAGAAGTTGTTGTCGTTAAGTACCTTTTGATTTAATGTCTAGTTGTAATTAAAGTTAACATTTTTTATACTTCCGCACAACAAACACAAGCAGATATTGCTACTTAAAAATTTTTAAATTTTAGTGAAATTTTGGAGATGTTACATGGTGGTTCAAAGAATTCAGAATTCCTCCATATTAATAAGAGAAAAGAACACACTATGTTTCAAAAGTCCAAATTTTTAATGACCATCAATATATATTAGCGTGCTAAACACTCTATATGAAATGAACTCAATACCCAACAACAATGACAATAAACATTAACTAACCCTTTGAACTAAGCATCAAACCAAATTATAATAATATATACATCTCCAAACCAAATAAGAAAAATATATCATAATTCCTCCATATTAATAAGAGTAAAGAATACACTATATTTCAAAAGTTCAAATTTTCAACGGCTATCAATATATATTAGTGTAATACACATTTTATATGAAATTAATTCAATGCTAAACAATAATGACAATAACCATTAGTTAACCCCTTGGACTAAGCATCAAATCACAGTAGCATAATTAGAGTAGGAATACGGTCGGTACGAGAAAAATGCGTTACCAGAAAATCCAATAAGGAAGTAGGCTTCTTATATGAATAATAATTTCAATCAAATATACACAATATATCATAAATGTACATTTAAAATCATTGGTTTATTTCTAAACTTGTTATTTACAATCAAATTACTCTTTAAAAACAAAAATATAAAATCTCAATGTAATCGGATAGAGAGTGTGAAAGATAACAAAAATTGATTTTTCAAAATTTAATTTTCCAATGTATTCATATTTTACTTACACGAATATTCGAGAAATTCCAATTGTTCCAAATTTCAGTAAATAAAAGAACAATACAACCAAATTATATTACTATGCATCAAACCAAATTAATTTTAAAATTATATACTATAAAAAGTTTTTGTATTTACTCTATCCTTCACCACAATTCTCTAAAACTATTACAACCTCCATATAAAATAGTAAAAATCTACATTCATATAAGATAAAGAAAAATCTAAAAAAAGGTTTTACAAACCTTTTAACCACAATTACAACCTTCAAAATAACTAAATCTCTACTCTTTTTATATTAATTTTAAATCACCTTCATATTATTTATTATTTCATATCTATTCTATGCTATTGAAAAAACTAGGATACATGTTTTAATTATTATTTTTATTTATGTAGCACAAATATGGGCCGAAGTTACCAACACTTTCTCATGTGTTTTTGTCAACAACATGCGTGTGACCACCTTGTCTCTTAAATGCTCAGCGACTCCAAGTTTTCAAACTTTTATGGGTGTTCAAGACACGTAACCACACAATGACAGCATTGGGTTTTCAAACTTTTATGGGTGTTCAAGACACGTAACCCACACAATGACAGCATTGGGATTTGAAAACATTTAGTTCCTTCTCCCATCTTTCAGAAACCGAAAAGGTGAGCAATTGAGTAATTGCAGGCTTAATATATTATTCCCTCCCTGCAACTAAGGAAGACAAAAGGGCCGGCAGGATCTCATTGAGTTTCATCTGTTGCCAGTGTCTATTGCATGCGCTGCGCTTCTCACGTCTGCTCTGCTGTTTGTGGATTTATTTGGTAGCATAATGGTGGTCACTATCATGAAAACGTTTGCTCTCTTTTTGGCGAGACCCGTCACATCATAAACTATAGTTTATGAATATATTCTCTTGCCGATTACTTTCACATAACATTACTGGTTTCTTAACCTCTCTTACTGTGTACGTTGCTGTGATAATCTAAACTGAAGACGGAGCCCAATGAGCTTGCAAACGGTACAATATAAACATGGCTTTCGAAAAGTACAATGTTATATATATATATATATATATAAGAATAAGCTAAATTCTAGATCATTTGCATCAAGAATCCGGATCTGGTTGAAATTGCTTAAATGACAATTTTGGGTTGCTAGAATTGTATAATCGAGGTGCCCCAGGAGTAATCAAGGTCACTGAATCCATTCCTGCAACCAAAATTGCAATTCAAACAATCCAAATCGCAGTTTCAGCGATTTCCCCTTCACTTCACATATATATATATTTGTGGTCAAGTTTTTATTGTTACAATTTTTCTTACCAATAAACTAATAGGCTGTGTTAGTCATTCTAAGAAGACTCACACTTATATTAATTTTTATGAAAATTATATGAGCGAATACATATCTTTACATTAATAAAAATATATATATATAATTTAAAAATTGTTTATAAATTAAATTAATTTTAATGATTTCATTATGCTACATGATTTCAAAAATGATATTTTATATCTTCTATTTTTATTTAAATTTGAATTTTTCTTGTTTAAAAATTTATCATTCATATTATAATTTTGAAATTAATTTAACCATATTAAAAAACTTTAAATTACATCTATAAATAAATTAAAAACATTTTTTATTTGTAATTATAAATAAATAAAATACTTGAAAAATGGAAAAAAACTTAACTTTTAACCATGCCAAAACCATCATAATATGTAATAATATAAAACGGCATGCTTTGAGGGTTATGATTGAAGGAATTCAAGGGCATACATTTTCGAGTTTTGTTGTTGTATATATCTATACAATATTGAGATCTATGGGGTGTCTTCATGTAATACCCTTTCGTTTAGTCGTGGACATGTTATTATTGTTTTGATGTTGTGACATTATGACACGAGGTGTGAGGATTATGGCTTGCACATTATTATTATTATGTTATTATTATTAATTAATTAATAAAATAAAACAATTAGATTGACTAATGCCACAAAAGAGAGTATGCGGAACCATGATGTTACGAGCAAGGGGTTGTGGAAAAGTGTTTACATATGTGTGTTGAGCCTATGTTGATGTTGTACACCCTTATTATGTACATGATGGACCCTCATGTGTTATGCTACCCCTTGATTTTTTGGAAACCAAGAGTTAGTTCGCTAATTTGTTTGACTGCAAATTGTTGAGGACAAATGTTTGATACTGATGGTAATGAATTTATCTTTCAACTTGATTTCTTGGAGTTTGTCCATCCAACAATTTACATGATACATATGCAACAACCCACAAGATAGTCGATGAGCTTCCATTGGTGGATAAGGTGCCATGGCCTGAGTAGTGAGAGTTAACATGCCAAGGGATTCATAAGAGATACACTTGCAACAAAATATTTGAAAGGTAACTCTAAATTTCTCAACACCCTTAACCCCAAAACAAATCCACAAAAAGATTAAGAAAAAAGCTGTTGTAGAAATTTCTCCCTACGGATAGGTAGAAACTCTCTTAGGATAAAGCAGGATGTACTGACTCTATACTAAGACAAAAAAGAAACAAATGCTACCTTGAATCCCTAGATCTAACAAACGTCTCAAGATTAAAATGCTAGAAAGAGTAGAAGAAGTTTAACTGACCTTCTATCCAAACGCTTGTCTTTGTAATTGCTCCAATCTCCAAGCCCTCACGAATGAACCTGTCAAAATGGAACCAAGAAACAAGAATGCACTATTCTCTAGCAACTTGAAACATGAGTTGGAGTCTAAATCTATGAAAGATACAAATCATATCATTAAAACAGAATTAACACAAATGATTTGGGAAAACAAGACAAGTTATTCCATTACCAACTTGAAGTCATGTACAATATTTGCTTGATGTCCAAGCCAACTTCCAGCTCTAAGTGCTTCCTCTAGCTATCTCTGCAGAAGTATGAAGATCATAGGTTTGATGCCCCCAAAAGTCCTCCCTTTGGCCCATGGAAAGCTTCTCTCTTATAGCACATGGGAAGGCTAACCAACAAGAGAGAAGTGTGGATCTATGGAGGGTTTAGTGGATCAGGCCAGCTAAACAAAGAAGGAGTTAGGATCGAACCAAAGGTAGTAATCCCAACAAAATCTCCTCGAAGGTCGAAATCCCAAAATCCAAGGCAAAAAGGCTAATTTCAGACTACCGCGCCCCTATAACTGAGCATAACGCGGTAGTACCGCGCCCCAGAGAAGGAGCAACGCGCGGTAGTGCTAACTACCGCGCCCTTGTAGATGTGCAAGGAGCGGCAGTGCTCACAAACAGGGCTAAGTTGGGTTGGAAGATGGCAGAAAAAGGTTTTGCTTTCAGTATTCAGTCAATGGTTTTCACTCTGGATGTTCAGATGATCTTTAAGGGAAACTGTCGTTTAGGTCGGTAATGCAAGGATGCGACACTAATATATAATGTGTAATATTGAGGTATAACAAAAGCCAATAACCAATATGAAAACTTGATTTGAAGGAAAAAGCTAGAAAACAAATACCAATTTAATTCTTGTGAAAAGGCATTTCATAATCTTTAAAACTATGCTTACATATCCTTTGTAGCTATGCTTTTTGAAGTTGAACTCAAAGTGCCCCATTTGATTCTTAGGTTGACAACAAGATGTAAACCCACATATTGACACGCTTGATTTGTAGATTATCTCAATTGCCTGGCATATAATCCCTTTAGAATGGTAACTACATATCAAGAAATCAATGGCAATGGTTATACAACTTAGTCAAAGCAACAATTGTTAAAATTGTGATAACTAATTAACAATTAACCATAACTAAGGTGGTTTCTTGTAGTTTTGGAGAGGAGTAAATGTAACGGAGGAGAATGTATGGATAGGAGAATGCCTTATATGTAATCTCCGTTATTGAGAGGAATAAGATATCAATACTTTGCCGAGTGGATGTTTCCCCAAGTGTTGGGGTCTTACCATGTTAAGACTCTGTATTGTATGTGTTATGTTTGTTCATTATTGTTAAACAGTAAAACCCAAACCCTCATCATGACCACAATTATCTAACACCAATAATGTGGAAAATCCCACTCATAAAAAAAGTTTTGCAGAGAAAAGAAAAATAAAAATCTCAACTAGCCACAAGAGTAGGAACCTAAGAGACATCACCAAAAACATATAATAATCTGCTATGTGCATTCAACACAAATAATCAAGTGAGCCAATAAACTATCTAAAGGGGCATTTGAAGGTGAAGACGGATTTCTAATTTGGGAGGAAATTCTGGATAAAAGGTGAAGATGGATTTATGATTTCTGAGGAAATTCTGGATTCAAGGATTCAAAATCAGGACACTAATTATTTTCTGGATTGAGATCCATTTCGTTGATAATGATGTTATTTTTGTTTTTTTAAGCATAGAAATCAGTTCTGATATTAGGAAGATGCATGATCTCTTTTGTATATCTGAACAATCCCGATCTATAGCGTTCTTATAAGCTATATTGGACTATCAATATACTATTTTATTTATTTAATAAATATCAACACTACACTTTTTTTTAGCTTTAAAAAAAACTGAGAAATATAATCTAAAATTCCCTATCACAAGTTAAGCACTAAAAATCTATATCAATCGCATATATCTTAAGATAAACTACATAATATGAATAACAATTTATCTTTGTTTCTGTTTATATGAAATACTTATTATATTATTAATTATTCATAAGGTTTTTAATGAAGAAAATTTCAATTTATTTTGAATATTAAAAACATTTCATTCATGTTTTTATAATATTTTTACTATTTAAAACATAAACTGCTTTTACCATAACGTACACATTACAGTACCTGTGAAAATCAATAATGTTACGAGTCTATCAACTAGATTCGATGATGTTATCGATCTTATCCAGGCAGTGGAAGAGGGCAGGCCGCAGAGCTGTTGTTATTCTGATATGCTCAACAATTAGGTTACCTACCCAGTACCCAACCATTGAAGAACAGAGAAAGAGCACATTAAACAACACAGCAGAGCAGAAAGCACTGAGCAGTCAGCACATGCACTGGAAACAAGTACGCAGCATTCATGAAATCCTGCCTGCCTTACCAACTGGTTGGCTGGTTTACTGGACTTTGAAGAGAGGAAATCGGGGAATACGATGATAAGCGTGCAAGTACTCAAAACACCTACTGACAATTGTTTCTGTTTACAGAGTGGCAGAATAGTAATTGAATGAGTTCAAATCCCAATGCCATCGTTATGACTCTGTGTTAACAACCATTTAAAGGTTTGAAAAACGTAGCTGGTTTTTTCAACATGACCATTTAAGATACGACGTGATCACATGCAGCTAAAAACTATTTAGTCTTTTGTGACTACACCCGATGTCAGTATAGGTATAATTGTAGGCCAAGCCCCCTGCGGGTAGCGTGGGTGGTCGGACCCCGGGCCCTCGATCACGAGGTCGTGGGTTGGATTCACCTTACTCCTCCAGGCTTAGTGTGGGCCCCATATGATCAAATTTGAAGGGTATGATCCTCACAGGTCAAAATGGCTATATTACATCAAAATTTGAAGGGTATGATCCTATTTCACTTTTAAGGGTTATATTACATTGAACCCTTCAATGTTGACATGTCAAAATGGCTATATTACATTGAAGGGTTATATATTAGATTGAACCCTTCAATGTTGACATGTTAAAATAAATCATATCTTTTATTTGAAAATGTGATTATACATTAAAATTTTATTATATATTAAAAGTAATATAATCAAATTTCTCAATATAGTGATAAAATTTGCATCATTTCACTCTATGGTTTTTAATAAGAAATGTTTAACCTAAATAACCTAACTATCTATATAAATGAAATTTTAGAAACATAAAAAATTCTAACATAACGAAATTAATTGAAAATATTTATAACCAATGTGGATTGAGTTGGCAAGTAATACAACTTTTAACGAAAAAATCAAGGTTGAATGAAAATGAAATACTATCTATACAATATCCAATGAACATAAATATGAATAAATACAAGAGAGGGAGTGAAATCTAAAAAAAATGTTCATGAATACCAAAACTATTATCTTAAATCATTTCAATAACAATCTTCACTCCTTTCCAAGAAGACATAAATAAATACTTATAAAGTAACACAACGAAAAAACTATTATCATGATGTACATACTTGAAAAATCATTTAGTCGAAGGAAAAAACGCAATCAATATTGAGTTCCAATAAGGGAACAAATCCCTTTATATATGTTTCTAGTTGGTCAACTCTGAGAACCAAAGGAGAGACATACTCCCCTAGAGGAAATAATCATTAGGGGAGGTGTCTTTTTCTATATCTATTGGCGATGTGCACTTATGCAGGTTGGTGGTGGGCAAGTGGTGTTGGGGTAGACGTGTCCTTCAATTTCTTAGGAAAAGCCCCTAGAGTCTAAATAGGGTATGATATACCTTATGAAGGAATAGGGAAAGAAAGGGTGCAGTTACATCCAAAATAGGTGCAAGTATCCAAAATGGGATTCATGAGCCTATACATGACACTATAGAAGTCGCATACATCTCGTTCTAATACAAAATTTGGCTATATGCCATGTCCTAATCATGAGGAGCACAATGCTCATGATAACACACTATTTCCCGAGCTACACATCACAGTAGGGCCCCAAAGGAACTATCTCCGACAATATGATGTTGAGGATGATCTAGAATATCATCTATACGCATGGGGGGCACCCCCATGGTCAAACCCTCCAAGTTCCTCTGCACAACTCAGAGTCATCTCTCGCTATCTCCAGTGTCACTTGTTTAGCTCTGGTATATCCTCCATGCGTAATTAGGGTTGATGTCCCTGCTGGCCGAACTGGTCCCACATTTGTGTCATTAAAACACCAAGTTGTTAGTGATCTTGCCTCTACAAAAAATATATAATATTTTAAAATAAATAAATAAATAAAAAGTACATTCATTTTTCTTACCAATGTCTCCCCACATCTCCTCCTCGGGAAGAGTTAGGTCCTCATCCTCTTGGAATTCCATACCCATATATGGGTAGTCATCGATCACCACGATCTGTTGATCCCACCATTTGAATAACCCGAGGTCAAATGCGTTGAGGGCCTCCACCCAATCGTGCCATCAGATCTGTCCACTGCTTCATATGTGGCTCGGATAGTGCTAAGGGTGGAATATCCTCTTGAAGACTCATCATGGGGATCCTCTCTAGGAAGAACGATAACATAATGTAGCCATACCCAAACTGCTTCTATCGTCATGCCTTGCATTTTGTAAGTTGATCCTTAAGGTTTGTTAGTATCCCTTCACACCAGTTGAAGGGAGCAAAGTTGGTACACTCAATTGCATATTTCATTTGGCTCTTGGAAGCCAAATGCGAGCCAATAATCCTTGTAACTGGTGATAGTGAATAAGACCGTTCAGAGTGGGAGACTCATCACATCCTTTATGGGGAATTTGATACTAGTCTTTTTTATCTCTGGCTGGTAGGACCTCATGATAAACTCATCAGTTGCCTCACCACTAGCTCGTGGCCCTGCTAGTGATATCAGTGCTCCTCTCCTTGAGAACCCTGTCAAAATGTAATCATCCTCCACCTCAATGGTTAAGATCTCATCTCCCACTTTGAAGTATTGACCATCATTGTCCCACATAAAAACCAACTTCTCCAATAGTGGCACTTGCTGTCTCATATTTTGGATCATGAAGAATTTCATAAGCCCACAATTTTTCAACACTTCCATAGTTGCATCATCTTGGAGTGCATAAGCATCATGTGCTTCATGCTCCCTCTCCTTCCATTCCAACATGGTTTCTGTATACAAAAAGACCCATGTCATTATATTTGCCAAAACGTGAGTGGTTTTAGTAGATATGAGAAATTTTTTCCACAAATGCGCCCATCCCTCCCCGCCTTTGAGAACCAGGGTGATGGTCATCAAACCTGTAAGCTCTCTCAGGGGGTGATGGGCCCCTATAATCACCCTATTTATCCCTCTAAGGGGGCGATGGTTGAATTTGTGATTTTAGAAAAAACTCCCACAACTCAAAACTCAACAAATTTGAACAAAAAATGAATGGAGAATGACGAGGAGAACCTAATCTATTACGTGGAAGAGACGCAATCACATACGGTTTCATGGATCTCCTGCAATGTCCTCCTGAAGTTTTGAGAAGAAATGGCCTCCACCAAGCTCTACAAAATTACTATGGTGAAAATGAAGTATTTTCTCTATTTTTGGCTTTTAGCCAACTTTTTCACTAAATGTAAGTGGGTTTGGAAATATCCCTTTTCACATTGGAGGTTAGTATTTTTCTAATTTTTTTATCTTTTATGGGCATTCCTTATGGTATTGAGACATTTATTACATTTTAATGGGTTTTTGAAAATTTTAATGCAGGATAGACATCTTTTTGGACAATTTTCATGGAAACATCCCTTTACAGTAGGACCGAGGCCCATTTTAATCCTAGAATCAATGACGTTTGAGCCACATGGTTCTCCCTCGCCATTATTTTTATGGCCTCATATCGTGGGTTCCCATATTTTATTATGCCAATGGTTGCATCAGCTTGGTCGCTTCAGTCACATTGCTCATTACTGCCCAGCCCATTTTTACCATCACAGTTGCACATGCCACTTGCTTGATGCCTTGCTTTGCTTCCTTATCGCAGTAGCCTACCTAGGAAGAGAACAACTGTTCTGAGTGGTCCCCTTTACCTATAATTTTTTTCTTGCAACACTTATCACACAGTTTGTTCCATGAACGCCAGAACTTTTTACCACTCATTCTCTCCCTACGAGCATTATTCCATCCTTCCTTTGAGCTCATTAAAAAAAATAAGGAGGCCTCGAGTTCAATTTTCTGGGCTCATGAAACTTTCATGGAAAATGTGCATATGGAGTGCTCTTTAAGCTATTTTTTTACTCCTTAATTGAAAAGATTGCCATGTAAGCTTGTTCCTTTCACACTTGTTAAACGATTTGAAAGAACATCCATTCGATATAAGTTTAACCCTTTTCCAGGCCGCATGGATTAATTACGAAAAAGTAATATTCTAGTCAAATTTGGCTATAAGTGTTCTCCGTCCTATCATTTTATGTTTTTTTGGACATTTGAGACTAAATCTACGAAAAAGATAAATCCTAGAGTCTTCTTTAAGTTTTTTAGTTGACTCTCTAAATATGAAAACACTGACGAGCATTAACTGACATGGGTTGGGGAAAAATCTACAGGATGGTAGCATATTGAGCACTCTTCTATATTTTCTTTGAGCTCGTTAAAAACTCAAGAAGGATTCGAGTTTAATTTTTCAGGCTCATTAAACTCCTACAAAAAAGGTCTTATCGAGCATACTCCTATCTCTTGTTCGAGCTCATTAAAAAATGAAAAAGGTAATTCAAAAAGAGAAAAAGAGGGGGGGGGAGATATTCCTTGTCTATCTCATACAAATGGAAACATGTTGTACGTCACCCTTGAACATGGTACCTGTTTGCATCTTTGTCTTACTATTGGGTTATGGACTTGATTCAAAACAATACCAATTCCCCGAGTCATAGTACTTCTCCAATTGGTTACTCTTCCAATCACTATGGAGGGTGCCTCGATGCCTCATATGACAGTATCTATGGTCTTCTTAAGTCTTTGCTTCCTAGTCACTAAGTTTTTGTGCTATGTGTTCAAGGGAAGCTACCTTGAGTCGGCCATTGTTCTGTCCCATCAGCCTTGTGTGTCGTCCATCCCTGTGTCAGTTTGTTATACTTGGTGATCCTATATATTTATCACATCTCTCTATGTCCATTTCAAGTTGATTGATGGGGGATACATTAAGGCCCTCCTTCGACGGATTCCTTCATATTGACACCAACTCTCTATTTAGGAAGTCGATCTAGAAACATTAGTACCCTAGAACTTGCAGTCATTAGTGGTAGGATTCCTTGCATTCAAGAAGGGGTTTACCTCATCGACTTCTAATTGAGAAATTATACGAGTGTTCTAAATTAGCTCATCCATTTACACTCTCTATATTGTACTAGGTGCATTGGGGTCCATTATCATCATCGGTGGGTCCGCTTGCGTTTGTTAATGTTAATCCTCATTGACCTATAATCAAACGTTATCTCACATGTTCGACATCAACACCTCTATTTTCCATGTCGTTGATTTGCACCATTTGGGGTAGAGATGAAGACCTTTGGTTCAGAGGTTGCATCACTCCGCCTTGTTTCCCCTCCCAAGCTATGCTGGAGTTTATATAACAAGTCATGACATTGTATGAGGACCATTTGTGCACTATTAGTGGTGTTATCCGTCCTAACATATATTGTATATTGCGACATGGATCCACTATGTATTAATTCATGGCTATGTTCACCTTTACGACATAGATCTACTATGTATTTGTTTATGGCCATGATCTCACCTTATTATCACATTGATCCATAGTGCACTCTTTAGCGGCCATGCTTTGTAGTTCTATGTTACTGAGCATGGGTATGCCCATGTCGGGGATGATATATATATATACCTGGTTGATGTATGATTGTAATTTCTCTCTAGTCTCTTGCTTCCTAGACCTTACCTTGACATATTTTTATTTGTAAATTTCTTTGGCCATCAACTTCTCTTTTGACCTCACACTTTAGGGGGCATATGTTATAACCCTTATTTTCCACCCTATAGGCTCATTGGAGGCCCCAATTCATTGGTTAGATGAGACACTTACTTGTACCTTTCTCAGGGGCCTTTCTGCCCATGTTTTGACCACCATTTCCCTCTATGTGCCTTTGGGGGGGTGATGGCCAGTCTACCATCCTTCCTTGCATTCCTCTGGGGGGTGGGTGACACCATCACTCCCTGCATGCCTTAAGGGGGGAGATGGTTCTCTTATGTTAGCTTTTGGTCAATATTTCAAATGGATCATGTGCATGAATTGGATCCAACTCATTTATCATGGGAACTCACACACCAACTCAAGCCTATCTTCCCTTAGAAGTCTAGATTCATCTTCCATTCACCTCCATTCACCTATCCATTTTCATGAGAAAGGGGAGAATATTCTAGTCCATTGTTATGCTGGTTGGATTTCTCTTGAATCCCTCAGTCATTGTGATCAGCCTATTGTTTGGAGTCAGGTAAGTCCTGGATCATGAAATTTAGAAGAGATCTGCATCATCAACTCAAGGTATTATATGATGTATGTCTCTTGTTTTGATATTATATAGACATATGTTATCCCCCCCACATCATGCTATTCATGAATGCTTATGAATGTTTATGTTTCATATGTGTGTAATTCATGTTTTATGCAGTTCATTTAGTGATCAAGAGAAGAATATGGATAGTCAAATAGTGTTTGATGCAATTCATTTACCTTCTGATGAATTCATTGAAGAAGCATTTTATCCTTTAGATCATTTTGAAAATGAAGATGTTATTCATAATTTTGAAATAATAGATTCAGAAATTATGAAGAACCAAAATGATGTTCTTGTTGAACTACATGAAGGGTCACTCTTTGATATACCTGTTAAGTGGCATGAAGAACTAAACATAAATGTTTTGCATGATAAGGAGGATAAACAAATGACTGCTTTTTACTTGAAAAGTGATGAAATGGAACAACAACCAATAGTTAGGAATAAAAGCAGCCTAATTTTTTTTTTTTTTTTATGATAATCAACAAGAGGTAATAGTTCATGGTCTTGAAGATCCTTTTTCAAGTATGTTGCAATCATCAGGGAAGCAGAGTCTGTTTGACGGACAATATACCAAGAGCAGACTCGAGGCGTGATCTCCCTATCTCAACGCGAGTCTAGAACAAATAGGAAAGAATATAAATCACTCTCCTATATCTAATTAAGGATCGAGGAACTAGATACGTTTACCGTATAGATCATTAATCCTTTTCTCCTTGAATGTTGCTCCAAGCTTGACAATCTTCATATATGAGCTACAAAACCTATCAAGATAACAAGAAAACAAAACAAGTAAAACACATCTATACAATAATAGATCTAAGTAAGTAGTCAAGTAGGCAAAATACACAAGATATCATTAACACAATGAGACTTTGGTGGAAAGCACTTATATTATTGTATTGAAAAGAGAAGTACATAGGATAGAAAGATTACAACCATTGACTTGACGTAGCAATCCTCATCCGATCAAACCAAAGCCAAAGCCTCCCAAGGAAGTGTGAGTCTCCCAATAGATGAGTAGAGATCTCTCCTAAGGTGATTTCACCAGCATGTATACACTATAGACTTCCTCCCCATGGAATGGGAGTGAGCTTCACTTATATAGGACTAAGAGGATAGGGTAGGTTGAGATATGGTAGGAGAGAGATAGGGGATCCTTCCAAGAGGTTAGGAACCGAATGCCATATCTCTCAAAATGTCAAGGATAGGGATCCATGTCATCTAGCTTCGAGAATGGGATCGAAGGAGCTATTTTTGTCCATTAACTAACATTGTCATAGGCTCCAAGAGGACAAACTATGACGTCGCATGCTGCATTAAGGCAGCCTGTAACGACCTCTCGAATCCTAGCATAAATGGGTTTGCATCTCTTCCAGGTTAATAACTTAGTCAAGGAAACTTTAGGGATGTTTACACTAAGTCTCATGATGGTAAGATTTAGGTGTAACAGAATGCCCCCCAAATCATGAAGCTGTTGAAATTGGACAGGTGAAATGCTTTAATAGAAGGAAAGGAAATGTCTTGTCGGACGAAGGACGCTGCTGCAGTACAACTGACTCTGAGTACATAGTCTCATATGATGTACAATGTTGCCGACCAATACAATGCAAATCCATGATAGTAAAGACCGACTGAACACAATCATGGCTACTAGACACAAGCGTAGATCCATGATGAGATGATAACATAGCCACAACCAATACAAATGTGGATCCGTGTGATATGAATCAATACAATATCCATCGCAACCTGGGTAAAACATGACTCCCCAGGGTCTTCAAGTCGAACCCGCAATGATACGAATCTATCCATGTGATTACAAATGTTTAGATGTCGAATATGGTAGAAACCACTTGATTACCGGTCATTTATGTATACTGTTAACAAGCGCGAGGAAAATCACCATTATTGTCAATGATTCCCAAGGTGTTAACATCCAAAAAGTGCTCACTACCTCATCTACCCCATTACATGACTCATTTGTCCATTTTCCTACCATATTTGCCTTCAAAACCCTAAAAATCCCATTAAAAAGCCTCCAAAAGGCCACAAAACCATCAAAAAGGCTAAAAAACCCCTTTTACCTCAAAAAATATCCAAAATTCCTCTAAAATAGCAAAAACCCTCTAAAGAGGGAATAAAAAATATAAAATAATGAGGAAAAATGAGGAAAAAACCCTGTATAGCTGACCTAAACCATTTGGTTCCCAAAACCATGGGCTAGCACTCCACCACCAAAAAACTATAAATAGGTGATGGAGACCCCTCATTTCATATCCACAATCAAGTCTACCCTTACTCTGCCAAAATCTCTCTTGAAACCCTAGCTCACCCTTGAGCTACTTTCACCATTGAGAGCCCCTTTTGGCCCATTTCCACCATTGGAGAAAGAGAAGGAGCAAAGCTGGAGTTTGGAGCAACCCTCTTGGACAATTGCAAGAACTTCACCAACCTTCACATTGGAGGTAAAGCTTTAATACAAAAAACCATTTACATTATCTCTTGTCCTTTTATGTTTCATGCACATGCTTAGTATAATTTTCATTTTAATATCTTGTTTTTTAATTACTGTTTATTGAACTGCTACTAAGGAGTCCCTTCTCCTTAGTAGGTGCTCATTCACACAAGCTAGGGTGAAAACCCTAGCTACACAAGGTATCATAGTACATATCATCAAGCATGAATAAATGAGTTGAAGTCGAATGCTGGATGAAATATTTCAATCAAGAGTCAATGATGTAAACTCATGTTGAAAGCGAGGTAAGCTACCATTGAGGCATGTAGGGCCAAGGTACTTGGTTGGTTTCTAGATTCAATCCTCGGATGAGGTGTTGAAGTCGACAAGGATTAATCCATTGAAGGAGGGCCATGATGAATCCCCCATCATCGACACGAAACACGACAAAAGATGTGTAGAGTGGATCGGATGATATAGTAACATGCAAGATGAATCAAGGTAAATCGACATGATGGAAGGTGTACTGACTGCATATAATGAGTAGTGAAAATATTCTTGAACATGGGCATGGCATGCCTTGGCAGTATTGACTTGACGAGTTATGATACCAACTCCTAATGCAATTGATGATGGAAGCATTCTTTGAATGACTCAAAGGAGTGACAAGACTCAGGAAGTAGGTGAAACTCGAGGACAAACGGATGATCCAAGTATTGTATGCAAATGAGTGCCATGTTCAAGAACGACTAGGTTCTTCCACTTGATAAAGGTATGTAACATAAGAGCTTTCCTTTTTCCCCATCATGAATGATGAGTGCCTCATGTGTTTTTTACGAGCTTGATGAGGGTAACTAGATGCTCAGTATAGTTCATCTCATAGATGAGTCCAATCCCAAATATTTTACGAACCTGGGATAGGAGAGGTTCGTCCCATGATGGGCCCTTCAATGTTGAATTTTAATGAGTTCATGGAAGGAAAAACTTGGTTGTCATTCCATATTTAGAGAGTCTGAAAAGAACTAAAGAAGACTCCAACAGTCCTTTTTCGTAAAGTTAACCTCATCGCCCGAAAAAGGGTAAAACAACGTGGGAGAGGACTCTCCAGTCATGATTGGGTGGAGTATACCTTTTTCGTAAATAGTGCCCCCTGATCCGAAAAAGGGGTAAACTATCACCAAGGAGACGACCATTCAAATTATGTAACAAGCATGAACATGACAAGTTCACTTGGCAATCTTTTCGTATTTAGAGACCCCGAAAAGAGCTTAAAGATAGACTCTGGGGGGGTTCCTTTTCTGTAGGAGTTTAACAAGCCCAGAAAAGTGATAAATCGTAACTCGGTAACTTATTCTCATGGTTTTAGGAGCACAAGAAAGAATAAAGAGTAAGTTCATTATCATCAAATAATTACAATCTAATGGATACAAAATAACGACAAAACATTCAAGAGGCTGTTCATACCTGAAATGAACGTTATAATGTGAGAACGATGCACAAAGAACACTTAACCACTCTTGCACACTTGAAAACTAGGTCAAAAAGTCAACCGGGTATTCAAATGTCAAAAAAATGATCCAAACTATAGCAAATGACCTAAAAAGCATCAAATATTTGAAAAAGAATATGCCTTTTTGTCTATAAATAGAAACAAAAACCAAATATAGTTACCATTGCTCATTTGGAAAATTGGGGAGAAGAAGTGCTATTTGGAGCCAAAAGTTCACTTGTTGATTCCGGGAGTTGTGAGCAACCATTTCACGAGCCGTTCAAAGCAGGTAACTCTAATCCTTATCCAACACATTTCCAGTGGTTTACAATTTTAATTTTAGTTCATTTTTTGGGTTTTTTAGTTGGTTTGTTGAGGGCTATTGCGTCCTCGGGTCGTCACAGGTTTCCCTTACGGGAACTCCGATGAACCTGGGTCATTGCAAATCCCACAAAGTTGGGTTGCGACGATGTCGCGTTGTCAGTATTGACGGGGTGCGACCACGGAAACGTCCAACCCGACCAACAAACCTAGCCCAAAAAATAAAACTCCAATGGTTGGAAAGAGTTCTAATGATATTAAAATGCTCCTTTTGGCAGGTTAGTAGCAGCCAATCATGGTCATAGAGTGGCATGAGCGAGAACATGAGGTAGATGATGTGCAAGCCGTAAACGATCCGTTATGTGTAGAGGCATTGCGGAACTGCGGGATATTGAAGTTCTTCAATGTTCAGGGCATGAGGGCCCAAGTACCACTGCTAGAACATATGGTCCATTGCTGGGACGCCGCACAACAGTATTTTATGATCAAAGAGCACACTTTGACTATAGATGTAGAGGACATCTACTTCTTGATTGGATTGTCTCGGAGGGGGGACAATGTGGCCCTTACCAGATCACGTGGAAGTGATCGGACCATGGATGACATGATTCTACAACATTGTACTCCTCATACTCGTGCTTCTAGTGGGAAGATTCCCATCAAAGAGGTACAAGATCATCCGCTGCATGCCATACTTTTTACCATCACGTGGATAGCAGGGAGCCAGGTGCCCCATCTAGCTACTAGGTCCCAGATGCTGTATGTTGAGGACTGCATGTCTCCGAAGATATTCAACTGGTGCGAGGGAGTCCTCTCTAACATTCAAGCTCAGTTGACCAAGTGTCGACGTGGAGAGCTCAAGCAGTTCGGATACAGATCCATAGTGATATAATTTCTAATAGAGCGGGTTCCCCTCTTGCGCCCACAGGTACCTTTGGATGACAGGGATGCTAAGGATCCCCACATGGCCAGATGGACAGAGGTGATGGCTCGCCATGGTGGGGGCTCTATCATCGGGTATGGTCCCGATTTCTTCACCTGGATGGAAGGCCAACTACTCATGGTAGAGGACTACTCGTACAGTGGTACAGATTACAGGGAGGATCCGGACTTGGTGCTTCCCGAGGGAGCAGAGTGGGGAGACATCGGTAAGAAGAACGACCTTGTATTTTTTAGTTTTGTATATTTATGATTTTTTTGTTATAGTGCTGACAAGTTAATAACATGTGTGTGAATATGTGGGCCCCATGCGACCAGTAGGATTTTCTCTTCTTGCGAGGAGAGGGAGCAGCCGTGGCTCCAGCCGTACATGCTACCATCGTGGAGATGGAGGACGTGTACGAGAACCTGACTAGGTTGACGTTAGGTGTTCCTGAGCCGATAGTGGATGAGTTACCATGGCCTATGCAGAGGTATGTGGTAGGAGCGTCAGTGCGCTTCAATGTGCTGCTTCGCAAGGTAGCGAGCGCAATTGACTGCTTCCAGACTCAGCAGTCTAGAGCTGCGAGACCTAGGGGTGCATGGGCCAGGCGTTAGGTGTTCTGTTGTTATTATGTATGTACTAAGAGCTCAAAAGCCTTAGATTTTGTACTACTGAAAGCTATGAGGCTTTAGATTTTGTATAGACTCATTGAAATCTGTCGTGCTTCATATTTTGTACCAACACTACTTTTTATGATGATATATATATATACAGATATTTTGGCGATTTTATACACTATATGTTTTGAATGGATGAATGATGTGATCTTGTTGATGTGTTTGCTTATAAAATGAGTTATTTACATGTTATGTCTACTTTTAACAGTTCATGAATATGCTTATGTGTGTGCAATGTACCACTCTAAGATGAAGTTGGCCATGGAGTCGGCAACTGTGTTCACGTCTCGTGGAATGTGTGAGTACTGAATGGACTCAAAGAACCTTTCTAGGAGACAGACTCGTCTATAGAGACGGAGTAAGGTAGGATTGTGGATGTTGTAGACTCAGTTAAGATGAGAGACCACTAGTTGAGAATCCAAGTGGATTACAATGTGGTCCATACCCAAAGAAATCGCGTCGGTTAGGGTTCTAATGACTGCTTGATATTCCACAACATTGTTGGTTGTGAAACCTAGACACATTCCTCCTGAGTTGATAAGCTCGCTAGTAGGTGAATAGAGTACCCAGGCTTCCGAATCAAGGTTGAGGGCATGCCGGTTGGCTTCATCTGCGAATCCGTAGAAAGTTTCCATCTGCACACACAGACAAAACATGGTATAAGAAATGAAACAAGACCTAGCACGCATAAATCAAAGCGTCACACCACACAAAAGCACACACACGCCATGTACAGTATATACAAAAGTACTTATGCATGAAAGACTCAGGCATAGTATCTCTTCAAGTAGAGCTTGTTGCAGGGCTCACCCAAAGATATCCTGTCGTAGTTTTCAAGCTCATAAGGTCCCTTCTCTAAGACACATTTCACTATGTAAGGTCCATGCCACATGGACTTGTTGGCAAGTGGTTTGATGGGGAAATGTCGTGGTACTACCAACGCCACGACACATCGGATGAGGGAGCGAAAGGAGTATTTTGTGTTAAAGAATACCGTAGTTGGCGGGTTTTGGGTCACTTGGACCACATAGTATGTAATAGCGAGTCAGTGTACCGCGGTTTGTGGGTTTTTGGGGTCATTTGGACCAAGTCAGTTAGATATTGGGTCAATTTTCCATAATGTCGGTTAGGAAGTCAGTTGTAAGTGGAAAAATATTGTAATGGAAGAAGCCTATAAATACACGAGAGTTGTAAGTGTTAGAGAGGGGCAAGCATAGAGGAAAGAGAACAATTGGGTACGGAGATCTGTATTTTTCTTCTGGTATATGACCGCGACAGTAATATAACGATGATGTTTCGGTACCATCTTTGTGCAATGTTGCAATATATGAATGTTGTTTGATGCAATGTTTACTTACTGTTGTTGTGATGATAAATGTTGTGATTAAGTAATATGTTCTATGTCGAATGTGATGATAAATGCTGCGATTAAGGAATATGTTTTAACTCCTTGCCGAATGTTTAAAGTTTCTGTTTGAGTACTGCAATAGAGTTAGTCTGTGCATCCACAACTCTCCTCCTCCCTCGGCGGAAACATGGTTCCGTCTGCTCTTCCTGGATGCCTCGGGTGAGACCTCATCCGCTCTGCGAGTGTTGCTGGGTGGGATCAAACTTGCCCGGGCCGATGCTCAGGGATACTGTGGTATGTGTCGACAGTGAGGCAAACCCCTGTCGACTGAGGTCGCGTTGGTCAACAAATGGTTCTGTTGCCGGGACTGTGTGCAGAGTGAGAGGAGGTCATGTTGTGGCACCCGACAAAGCCGGAGATACAGAGCTAGTTTGATCAGAAGTTGCATGAGTTCGCTGAAGAAGAAAGCCGGAACACACGACTGACAGTAGATCACTAGCTGGGAAGATATATTCACGACAATCCGCACGAATGGTTTTTTTGTGAATTCCTGGTTATTCTATACGAATGGTTGTCGAAGCTAACCTTCCAGAAGAGGAACTTCTAGGGTGGTGAGTGTTGATGTATATGTAACTTCAGAATGTATTTCACATATACGTATGTTGTATTCCTATAGAGATGTTATTATTCCTCTATATGGAAGTGTCGTCATTTATATTGTAAGTGTCGTAACTTATACTTGATGGGTTATTAGACAACCTTGTTGGGGTCAACCCTGTATAAGTCATGTGGGTCAAAAGGTTATTAGACCACCCTATTGGGGGTCGGCCATGTGGGTCAAAGGGTTATTAGAGCACCCTAGTGGGGGTCGGCCCAGTCAGCATTATGTTAAGTGGTTAAGTTGAGGCCGACCTAGTTGAGTAAAGGTCAAGTCAAGTTAGTGTATAAATAGAGAGTGTATCTCTCTCATTTTACACATTCTATTCTCTCACTCACACTTGGGAGAGTGGCGCACTTGTGGAGGAGGAGGCTTTGCTTCTAGGAGAAGACTATCTCTTGTATTCTAGTTGTTTCATTGCTCTATCTATCTCTGAGGAAGTTATTGGGGTTTTTCACCTTTATGGTTTTCCCCAAGTAAACTCTATGTCTCTTATGTGCTTGCATTATTGTGTCCATGATTGATATGCTGTAGATTTGCTGTACATGTTTTTCTCTTAGTTAAGATCCTAGATCAGATTGAAGTAAATTCTGAAAATTTAACATGGTATTAGAGCTAGCCTGAAAGAAGGCATGATATGGCATGTATGACACTTGTTGCACTTACGATGCTAGGGCTTGATATAGCAAAAACCAGTCATCGTAGCACTTTCATTATAAATCCGTTTTGGCGAAGTTTTCGGGTCTGAAACGTTTACAGGTCGAAGATCAGATCCCCATGTACCTTGTGTCCAAAGGACAACCTCTAATTCGTTTACTTTGTGATTTATGATCTGTACAATATAGGGTTTCTGCCTCTTCCAAATCTGAGTAAAAAACAGGTGACCTTGGAAAAAAGGTCATAAATTGGGATAGGAAGCTCCAAATGAAATTTCGTAAAAAGGGACAGGTAGTACACAGACTTTACTATCTCAAGAAAATTTTTCAGAGGCTGAAGTTGAACTAGTTACACATGGCACGCTGTACAAGTTCGCTCTCCTATTTTATCCCATAAACAGGTCATGTTACGACACTTGGCACAACTCTCTCTCAGAGAATCCAATTGAGGTCAGACATATCAGGATGTAAATATGACAGGTTGGGCTATCTCAAGAAAATGTTTCAGACCCCATGGATCGAAAAGTTTGGAGTTACACCAGAAACAATTAGGTACATATTTCTGTCAAAACAAAATTATTTTTGAGCACCTTCATTCATGGCTTTCGGAATTTAGGGTTTCGGATAAAGTTGGAATTTTTGTAATTGGAGACCACGGCTGAATGCTACTCATCAAAATCAAAATTTAGAGACCAAGATCAGAATTTTTTGTTGGGCAGAAGGCCGGGCTTGATCAGACCCTAGTTCAGGACTTTGATCAGAAAAGTGGAAAATTAGGGCTTCTGCAAAAATGGGAACTTTTGAAATCTGTGACCACGGCTGGAAGCTCCTCATAAAAATAGAAGCTTAGAGATTTGGATCAAACCTTTTGATTGGGCAGAAGAGTGGGCTTCATCAAACCCCAATTCGGGGTCACATCCAGTGAATCCGGAAGTTTCAAAGGAAAATTTGACGAGTGAAACTTTGCAGTTTTCAAATTCTGAATATACCAGCTTGATTAGCTCATCAAGGCACATATTTCTATCCTTTCGAAAGTTTGAAATTCAAAGTTTGAACTTTTGGGGTTTCTCTGACAAACCCTATTACAGCTCTAGATCCAGTTCCTGCAAATCAAGTGGAATGGGTTAATCCTAGAAGAGGATGGATTGGTCACCTGCATAAGTGAAGAAGTTCTTGTTTCAAAGGGAGATGAGGTAAGGCCTTCCATAAGAAGATTACAAACAATCTTGATAGGTATGGCTTAGTGTTAACACTCAAAAAGTGCTCACTACCTCATCTACCCCATTACATGACTCATTTGTCCATATTTCTTACCATATTTACCTTCAGAACCCTAAAATCCCATTAAAAAGCCTCCAAAAGGCCACAAAACCATCAAAAAAGCCTCCAAAAGGCTAGAAAACCCCTTTTTTTCCCCACAATTATCCAAAATTCCTCCAAAATAGCAAAAACCCTTTAAAAAGGGAATAAAAAATATAAAAAAAGGAGGAAAAAGAGGAAAAAAGAGGAAAAACCCCTATACAGCTAACCTAAACCATATGGTTCCCAAAACCATGGGCCAACACTCCACCACTAAAAACCTATAAATAGGTGATGGAGACCCCTCATTTCATATCCACAATCAAATACACCCTTACTCTGCCAAAATCACTCTTGAAACCTTAGCTCACCCTTGAGCTACTTTCACCATTGAGTGCCCCTTTTGGCCCATTTCCACCATTTGGAGAAAGATAAGGAGTAATGTTGGAGTTTGGAGCAACCCTCTTGGATCATTGCAAGAACTTCACCAAACTCTACACTTGAGGTAAAATTTTAATACAAAAAAGAAAGATCTTCCCCATATTTCATGATTTTGTTATGTTTATTAATGCTCATGCTAGTTTAGAATTTGTATTTCTCTAGTACTTTAATTTACTATTTTATTGAATTGCTACTAAGGAGTCCATTCTCCTTAGTAGGTGCTCATTTGCACAAGCTAGGGTGAAAACCCTAGCTACACTTACAGGTATGTTTCGAATTCTGTTCATAGTTAAGTTTATGATATGTTTTGAACCCACAGTCGAATTCTATTCATAGTTAAGCTACCCATGGTCTGTTCTCTGCACTTTTTTTTATTGTTTTGAACCCAGCACTTTGCTGCACTATTTTCTGCACCTGCACAACCATCTGTCCTACCTGCAGCCATACTTCCCTACAGCCTTTTCTACAGTTTTATTTCTGTTCCATTTACAGAATCATTTTTTAAAATTTCAGCATTTTACTTGAAAAGGAGAAAATTTTGCATTTCAAAGTTTACATTCTGTCTTGTTATTTTTAGTTAGAAAGTTGCCCCCCTTGTGGGACTTTTATTTGGGTTCATCATCTCACATGCACACACTCTATCACCTAATTCAAGTGAGCCTTAAAAAACTACTTAACACAACCAACATTCTAACCCCACTTGGGGAACACATAAGAATTTTTGTAGTTAGGTAGGATCGGGGGGATATGCATCCAAATAACACCCCTCGGTTGCTTACACTTGAGACATAGCTGTTGTCCATTAGGGAACCAAAATCCCCTAGTATTTTTTGGCATGGTCACAACCAGTTTATCAGAGGGCCTTTCCCCTAGGAGGGTTAAAGTCGCTATACTGGTTCCGGAGGCCTGAGTGGAATACCGCAATCCATTCAATAACCGAAGGCTACCTTTCGCAGTTATCGGGGTATCCCTGTATGGGGGTACTGCGGTAAAAGGACCAAACGATAGATTCACTTTTTCTGGACATGTCAAGAACGGGGTATATTAGTTTCCTTTCTTCTAGGATTGACTACCCGGTGTCCCTCTCGGTAGGGGGATATCTTTAGCCACGTGGCTCTACTATCCATATTGTCTGACTTGGATTTCATCACCTTGTAGAGGATATGTCTAGTTGAGTCCGAATACTATTTAGTTAGGTGTTTGCATGCTCCCTTACCTCCTTTTGGTCTAGTGAGTCCGCTATTTTTATTTTTTAGGAAACCCGCTGCTTGTTGGTATTCTGACCATTTCTGTTGATACTCCATTTTCCTACCATATTTGCCTTCAAAACCCTAAAAATCCCATTAAAAAGCCTCCAAAAGGCCTAAAAAGCCTCTAAAAGGCCACAAAACCATCAAAAAGGCTAAAAAACCCCTTTTACCTCAAAAAATATCCAAAATTCCTCTAAAATAGCAAAAACCCTCTAAAGAGGGAATAAAAAATATAAAATAATGAGGAAAAATGAGGAAAAAACCCTGTATAGCTGACCTAAACCATTTGGTTCCCAAAACCATGGGCTAGCACTCCACCACCAAAAAACTATAAATAGGTGATGGAGACCCCTCATTTCATATCCACAATCAAGTCTACCCTTACTCTGCCAAAATCTCTCTTGAAACCCTAGCTCGCCCTTGAGCTACTTTCACCATTGAGAGCCCCTTTTGGCCCATTTCCACCATTGGAGAAAGAGAAGGAGCAAAGCTGGAGTTTGGAGCAACCCTCTTGGACAATTGCAAGAACTTCACCAACCTTCACATTGGAGGTAAAGCTTTAATACAAAAAACCATTTACATTATCTCTTGTCCTTTTATGTTTCATGCACATGCTTAGTATAATTTTCATTTTAATATCTTGTTTTTTAATTACTGTTTATTGAACTGCTACTAAGGAGTCCCTTCTCCTTAGTAGGTGCTCATTCACACAAGCTAGGGTGAAAACCCTAGCTACACAAGGTATCATAGTACATATCATCAAGCATGAATAAATGAGTTGAAGTCGAATGCTGGATGAAATATTTCAATCAAGAGTCAATGATGTAAACTCATGTTGAAAGCGAGGTAAGCTACCATTGAGGCATGCAGGGCCAAGGTACTTGGTTGGTTTCTAGATTCAATCCTCGGATGAGGTGTTGAAGTCGACAAGGATTAATCCATTGAAGGAGGGCCATGATGAATCCCCCATCATCGACACGAAACACGACAAAAGATGTGTAGAGTGGATCGGATGATATAGTAACATGCAAGACTGAATCAAGGTAAATCGACATGATGGAAGGTGTACTGACTGCATATAATGAGTAGTGAAAATATTCTTGAACATGGGCATGGCATGCCTTGGCAGTATTGACTTGACGAGTTATGATACCAACTCCTAATGCAATTGATGATGGAAGCATTCTTTGAATGACTCAAAGGAGTGACAAGACTCAGGAAGTAGGTGAAACTCGAGGAAAAACGGATGATCCAAGTATTGTATGCAAATGAGTGCCATGTTCAAGAACGACTAGGTTCTTCCACTTGATAAAGGTATGTAACATAAGAGCTTTCCTTTTTCCCCATCATGAATGATGAGTGCCTCATGTGTTTTTTACGAGCTTGATGAGGGTAACTAGATGCTCAGTATAGTTCATCTCATAGATGAGTCCAATCCCAAATATTTTACGAACCTGGGATAGGAGAGGTTCGTCCCATGATGGGCCCTTCAATGTTGAATTTTAATGAGTTCATGGAAGGAAAAACTTGGTTGTCATTCCATATTTAGAGAGTCTGAAAAGAACTAAAGAAGACTCCAACAGTCCTTTTTCGTAAAGTTAACCTCATCGCCCGAAAAAGGGTAAAACAACGTGGGAGAGGACTCTCCAGTCATGATTGGGTGGAGTATACCTTTTTCGTAAATAGTGCCCCCTGATCCGAAAAAGGGGTAAACTATCACCAAGGAGACGACCATTCAAATTATGTAACAAGCGTGAACATGACAAGTTCACTTGGCAATCTTTTCGTATTTAGAGACCCCGAAAAGAGCTTAAAGATAGACTCTGGGGGGGTTCCTTTTCTGTAGGAGTTTAACAAGCCCAGAAAAGTGATAAATCGTAACTCGGTAACTTATTCTCATGGTTTTAGGAGCACAAGAAAGAATAAAGAGTAAGTTCATTATCATCAAATAATTACAATCTAATGGATACAAAATAACGACAAAACATTCAAGAGGCTGTTCATACCTGAAATGAACGTTATAATGTGAGAACGATGCACAAAGAACACTTAACCACTCTTGCACACTTGAAAACTAGGTCAAAAAGTCAACCGGGTATTCAAATGTCAAAAAAATGATCCAAACTATAGCAAATGACCTAAAAAGCATCAAATATTTGAAAAAGAATATGCCTTTTTGTCTATAAATAGAAACAAAAACCAAATATAGTTACCATTGCTCATTTGGAAAATTGGGGAGAAGAAGTGCTATTTGGAGCCAAAAGTTCACTTGTTGATTCCGGGAGTTGTGAGCAACCATTTCACGAGCCGTTCAAAGCAGGTAACTCTAATCCTTATCCAACACATTTCCAGTGGTTTACAATTTTAATTTTAGTTCATTTTTTGGGTTTTTTAGTTGGTTTGTTGAGGGCTATTGCGTCCTCGGGTCGTCACAGGTTTCCCTTACGGGAACTCCGATGAACCTGGGTCATTGCAAATCCCACAAAGTTGGGTTGCGACGATGTCGCGTTGTCAGTATTGACGGGGTGCGACCACGGAAACGTCCAACCCGACCAACAAACCTAGCCCAAAAAATAAAACTCCAATGGTTGGAAAGAGTTCTAATGATATTAAAATGCTCCTTTTGGCAGGTTAGTAGCAGCCAATCATGGTCATAGAGTGGCATGAGCGAGAACATGAGGTAGATGATGTGCAAGCCGTAAACGATCCGTTATGTGTAGAGGCATTGCGGAACTGCGGGATATTGAAGTTCTTCAATGTTCAGGGCATGAGGGCCCAAGTACCACTGCTAGAACATATGGTCCATTGCTGGGACGCCGCACAACAGTATTTTATGATCAAAGAGCACACTTTGACTATAGATGTAGAGGACATCTACTTCTTGATTGGATTGTCTCGGAGGGGGGACAATGTGGCCCTTACCAGATCACGTGGAAGTGATCGGACCATGGATGACATGATTCTACAACATTGTACTCCTCATACTCGTGCTTCTAGTGGGAAGATTCCCATCAAAGAGGTACAAGATCATCCGCTGCATGCCATACTTTTTACCATCACGTGGATAGCAGGGAGCCAGGTGCCCCATCTAGCTACTAGGTCCCAGATGCTGTATGTTGAGGACTGCATGTCTCCGAAGATATTCAACTGGTGCGAGGGAGTCCTCTCTAACATTCAAGCTCAGTTGACCAAGTGTCGACGTGGAGAGCTCAAGCAGTTCGGATACAGATCCATAGTGATATAATTTCTAATAGAGCGGGTTCCCCTCTTGCGCCCACAGGTACCTTTGGATGACAGGGATGCTAAGGATCCCCACATGGCCAGATGGACAGAGGTGATGGCTCGCCATGGTGGGGGCTCTATCATCGGGTATGGTCCCGATTTCTTCACCTGGATGGAAGGCCAACTACTCATGGTAGAGGACTACTCGTACAGTGGTACAGATTACAGGGAGGATCCGGACTTGGTGCTTCCCGAGGGAGCAGAGTGGGGAGACATCGGTAAGAAGAACGACCTTGTATTTTTTAGTTTTGTATATTTATGATTTTTTTGTTATAGTGCTGACAAGTTAATAACATGTGTGTGAATATGTGGGCCCCATGCGACCAGTAGGAGTTTCTCTTCTTGCGAGGAGAGGGAGCAGCCGTGGATCCAGCCGTACATGCTACCATCGTGGAGATGGAGGACGTGTACGAGAACCTGACTAGGTTGACGTTAGGTGTTCCTGAGCCGATAGTGGATGAGTTACCATGGCCTATGCAGAGGTATGTGGTAGGAGCGTCAGTGCGCTTCAATGTGCTGCTTCGCAAGGTAGCGAGCGCAATTGACTGCTTCCAGACTCAGCAGTCTAGAGCTGCGAGACCTAGGGGTGCATGGGCCAGGCGTTAGGTGTTCTGTTGTTATTATGTATGTACTAAGAGCTCAAAAGCCTTAGATTTTGTACTACTGAAAGCTATGAGGCTTTAGATTTTGTATAGACTCATTGAAATCCGTCGTGCTTCATATTTTGTACCAACACTACTTTTTATGATGATATATATATATACAGATATTTTGGCGATTTTATACACTATATGTTTTGAATGGATGAATGATGTGATCTTGTTGATGTGTTTGCTTATAAAATGAGTTATTTACATGTTATGTCTACTTTTAACAGTTCATGAATATGCTTATGTGTGTGCAATGTACCACTCTAAGATGAAGTTGGCCATGGAGTCGGCAACTGTGTTCACGTCTCGTGGAATGTGTGAGTACTGAATGGACTCAAAGAACCTTTCTAGGAGACAGACTCGTCTATAGAGACGGAGTAAGGTAGGATTGTGGATGGTGTAGACTCGGTTAAGATGAGAGACCACTAGTTGAGAATCCAAGTGGATTACAATGTGGTCCATACCCAAAGAAATCGCGTCGGTTAGGGTTCTAATGACTGCTTGATATTCCACAACATTGTTGGTTGTGAAACCTAGACACATTCCTCCTGAGTTGATAAGCTCGCTAGTAGGTGAATAGAGTACCCAGGCTTCCGAATCAAGGTTGAGGGCATGCCGGTTGGCTTCATCTGCGAATCCGTAGAAAGTTTCCATCTGCACACACAGACAAAACATGGTATAAGAAATGAAACAAGACCTAGCACGCATAAATCAAAGCGTCACACCACACAAAAGCACACACACGCCATGTACAGTATATACAAAAGTACTTATGCATGAAAGACTCAGGCATAGTATCTCTTCAAGTAGAGCCTGTTGCAGGGCTCACCCAAAGATATCCTGTCGTAGTTTTCAAGCTCATAAGGTCCCTTCTCTAAGACACATTTCACTATGTAAGGTCCATGCCACATGGACTTGTTGGCAAGTGGTTTGATGGGGAAATGTCGTGGTACTACCAACGCCACGACACATCGGATGAGGGATCGAAAGGAGTATTTTGTGTTAAAGAATACCGTAGTTGGCGGGTTTTGGGTCACTTGGACCACATAGTATGTAATAGTGAGTCAGTGTACCGCGGTTTGTGGGTTTTTGGGGTCATTTGGACCAAGTCAGTTAGATATTGGGTCAATTTTCCATAATGTCGGTTAGGAAGTCAGTTGTAAGTGGAAAAATATTGTAATGGAAGAAGCCTATAAATACACGAGAGTTGTAAGTGTTAGAGAGGGGCAAGCATAGAGGAAAGAGAACAATTGGGTACGGAGATCTGTATTTTTCTTCTGGTATATGACCGCGACAGTAATATAACGATGATGTTTCGGTACTATCTTTGTGCAATGTTGCAATATATGAATGTTGTTTGATGCAATGTTTACTTACTGTTGTTGTGATGATAAATGTTGTGATTAAGTAATATGTTCTATGTCGAATGTGATGATAAATGCTGCGATTAAGGAATATGTTTTAACTCCTTGCCGAATGTTTAAAGTTTTTGTTTGAGTACTGCAATAGAGTTAGTCTGTGCAGCCACAACTCTCCTCCTCCCTCGGCGGAAACATGGTTCCGTCTGCTCTTCCTGGATGCCTCGGGTGAGACCTCATCCGCTCTGCGAGTGTTGCTGGGTGGGATCAAACTTGCCCGGGCCGATGCTCAGGGATACTGTGGTATGTGTCGACAGTGAGGCAAACCCCTGTCGACTGAGGTCGCGTTGGTCAACAAATGGTTCTGTTGCCGGGACTGTGTGCAGAGTGAGAGGAGGTCATGTTGTGGCACCCGACAAAGCCGGAGATACAGAGCTAGTTTGATCAGAAGTTGCATGAGTTCGCTGAAGAAGAAATCCGGAACACACGACTGACAGTAGATCACTAGCTGGGAAGATATATTCACGACAATCCGCACGAATGGTTTTTTTGTGAATTCCTGGTTATTCTATACGAATGGTTGTCGAAGCTAACCTTCCAGAAGAGGAACTTCTAGGGTGGTGAGTGTTGATGTATATGTAACTTCAGAATGTATTTCACATATACGTATGTTGTATTCCTATAGAGATGTTATTATTCCTCTATATGGAAGTGTCGTCATTTATATTGTAAGTGTCGTAACTTATACTTGATGGGTTATTAGACAACCTTGTTGGGGTCAACCCTGTATAAGTCATGTGGGTCAAAAGGTTATTAGACCACCCTATTGGGGGTCGTCCATGTGGGTCAAAAGGTTATTAGACCACCCTAGTGGGGGTCGGCCCAGTCAGCATTATGTTAAGTGGTTAAGTTGAGGCCGACCTAGTTGAGTAAAGGTCAAGTCAAGTTAGTGTATAAATAGAGAGTGTATCTCTCTCATTTTACACATTCTATTCTCTCACTCACACTTGGGAGAGTGGCGCACTTGTGGAGGAGGAGGCTTTGCTTCTAGGAGAAGACTATCTCTTGTATTCTAGTTGTTTCATTGCTCTATCTATCTCTGAGGAAGTTATTGGGGTTTTTCACCTTTATGGTTTTCCCCAAGTAAACTCTATGTCTCTTATGTGCTTGCATTATTGTGTCCATGATTGATATGCTGTAGATTTGCTGTACATGTTTTTCTCTTAGTTAAGATCCTAGATCAGATTGAAGTAAATTCTGAAAATTTAACATGGTATCAGAGCTAGCCTGAAAGAAGGCATGATATGGCATGTATGACACTTGTTGCACTTACGATGCTAGGGCTTGATATAGCAAAAACCAGTCATCATAGCACTTTCATTATAAATCCGTTTTGGCGAAGTTTTCGGGTCTGAAACGTTTACAGGTCGAAGATCAGATCCCCATGTACCTTGTGTCCAAAGGACAACCTCTAATTCGTTTACTTTGTGATTTATGATCTGTACAATATAGGGTTTCTGCCTCTTCCAAATCTGAGTAAAAAACAGGTGACCTTGGAAAAAAGGTCATAAATTGGGATAGGAAGCTCCAAATGAAATTTCGTAAAAAGGGACAGGTAGTACACAGACTTTACTATCTCAAGAAAAATTTTCAGAGGCTGAAGTTGAACTAGTTACACATGGCACGCTGTACAAGTTCGCTCTCCTATTTTATCCCATAAACAGGTCATGTTACGACACTTGGCACAACTCTCTCTCAGAGAATCCAATTGAGGTCAGACATATCAGGATGTAAATATGACAGGTTGGGCTATCTCAAGAAAATGTTTCAGACCCCATGGATCGAAAAGTTTGGAGTTACACCAGAAACAATTAGGTACATATTTCTGTCAAAACAAAATTATTTTTGAGCACCTTCATTCATGGCTTTCGGAATTTAGGGTTTCAGATAAAGTTGGAATTTTTGTAATTGGAGACCACGGCTGAATGCTACTCATCAAAATCAAAATTTAGAGACCAAGATCAGAATTTTTTGTTGGGCAGAAGGCCGGGCTTGATCAGACCCTAGTTCAGGACTTTGATCAGAAAAGTGGAAAATTAGGGCTTCTGCAAAAATGGGAACTTTTGAAATCTGTGACCACGGCTGGAAGCTCCTCATAAAAATAGAAGCATAGAGCTTTGGATCAAACCTTTTGATTGGGCAGAAGAGTGGGCTTCATCAAACCCCAATTCGGGGTCACATCCAGTGAATCCGGAAGTTTCAAAGGAAAAATTGACGAGTGAAACTTTGCAGTTTTCAAATTCTGAATATACCAGCTTGATTAGCTCATCAAGGCGCATATTTCTATCCTTTCGAAAGTTTGAAATTCAAAGTTTGAATTTTTGGGGTTTCTCTGACAAACCCTATTACAGCTCTAGATCCAGTTCCTGCAAATCAAGTGGAATGGGTTAATCCTAGAAGAGGATGGATTGGTCACCTGCATAAGTGAAGAAGTTCTTGTTTCAAAGGGAGATGAGGTAAGGCCTTCCATAAGAAGATTACAAACAATCTTGATAGGTATGGCTTAGTGTTAACACTCAAAAAGTGCTCACTACCTCATCTACCCCATTACATGACTC
The DNA here is from genome assembly GCA_027924585.1 of Larix kaempferi. NCBI lineage: Eukaryota > Viridiplantae > Streptophyta > Pinopsida > Pinales > Pinaceae > Larix > Larix kaempferi. The sequence goes on from BSBM01001383.1 coordinate 4,208,503, forward strand.
ATTTGTCCATATTTCTTACCATATTTACCTTCAGAACCCTAAAATCCCATTAAAAAGCCTCCAAAAGGCCACAAAACCATCAAAAAAGCCTCCAAAAGGCTAGAAAACCCCTTTTTTTCCCCACAATTATCCAAAATTCCTCCAAAATAGCAAAAACCCTTTAAAAAGGGAATAAAAAATATAAAAAAAGGAGGAAAAAGAGGAAAAAGGAGGAAAAACCCCTATACAGCTAACCTAAACCATATGGTTCCCAAAACCATGGGCCAACACTCCACCACTAAAAACCTATAAATAGGTGATGGAGACCCCTCATTTCATATCCACAATCAAATACACCCTTACTCTGCCAAAATCACTCTTGAAACCTTAGCTCACCCTTGAGCTACTTTCACCATTGAGTGCCCCTTTTGGCCCATTTCCACCATTTGGAGAAAGATAAGGAGTAATGTTGGAGTTTGGAGCAACCCTCTTGGATCATTGCAAGAACTTCACCAAACTCTACACTTGAGGTAAAATTTTAATACAAAAAAGAAAGATCTTCCCCATATTTCATGATTTTGTTATGTTTATTAATGCTCATGCTAGTTTAGAATTTGTATTGCTCTAGTACTTTAATTTACTATTTTATTGAATTGCTACTAAGGAGTCCATTCTCCTTAGTAGGTGCTCATTTGCACAAGCTAGTGTAGCTAGGGTTTTACCCCTAGCTTGTGCCAATGAGCACCTACTAAGGAGAATGGACTCTTTAGTAGCAGTTCAGTAAATGTAAATAATTAAGCTAAAACAGAAATTAAATTACTTCTAAAACATGCATGAAACATAAACAACAAGTTTAAATAAATGGCTTTTTGTATTGATATTACCTTCAATGTGAAGGTTTGATGAAGCCCTTTGCAGTGTCCAATAGGATGCTCCAAGCTTCAATATGCTCCTTCTCCTTCTCCAATGATGGGAATGGGCCAAAAGTGGCTCTCAAGGTGAAAGTAGTTCAATGGTGAACTAGGGTTTCGAGAGAGATTTTGGCAGAGTAAGGGTGCTTGTGATTGTGGATGTGGAATAAGGGATCTCCATCACCTATTTATAGTTTTTTGGTGGTGGAGTGCTGACCCATGGTTTTGGGAAACACATGGTTTTGTGCAGCTGTATAGGGTTTTTTCCTCCTTTTCCTCATTATTTTATATTTTTTCTTCCTTTTTTAGGGGTTTTTGCTATTTTTAGAGGAAAAAGGGGGTTTTTTAGCCTTTTTTTAGGCTATTTTGATGGTTTTGTGGCCTTTTGGAGGCATTTTAGGCCTTTGGGAGGCTTTTTAATGGGATTTTTTGGGATTTTAAGGGAAATATGGTAGGAAAATGGACAAATGAGCCATATAATGTGGTAGATGAGGTAGTGAACACTTTTTGGGTGTTAACAGATTGCCCCCTGATGTGCGAGGTCAGGAGCTCATCGTATGGCCGATGGACATCATAAGTCATGAATGGGTTTCCTGGGATGTGGAGAGAAGAGAAGAAACAAACTGAAGCCCGGAACAACGATCCTGAACAACTGCAAGAACTAAAAGTACATAACCTCAATAATGGATGAGGAATCATCTGATCATATAGACGAGGCGGGCATTCCCATGCTCGTATCAGGATATAACATAAGAACAATGGGGTCCAAAAAATGGGGACCTGAAATATACATGACCTCAAATACTGAATGAGGAATAATCTCAATATATGGACGAGGCGGGCATACCCATGCTCGTATCAAGATACATAAACATAACTGTGAGGCCCGAAAAAAGGAGGACCTTTAAGATACATGACCACTGTGTACATCATAAGAGTCCAGAGGGGACACAAATCTGGGATATACTGCTGAGCTGATCATGTGTGAACTGAAGAACTGGTGCACTGGAACAATCAACAGTGCTACTGAGTGTGGTACCAAAGGAACTGATGAGCTGCTGGATCATAGTGACTGGGGTCATACTCTCCATGGTACACTGAACTGGAACTGAAATGGGTACTCCAGGAAGCATATAACTGGATGACTTCCGGATACAATCGCCAACGCAGCCCGGACATCCACGGGAACATATAACTGGGCGTTCCAAAGTGACTCACCAATGTGCTAGAGTCGGGGGAAATCCGGGGTCTTCGACTAAAAACTGATGGGATATAATCCTACGCGATCCTCAACGATGCGATCAAGGTGCTGAAGTCGAGCATGTGAGGAACAACCACACAGAGAGGCAATGATGATTCCTCTCGGAATGATCCGTAGGTACTTACCACAGATGGTGATAAGTCCAAGGCGTAGGGACCTCTGGGCCTATCCTCTGGAATAGAGGAGCTATCGTCGACAGAGGGAGACCTGCAACTATCAAGGCAATGATGTTTCCTTGACAGGAGCACGAGGTTCAAGACCAAAATGTGATAGTGCTGATGGCAGGACTGATAAACTGTGGGGTGACAACTGGGCAAGTAGAGTGGATGGACTCAAACTTCCTTTGTTCAAAGTATGATAATGGGGATGATCTGGCAGCATATGAAACTGACTAAGGGGAGAGGGATCATAGCTGTATTGGATCTGGGGAGATGATTGGTCTGAGGGAGACTCAAGCTGGGGTAAAATGGCAGGAGACTGCAGAATACTCTGAACAAAGGCGACCTGATTGGGGGTGCTGCCGAGATGATAGATCAAAGTGCCAGGAGGCACGGGGGAAAAACTTCTTCATGGGTTAAGGAACTAGAAGAAGTGTGTGTAAAATGGTACTGTCGTGTGGATTTTACGAGCCCAGGACAGTTCATGCTCGTGGTTGCTTTCAATTTTAAGGAGTCTGAAAGCAAATAAGAAGACTCTGAAATGATGGAATGGTACTGTCGTGTGGATTTTACGAGCCCAGGACAGTTCATGCTCGTGGTTGCTTTCAATTTTAGAGAGTCTGAAAGCAAGTAAGACGACTCCAGGGGGTTGCTTTTTCGTAGATTTAGTCTCCAAGGCCCAAAGAAGCATAAAAGGATGCAATGAAGAACTCTTCTAGCCGGTGTGACTAGAGTATTCCTTTTTCGTAATTAGTCTATCAGGTCCGGAAAAGGGTTAAACTTATACCAGATAGACGCCCTTTCAGGTACTTTAGCGAGCATGAAAGGAAGCAAGATTGCTCGGCGATCTTTTCATTCTTTTAGGAGTCAGAAAAGAGCTTAACGGAAACTCCCTAAGTGCCTTTTTCGTAAAGGACTTGTCCGGCCCGAAAAAGGGATAAAATTATACCGAACAAAAGGAATGGCCAGGCAAGGAGGAAGTGTTCAATCAAGGATCAATAATGGTGACCAAGAGCGAGGGTAGGTGGGAACACTGATGGGCCTCCTTGCGGGGTAGATGAAATGGTGGCAAAATAACGAAACATTTGCAGTATGACAGGAGTGAATGGCTCATGTAAAAATGTGGAACAATCCGATAGCGGTCGATGTGGCGCGCAAATCGAGGCAGCAAGGTGTCGGGACACAATGTTGAAATTGTACCAAGTGAGAGCGAGAAATGATCTCAAGCATCATCACGAGCTCGGAAAAATGAATCCGGCGATATAAAGGGTGTCAAAAACGGGTAACAGCCGATGTGGCACGCACACCGAGGTGACGAGGGCATTTTGGAAAAATACCCGAAAAATCGAGGGGTGAGAGCGAGAAATGATCTCAAGCATCATCACCAGCTCGAAAAAATGAATCCGGCGATATAAAGAGTGTGAAAAACGGGTAACGGCCGATGTGGCACGCGCACCGAGGTAGCGAGGGCGTTTCGAAAAAATACCCGAAAGATCAGGGGGTGAGAGCGAGAAATGATCTCAAGCATCATCACCAGCTCGGAAAAATGAATCCGATGATATAAAACATGTGAAAAACGGAGAACGGCCGATGTGGCACGCAAACCGAGGCGACTAGTGGTGTCTAAAAAATGGGCAAAAAATGACGGGGTAAAAATAATGCAACGAGGTGACCATCATGACGGTCTCGTCGTGCTGATTCCAGTTGTGGAAACGGTTTGTAAAACGGACTAAAACAAAATGAAAGTACTGTACAACGCAGACCAATGAGGCTGCGGGTTTCTTTTATGGGTAAAAACGCTTGAGATACAACCCATTACGAGGGTTGCGCAAAGGACGGCCTTCGGAGTCAGCTAAGATGTATGCCCCCTTGCCGAGGCAGGTCTGCACGACGTAAGGGCCTTGCCACATAGATTCAAACTTCCCTTTACCGGTTTTGTCATGGGCTTGGTCATAGGCGAGGACGAGGTCCCCTTCGTGGAAAGTTCGAGGGTGAACATGTTTATCATAACCGGCTTTGGAGCGGTTTTTGGCAGCTTCGATGTTTTGGAGAGTGGCCCGACGGTCTTCATCGGCTTGTTCGAGTTGTAGCAAACGTTGCTCGATGGGGGAGGTGTCAGGGAGAAGCTCAACGACGATCTGTAAGGCAGGAATCTGACACTCGATGGGGAGGACAGACTCTACACCGTGAACTAGATGAAATGGTGTAAAACCAGTGGCGGTCTTAGTGGAGGTGCGGTAAGCCCACAAGGCAGGGAACAACATGTGGTGCCAATTGGACTTATGCTTGTCAACCATTCGTTGGAGGATGGTTTTGAGGATTTTATTGATGGCCTCTACTTGGCCGTTCCCTTGGGGGTAGTAAGCAGAGGAAAATTGGTGTTCATACTTAAGGAGGGTGGATAGCTCACGCCAGACGGCATCTTCGAAGTGTGAACCATGGTCAGAGACTAATTGTTTAGGAACCCCAAATCGAGCGATGACATGGTTGAAAAAGAAGCGAGCAGCAGTGTTGGCGGTACAATTGAAGGTAGGCATGGCTTCCGCCCATTTAGTGAAGTAATCAACAGCGACAACAATATATTTGTGGCCATTGGCAGACTGGGGTCTACATTCCATGAAGTCTATGGCACACTTACAAAAGGGACCAACGGTGACGACTGGGTGTAACGGAGCAGGAGGTGTCCGGGCCTTGGGGGCAAAAAGTTGGCAGTTATGGCAGTGTTTGACCGCAGTGATGCAGTCGGTGAAAAGTGTGGGCCAGAAGTATCCGGCGCGGACGACCTTTTGGGCAGTGGCCATCCCTGAGAAATGGCCTCCGCAGGCACCGCTATGACAGTCATTAAGGACGTGTTCAGCTTCCTCGTGTGTAAGGCAACGACGAAGAATTGTGTCAACTCCGCGCAGGTAAAGGACATCGCCTAAGAGGAGATATCGAGAGGCCTGGTGACGGATGCGACAGCGTCCATTACGGGTAACTTTGGGTCTAAACTTTTGCGTGCGCAGGTATAACAAGATATCACCGTACCATGGGTCATCGGACGAGATAGTAAACAGGTGATTGTCGGGTAACTCATCAGAGATTGGTTTGGCCGGGAGAAGGGAAGGGAGATCAGTAATGAGCTGGGCAAGCGCGAGGGCTTTAGTGCTCTTAGGTGTTTTGAAGGTAAGGTCATATTCCTGGAGGATAATGACCCATTTAGCAACACGACCTTGCAGTAGTCGCCGGTTTAGAAGCTATACCATGGGGTTAGAGTCGGCAACGACGGTGGTATGACTCATTAAGATATAGTGTCGCAATTTTTGTACGGAAAAGACTACGGCGAGGGCAAGTCTCTCCTCATAGGGGTAACGGAGGGGTGGACCAGACAAGGTCTGGCTGCCATAGTAAATGACGTGTTCCTGGTGGGAAGCGTCTTCTTGAACCAAGACTCCGGACACGGCATGCTCGGAGGCTGAGACGTATAGGATGAAGTCCTGGGAGAAATCCGGAGGGGAGATCAGAGGGGCTTGTGTGAGAGCCTTCTTGAGGGCTGCGAATGCAGCTTCTGCTTGCTCATCCCAGACGAAGGGTATGTGGGTACGGAGCAGGCGCAAGAAACCGTGAACGGTAGTGCCGTAATCAAGAACGAAGCGTCGAAGGAAGTTGGATTGCCCCTGGAGAATTTGGAGTTGCCGGAGCGTGCGAGGAGAAGGAAGGTCTAAGATGGCTTGGACTTTTAGAGGGTCAACAGTAATTCCTTTCTGGGAAACAATGAAACCTAACAACCGGCCTGTCAGAACGCAAAAGACACACTTGTGTGGGTTCAAGCAGAGTTGGTATTTTGCGACAATGCAGAAAAACTTGCCGAAGGTCGTTAAGGTGGTCTGATCGTTTTCGGGAACGAGCTGTAAGGTCATCAAGGTAGACTAATAAGATATGGACCAAGTCGTGAAAGCAATAGGTCATGGCCCGCTGGAAAGTGGCACCAGCATTTTTGAGGCCGAACGGCATGACGCGATAGGCAAAGGTGCCCCATGGGGTAGTAAAGGCCGTTTTGTACTGGTCTTCTTTACGGATCTGAATCTGGTTGTAGCCGGAAAAACCATCCATGAAGGAGAGGACTTCATGCCCCGCACACGCATCAATGAGCTGGTCAATAAATGGCGTGGGGAAATTGTCCTTGGGACAAGCGTGGTTTAAATCGTGGAAGTCCGTGCATACTCGAAGGGTGCCTTGTTTTTTGTTAACGGGAACGGGGTTTGAAACCCAAGTGGTATAGGCAATAGGATAAATGAACCCTGCCTTGCGCAGCTTCTCAATCTTGGCTTTAACAGCTGGGAGTTTGGATGGATGAATGGGACGCTGCTTCTGACGGACGGGGGGTACGTCAGGCCATGTGTCGATGTGGTGCTCTATAATTGCGGGGTCAAGACCAGGCATTTCAGTATAGGACCAGGCACAGACATCACGGAATTCTTTGAAAAGGTTTGTGTAGTCCTCAATCTCTTGTTGACTGCAGAATGCTCCTAAAGTGATGAGTTCAGGGGCACGTCCTGGGGCAGCGATATCAACTTGGATGACAGGTGAGATGTTGGCCATGTTACCCTCCTCGAAGGCGTCAGGAGCAGGAATAGGGTCCTTGAACCAGTCGACCTTGGTGGGGAGGAAGTCTTTGGATTCAACCGCGTATTGGGTAGCGGAGCTAGAGGAAGACGCTTCTGGGATGAAGTAGGAGCGATGATGCATATCATCCCAGGGATAATCCGGGGCAGTAAGGGCCTCAAGAATCTCCTCATCGATACGGAAAGTTTGCGTCGTCAAATCGGTTGACGAGGGGGTAGTGGTGGAAGAGATCATATAGATGGTATTAACCTCTCCGGAAGGGGAAGAGTCTGGGGGGTAGATCTCCTCAATGGTAGGTGGTGCCGTCTCAAGATCCAGATTGTTCATCTCATAGAGAGCCGCTCTGTAATCTGGGAGATCGGGACAATGATGTGAATAATGCCCGTAAATACCGCATATGGCGCAGGAGTGGTTGGTACGTAGGGACTTATCTTTAGGCTTGGGAGTGGGGTTGAGTTCGACAACTGGGATGTTAGGGTCATCATCGAGCATCTGCATGTGCTTCTGCAATGCTGGTAACTGTGGGCATTGGTGGGTCGCATGGCCTAACTCGTCGCACAACGAGCATTTGGGAGGAGCACGAAATACTGGAGGGTTTTTTACTGTCTTTGGAGGTGGGTCAGCAGTGTAAGGTTGTGGACCTCTGCCCCCAGTGGGTTTGGGAGGAGGGGTGGGAGTCGTGGAGGACGAAGGGGTAGAGACACCGGGGGGTGGCTGAGTGGTAGTAGCCATGGGTTACACCGGTTGGAGGATGACATCGGGTGTCGACGGGCGAACGGGAGGCGAAAGGTACCAGACGGGTAATCCCAAGGTTAACCCCAGGAGGCTAAGGGTAGCCATAACCGGGGCGCTGACTACTCCCGATGGAGGGACTAGAAAGGGGATGGTATGGATCGGTGTAACACCAATGTGGCTAGGTACCAATGGTGGTTTAGGCAACAAGGGTGGTTGATTGCTAGGTGGTTGGCTGTCGTGGGACAAAGTACATAAGTCAGACACGTCGGTGGGAGAAGACGGAGGAGGAATAGATTGAAAGGTGGAGGTCATCGGCGCGTCTGAGTAGACTCCAGGCCCCGTAGAGGAAACAAACGAGGTGGTGGCACGAGACACAGGTTGTTCAACCATGGGGGAGAACATTTTCAGGTGCCGCAGGAGCACTGGGATCATAGTAGGTGAGCTGGTCAACCTTAACCACGCGTCCCTCATGGGGGAACATCATGGTGCGAAAGACGGAAGAGGCAACCGCCCGCATGGCATACATGTAGCTGCGGCCAAGTAAAAGGTTATAATCCAGTTGGGCATTGATTACCTCAATGTCAATGAGTACAGTTTTTCCGCCTAACTGGACGGGGACATTGGCTAGGATGCCTTGGGGCTGAGCCGAATGACCGTCGTAGGCGCGTAATGCAGTGGTGGACTGCTGGAGAGGAGGGGATCCCAGCTTCTGCCATACGAACGTAGACATAACGCATGTGGAAGCACCCTCATCGATGATGCACCGATGGATGACAAGATTCCTAACGGAGACAGTAACTTGGAATGCTAAGCTGGAAGGTAGGCGTGGTTCAGACTGGTCTAAATCAAATGCCATCAAATTCGAATCATTTGGGTCAATCCCCCCAATGGCGGAAAGTAAAGTCTTGCGCTGGGAAGGGCAGTTCTTCAAGACTTCTAACGCAGACATGGCTGCGGGAGATTGGGCTAGGTCGTCTACAATGTTGTAGTTTGACGCAGCACGCGCATTAGGGTTATTGTTGATACGGCGAAGTGGGAAACGACCTGCTTTTGAAGCACCGTCGACCGGCGGGGGAGGGATGCGTAACGCCTGATCAGTGGGATGAGCGTTAGTGGTTTTATCCGTGGGAGGGGCTTCAGAGGTGGAGCCATATTGGTTTCCGACGGGTCTGGAGGTTGACGTCAGCAGATGACATCATCAACAAGTGGTGGGTTCCTGAGTCAAACATGGGGTTGATCAGGAGCAGCGTACGTGATTTGCTGTTGTTGGGGCGCGTTGGCTTGAGGGGGAGCCAACGGCTGAGTGTTCACGACGCCCTGGGTTGGTAAGGGGTTTTGCAGCACCAAAGGGGGTTGTTGAGGTTGGGGGGGGTTGGGCGGTGCTTGGGGAGCCGCATGCCCTTGGCGATGGGCCTCGTCAACCCAGAGTTGCCGAGCTCGCTCTAAGTGTGGGAAAGCATGCGTGTAATGGCCATAGACCCCGCAAATAGAACAAGGATGGTTTGTTCGCAAATTGGGGTTTTAGCCTGCTTGGGTGGCCGATCAGGGTTTTGATTAGCGGGGGCCGCGTTGTTGTTGTCGGGGGGATTAGCCGGTTGACCAGCTTGGTCTGCAGGTTGGTTGTTCCCATGATTACGGCCCTTGCCGCGGTTCTGTTGGCCCTGGTTGCGTTGGTTGTTCTGGTTTTGCTGCGGGTTTTGTTGGGCGTAAACTTGCCCTTGGGCAGCAGGTGGATTTTGAGGTTGCGCAGGTGCTGGAGCAGGCTGCGGTGGATGATATGCAGGTTGAGGCTGAGCAGGTGCAGCAACCTGAGGGGGTTGCTGATATGGCTGCGGAGTGGGTTGTGGGTGTGCCGCAGGGGCTGCCTGTGGCGGATAATAAGCGGGTTGGGCTTGTGAAGGCGCAGGAGCTGGGGAAGCCTGCTGATGGTAGTAAGGCTGAGGTGCGACTGGGGGAGCATAAGCAGGAGTCGCATAACCGAAGCACTGAGGTGGACATGAGGGTCCATGGTGATGTGTCATGGGAGCATACGAGTTGGTGGCTCCAGACTGTGAGGTAGCCCGCGAAAGGGTCGGGGCCAGAGGTAGGACGTGCTATAGAAAATGGTTGGGGATGCGAAGAAACACGACCGATGATGCCGTCTACGGCGTGGGATGCCCCCGGCGCATCGTGATGGGAGGACTCGCCGCGAGGGGCGTCAGGTATAATGGTATAAAGGTAACCCGACTGGGCGTAAATGAGGTCGAACTGCTGTGCCTTAAGGATGGGCCTCTTCTTCAGACTGGGGTCTTTCTGAAGCTACATCCTTAGCGATAACAGGAAGAAGGGACTTGAGGAACCAATCTAGGAAGATACGGTCGTCTAGTTTGATCTTGCATAAGCTACGGCGTCGGCGCCACTCATGGATGTGGTCCGTGATATGGGTAGCCGTGTTTTGTCTACAAGATAGAAGGAGATCTCAACGCCCGCGTCATAGCGGACAGGCAACTGGAAGAACTGCAGGAATGTCGAGGCAAGGGAAGCAAAGGTGGCATGGGTCCCATGAGGTTGCTCGATATACCACTTGGCTGCAGAGCCAGTGAAGGTGCGCTGTAAGAGACGGAGGCGAACAGAGTCATCCACGATGGAGTTAGAGGAACACCATAGGTGGAAAGACATGATATGGTTTTGTGGGTCCTCACCGGCCTTACCCTCGAACTTAGGGATGTCCGAGGGAAGCTTGGTAGGCATATGAGGCCATGCAGGGTCGTGTCGAATAGGGTCGTTGGTCAATCTGGCCAGGTCAGGTAGGTTGAGGCTAGCCATGAATGGCAAACTGGAAGAAGGATGTGACACAGTAGTGGGTTGGACCAAGTTGGGGCCAGTGCCCCCAAGTGGAGGGACAAGATGTGGGGTGGTTCCCCTAAGTGGGGGAACTAAGGTGGTGGAGGATGGTCCAGCACCACCATGGGTAGTGTGAGCCACTGATGTAATGGGGATAGGGATTCCCGCTGCGGGAATAGGTACCGTGAGGGGAACGGTAGATGGGGGCCCCATGGAGGGCATACCCAAAACAGGTGTAGTAACTGGTGTGGTGGTGGATGTGCCACCAATGGTCCCTATGACAAACGGAGTGGAAGTCGTGCCAGCCATGGGGCTAGTAGGGGCAGTATAAATAGGGTTCTCAGACTCTGTCTCAGAATCGGAGGTAAAGTAAGGTGCATCACTATCTGGTGACGGAGACCTACGTCGCTGACGAGTGGAGTCAAGTGACAAGGCTCTAGATCTGTGATGGGTGGTATCAACGGAGGATGATCGGAATCTATGACGAGTGGTGTCAATAGAACCGTGCTGTGGGGGCTCGCCCCTGAGGCGCCGAGAATGTCTCGGGGACTCAATGGTGACAGATGGTGTCTAATCTCTGTGGGTTGAGGTGAGTAAAAAATAGCTCAAAAAAGGCCTAATGCAACCGAGTGTGCAGAAGGAGAGCTAAAAAGCAAGGCACTCAGGCCAACAACCAACTCAAAACACCCACTGCAACAGCTGTGCTACAATAGGTGGAGTAACAACAAAGATGGTCAGAATACCAACAAGCAGCAGGTTTCCTAGAAACATAAAATAGTGGACTCACTAGACCAAAGGGAGGTAAAGGAGCATGCAAACACCTAACTAAAAGTATTCTGACTCAACTAAACATATCCTCTGCAAGGTGATGAAATCCAAGTCAGACAATATGAGTAGGAAAGCCAAGTGGCTATGATATCCCCCTACCGGGAGGGACACCGGGTAGTCAATCCTAGAAGAATGGAAACTAAGATACCCCGTTCATGACACGTCCAGAAAGGTGAATCTGCCGTTTAGTTCGTTGACCGCAATACCCCTATACAGGGATATCCCGCGAACCGCGAAAGGTAGCCCTTCGGTTACTGAATGGAGTGCGGTATTCCACTCAGGCCTCCGGAACCAGTCTCCCGACTTCAACCCTCCTAAGGGAGAGGCCCTCTGACAAACTGGTCGTGACCGTGCCAAAAAGTACTAGGGGATTTTGGTTCCCTATTTGGACAACAACTATGTCTCAAGTGAAAGTGACCGAGGGGTGTTATTGGAAGCCTATCGCCCCGACCCTACCTAACTACAATGATTCTTTTGTGTTCCCCAAGTGGGGTTAGAATGTTGGTTCAATTAGGTACTTTTTAAGGCTCACTTGATTTATGTGACAGAGTGTGTGCGCGTGAGGTGATGAACCCAAAAAATAGAAGTGCCACAAGGGGGGCAACTTCCAACTATCAATAATGCTGAAATTGAAAGTTTAACTTGCAAAATTTTCTGAATTTAAAAATACTGAAATTTTAAAAGAATTCTGTAAAGGGAACAGAAATTATGTTGCAGAAAGGCTGTAAGGAAGTGAGGCTGCAGGTAGGACAGAGGGCTGTTCAGATGCAAAAAATATTGCAGCAAAAGGGGCTGGGCTCAAAACAGGAAAACTGCAGAAATCAGACCGCGGGTCTGTGGCGAAACAGAACAGGCAGACCGCGGGTTTGGGGGAAACAATGGCGGTCAGGTCGCGACTTTCGGACCAACAGCGGTGGTCGGGACGCAGGAAATAGGGAAAAAGACGCAGTCGGGACGCGGAAAAAAGGCCGACAGGCGCAGTCGGATCGCGACAAATAGGCTGATTAGCCGCGGTCGGATCGCAGGTAACAGACTTGAATCCGCCGGCAGAGCGTCGGAAACAATCTGAGAGCCGCGGTCGGGTCGCAGGTAAAGGCCTGAAAGGCGCGGTCGGGACGCGACTGCAGAGGGAAAATACGCGGTATGCGGCGGCCGAAAGGGACAGCCGAAAAGAAAATATTAAAAACGAAACCAGAAATTCAAAATCTAGGGGAGTCGCCAAAACTGTAGCTAGGGTTTTACCCCTAGCTTGTGCCAATGAGCACCTACTAAGGAGAATGGACTCCTTAGTAGCAGTTCAGTAAATGTAAATAATTAAGCTAAAACAGAAAGTAAATTACTTCTAAAACATGCATGAAACATAAACAACAAGTTTAAATAAATGGCTTTTTGTATTGATATTACCTTCAATGTGAAGGTTTGATGAAGCCCTTTGCAGTGTCCAAGAGGATGCTCCAAGCTTCAATATGCTCCTTCTCCTTCTCCAATGATGGGAATGGGCCAAAAGTGGCTCTCAAGGTGAAAGTAGTTCAATGGTGAACTAGGGTTTCGAGAGAGATTTTGGCAGAGTAAGGGTGCTTGTGATTGTGGATGTGGAATAAGGGATCTCCATCACCTATTTATAGTTTTTTGGTGGTGGAGTGCTGACCCATGGTTTTGGGAAACACATGGTTTTGTGCAGCTGTATAGGGTTTTTTCCTCCTTTTCCTCATTATTTTATATTTTTTCTTCCTTTTTTAGGGGTTTTTGCTATTTTTAGAGGAAAAAGGGGGTTTTTTAGCCTTTTTTAGGCTATTTTGATGGTTTTGTGGCCTTTTGGAGGCATTTTAGGCCTTTTGGAGGCTTTTTAATGGGATTTTTTGGGATTTTAAGGGAAATATGGTAGGAAAATGGACAAATGAGCCATATAATGTGGTAGATGAGGTAGTGAACACTTTTTGGGTGTTAACAGCTAGGGTGAAAACCCTAGCTACACTTACAGGTATGTTTCGAATTCTGTTCATAGTTAAGTTTATGATATGTTTTGAACCCACAGTCGAATTCTATTCATAGTTAAGCTAGCCATGGTCTGTTCTCTGCACTTTTTTTTATTGTTTTGAACCCAGCACTTTGCTGCACTATTTTCTGCACCTGCACAACCATCTGTCCTACCTGCAGCCATACTTCCCTACAGCCTTTTCTACAGTTTTATTTCTGTTCCATTTACAGAATCATTTTTTAAAATTTCAGCATTTTACTTGAAAAGGAGAAAATTTTGCATTTCAAAGTTTACATTCTGTCTTGTTATTTTTAGTTAGAAAGTTGCCCCCCTTGTGGGACTTTTATTTGGGTTCATCATCTCACATGCACACACTCTATCACCTAATTCAAGTGAGCCTTAAAAAACTACTTAACACAACCAACATTCTAACCCCACTTGGGGAATACATAAGAATTTTTGTAGTTAGGTAGGATCGGGGGGATATGCATCCAAATAACACCCCTCGGTTGCTTACACTTGAGACATAGCTGTTGTCCATTAGGGAACCAAAATCCCCTAGTATTTTTTGGCATGGTCACAACCAGTTTATCAGAGGGCCTTTCCCCTAGGAGGGTTAAAGTCGCTATACTGGTTCCGGAGGCCTGAGTGGAATACCGCAATCCATTCAATAATCGAAGGCTACCTTTCGCAGTTATCGGGGTATCCCTGTATGGGGGTACTGCGGTAAAAGGACCAAACGATAGATTCACTTTTTCTGGACATGTCATGAACGGGGTATATTAGTTTCCTTTCTTCTAGGATTGACTACCCGGTGTCCCTCCCGGTAGGGGGATATCTTTAGCCACTTGGCTCTACTATCCATATTGTCTGACTTGGATTTCATCACCTTGTAGAGGATATGTCTAGTTGAGTCCGAATACTATTTAGTTAGGTGTTTGCATGCTCCCTTACCTCCTTTTGGTCTAGTGAGTCCGCTATTTTTATTTTTTAGGAAACCTGCTGCTTGTTGGTATTCTTACCATTTCTGTTGATACTCCACTTATTGTAGCATAGCTGTTGCAGTAAGTGTTTTGAGTTGGTTGTTGGCCTGAGTGCCATATTTTTTGAGCTCTCCTTCTGCACACTCGGTTGCATTAGGGTTTTTGAGCTGTTTTTCACTCAACACAACCCCTAGATATTTGACACCATTTGTCACCATTGAGTCCCCGAGACATTCTCGGTGCCTCCAGGGCAAGCCCCCGCAGCATGGTTCACTTGACACCACCCATCATAGACATAGAACTTCATCACTTGATACCACTCATCATAGATCTTGAGCTTTGTCACTTGATTTCACTCGTCAATGACATAGAACTCCGTCACCCGATCTAGACGCCACCTATTTTACCTCTGATTCTGAGGCAAAGTCTGAGAACCCCATTTACACTGCACCAACCAGCCCCATGGCTGGCGTGACTTCCACCCCTTTCTTTGTAGGGACCATTGGTGGAGCATCCACCACCAAGCCAGCTACCACACCTGCTTTGGGTATGCCCTCGATGGGGCCCCCATCTACCATTCCAATCACTGCACCCATTCCAGTAGCTGGAATACCTATTCCCACTCCATCAGTGAATCACACTACACTTGGCAGCACAGGACCGTCCCATACCACTTTCGTCCCTCCACTTGGGGAAAACATCCCGAACCCAGCCCCTCCACTTGGGGGCATTGGCCCCAATTTGGTCACACCCACTATTATGTCACATCCTTCTACTAATTTTCCATTCATGGCTAGCCTCAACCTTCCTGACCTAGCCAGACTGACTAACGATCCCATTAGACACGACCCTGCATGGCCTCACATGCCCACAGAGCTCCCCTCCGACATCCCTAAGTTTGAGGGCAAGGTAGGTGAGGACCCCTAGAACCATATTTTGTCCTTCCATTTATGGTGTTCCTCCAACTCCATAGTGGACAACTCTGTCCGTCTCCGTCTGTTACAATGCACCTTCACTAGCTCTGGAGCTAAGTGGTACATCGAGCAACCCCATGGGACCCATGCCACCTTTACTTCCCTTGCCTCAACCTTCCTGCAGTTATTTCAGTTACCTGTTCGCTATGACGCGGGAGTTGAGATCCTACTGTCTTGCAGACAAAACATGGCTACCCACATCACTGACCACATTCATGAGTGGCGTCGATTCCACAGCCTCTACAAAATCAAGTTAGATGACCGTATCTTCTTAGATTGGTTTCTAAAATCCCTCCTTCCTGTCATTGCCAAGGATGTGGCATCCGAACGACCCCAGTCTGAAGAAGAGGCCATCCTCAAAGCCCAACAATTTGACCTCATATATGCCCAGTCGGGTTATCTCTATACCATTATACCTGATGCCCCTCACGGCGATTCCTCCCAACACAATGCGCCGGGGGCATCCCATGCCGTAGACGGCATCATCAGTCGTGTTGCCTATTATACCTCCAATTGCCACACCATGTGTAAATGAGAATATACATGTTTTACCACGATGGAAAACATGATGTTTATGCCTCCTAAGGGTGTTAGGACCCTTCATTCTAATGTTGGTACCTTCCCTAGTCACACTTGGAAGAAAATCCAACAAACAAGGGGTCGAAACCCACATTAACCACCTCCAAAAATTAAGCCTTCTAGAACTACCGCGCCCTGCATGCCTATGGGGGAGTGGTAGTGTCAAACTAATGCGTTCTGCATGCCTATGGGGGAGCGGTACTACCGCGCTTTGCTTAGTTATAGGGGAGCGGTAGTCTTGGTTTAGGCTTATCCCTTTTATTTTGGATCTTGGATCTCGTGGAGATTTCTTTGGATGAGGTACCCCTTCGAATCCCATCTCACATTCCCTCCTTGGCATGATTTAGATCTTTGATCCACATATTATTCACTTAGATCCATAATCTCCTCTTAGTGGTTGGTCTCCCAAATCCTACTTAAAGAGAGCCATCCATGAGCTATGGGAGGTGATCTTGGAAACATTAAACTTATGATCCTATGAGTCTTGCAAGGGTGATGTTGGAGAGCTTGGAAGGAGGTGCTACTAGTTTGGACATCAAGGTATAACATTGTAATCAGCTTCTTTTGGATTTCTTATCATTAATATAACTTAGCCTATTCCTCTCATTTTCATGTCTTTAATGATGAATGCATGAAATTGTCTCCATTTATATAGTTAGATCTTTGTTTATACATATATTGCGTTGGAGAAGGTGTTTTATTTCCTTTGTGAACAGGTTCATAAGTCCATAATCAAAGGCTGGAGCTGTAGCAACTTAGGAGCAGCAGGACAACCATCAAAGTAAGGTATGCCATCTACTTGCTTTGTATTTTCATAGCTTGTTAGCTGATGTGTGAGCTAGATCTAGGAGGACTATAGTGTCTATTTGTTTCATCTCTGTCTTGGGTAGGAAACTAGGGGCCTTTTCTAATCCCAAGGGGATATCTACCTATCCGTAGGGAGATTTTCTCACAACATTGCCTCGCATCCCCAACCCTTTTCCATAGCACGTTCTAGCCCTGGCCCCAACCTTTCGCGAGCTACATCTCAATCCGGAGCAACTAGTTTGTATGCTCCTATGACACATCACCACCATTCTCACGGACCCTCATGTCCACCTCAGTGATTTGGACATGCGTCCCCCGCTTATTCCCCCCCGGTCGCACCTCAACCATATTACCACCCACAGGATGCACAAGCTCCTGTGTCTTCTCAAGCCCAACCTGCTTATTACCCACCACAGGCAGCCCCTGTGGAAAACCCACAGCCTGCTCCGCAGACGTATCAACAACCTCCGCAAGGTTCAACACCTGCGCAACCTCCACCTACTTATTATCCACCACAACCTGCTCCTGCACCTGTACAACCCCAGAACCCACCTGCTGCCCAAGGGCAGGTTTACGCCCAACAAAATCTGCAGCAGAACCAAAACAACCAGCACCAACAGGGCTAGCAAAACCGTGGCAAAGGCCGTAACCGTGGGAACAACCCTCCTCCAGGCCAAGGTGGTCAACCTCCCAATCCCCCAGACAACAATAATGCGGCCCCTACCAACTAGAACCCTGATCGGCCACCCAAGCAGGCCAAAAATCCTAATTTGTGAACAAACCATCCTTGTTCTATTTGCGGGGTCTATGGCCACTACACACATGCTTTCCCACATTTAGAGTGAGCTAGGCAACTCTGGGCTGATGATGCCCATTGCCAAGGGCACGCAGCTACTCAGGCGCCACCCAACCCCCCACCCCCTCAACAACAACCTTTGGTGCTGCAAAACCCCTTACCAACCCAAGGCATAGTGAACACTCAGCCGTTGGCTCCCCCTCAAGGCAACGCGCCACCACAACAACAGATCACTTATGCCGCTCTTGATCAACCCATGTTCAACTCAGGTACTCACCACTTGTTGATGATGTCGTCCGTTGATGTCAACCTCCAAACCCGTCGGAACCAATATGGCTCTTCCCCTGAATCCCCTCCCGCCGACAAAAACACTAACGCTCATCCCACTGATCAAACGTTACATATACCTCCGGATCCACTCGATGGCGCCTCCAAAGCACCTCGTTTCCCACTTCGTCATATCAACAATAATCCCAATGCTCGCGCTACGTCAAATTACAACATTGTAGATGACTTAGCCCAATCTCCCGCGGCCATGTCCGCGTTAGAAGTCTTAAAAAACTATCCTTCACAGTGCAAGACTTTGCTCTCCGCTATTGGTGCTATTGACCCAAATGATTCACAACTGATGGCATTCAATTTGGACCAGTCCAAACCACGCCTGCCTTCCACTTTAGCATTCCAAGTTTCTGTTTCCGTTCGGAATCTTGTCATCCATCGGTGCATTGTCGATGAAGGTGCCTGTACATGCGTTATGTCCACATTCGTTTGGCAGAAGTTGGGATCCCCTACTCTCTAGCAGTCCACCACTGCATTGCGAGCCTACGACGGTCGTTCGGCTCAACCCTAAGGCCTATTAGCTAACGCCCCCGTCCAGCTGGCTGGTAAAACCATTCTCATTGACATAGAGGTCATCAATTCCCAACTTGATTATAACATCTTACTTGGTCGCAGATACATGTATGCCATGCGGGCGGTTGCCTCATCCATTTTTCGTACCATGATGTTCCCCCATGACGGACGCGTGGTCAATGTCCACCAACTCACCTATTACAATCCAAATGCCCCTGCTGCACCCAAAAATGTTCTCCCCACGGTTGAACAACCTATTAGTGGTGCCTCTACCTCATTTGTTTCCTCCGTGGGACCCGGACTTTACTCAGATCCGTCGATGACCTCAACATTCCAATCCATTCCCTCCCCATCACCTGTGACCGAAGTATCTGACCTATGTACCCTCTCCCACAATACACAAACACCCAACAATCAACTGCCCTTGTTACCTAAACCACCATTGGTACCTAGTCACATTGGTGTTACACCCATCCACATAATCCCCTTCCTAGTCCCTCCCTCGGGAGTAGTAAGCGCCCTGGTTATGGCTACCCTCATCCTCCCTGGGTTAACCAAAGGATCAGATTCCTTAAAATTGAAAGCAATCACGAGCATGAACTGTCCTAGGCTCGTATAAATCCACTCGACAGTACCATTTTTCACCCACTTCTTCTAGTTCCTTAACCCATGAAGAAGTCCCCCCATGCCTCTCGGCACTATGATCGATCATCTCGACAACACCCCCAATCAGGTCGCCTTTGTTCAGAGTAGTCTACAGTCTCCTGCCATTTTACACCAGCTTGAGTATCCCTCATCCCAGTCACTATCCTTGATTATAGCTATGATCCCTTTCCCATAAGTCAGTTTCATATGCTGCCCAATCATCCCCGCCATCATACTCTGAACAAAGGAAGTTTGACTCCACCCACTCTACTTGCCCAATTTATCCCCCACAATATGTCAGTCCTAGCATCAGTACTCTCACACTTCGGTTCTCCACCTCGCGCTCCTGTCAAGGAAACATCATTGCCTTGATAGTTGCAGGCCCCTGCGCCTTGGACCCATCACCATCTGTGGTGAGTTCCTACGGACCATTTTGAGAGGAGTCATCATTGCCTCTCCGAGTGGTTGTTTCTCACATGCTCGACTTCAACACCTTGATCGCATCATTGAGAATTGCGCAGGGTTTATATCCCTTCAGTTATTGGTCGAAGACCCCGGATTTCCCCCAACTCTAGCACATTGGTGAGTCACTTCGGAACGCCCAGTTATATGTTCCCGTAGATGTCCGATTTGCGTTGGCGATTGTATTCGAAAGCCATTCAGTTATATGCTTCCTTGAGTACCCAGTTCAGTTCCAGTTCAGTGTACCATTGAGAGTATGACCCCTTGTCACTATGATCCAGCAGCTCATCAGTTCCTTTGATACCACACTCAGGCGCACTGTTGTCCTTCCAATGTATCAGTTCTTCAGCTCAGACATGGTCATCCCAGCAGTATGTCCCAGATTTGTGTCCCCTCTGGACCCTTATGATGTACACAGTGGTTCTCTATGTATCCTACAGGTCCTCCCTTTTCGGGCCTCAGAGTTATTTTTTTTATGTATCTTGATACTAGCATGGGTATGCCCGCCTCGTCCATATATTAAGATTCTTCCTCATTCATTATTTGAGTCCATGTATATGTCAGGTCCCCATATTTTGGACCCCATTGTTATTATTGTTCTATATCTTGATACGAGCATGGGAATTCCCGCCTCGTCCATATGATTAGATTATTCCTCATCCATTATTGAGGTTATGTACTTTTAGTTTTTGCAGTTTGTTCGGGACCGTTGTTCCGGGATCCAGTTTGTTTCTTCTCTTCTCTACACCCCAGGAAAACCATACAGGCCTTATGATGTCTATCGGCCATACGATGAGCTCCTACCCTCACACATCAGGGGGCAATCTGTTAACACCCAAAAAGTGCTCACTACGTCATCTACCCCATTACATGACTCATTTGTCCATATTTCCTACCATATTTACCTCCAGAACCCTAAATTCCCATTAAAAAGCCTCCAAAAGGCCACAAAACCATCAAAAAAGCCTCCAAAAGGCTAAAAAAACCCCCTTTTCCCCCAAAATTATCCAAAACTCCTCCAAAATAGCAAAAACCCTCTAAAAAGGGAATAAAAAATATAAAAAAAGGAGGAAAATCGAAAAAATGAAGAAAAAATCCTATACAGCTGACCTAAACCATATGGTTCCCAAAACTATGGGCCAGCACTCCACCACAAAAAACCTATAAATAGGTGATGGAGACCACTCATTTCATATCCACAATCAAATACACCCTTACTCTGCCAAAATCACCCTTGAAACCCTAGCTCACCCTTGAACTACTTTCACCATTGAGTGCCCCTTTTGGCCCATTTCCACCATTTGGAGAAAGAGAAGGAGCAAAGTTGGAGTTTGGAGCAACCCTCTTGGATCATTGCAAGAACTTCACCAACCTCTACACTTGAGGTAAAATTTTAATACAAAAAAGAAAGATCTTCCCCATATTTCATGATTTTGTTATCTTTATTAATGCTCATGCTAATTTAGAATTTGTATTGCTCTAGTACTTTAATTTACTGTTTTATTGAACTGCTACTAAGGAGTCCATTCTCCTTAGTAGGTGCTCATTTGCATAAGCTAGGGTGAAAAACCTAGCTACACTTACAGGTATGTTTTGAATTCTGTTCATAGTTAAGTTTATGATATGCTTGTCTTCATATCATTATAGTACAATCTTGATTAATTACTAGACTTGTCGTATTACCTTAATAGAAGATATTCATTGATTAAGGTTTTGACACTTATGATTGTACTAATGCATTGTGATGTTGTATGAGGTTTATGTTGTTTGCTAACATGAAAGGTACACCAAGAAAGACAAATCATGTTCTAGTTCAAGAACATATGATCATGATGACATGAAGACAAAGATTCATCCATTGTCATGGATCACTTATAAAATCTACTTACGAGGTATGTATAACTTGGTTCTACAATGGATAACTTATGAGACATGCAGGGTACTAGCACAAGTCATTGAAGAGAACCAGAAGACATTATGCAGGTATGTTAGACATAACTAGCTAGCATGCTAATCCAGGTATGTTTTTCCTATATCAAGCTAGAATCCTACCTTGTGTTAGGATCTTACACTGTTGTGTTGTTGATAATGATTATTCATGAAGTCATAGGTTTGAATAGTCATGGTTGTATGCATATTATGTTTCTTACCATAATTGATGATATGACTAACCAGAAGAATCATGAAGGTATAGGTTTGAGTAATCACAGGTTTTATGCATATTATATCTCTTATCTTGATTAATGATTTAATTAACCAGAAGAGTCCTATGATCAAATAAGAATATGCATGAGTAAAAGAAGACTTCCCTAAAACCTTGAATACTAATGTTTATTATCTATGTTTGAAATGATCTTAACTATACATGCTTTAGATTATTGTGTTTTGATAATATTAAGATTATACTAATGAATTTTTGATTATGTATGGGACCTAGAGGATAACACAATGATGATACTAACAAGCATGCATAGGGATCGAGAATGAATATAAGTTCAAGGACAGGTAATCCAGGAAGCAAAGATCAAGAGGGAGCACACTCTGTTAGGAACCCATGTCTTTACTTTGTTAGTATATTGTTGTTGGATGCATATGCTTTGTAAGTCGTCCCATAGTATTTGTTGATCAATAGTTTATGTTATTGTTGTTGGCGCATATGCTTTGTAAGTCGCCCGTAGTATTGTTGATCCATAGTTTGTAGTGGCCAATGGTTTTGACCCATAGTATTGGTGCCTAGACTTAGTATATAAGTGTGTGTTGAGACCTATGAAGGCACCGTGAAGTTATTTGTATTGAGCTTGCTCATAGGAGATTGCCCCCTCGTAGTGGCCTGTGATCAATATAAAAGTGATTCTGAGTTCTGTCATTTCTGTTATTTCGCATATTGTTATTAATTACTTGTTGTAGGTGCTTCACATCTGGTATCAGAGCACTTTCTTGGGCTCGCTGGGTGAAATTTATGCCAAATTTTTTTTCGCATCTGTTGCAGGTTCGGATTTGGGAATAATCCCTATCCGCTTAACTGTGGGAAGTACTTGGGAATAATCCCTAAAACTCATTGTGAGGAGTACCACAAAAACCCCAAAGTAGCTGGCCCATTGAGAGGACCTGCCAGCAAAAAGGGAAGCGACCCCTACCTGATTGACTAGTTCCCACCTGTGAGGTAAACCAAGAGCTGTCATTTGTGGCAAAGCAGTTATCAGTTTTACCTGAGCCATGGAGTGAGGGGTACTGCCCCAATACGCAAGCCGTCAGATAGCATTGGTGGCAGAGTGAAACCCTTGAACTGTTAGGAAGCCGCACATACCTGGGGTCCATATCTATTTTCAGCTGAACTGTTGTCGATCATTGTTGCGCCATTCAGATCCATTTTGCAAGCCGTTCTAGATCCAGTTATTTTCAATCCAGTCGACACCGTTTCAGATCCCTTCCGAGTCGTAGCCGCTCCATATCTCCCTTGTTTTCACTCTGTTTCCCTTGAAATTTTTGGGGAACCCCTGTCATTCCATTCTGCATATTTCATTCCTGAGGACCCTATCCCCAAGTCCCCTTACCAAAGCCCAAAATCCCACATTTATCTATTTTTAGGGTTTTCCATAACTTCCTCAGATTTCACCCAATCACCTTCAAATTTTACCACAGAGTTCCTTTCTGAATTCTACTTCTTTGTTCCCCTCTGCCAAGTTTTCCGATTCTTTCACCCCACTTCTGAAATCCTCATTTTTGCTTCCCTGTCTATTCAAGAGTATCCAAAACCTAGTCAAACCTCAATTACCCTTCATATTTTTTCCCAAGTCCAGATTTTCCTTTACTGAAGTAGTTTCTGTTTTTGTGTTCCTACCCAATCAACCGAAAAAAAAAAAAAGCTCTTAGTTATGGTTGTCACCCGTGCAGGAGCAAAAACCATGGAGGACGCACTTGCAGCCATCCAAGCCAAACTCCAGGATCTGGATGAAAAATTCTCGGCCTCCATCTTGAACATTCAGCTATGAACAACTAACGACAGTCCGAGTCTTCATCAGACAATGGGTTCTCTTCTTCCAGCAATTTCCATGGTCCAAAGCTTGATTTTCCTCGCTTCAATGGTACCGATCCAACTGGATGGATCTATCATGTAGAACAGTATTTCAGTCTGCATAATACTTTTGATGTCAACAAAGCTCTGCTGGCATCCTTTCATTTGGAACAAGACGCTCTTCAATGGTACCGTTGGTACATGAAGGCTCATCCAGAGCCCAAATGGACAGACTTTTGCTAGCTCCTTTTGCAACGATTTGGTCCTAGTGCTTTTGATGACTTCACAGGAGCCCTCACTAAACTTCGCCAAACTGGCACTGTGAGAGAGTATCAAACCGAATTTGATAATCTAGCCAACCACACCGAAGGATTGTCTGATGAATTTTACCGGAGTTGTTTTATCAGTGGTCTAAAGGATGCCATCCGCTCTGAGGTCAAAATGTTCTGTCCCAACACAATGATGGAATCCCTAGGGTTGGCTAAGTTGGCAGAAGACAAGATTGCATCCCAACAATGCGCCAAGCCCACTTTTGTTCCCTTCCAAAATATGGGTTCTCAACGACCACCTATACCGCAGGCTCCTCGACCAACTCCTATTAAGCGTTTGTCTGAAACAGAGATGCAAGCATGCAAAGAAAAGGGGATTTGCTATAATTGTGATGAGAAATTCACTCAGGGACATAGATGTGTTTAGCAAAAGCTCTATCTCTTGGATGTGGATTCTCCGCCTGCCTCTGAAATTGGTGACGAAGATGCAGAAACACTAGATGCTCCGGTCGACATTCAAGAACCGCCTATTGACCCTCCGTCTCAGGATGACCAGCGAGATATCTCTCTCCATGCTTTAGCTGGAATCACCACCCCCCAAACAATGCGGGTCAGGGGTTACTTCAAGAAGTTTTCTCTTACAATACTCATTGATTATGGTAGCACTCATAATTTCATTGACCCTCGGATCGCCAAACAAGTTGATTGTTTTATCCATCCTTGCTCAAACTTTGAAGTCATGGTTGCCAATGGGGGCACCTTACCTTGCAAAG
Organism: Larix kaempferi; assembly: GCA_027924585.1. NCBI lineage: Eukaryota > Viridiplantae > Streptophyta > Pinopsida > Pinales > Pinaceae > Larix > Larix kaempferi. Next base: position 4,232,936 of record BSBM01001383.1, read on the forward strand.
GGAAGTGTCGAAATGTGCGTATATCTATGGGAGATTATACCTTGCGCTATGACATGTTTTCCTTGACCTTAGGCGGATGTGATGTGGTTTTGGGTGCTCAATGGCTACGCACACTTGGCCCTATCTTATGGGATTTTGTGGAACTTTGGATGCATTTTTCCCTCAATGGCCAAAAACACACCTTGATAGGATTACAACCCGGTTCTCTCAGCATCATCAGTTCACATCGCACGGAAAAAATCCTCAAGAAGAATTCACACGGTGTCATCGCTCAGCTCCATTCCATTCAGATGCAACCTTCAGCGGTCTCCACTACTCCTTTGGATCTACAACAAATTCAGGATTGTTATACAGGTGTTTTTGTTGAACCAGTGGGATTGCCACCTTCCAGGCCAGAAGACCATCGTATTCAGCTCCTTCCTGGCAGCGTTCCTCCCAACATCAGGCCCTATCGCTACCCATTTCACCAAAAAATGGAGATTGAAATGCTCGTTCGGGACTTATTAAAGCAAGGTATTATTCGCCCAAGCACTAGTTCCTTTTCTTCTCCAGTTATTCTTGTCCGCAAAAAAGATGGGTCATGGCGCTTCTGCATTGACTTCCGAGCACTTAATCACCTCACCATCAAGGATAAGTTTCCAATTCCTATTGTTGATGAGCTTCTTGATGAGCTTCATGGGGCTCACTTTTTCTCCAAGTTGGATCTTAGTTCTGGGTATCATCAAATTCGGGTTCATGAGGATGATATCCCTAAAACAGCTTTCCGCACACATGATGGCCATTATGAGTTTTTTGTCATGCCCTTTGGCCTCACTAATGCTCCTTCCACATTCCAGGAATTAATGAATAAAATATTTCGACCCTACTTGCGGAAATTCATTCTGGTATTCTTTGATGATATCCTCATCTACAGTAAAACATGGGATGAACATCTCTAGCATCTGGATCTTGTCATGCAACTTTTCTCTAACCATCATCTCCATGCCGAGCAGTCTAAATGTGTTTTTGGACAAAAGGAATTTGAGTATCTCGGGCACATTATCTCAGCACAAGGGGTTCACGTGGATCCTGCCAAAATTGATGCCATGAAGAATTGGCCACATCCTCAGACACTCAAGAGCCTTCATGGTTTTTTGGGGTTGACTGGCTACTACCGCAAGTTTGTCAAGGATTATGGGAAGATTGCAGCTCCATTAACTACTCTATTGAAAAAGGATTCTTTTACATGGACACATGCTATTCAGTGTGCATTTGACAAACTAAAACAAGCTATGTGTACTACACCTGTTCTAGGTATGCCCGATTTTTCCAAGCCCTTCACTATTGAGAGTGATGCTTGCAGCAATGGACTTGGTGCTGTTCTCCTTCAAGATGAACATCCCATTGTGTTCACCAGCAAAGCCCTTTCAACTAAGAATTTAGCTGCCTCTACCTATGAGAAGGAAATGATGGCTATTTTGCATGCAGTATAGAAGTGGCGCCCATACCTATTAGGGAATCATTTCTACATCAAGACTGATCACCAGAGTCTGAAATATTTATTGGAACAGCGTGTCTCCTCCCTGGCACAACAGAAATGGGTTATCAAACTCATGGTTTATGACTATGAGATCACTTACAAGAAGGGTAAAGACAATATTGTGGCAGATGCTCTTTCTCGCACATTTGATGCCCAAGCTTCTCTTTTAGCTATTTCTATGCCTGTTCCAAATTGGTTGCAATCTGTTCAACAGGGTTATGTCAATGACTCTTCCTTATCTCAAATTATCCAATGCTTGACCAACAACCCTTCTGCTATACCACATTACTCTTGGGATGGTGCTTCTATGAGATACAAGGGTCATCTGGTGCTTCCCCAGAGCACAGATCTTCAGTAGGATGTCTTCTATGAACTCCATGCTTCTCCATCGGTAGGGCACTCTGGGTTCCTCAAAATGTATGAACGAGCACAGCGTAAATTCTTTTGGCAGGGCATGAAAATGACAATTCAATAGATGGTGACCGAATGTGATACCTTCCAGTGCACTAAGAGTGAAACAACACTCCTTCCAAGATTGCTTGAACGCTTGCCCATACCTACACGGATTTGGACAGATATTTCTATGGATTTCATTGAAGGGTCCCTAAATCTGGCGAAAAGACAGTGATTCTTGTTGTGGTTGATCGCCTCTCCAAATATAGTCATTTTTGTGCTCTCAGCCATCCCTATACAGCCTCTTCAGTCGCTCAAATTTTCCTGGACCAGATATTTCGTCTTCATGGCATCCCTTCTTCCATTGTCTCGGATCGTGATGCGACTTTCACCAGTCATTTTTGGACTGAACTATTTCGCCACACTGGCACCAAACTGAAGATGAGTTTAGGGTATCACCCACAAACAGATTGTCAGACTGAAATTATCAATAAATGCTTGGAAACTTATCTTCGTTGCTTCACCTTTGAACAACAACATCAGTGGTCAAAGTGGCTCCCTCTCGCTGAATGGTGATACAATACCTCTTACCACACTACCTCTAAAATGACCCCATATGAAGCAGTCTATGGTCAGGCACCTCTAGTTCTTCTTCCATACACCCCCACTAGTTCACCAGTTCAGGAAGTTGACACAGTCCTTCGAAACTGTGATCAGATTCTTCGCATTTTGCGGGAAAATCTTCACATGGCAAGAAATCGCATGAAGCAACAAGCTGATCATCTCCGTTCTGAGAGCACTTTTCAAGTCGGCGATATGGTTTTTCTTCGTCTCCAGCCGTACAAGCAGTCTTCCCTGAAACTCAAAGGGCATCATAAGCTTGCTCCAAAGTTCTATGGGCCATATCGGATTCTTCAGAAGATTGGGCCCGTTGCTTATAAATTGGAACTTCCTCCTTCTTCCCGCATTCATCTAGTCTTTCATGTCTCTTGTCTGAAGAAATTTATTGGCACGAACATCAATGGACAAACGATTTTACCCGAACTGGATAATGAAGGATCCATCCTTTTGGAGATGGAGGCCATCCTCAATCGGTGCCTCGTCAGCTTCACTCTCGCTCTATCACAGAGGTCTTAATTCAGTGGCATGGCATGCAACTAGAGGATGCTACATGGGAACCACTCCTTCAGATTCAACAACAATTTCCACATCTAAAGCTTTGAGGACAAATATTTTTTTAAGGGGGAGGGGATGTTAGGAACCCATGTCTTTACTTTGTTAGTATATTTTTGTTGGACGCATATGCTTTGTAAGTCGTCCCGTAGTATTTGTTGATCAATAGTTTATGTTATTGTTGTTAGCGCATATGCTTTGTAAGTCGCCCGTAGTATTGTTGATCCATAGTTTGTAGTGGCAAATGGTTTTGACCCATAGTATTGGCGTCTAGACTTAGTATATAAGTGTGTGTTGAGACCTATGAAGACATCGTGAATTTATTTGTATTGAGCTTTCTCATAGGAGGTTGCCCCCTCGAAGTAGCCTGTGATCAATATAAAAGTGATTCTAAGTTCTGTCATTTCTGTTATTTCGCATATTGTTATTAATTACTTGTTGCAGGTGCTTCACACACTCCAGTAGTTTCTGCAAGGATGCAGATATTCAGAGGGAGTTGACCACTTCTCACAATCCACATCAGAATGGAGTTGCAGAAAATAAGCAAAGATTGAGAGGGAGTCAACCCAACAATCAAACAAAGATAAGTATTTGAATTGTCATTTCTTACATAGTTGTTTGTTTAAATAATGTTATTCAATGATGTATGTGCTTATGTTCCTAGAATTAGGTTGTGTATTATGCATATTAGAATAGTTGCATTGATGAACAGTATACTACTAATATACATGGGTAAGTGGCCTATGGCACTGTACAACATTCCATTGCTACTTATCTAGAATGAAACCTATTTGCTGACATGTTAGGAGTTGTGCACACTCTTAACAATGTTCTGGTAGAGATTGGAAGGAATCTAGAAAGTTACGGAATATGGATAAATGTTGTATTGAAGCATTGGCTAAGATAATTGCATGACTGTATGACATATTTCTTTATGCGTAAGAATTTGTTCTGAAAACTATGAGATGTTTTCTAATCATGCAATTTAACTTGTTGTGTAGGAAAGATCGTATACCATCACCTACAAAAAGAAGGACTACAACATTTGTTCAACAACAAAGTTATCTATTGAAAATATTAAAGTTCCCAGGATCTGGGAAGAATGCCATGATCGAGGAGTACCAGTCGATCATGAAGATGTTTGGGATGTAGTCCCAAAGGGTAGTCTGTAGTGACTTCCAAGAGGATCTACAAGATGAAGCATGTTGCAGGTGATAGCATAGAGACTTTTGCTCCTGTAGCCAGATACACTTCCATTAGATCCGTACTTGCTCTGGTTGCAGTGATGAAGTGGAAGATACACTAGATGGATTTCAAGACAACCTTCTTGAATGGTGTAGTTGAAGAAGAAGTATATGTGGAGAAGCCACTTGGTTCTGAGACACATGACAGGGAGTCATATATGTGCAGAACTTGGTATGGTAGGATAGACAGCTTTCTATCCAGTTTGGGCTTTACCAAGAATAAAGCGGATTCCAACCTTTACTACAAGTTTGAGGAAGGCAATCCAGTGATACTACTATGTGGATGACCTGTTTGTAACAGGTGAGGATAGATTGATTGCCGACATGCAGTGGAAGCTTATTGCTGAGTTTGAGTTGAAGAACTTGGGGATGATGCACTATTTGTTTTTGGCATGGAGGTGTGGCAGAGTGCAGATGGAATCTTCCTTGGACAAGGGAAGTATGCAGTAGAACACATTGAGCCAATTATTGATGGATCCGAGGAGTGTTCACCTGGTTGTTGTAAATCATATTCTGAGGGGTACAACTGATTATGGGCTCAAGTATGATGTGAAACAAAATTTTAACCTGCAGGGTTATGTTGATTCCGATTGGGCAGGTAGTGCTGCAGATAGGGATCAGGTGTGATCTCTTGGTTTAGCAGGAAGTAGTCCTGCGTAACATTGAGTACAGCCGAAGCAGAGTATGTTGTAACAGATGAGCAAGTTGCAGATGTATTGACCAAGCTGTTGGCCAGAGTGTAGTTTGAGGACTTCAGAGAGAGTCTTGGTGCACTTCAGATCGAGGTTCCTTTTAAAGGGAAGTGATGAGTCTAGAAGATGCAGATGCACATGAGTTTTTCTGACATGGTTGATGTGTTCTCCCTTGGTCATGATGTAATTGCTGAGCCATTTTTCACATGGTGGTAGATGTGTTCTCCCATAGTGAAAAATTAAGGGTTGGAGCCTTCCTTGAATGGTGGTAGATGTGTTCTCCCATATCGGTGGTGTAAGTGATGGATGATGTGCATCTGGGCTATTCTTCGTGGATGATGAGATGATCTGAAGAGGACGATGCTATGATGATTAGGAGGATCATGGATGATGAGCATCATGACGATGCTCTAGTTACTACTCTGTATATGTATATGCATCATGTTGGATGCTTGTTATGATCAGTTGGATCATTGCATCATGTTGGATGCTTGTTATGATCAGTTGGATCATTTATGTATGTATGCATCATGTTGGATACTGGATATGATTAGTTGGATCATTTGTATGTATTTTGTATATGCATCATGTTGGATGCTTGGACCATGTATCTGTATATGTATCAGGTGGATACTGAGATCATGTATGTTGATATGTATCAGGTGGATACATTGTGTGGATCATGTATCTGTGTATGTATCAGGTGGATACATTGTATGATTAGGTAGATCATGTATGATGATATGTATCAGGTAGATACTTGGTATGCATTAGGTGGATGCAGTGTATGATCAAGATGATCATAGATGACGAGCTTCAGGATGTTGCTCCAGATGACATGCAGCAGGATGTTGCAGTGATGATGATCAGGATGATCATGTGTACACCAGGACGATGTATGATGAGTATCAGGATGATAATTTGTGGCCGTGGATCAGGTTGTGTAGATGAGCATGTCTGGGAGATCCTATAGGTCGGAGTTGTGTACCCGTAACAGCCTAGGATGCTCTTTCGAGACATTGCTCTAGGAGGACATGTAATTTGTGCCCTGGGAGATCTTTAGGTCTGAGTTGTGTACCCGTAACATCTTGAGATGCTCTTGCAATGTTTTGACCTATGGAATGTAATTTGCTCCCGGGAGATATGGATAGGATGAAAAAGGCCTCTGATGCTTCAGCCAGGTTTTTCCATGACCACATGTAATTTCCTCCTGGGAGATATGGACAGGATGAAAAAGGCCTCAGATGATTCAGCCAGGTTTTTCCATGACCACATGTAATTTGCTCCTGGGAGATCTGGACAGGATGAAAAAGGCCTCAGATTCTTCAACCAGGTTTTGTGGTGGACCACATGTAATGTGCTCATGGGAGATCCGACAGGTAGAGCTGTGTGCTCGTAATAGCCTGGGATGCTTCAGCTAGGTTTTGTGGTGAGATCACATGTAATGTGCTCCTGGGAGATCCGAAAGGTAGAGATGTGTGCTCATAATAGCCTGGGATGCTTCAGCCAGGTTTTGTGATGGGTCACATGTAATGTGCTCATGGGAGATCCGACAGGTAGAGCTGTATGCTCGTAATAGCCTGGGATGCTGCAGCCAGGTTTTGTGACGCATGTAATAAGTCCTGAGGATTCCACAGTATGGCCAGTGATGATGACGACCTGCAGGTGGTGGGCCTACATCCAATATGAAAAAGGATTGGCTCTGTAGAACTTCCTATGACGAGTAGATTTAGAGATTGATTGAGATAGCAGCAACAGTGACGATGATGATGACTCGATGACGATTATCGAGTGACGACGATTGAGAGAAGATGACTTGTGCTAGAAGAACTGTGTTAAGAAATACCTTCCTAGTTAAGAGGGAGTGTTGATGTATATGTAACTTCGGAATGTATTTCACATATCTGTATGTTGTATTCCTATAGAGATGTTATTATTCCTCTATACGGAAGTGTCGTCATTTATATTGTAAGTGTCGTAACTTATACTTGATGGGTTATTAGACCACCTTGTTGGGGTCGGCCCTGTATAAGTCATGTGGGTCAAAGGGTTATTAGACCACCCTATTGGGGGTTGGCCATGTGGGTCAAAGGGTTATTAGACCACCCTAGTGGGGGTCATCCCAGTCAGCATTATGTTAAGTGGTTAAGTTGAGGCCGACCTAGTTGAGTAAAGGTCAAGTCAAGTTAGTATATAAATAGAGAGTGTATCTCTCTCATTTTACACATTCTATTCTCTCACTCACACTTGGGAGAGTGGCGCACTTGTGGAGGAGGAGGCTCTGCTGCTAGGAGAAGACTATTTATTGTATTCTGGTTATTTCATTGCTCTATCTATCTCTGAGGAAGTTATAGAGGTTTTTCACCTTTATGGTTTTCTCCAAGTAAACTCTGTGTCTCTTGTGTGCTTGCATTATTGTGTCCATGATTGATATGCCGTAGATTTGCTGTACATGTTGTTCTCTCAGCTAAGATCCTAGATCAGATTGAAGTAAATTCTGAAAATTTAAAAGTGAGCCGATAGCTTGGACCTCGGAGTTGATCAAGGAGCTACAGGAAGTCAATAATAAGGCATCACGGGCTATCAAAGTTTGTCTTGATAGCATCTTGGAGGGATATATCACTTAATTTGTGGTCGACACGAAGAAATCTTATAGTGAAGCTGAAAGATACTTTGTCCAAGGACCAAGGGGAAGGTTTATGCTGTCGCTGCAACTGTCGATAAAGATTCTAATCTGTGAAAAGGGTATATTAAAGATGCACCTTAATCAGTAGACAGCCTCGTGGCCGGAGGCCATGGGTACCGTGACTGCTGGGGGGCGGTATATGTAATGGTAAGGGGTAGATGGGTGTATACCATGAGGAGACTGTAAGCGAAGTCGAGGAAGAAAGTGGTCTTATAAGAGGAGGAGCGAGGTTTCGACAGGAGAAGAGGCAGAGGACGGGAGAAGGTCCTGCTGCGATCGAACCACAAAACCGCGAAGGAAGACCACATGGGATGAAGTGACCTCACAGTCCTGATAGGGACAACCAGGCTATGCCTAGGATAGAGGCAGGACCAAACCCCGGCACCAACATACCCACACCTCCGCTCACTGACTCTCAAATAGCAAGAAATACTACTTCGACACTGCCAAGTTCATCAATTTTGCAGAAGTTAATTGGTAGTAGCATAGCGATAGGAGGAAGGAAGCCCAGAATGGTGGGCGATGATGCTAAGTTACCGTTGTTCCATGGAAGTGTGACAGACAACCCAGAACAATATTGGTTTTTGTGTGAAGCGGTCTGGATCAAGAAATAGATCACTGATGCCAATGCTAAGAAAGGACAGTTAGCCACGACTCTGCAAGTTTGTGCATTAGATTGGTTCATGAAGTTTATTCTAGTCCCTATGAGGGCCCCAAAGAAGTCCCTGGATGAGATTCGGGATGGGATGATTGCTGAATTTAGATGGCCTAAGTCGGAGGCTCAATATATTACTGAATTGAAGGAAATTAAGCAGTATCCCAATGAGACAGTATGGGATTTTGACTAGCGATTCAAGACACTGATGGCAAAGGTTAGTTTCGATATGAGCGTTGTCCAACATAAAGAATGGTTCATTGCGAAACTGCTACCCCACATTCGGCTGCCATTGATGCAGCAGAACATATCGACGCCTAGAAAAGCTCTAGATATTGCAATGCGATTGGAGGCATCATCGATTGGAGATAATGCTGCTAGTATGTCACAGATACAAACGTAGCTCTCCAATCTGACTATACAGTTGCAAGATTTGAAGAAGAACAAGGAATAGTGCGATGAAGTATGGTGTATGCGATGCCGAGGAGAAGGGCATATGAAGGACAATTTCCTGGATTTCCATAATTATTTGGTGTCAGGAGCGCCAAACCCGTTGAATGGTGGCAGTATGCCATGGTGTCATGTTTGTCAGGTGTTTGGGCACAGTCATGATAATTGCCCATATATGCAGAAAATGGTCACAACCCCGCGAAATATTTATTGCACATTCTACAAGTTGGTGGGTCACGATGACAAGGATTGCCATGCTAATGGGTTGCTACAGGAGAGGATGTGTGATGCATTCTATGTCAAAGATGATCAGCGCATGGTGAAACAACCACAACTGCAACCACAGATAGCCCAGCCGCTACCGCAACCGCAGATGTAGTTTGCACCACAGCAACAACAACCGCAATTGTTCATACCACAATACACTCTGATGCAGATGACTCCCCCACAGCCATAGTACATACAACAACCGCAGTATGCACCACAAGGGAAAGGGATACCACCAACACCAATGCAGCAATAGTTTAACCAACCTCAGTACGAACAGTAGGGCGGCTAGTGAGGAGGATACAGGGGTGGACGTGGTGGTGGATTTGGTCATGGAGGAGGAGGCCGAGGAGGTCATGGACCTGTTCAATGTTACCACTGTGCGGTATGGGGGCATTATCAGCGCGACTATTCACTACTACAGAATCAGTGTATGTTTTGTTTGGTAATGATTATACTGTTGAGAATTTCCCACAGTTGATTGCATGATGGTAGGCTAGGAATAGGGAAATATTTAGGGGCGAAATTTCGCCAATTAGCTATTTTCTGGGCATTTTTTTGAAAAATAAATTCACTTTTTTGTCAGTTTTAGTCTCTAATATCGCCTATATTTACATAAAGTATGTTTTTTTATCATAGTATTCGCCAATATTCACTAGTTTCATGAGTAAATTGTAGGTTTCACATTTAATATTCACCTACCAATCTATATATACATTTTTTTCAATCCAAAATAATCGCCTAGAATACTATACTTAAGTCTACTTTTATAATCCTTAAAAAATACCCTGGTTGGGAACGCTCCGCAGCTACAGAATCAAGCCCAGCGACAACAACCAGTACAGAACCTAGTACAGCAACCAGCATAGAACCAATCCCTGCGACCACCGCCCAACGCCAATCAAAATATCAATCAACCGGGGAATCTACAGCAGAACTAGATGCAGGGTGCAAATATTGCGACCATTTCTGTAGAATCATGACCAAAAGATGCTTCGGTGGCTGTTGTCACTCGTTGAGGCAAGACGACTGGGGAAGATGGTTCCCGACCACTGATTCGGTTGGCTGGTCAGAAGACGGTACCTTTCGACATTGATACAGAGCAAGAGACATTCCTAGAGACACGTCGCAATTTGGAGAAAGACCGTGGTAAGGATGTTGTTTGCAATATGCTGCCTGTATTTGATACTACATCAGACGTTGATCGACCACCACCACCGGGGACATTGCAAAAGTTTCTTGAAAGTTGTCTATTATTGGCCCGAGACCTGGCTTCCCTAGATGAGATTGAGGGATGGTTGCAATGATTTTCGAAAGGATGGCAGGAGTTGGCAGTAAACTCCCTACAGCGACGGAAGACTGGCAAGGAGATGCGAATGAATATTCAGATTGGTGAATATGATGTTGACTCTGTAATTCTTGACCTTGGTTCGGATGTTAACATCTTAACCAAGTAGGTGTGGTAGAAGATGGGGAGTCCCCCATTGAGCTGGTCTCCTGTGCAGATCCGGTTGGCTAACCATGTGAAGGTAACACCCATAAGGCGAGTTCCGTGGCTCACGATTGATATTGAGGGCATGAAGACTTATGATGACTTTGATGTTATTGAAGTGGTTGAGGGAGGAAGCTCTTATCCGACGCTCTTGGGGATCGGATGGGCTAACGATAGTGGAGCTGTCATTAAATTCAAGAAGCGCATGATGAACTTTGAGAATTGCGATTTCAGAATCATAGCCCCATTGGATCCAGCTGAAGGACGCCGCTACGTGGAGCCTATAAAAGATGATGATCCCGCTAGATGGGACCATGCATTCAATATTTCTAAAGATTATATTCATCCTATTGCCTACAGTGAGTTGGAATGGTGTAGCGAGAGCTCTGTGTCTTCTGATTCTGATGATGCCTTGGAGCATTGGCAGAACCGAATGCATGAAGTACCATTCCAAAAATGTGGCTTAGTTACGCAATCCTTATGTCGTGTTGCGAAAGAAATGATCACATTGCCTGTCTATGAGAGGTTTCCTGGCCTAACCACCTTTTTAGCAGAATTTGAAGATCACGTAGATAGCTAGGGTTTTACCCCTAGCTTGTGCAAATGAGCACCTACTAAGGAGAATGGACTCCTTAGTAGCAGTTCAGTAAATGGAAATTACTATGCTAAAACAGAAATATAAATTACTCTAAACATGTGCATGAAACAGAAAAAACAATATGTAAAGAATGGCTTTTGTATTAATATTACCTCCAATGTGAAGGTTGGTGAAGCTCTTGCAATGTCCAAGAGGGTTGCTCCAAGCTCCAACTTGCTCTTTCTCTTTCTCCAATGGTGGAAATGGGCCAAAAAGGGCTCTCAAGGTGAAAGTGGCTCAATGGTGAGCTAGGGTTTCAAGAGAGATTTTGGCAGAGTAAGGGTGCTTATGATTGTGGATATGAAATGAGGGGTCTGCATCACCTATTTATAGTTTTTTGGTGGTGGAGTGCTGGCCCATGGTTTTGGGAACCAAATGGTTTAGGTCAGCTGTATAGGGTTTTTTCCTCCTTTTTCCTCATTATTTTATATTTTTTATTCCCTCTTTAGAGGGTTTTTGTTATTTTGGAGGAATTTTGGATATTTTTGGAGGGAAAAGGGGTTTTTTTAGCATTTTTTGAGGCTTTTTGATGGTTTTGTGGCCTTTTGGAGGCTTTTTAGTGGGATTTTTAGGGTTTTTAAGGGAAATATGGTAGGGAAATGGACAAACGAGCCATGTAATGGGGTAGATGAGGTAGTGAACACTTTTTGGGTGTTAACAGATTGCCCCCTGATGTGTGAGGGAAGGAGCTCATCGTATAGCTGATGGACATCATAATTCATGTATGGTTTTCCTGGGGTGTGGAGAAGTGAAGAAACAAACTGAAGCCCGGAACAATGATCCCGAACCAACTGCGAGAACTAAAAGTACATAACCTCAATAATGGATGAGGAATCATCGGATCATATGGACGAGGCGGGCATTCCCATGGTCGTATCAAGATATAAAACAATAACAATGTGGTCCAAAAGAGGGGGACCTGACATATACATGACCTCAAATACTGAATGAGGAAGAATCTCAATATATGGATGAGGCGGGAATACCCATGCTCGTATCAAGATACATAAAAATAACTGTAAGGCCCGAAAAAAAGGGGGACCTGTAGGATACATAGAGAACCACTGTGTACATCATAAGGGTCCAGAGAGGACACAAATATGGGACATACTGCTGGGTTGACCATGTCTGAGTTGAAGTACTGATACACTGAAATGACAATAGTGCTACTGAGTGCGGTACCAAAGGAACTGAATGAGCTGCTGGATCAGAGTGACAAGGGGTCATACTCTCAATGGTACACTGAACTAGGATGGAACTGGGTACTCAAGGAAGCATATAACTGGATGGCTTCTGAATACAATCGCCAACGCAACCCGGACATCCACAGGAACATATAACTGGGCGTTCCGAAGTGACTCACCAATGTGCTAGAGTCGGGGGAGATCCGGGGTCTTCGAATAAAAATGGAAGGAATATAAACCCTGCGTGATTCTCAACGATGCGATCAAGGTGTTGAAGTCGAGCATGTGAGAAACAACCATTTGGAGAGGCAATGATGACTCCTCTCAAAATGATCCGTAGGAACTCACCACAGATGGTGATGGATCCAAGGTGCAGGGGCCTCTGGGTCTATCCTCTGGAATAGAGGGGCTGTCGTCGACAGAGGGAGACCTACAACTATCAAGGCAATGATGTTTCCTTGACAGGAGCGCGAGGTGGAGAACCGAAATGTGATAGTACTGATGGCAGGACTGACAAACTGGGGGGAATAACTGGGCAAGTAGAGTGGGTGGACTCAAACTTCCTTTGTTCAGAGTATGATAATGGGGATGATCGGGCAGCATATGAAACTGACTGATGGGAAAGGGATCATAGCTGTAATGGATCAAGGATAGTGACTGGGATGAGAGAGACTCAAGTTGGTGTAATATGGCAGGAGACTGCAGACTACTCTGAACAAAGGCGACCTGATTGGGGGTGCTGCCGAGATGATCAATCATAGTGCTAGGAGGCACGGGGGGACTTCTTCATGGGTTAAGGAACTAGAAGACGTGTGTGTAAAACAGTACTATCGTGTGGATTTATACGAGCCTAGGACAGTTCATGCTCGTGATTGCTTTCAATTTTAAGGAGTCTGAAAGCGATAAGAAGACTCTGAAATGATGGAATGGTACTGTCGTGTGGATTTTACGAGCCCAGGACAGTTCATGCTCATGGTTGCTTTCAATTTTAGAGAGTCTGAAAGCGATAAGAAGACTCCATGGGGTTGCTTTTTCGTGTGTTAGTCTCCAAGGCCCAAAGAAGCATAAAAGGATGCAATGAAGAACTCTTCTAGCCGGTGTGACTAGAGTATTCCTTTTTTCATAATTTGTCTACCAGGTCCGGAAAAGGGGTAAACTTATACCAGATAGATGCCCTTTTAGGTACTTTAACGAGCATGAAAGGAAGCAAGATTGCTCGGTGATCTTTTCATTGTTTTAGGAGTCAGAAAAGAGCTTAACAGAAATTCCCTAAGTGCCTTTTTTGTAAAGGACTTGTTTGGCCCGAAAAAGGGATAAAATTATACCAAACAAAAGGAATGGCCAGGGAAGGAGGAAGTGCTCAATCAAGGAACATTTATGATGAACAAGAATGAGGGTGGGGGGTAACACTGGTGGGCCTCCTTGCAGGGTAATGAATGGTGGCAAAATAACGAAATATTTGCAGTGTGACAGGAGTGAATGGCTCATGTAAAAATGTGGAACAATCCGATGGCGGACGATGTGGCACGCAAACTGAGGCAGCAAGGTGTTGGGACACAATGTTGAAATTGTACCAAGTGAGAGTGAGAAATGATTTGAAGCATCATCACGAGCTCGGAAAAATGAATCCGGTGATATAAAGAGTGTAAAAAATGGATAACGGACAATGTGGCACGCAAACCGAGGCAACGGGGGCATTTTGGAAAAAATACCCAAAAAATATGTGGGTGAGAGTGAGAAATGATCTCAAGAATCATCACCGGCTCAAAAAAAAGTCAACGGACTATAAATAGTGAGTGGGTCCAATATGACAAGTGTCATTTGTACTTTTTGACTTTGGATTCAACCGCAAATTGGGTAGCGGTGCTAGAGGACGATGCTTCTGGGAGGAAATACGAACGATGGTGCATGTCATCCCAGGGATACTCCGGGGCAGTGAGTGCCTCAAGAATCTCCTCATCAGTACAGAAAGTGTGGGCCGTCAAATAGGTTGATGAGGGAATGGTAGTTGAAGATATCATGTAAATGGTGTTGATCTCCCCGGATGGGGGTGAGATCGGGGGGTGAATCTCTTCAATGGTGGGTGGTGCCATCTCAAGATCCAGATTGTTCATCTCATAGAGAGCTGCTCTTTAATCAGGGAGATTAGGATAGTGATGTGAGTAATTCCCGTAAACACTGCATATGGCACAGGGGTGGTTAGTGCATAGGGATTTATCGCGAGGCTTAGGGGTTGGATCTAGTTTGACAACCAGGATATTGGGGTCATCGTCAAGCATCTGCATGTGTTCCTGTAATGTAGGTAACTGTGGACATTGATGAGTCGCATGGCCTAACTCATCGCACAACGAGCATTTGGTAGGAGCACGAAACACGGGGGGGGTTTTGACTGTCTTGGGAGGTGGTACAGCAGTGTAAGGTTGGGGGCCTCTGCCCCTAGTGGGTTTGGGAGGAGGAGGGGAATTCGTGGAGGACGAAGGGGTAGAGACACCGGGGGGTGGCTGAGTGGTAGTAGCCATGGGTTGCACCGGTTGTAGGACGACACTTGGTGTCGACGGGGGAACGGGAGGCGAAAGATACCATATGGGTAATCCCAAGGTTAACCCAGGGAGGCTAAGGGTAGCCACAACCGGGGTGCTTACTACTCCCGATGGAGGGATTGGGAAGGGGATTGTTTGGATAGGTGTAACACCAATGTGGCTAGGAACCAATGGTGGTTTAGGAAACAAGGGTGGTTGATTGTTAGGTGTTTGTGTATCGTGGGAAAGGGTACACAAGTTAGACACTTTGAGCGTAGATGACGGGGGAGGAATGGATTGGAAGGTGGAGGTCATCGGCGCGTCTGAGTAAACTCCAGGCCCCGTAGAGGAAACAAATGAGGTGGTGGCACGAGAAACAGATTGTTCAACCATGGGGAGAACATTTTCGGGTGCCGCGGGGGCACTGGGATCATAGTAGGTGAGCTGGTCAACCTTGACCACACGTCCCTCATGGGGGAACATCATGGTGCGAAAAATGGAAGAGGACACCGCCCGCATGGCATACATGTAACTACGGCCAAGTAAAAGGTTATAATCCAATTGGGCATTGATTACCTCGATGTCGATAAGTACGGTTTTACCACCTAACTGGACGGGGACATTGAGTAGGAGGCCTTGGGGCTGGGCCGACCGACCATCGTAGGCGCGTAATGCAGTGGTGGACTCCTGGAGAGTAGGGGATCCCAACTTCTTCCATACGAATGTAGACATAACGCATGTGGAGGCACCTTCATCGATGATGCATCGATGGATGACAAGATTCCGAACATAAACAAAAACTTGGAATGCTAAGGAGGAAGGCAGGTGTGGTTCGGACAGGTCCAAATCAAATGCCATTAAATTCGAATCATGTGGGTCAATCACCCCAATGGTAGAGAGTAAAGTCTTACGTTGGGAAGGGAATTTTTTCAAGACGTCTAATGTAGACACGGCTGCGGGAGATTGGGCTAAGTCATCGACAATGTTGTAGTTTGACGCAGCCCACGCATTGGGGTTATTGTTGATACGGCGAAGCGGGAAACGAGGTGCTTTGGGAGCGCCCTCTAGTGGAGGAGGGGGTATGCGTAACGCTTGATCAGTGGGATGAGAGGTAGTAGGTTTATCAGTGGGAGGGGCTTCAGAGGTGGAGCCATACTGGTTCCTACGGGTTTGAAGGTTGACATCAGCAGATGACATCATCAACAAGTGGTGGGTTTCTGAGTCGAACATGGGTTGATCAGGAGCAGCATAAGTGATTTGTTGTTGGGGTTGCACATTGGCTTGAGGGGGAGCCAACGGCTGAGTGTTCACTACGCCTTGGTTTGGTAAGGGGTTTTGCAGCACCAAAGGTGGCTGCTGAGGTTGTGGGGGGTTGGGTGGTGCTTGAGGGGCCGCATGCCCTTGGCGATGGGCATCATCAACCCAAAGTTTCTGAGCACACTCCAAGTGTGGGAAAGCATGTGTGTAGTGGCCATAGACCCCACAAATAGAACAAGGATGGTTTGTTCATAAATTGGGGTTTTTAGCCTGCTTGGGCGGGCGATCAGGGTTTTGGTTAGCAGGAGCCGCATTATTATTGTCGGGGGGATTAGGAGGTTGAACAACTTGGTATGTAGGTTGGTTGTTCCCACAATTACGGCCCTTGCCGTGGTTTTGTTGGCCCTAGTTGCGTTGGTTGTTCTGGTTTTGTTGTGGATTTTGTTGGGCGTAAACTTGGCCTTGGGCAGCAGGTGGATTCTGAGGTTGCGCAGGTGCTTGAGCAGGCTACGGGGGATGATATGTAGGTGGAGGCTGCGCAGGTGTGGCACCTTGAGGAGGTTGCTGATATGTCTACGGAGCAGGTTGTGGGTTTGCCGCAGGGGCTTCCTGTGGCGGGTAATAAGCTGGTGGGGCCTGGGAAGGTGCAGGGGCTGGTGTAGCCATCTGGTGGTAATAAGCGGGTTGGACCTGAGAAGGCGCAAGAGCTGGTGCAGCCTGTTGGTGGTAATAGGGCTGAGGTGCGACCCGGGGGGGGGGGGGGGGGGGGGGAAGAGGGGGCCGCATGGCCGAAGCACTGAGGTGTACAGGTGGGTCCATGGGAATGATGGTGATGTGTCATAGGAGCATACGAGTTGGTAGCCCCAGACTGTGAGGCAGGCCGCGAAAGGTCGAGGCCCAGGGTAGGATGTGCTATGGAAAAGGGTTGGGGATGCGAAGAAACATGGCCAATGATGCCGTCGGCAACGTGGGATGGCCCCGGCGCATCGTGCTGGGAGGAATCTCCGCGAGGGGCGTCAGGTATAATGGTATAAAGTTAACCCGACTGGGCGTAAATGAGGTCGAACTGTTGGGACTTAAGGATGGTCTCTTCTTCAGACTGGGGTCTTTCTGATGCCATAGCCTTAGCAATGATAGGGAGAAGGGATTTGAGGAACTAATCTAGAAAGATACGGTCGTCCAATTTGATCTTGCATAAGCTACGGCGTCGACGCCACTCATGAATGTGGTCTGTGATGTGGGTAGCCGTGTTTTGTCTGCAGGATAGGAGGATCTTAACGCCCATGTCATAGCGGTCAGGTAACTGGAAGAACTGCAGGAAGGTCGAGGCAAGGGAAGCAAAGGTGGCATGGGTCCCATGGGGTTTCTCGATATACCACTTGGCTGCAGGGCCAATGAAGGTGCGCTGTAAGAGACGGAGGCGAATCAAGTCATCCACTATGGAGTTGGAGGAACACCATATATGGAAGGACATGATGTGGTTTTGTGGGTCCTCACCGGCCTTGCCCTCGAACTTAGGGATGCCAGAGGGGAGCTTGGTGGGCATGTGAGGCCACGCAGGGTCATGTCGAATAGGGTCGTTGGTCAATCTGGCTAGGTCGGGCAGGTTGAGGCTAGCCATGAATGGAAAACTGGAAGAAGGATGTGACATAGTAGTGGGTTGGATCAATTTGGGGCCAATACCCCCAAGTGGAGGGATAGGATTTGGGATGTTGCCCCCAAGTCAGGGAACTAAGGTGGTATAGGATGGTCCTGCACCACCATGGGTAGTGTGAGCCACTGATGGAGTGGGGATAGGTATTCCAGCTGCGGGAATAGGTGTAGTGAGGGGGACGGTAGATGGGGGCCCCATGGAGGGCATACCCAAAGTAGGGGTGGTAACTGGTGTAGTGGTGGACGTGCCACCAATGGTCTCTACAACAAAAGGAGTGGAAGTCGTGCCAGCCATGGGGCTAGTAGGGGCAGTGTAAATGGGGTTCTTAGAATCTGTCTCAGAATCGGAGGTAAAGTAAGGTGCATCAATATCTGGTGACGGATTCCTATGCCACTGACGAGTGGAGTCAAGGGACAAGGCTCATGATCTATGAGAAGTAGTATCAAGTGATGATGATCTGTGGCGATGACGGGTGGTGTCAAGTGAACTGTGTTGTGGGCGCTCGCCTCTGAGGCACCGAGAATGTCTCGGGGACTCAATGGTGACAGATGGTGTCAAATCTCTGTGGGTTGAGGTGAGTAAAAAATGGCTCAAAAAATCCTAATGCAACTGAGTGTGCAGAAGGAGAGCTCAAAAAACAAGGCACTCAGGCTAACAACCAACTCAAAACACCTACTGTAACAGCTGTGCTACAATAAGTGGAGTATCAACAAAGATGGTCAGAATACCAACAAGCAGTAGGTTTCCTAGAATAATAAAAAATGGTGGACTCACTAGACCAAAAGGAGGTAAGGGAGCATGCAAACACCTAACTAAAAAGTATTCTGACTCAACTAGACATATCCTCTGCAAGGTGATGAAATCCAAGTCAGACAATATGAATAGGAAAGCCAAGTGGCTAAGGTATCCCCCTACCGGGAGAGACACCGGGTAGTCAATCCTAGAAGAATGGAAACTAAGATACCCCGTTCATGACACATCCAGAAAGGTGAATCTGCCATTTGGTCCTTTTACCGCAATACCCCAATACAGGGATATCCCAAGAACTGTGAAAGGTAGCTCTTCGGTTACTGAATGGAGTGCGGTATTCCACTTAGGCCTCCGGAACTAGTCTCGTAACTTCAACCCTCCTAGGGGAGAGGCCCTCTGGTAAACTGGTTGTGACCGTGCCAAAAAGTACTAGGGGATTTTGGTTCCCTAATTGGACAACAACTATGTCTCAAGTGTAAGTAACTGAGGGGTGTTATTGGAAGCTTATCCCCACGATCCTACCTAACTACAAAGATTCTTTTGTGTTCCCCAAGTGGGGTTAGAATATTGGTTGAGTTAAGTATTTTTTAAGGCTCACTTGAATTATGTGATAGAGTGTGTGCTCGTGAGGTTATGAACCCAAAATAGAAGTGCCACAAGGGGGGCAACTTCTAACTATTAATAAAACTGAATTCAAAACTTTAACTTGCAAAATTTTCTGAATTAAAAATGCTGAAATTTTTTTAGGAAGATTCTGTAAAGGGGAACATAAATTATGTTGCAGAAAAGGCTGTAGGGAAGTGGGGCTGCAGGTAGGACAGATGGCTATGCAGATGCAGAAAATATTGCAGCAAAGGGGTTGGGTTCAAAAACAGGGAAAAAATGCAGAAATAAGACCGCGGGTCTGTGGCGAATTTGAGCAGGCAGATCGCGGGTTTCAGGGAAACAGACGCGAACAGGTCGCGGCTTTTGGGCCGACAGATGCAGTCGGGCCGTAGGAAACAGGGAAAAAGATGCAGTCGGGTCACGGGAAAAAGGCTGATAGACGCAGTCGGGACGCCGAAAAGGGGCTGAAAGCCGCAATCGGGACGCGGGAAAATGGCCGACAGGTGCAGTCAGATCGCAGCAAACAGGCTGATTAGCCGCGGTCGGATCGCAGGTAACAGACTTGAATCCGCCGGCAGGGCATCGGAAATAGTCTAAGAGCCGCGCTCGGGTTATAGGTAAAGGTCTGAAAGACGCGGTCGGGACGCGACTGCAGAAAGAAAAGACGCGGTATACGGCGACCGAAAGGGACAGCCGAAAGGAAAAAAAAAGGGAAAATTATTGCAGAAAACTAAATTTTTTTTAAACGAAAACCAAAAATTCAAACCTAGGGGAGTCGCCAAAACTATAGCTAGGGTTTTACCCCTAGCTTGTGCAAATGAGCACCTACTAAGGAGAATGGACTCCTTAGTAGCAGTTCAGTAAATGGAAATTACTATGCTAAAACAGAAATATAAATTACTCTAAACATGTGCATGAAACAGAAAAAACAATATGTAAAGAATGGCTTTTGTATTAATATTACCTCCAATGTGAAGGTTGGTGAAGCTCTTGCAATGTCCAAGAGGGTTGCTCCAAGCTCCAACTTGCTCCTTCTCTTTCTCCAATGGTGGAAATGGGCCAAAAAGGGCTCTCAAGGTGAAAGTGGCTCAATGGTGAGCTAGGGTTTCAAGAGAGATTTTGGCAGAGTAAGGGTGCTTATGATTGTGGATATGAAATGAGGGGTCTGCATCACCTATTTATAGTTTTTTGGTGGTGGAGTGCTGGCCCATGGTTTTGGGAACCAAATGGTTTAGGTCAGCTGTATAGGGTTTTTTCCTCCTTTTTCCTCATTATTTTATATTTTTTATTCCCTCTTTAGAGGGTTTTTGTTATTTTGGAGGAATTTTGGATATTTTTGGAGGGAAAAGGGGTTTTTTAGCATTTTTTTAGGCTTTTTGATGGTTTTGTGGCCTTTTGGAGGCTTTTTAGTGGGATTTTTAGGGTTTTTAAGGGAAATATGGTAGGGAAATGGACAAATGAGCCATGTAATGGGGTAGATGAAGTAGTGAACACTTTTTGGGTGTTAACAGTGTCTTAGAACCATAACGATTGCTGGCACTGGACGAAGCACTGAAGGCTGCTCCAGCCCGTTGGTGGGTGACACATAAGAAATTCATTAAAGGTTGGCCACAATGTTGAAGGTCAATGATGGTTTGGTTCAGCGATACTGAGGTTTATCACACTGGTAAGTATGATGGCCAGACCAATCCCAGTGATCATGTGATGGAATGCTAATGCTTATGGGTAGCGTGACCCAGAGATGAGTGGGTCCATTCTTTTGTCCATACTTTAGATGAGATACCGCGCTCGTGGAACATTGCAGCCGAGTTGCGCCGAGACATTACAACATGGGGGGAGTTGATGATATGTTTCACTCATACATTCAATTTTGTGGATGCCAACCCTGATGTCCATAACGTCCTGCAGCTCATCCACAACGTAGTACTTCAGGTTGTTCCGGTGGCCTACCCTGTCGACCCACACACACATTGTCATATGTAGTCTCTCATGGAGTGCTTCAACATCAGCGGTGGGCCAGAGGACGATGATGATCCCAAGAATATTAACATTCCCGAATCTGAAGGAAGTCCTGATGTGGTCCCACCTGCTGCGCCAAGTAATCCGTTCAGTCAACCATTGCAGTTCCGCAAGATGAATATCGGCACCGAGGATACTCCCAAGTTTTCCAATGTTGGGGATTATTGGGACGATGAGATGATGAGTA
The DNA here is from genome assembly GCA_027924585.1 of Larix kaempferi. NCBI lineage: Eukaryota > Viridiplantae > Streptophyta > Pinopsida > Pinales > Pinaceae > Larix > Larix kaempferi. The sequence goes on from BSBM01001383.1 coordinate 4,254,320, forward strand.
AGGTTACTGAGTTACTTCATGAGTTTCAAGATGTGTTTCCCATGAATTTTTTCGAAATGAAGGGAATCCTGGGTGATTTAGGAGAGATGAAGATTCCATTGAAACCGGATGCTAAGCCAATCTGACAACGACCTTATCGGTTGAATCTGTGACATAAATAAAAGGTCAAGGTGGAACTTGATCACATGTTGGATGCTGGTATTATTGAACCTGTGGAAGAGTCCGAATGGATTAGTCCTATGGTGGTGTAGGACAAGAAAATAGGCGAAGTGCGCATTTGCATCGACTTACGAAAGTTGAACGATGCCTGCTTGCATGACCCTTTTCCGACCCCATTTACGGATGAAGTACTTGAAGGAGTGGGTGGCCAGGAGATGTATTCTTTCACTGATGGATTCTCTGGCTACCATCAGATTCGCATTGCTAAGGAAGATCGCCATAGAACAAATTTTGTTACTGAATGGGGTTTCTTTCAGTACACGGTAATGTCGTTTGGTTTGAAGAATGCACTTGCGATCTTCTCCCGGGTCATTGTTGCCATATTCAAAGATTTTATTCAAAAACATTTATAGGTATATATGGATGACTGGACTGTTTATGGATTGATTCGTGATCATCTGGCCAATCTGCGGTTAATGCTTGAACGATGCTGACAGCACCAGATATCGCTCAACTTGAATAAATGTATTTTCTGTGCACCGTTCGGGATATTGGTGGGTCATATAGTGTGTAAGTAGGTATTACAGGTCGATCCAACCAAAATTGCGCTCATTTTGGGGTTGCAACCACCAACCATCATTAAGAAGTTGCACACGACCTTGGGTCATACGGGATATTATCACAAGTTCATTAGGGGGTATGCTGTGATTATTGTCCCTATGGAAAATTTGTTGAAGGATGCGACATTCCAGTGGAGCCCAAAATGTTAGGATAGCTTCGAAATGCTTAAAGCAAAGATGGTGTCGGCCCCAATCTTGGTCTTTCCGGACTGGAGTAAGGAATTCCATGTCCATGTTGATGCTTCATCAACTGCATTGGGTGTTGTGTTGGCTCAACCTGGAGAAGGCGACCTTGATCATCCCATTGCTTTTGCCAGTCAGAAGCTGTTCTCTGTAGAACACAATTACACCACCACAGAATGAGAAGGTCTGGCCATGGTTTACGCGTTGCAGAAATTCAGGCACTACTCGTTGGGTGTTCACTTTAAAATGTTTACTGATCACTTTGCATTGAAATACTTGGTCAATAAGCCTGTGTTGGGGGGGAAGATCTGCCGTTGTCTACTTTTGTTCCAGGAGTTTGATTTCGAAGTCATTGTTAAACCGGGGCATCTGAATGCTAGACCAGATCATTTGTCATGGATTGATATAGGGGAGGAACCGACTAATATCGAATACGGGTTGTTGGATTCCCAACTATTTCAAGTTGCCACCGCTGATCAATATTTTGATGACATCCTTCAGTTTCTGGTGACCGGCACCACACCCGCTAACTTTACCACCACTCAGAAGAAGCAATTGGTTGTCAAGGCTGCTGACTTTCAGCTAATCGTAGGAGAGTTATATAAATTCGTTGCTGATGAGATCTTATGCAGATGTGTCTTGCCGCATGAACAAGCGCAGATATTGGCTGAGACACATGGTGGAGTAGCGGGAGGACACTATGGTGGTCGGGCGACTGCCTGGAAAGTTCTGCGTGTAGGGCTTTGGTGGCCCACATTACATAATGATGCAACAGACTATGCGCAGTCTTGCGATGTGTGTCAGCGAATTGGCAAGCTGTCCAGACACGATGAGATGCCGCTACTACCTCAAGTGACAATTCAACCGTTCAAGAAATGGGATGTCGATTTTGTCGGACCGATCACTCCCCCAGGGAAACGCATAGGTGCGCGGTATATTGTCATGGCGACAGAGTACTTGACCTGATGGGATGAGGCAACACTCATAGTTGATTGCTCCACTGCAACGGCTGCTCGATTTTTGTTTGATCACATTATCACTCGTTTCGGCTGCCCCAAGATATTGCTGACTGATCAAGGATGCCACTTTCTTAATCACACTATCAACGCATTGACGGAGGAGTTGTAGATACAACATAAGAAGAGTACACCCTATCACCCACAGGCGAATGGAATGGTGGAGGCGTTTAACAATGTATTGGAGGATGCATTGTCATATCCCCAGATTTTTGCTATGGTCCATGGGGTTTTTTTAGCCTAAGTTACCTAGGAATTAATTAAATAATTAATGGATGGATAAAGGAAGATTCCTAAGGGTGAATTTGAGGAATTAAATGGATAAGGAGGGACCCCCATGAAGTTATTAACCCCCAATCCAAGTGCTAAGGTGATTTATTAATTAATTGAGAAATTAATTAATTGGGGAAGTTTTGAGGCAATTACACCATAGTAGTTAATTAATTACTGGATAATTAATTAATTGCTTTGCAAAATTATTTATGAGTTATATTATTCTCATTTAAATGTTTATTACTAATAAATGTGCCAAGTGGTTGATGACTTGGATATAAAATTCGAATTGGTAAGTGAGCCAAACTTTCCTAGGTGGTAAAGTCTTAGAAAAGCCAAGGAATCTAATGGAGACAAGTTGGCAAGATGAACCCAAAAAGGAAACTAACAAAAGATGGCAAAATCAGACAAAAGCAAGAAAGAGGAAAGTAAAGAAAGTGGAAAGTTTCAGAAAGAAAATAGAAACAACCAAAAAATCTACATAAAGCGCACTTGCCCAAATTCAGTGAAGGAGGTGAAGGAAAGAAAGTTTTGAAAGCTCAAATGTTGCTATTCTCCTCAAGAAATGTGCCCTCATGGCTTTGGAGTAGAATGTGCAAGTGGGTAACCTACTCTCACAGGTCACCAATCCAAGAACTTGCTCAGCAGATCATCATGAAGTCTATAAAAGAATCCAACCAACTCCATTTGACAACTTTTGATCATTTGAAATTTTGGTTTGAGAGCTCTGAGATTCTCTAGTTGAGTGTTGTGCCTCAACTGTTTCTCTTGGGTGATGTGACCCAAGGTCCTATAATATTCAGTGAGTGTTATGCAATTCAATAGCAGGCTGCTACAACCATTATCAGTCACTACCATCTCTCATTGAAGTTCTCCAGTCTATTGGAAGAGAAGATCTTTCATACAGTGAAATTCTAGCTAGTTTTGGCGAAGCTTCTCCCATTGAAGATGAATGCTCTAGTGAATGTCCCCAAGGATTGATGGAGGGTTGGTAAATCCATATGTTCAGTCAATAGAAATTTTCAGTATCAGAAAGAAGCCTTAGAACTGATCCATCTTCTTCTTCTTACTCTTTCTCACAACCACAGCTAGATTTGGAGGTGTTTTCCCTACAAGGAAGAGAAGAGTTGTGGATAGAGCCCCATCCTTTCTCAGAATATCAGTGTGCATCCCATACTCTATGTCAGACCTTTAGAAGATCATACCACACTTTCAGAACAGATATTTTCTCGATACATCTCTCCTTTCAGTTATTCTATGGACCTATGAGGGGGTTTCTAGTCTACAAGACAATGTACTGGTGAGGAGCTAAATAAATGAGTGCCATATTGGTTCAGTGAGTTATATTTCAACATGATGTTGTTGAATACAATATATCATAACATTATCATTCTTCATAAAAGAATATTTCAGTTAATAAAAGTCATTTAGTAACTGAGATTGAGAGACTAGCTCATTCAGCACCGTTTGTGACTAGTTTTACTGAAATGACTACCAAATTCATTCCAAGTGTCAGTTTTGCATTCCGTAAAATGTAGGAGGTTAATAATTCATTATATTTTCCATATCAGTGCTTAATTTAAGAATTTAGAAGCATTTAAACCCTTTTTGCAAATATTGGAAAGTAACTAGCTCAGTAATCCAATATTGACTTAAGACTCTCAAATCAATCTTACTCTTTCCAAATATTTTTTAATGCTGCCCAGTGAATCCATTGAACTTATTTGTATATCATAACTCAGAATTGGACCCTCAGTAACCCACCTAGAATAGTAAGCATATGCTGGTGTGCCTAGGAAGCTTTGCTATAGGCTTCAACGGTAGCTGTTGTCCGAAACATAAATGGCCCCAGTGTGGTAGATGATGATTATGATGAGCAGTATGAATAATATTGCAGAAATTATGATGAAGAGAATTCCCAAGAAGCACCTTCCACAAGCATCTCCTATGAGATCATGATTGGAAGAAGAGACTATGGTTATTCTGATAGCCATATTTAGGAAAAAGTTGCATGTTCCACAGTCAAAGGTCAACCTTCTATGGAAGAGATAATAAAAGATATGAAATATTTATTGGATGCATGTGACATCACAAGAATTTTTGGGTCCTCTTCAAGAAGAGCCTCCAAGAATCTTCATCCTAAGACAACCAAGGAGAAATAGGACCCAAAACCCAATCATGAGATTGTTGACCAAATGGAAGAAGAATCTACTGCAGGATTCTATGATGAGGATCTCAATATCATCTCAGATAAGATTGGTACTTTTAGGGGTGTTGAACCATATTTAGGATCAGATCTAAAAGTAGAACATAAACCAAAGATACCACATGAGCTTCACAAGGTAGTAGAAATTGACCACACATTAGTTAGATGTAAACTAGGAGAATCAGTGGTAGAACAAGGCACCATAACCCCACCCATTGAAGAGATAAGCATGATGCCAAGGTATGGACCACATTCAGATTTTTGTACTAGTTTGTATAATGATAATGTTGCAGCCACATTAGAGGATAATTATTGCATAAGGGATTCCCTGGATGCTAAGTCTTGCATCCTTGGTGATAAGGGTGAATGCAGTTACAGGACCGAATAACTAGAAATGTGTTTACAGGATGCGCACATGGTTGGAAGAGAACCTATTGAGGAATGTTTTAAGTGTGAGGAAGCATAGAATGATGTGTATTCTCATATATATGTGGGAGACATGGAAGTACCCATTGGTGATGGTGTTGTGGATGCAAGATCCATGGAGAAAGAAGAAGGTCTTGCAACAACATAAATTAAAAATGAGAGATTGGTGGCAGACCAAACCACCAACACACCATCACAAGGAGGAGAAAACATAACACATGGGAATTTTTTCAATTCTGATTTTTATATTCCTATGTGTCAGCATGATGGGGTAGCCGCTTCAAATGAGAATATGAGCTTGGTTGAACCCCCAGGGGTTGAGACTCCTGAATTGGGGAGGGATGAAAATTGGAGAGAAAGATTTACTGGTGCACCAGAGATGAATGAGCACCCCAGTTGCAGCCAAAGATATGATATTCATGATCGGAAATATGAATGTCTTGCAGCCCCAAAATATGGATCAGCTTTCATAACTTAGACAAAATCAGCTGAAGTTGATCCTAGGAAGCTAGAAGAAGAGAATGTTCATATACCAGAACCTCATTTCCTTGAAGGGACACTGAAGATGAATGAATGCAAAATTCAAGAAGCCCTTCAAACCCTCAATGACACCCATGCCTTAATGAACAACCTCTATTGGAATTTGTGGGAGCAGTCTTCCATGAGAGACATGCAAGAGTTTCAGAAATCCATGGCAAGCATAAAAGGTAAATTCTTGAACTTGCTTTCTGATAGAGATAGTTTGTTGGAGCTTGTAAAATTGTTTCATGGTACATCCTTGAGGGATGATGAAGAGATCAGTGTATCTAGGGTTTTCACCCTAGCTTGTGCAAATGAGCACCTACTAAGGATAAAGGCCTCCTTAGTAGCAGTTCAATAATCAGTAAATTAAAGCAATAAAACAATATGAAATTTAACCTAGCATGAGCATTGACATAAATAAAAAAACATGAAAATATGGTAAAGATCTCTCTTTTTGTATTAAAAATTACCTTAGATGTAGAGGTTGGTGGAGCCTTTGCAGCAGTCCAAGAGGGTTGCTTCCAAGCTCCAGTGTTGTTCCTTCTCCTTCTTCCAAAGGTGTTTTGGAAATGGGGCCAAAAGGGTTCTCAAGAATTAGCTCCAAGTGGAGAGCTAGGGTTTCAAGGGAATTTTCAGCAGCGTAAGGATAGGGATGATTGTGGATGTGAAATGGGGAGCCTCCATCACCTATTTATAGGGTTTTAGTAATGGAGTGCTGACCCATGGTTTTGGGCACCATATGGTTTAGGTCAGGTGTATAGGGTTTTTGCTTCCTTTTTTCCCTCTTTTCCCTCTTTTTTGTATTTTTTATTCCCTTTTTAGAGGGTTTTTTCTATTTTTGGAGGAATTTACTTTATTTTGGGGGAAAATGGAGGTTTTTGGCCTTTTGGAGGCTTTTTTAATGGGTTTTTTTGGCCTTTTGGAGGCTTTTTAATGGGTTGTTAAGGTTTTGGAGGCAAATATGGTAGGGAATATGGACAAATGAGTCATGTAATGAGGGAGATGAGGTAGTGAGCACTTTTTGGGTGTTAACAGATTGCCCCTTGATGTGTGAGGGCAGGAGCTCATCGTATGGCCGATAGACATCATAGGTCTTTTATGGTTTTCCTGGGATGTGGAGAGGAGAAGAAATGAACTAGAGCCCAGAACAACGGTCCCGAACAAACTGCAAAAACTGAAAGTACATGACCTCAATAATGAATGAGGAATAATATGAACATATGGATGAGGTGGGAATTCCCATGCTGTTATCAAGATATAGAACAATAACAAGGGGGTCCAAAAAATGGGGACCTGAAATATACATGGCATCAAATGAGGAATAATCTCAATATATGGACGAGGCGGGCATACCCATGTTCGTATTTAGAGATATATATATATAAAATAACAATGAGGCCCAAAAATGGGGGCCTGAAGGATACATGGAGAACCACTGTGTACATCATAGGGGTCCAGAGGGGACACAAATCTGAGGCATACTGTTGGGCTGACCATGTCTGAGCTAAAGAACTGATACACTGGAATAACAACAATGCTGCTGAGTGTGGTACCAGAGGAACTGATGAGCTACTAGATCATAGTGACGGGGAGTCATACCCTCAATGGTACACTGAACTAGAACTGAATTGGGTATTCAAGGAAACATATAACTGGATGGCTTCTGAATACAATCGCCTAAGCAACCCGGAAATCCACGAGAACATATAACTGGTATTTCCGAGGGGACTCACCAATGTGCTATATTCGGGGGAGATCCGAGGTCTTCGACCAATAACTGAAGGGATATATACCCTGTGCGATTCTTAACGATGCGATCAAGGTGTTGAATTCGAGCATGTGAGAAACAACCACTCAGAGAGGCACTAATGTATCCTCTCAAAATGGTCCGTAGGAACTCACCACAAATGGTGATGAGTCCAAGGTGCAGCGACCTCTGGGTCTATACTCTGGAATAGATGGGATGTCGTCGACAGAGGGAGACCTGCAACTAGCAAGGCAATGATGTTTCCTTGATAGGAGCATGAGGTCGAGAACTAGAGTGTGAGAGTATTGATGGTAGGACTGACATACTGTGGGGGTAGGGAATAGCTTGGCAAGTAGAGTGGGTGTGTAATGTCCCTTGTTAGGAATTTTATTAAAATTGCAATTTTCCACTTTTTTTCCCTAGTTCGACCTTTAACTAGTTTTGATCTCTAGGTCCCAAATTTGCCCCAAATGATCCCAAATATTCTGAGAAGATATATGAATGATATTAGAACATAAATATGTGTTTCAGGGATGCCTTTGGACCTTTAAAATACTTCTGCAAATCCTCTTTCAATTCTGATCAATCTAGGTAACTTTACTAGTGATTTTCCTTTGACTAGTATTGGTCTCTAGGTCTCAAATTGACTCCAAATGCCTTCAAATATTCAAGGAAGGTGTATGAATGATATTAGAACTTGAATATGATGTTTATGGATGAAATATTTCCACCAAAATACCTCTCCAAACTCTCTTAATATTCTGTACCAATTATGCAATTTTACTAGTGATTTGGGGTTCAAATCCCCCTGGGGTAAGTACTGAAAATGGCTTCCCAAATGCCTCCAAACCCACTCAAATTTATGAACATAGGTATGTAATGTGTTAAGTATTTTATTAAAGTCTCATATGCACCATTAATGTATTATTACAACTATTCTCACCCTCTCCCATTCAACTGCAAAAATCCCCAATTCGACCCTTGGGGAAATGACACTATTGCACCTCCCAATACAACTAAACTTAGTAAAAATGCTTCAAATTCTCAAGTAAAGTACATGAAACTTGTAGAAGACATCCATGGCAGTATATTGATGACAAATATATCACATAATCAACCATTTATTCGAAACCATCATCAATACATTGGCTCACAACAAGGTAGTGGGGAAATGGCATTGTTCTTCCATTAAAAATGAGATTTATACATTTCTACTTGGAATTTCGACCTAAAAATTTTTGGAGATGAAGAACAGAGTATTTAATTCATATTACAAAATAAATGTGGCATTAAAAGCTTCCCCAAATAGTACAATAGCTCACCAAAAACGCCCTCCCTCAAGGATCAAGAATATGCCATCAAAACTGGAAATGGTTGAAGGAGTGAGCTGCAATAGAAGAAACCATGAAATGCCCTGTAGATTACACCTACAAATAAAGACTCCATTAAAACTCCAAATGAAAGGTCTGAATGGCCTTTCCAATTACCAACTTGGATGGGAATCTTTCACCCTCGAAATTGGCTAAGGCAAGAAACTAGTCATCCACTAGCTCTCCCTCTTCACAAATGCAATTGCAAATTCTACAAATGATTAAAAGACATTCTCATAATTCATTTCTACATTTTATAACCAACATTATCTTTCTAAGGGTCGAAATCATCTCAATAGATTCAATAGATTTCCATTTAGGAAATATTCCACATTTGCCACTTGTCTCCTAGTTCCAACCTTCCATCTTCTCCCAAATTCGATTTTGAGTCTCTTTGGCTTCTCCAACTCCCAAATTTGCCTTCCTTGAGCCTATTTTTGGGGCTGACATGTCATAGTGGTCAGATGTCAGAGGTCAGGTCTACAATTTGTCATAGTTTTCATAGATGCTCCATCATTGGTGTCATAGGGGCTAGGGAATCTAGCCCAAGTGTCCACAAACTTTCACTTTGACTCTTTATCTTCCATGGAGGTTACCAATCCTTCCCAATTCGACCTAATATGATAAATGACATGTTTTATGACTTACCAACTCACCCAAGAGTGTTCACATTCTCATTAATTCGAATTTGCAAAAGAGAGATACCATGTATTATGAAAAATCAAGCTAGTGTGGGCCCCACATCCTCCATATGCCTCCAAAACCATTTGTCACCTAGGATTTCTCTTGAATTTTTTTATTAACTCTATTTATTAAATACTTGAACCCTTCTAATGTCTAAACATCATTTATTGTCCCCCTTATTCCAAATCCCAAAGCTTCCACCCCAAACCTAGGAAACTAGTAATTTTCCTCCTTGGCAATTATTTGACCGTTAACATCAATTTTACAAACTCTAATGAATATGGCTAATGTGATTAGCCCATTGTGACCCAATTCCAAATTTGGGACATGACAAATCCTCCCTTCCCAATATTGCTTGTCCTCAAGCAATTTCAAACATGGGTGTTGAAGAACCTGCGTTCTGTATAATTCTTTGAAGTTGCCATTGAATTGCCAAACCTTGAGTGTTTGAGTTTCCATGAATATTTTAGAGAGGAACCACCATGCTTGTTGCTGCACTAATATGATTAAAATCACTTTATTAAGTGGGGAATCCATCTCCCATACTGCTTGCTTCCCCCCAAAAAATGAAACCAATGAGACAAAAATTATTCCAGGGTCCCATTGCTTGTATTGCACCCCAACAATTAAGAGTGCTCTCCAACCTACACCATTAGATAAGAGGATTCCTGGATCCCATTTTCTTGTATGCATTCTTCCAAACATCATGAGTACCAAATATATATCATCAAAGTACATAACAACATAATGAAAATGTACATCAAGGATATGCTTCATCAAAGAGTCATGAAAGTGCTTATACCTCCAAGCAAGTAGACCACCATTTTCCAAGTGCATACAAGCTTTGAGTGACCATTCAAATCTGCTCCAATGACATAGGTGAGGATCCCATGTCCTATAATTCTGCTCCAAAAGGATGTGATATGCATCAAAATATTCAGCCATGTATTCTTTCATCCAAGAAGTGAATGAAGAATCTCCACTAAAATCTGAACCAAATAATGAGCAGAAAAAACAAGGAGACTTCAACTGACTCAAAGAAGTCTCACCCATACATCCATGAATGTGAGAATCATAAAAATATAACAAAGTATGTGGCTGAAAACAAAAATGTTCTCCAATCATAAATCTATTCTCCCAAGTGTTGGATGAAGTTCTTCCAACATCAAATGAATCAAATATTGAGCAAGAAAAACCATGAGTCTTCAAGTGACTCAAATGCATATCATAGGTGCATCCATGTAGATTTGCATCATCATAAAGTGACAAATAATGTTGCTGCAAATGTGAATAAGAATGTGCTCCAACCATGTCATCATAAAAGGTAAATCTAGGAGTTCCATACTCCTCATGTGGCATCATAAAAAAGAACCTTTTCACCCATACTTCATTGAGACTGCAAAACATAGAATTGTAGGATGTAGGAGAATGAACTAACTCACCCAAATGATAAAAAAGTGTAGAAGTTTCATCATGGGAAGGATCCATGTAGGTAGTATCATGCAACTCCTTCAAAAGTGGGAAACCTTTGTCATAGATTGATTCCCATGTAGAGGAATCATGCTCTTCTTTAAAAATTGCATAAGCTTCATCAAGAGACAATTCAAGTTCCTCTTCCACCACATCAAGTGTTTGGATCTCTTCAAGTTCATATTCAAACACATTAATCACATTCAAATTCCCACATTTCTCATGATCCACCATGTCATGAGAATCCTCCAAATAATCTACCATTTGACAATTTGAAACATAGGAGGAAAAATAAGTATCTTGCAACTTTTCAAGAAGTTGCTCATTTTGAATTGTGAGCTTATGAATATCCTCATTATTATTCAAGTATGCATCATGTAACAATTCATTAAGCTCAAACAAATGGTTTCTATCAAAAAGAAAAGACATGAAATTACCTTTGATGTGGCACATTGCTCCTTGAATCTTATCCATGTCTTCAAGGAAGGATGTTTCCTCCAATGAAGTAGATATCCAACAAGAATTTGAAACCAATGCTTGAGTGTCATGGAGAATGCTGAGAGACTATTGGATCTTATTTTCATTCATCTTTAAGGACCCTTCAAGAAAATGAGGTTCTTGCAAATGAACCTCCTCATCTTCTTCAATTTTGCTTGGACCAACTTCATGAAGCTCAAGTGGTGATGGGGAAGTTGATCTTGGTTCTTCTTCAACTGCTACAAGGTCTTCATTATCATGCTTAATGAAACTTGTACTTGTAGAAACACTTTCAAAAGTGATCTCTATGTCACCAACATAGAGGTGTGAGCACCCATCAGTAGGTACTCCTTCATAGTTTAAGCATCCATCAGTAGATGCTATTTGGTTCATGTCTAAGCTAGAAGGTGTCTCGAAATGATCTTCCATATTTTCAATAGAATCTTCTTCATGCTCTTGTGATGTCTCTTCCTTTTGCTCCTTAAAGCAAGATGATGCATTTTGCCCCTTGTTTTCCTTAGGATTAATATATTTGGAATATCTTCTTGAATAAATCTCAAAAGCTCTCCTCAAGGAGGACATCATTTCATGCACACATATATGATACTCGCTCCAAGGGTTTTTACAAGAAGGACATAAACCTTTCTTCACTAACTCCACATCTTCATTTTTGGGCCTATTTTCAAAAACATGTTCAGCATAGTACTCAAAATACATGGCATTTTGTGTATTTTTGCTAAAAGCAAGATATTCTTGATATTTTTGATATTGTTGGGGCAAGGTTTTATATTTTGCTCTCCATCTTTGGAACTCACTCATAGAATTATCCTTGGTTGGTGTGACACACTCATATTCATCAGATTTAAAGTCATAAGAATAATCTTCGTTTCTCTTGAAATTGTAAGAAGTGTTGCATGATGGCACCTCTTCCTCATACCATTCACATTCTGCTTCATATTGCTCATAAGCATCTGCATATTCCTCATAAGAATTGTACTCATAGGATTCATCATAATAGTAAGACATGGATGCCAATTATTCTTGAATGTATGTACCTAATACACAGGTGCAAGGACCATGCTCTGATACCACTGTAATGTCCCTTGTTAGGAATTTTATTAAAATTGCAATTTTTCACTTTTTTTTCCCTAGTTCGACCTTTGACTAGTTTTGATCTCTAGGTCCCAAATTTGCCCCAAATGATCCCAAATCTTCTGAGAAGGTATATGAATGATATTAGAAAATAAATATGTGTTTCAGGGATGCCTTTGGACCTTTAAAATACTTCTGCAAATCCTCTTTCAATTCTGATCAATGCAGGTAACTTTACTAGTGATTTTCCTTCGACTAGTATTGGTCTCTAGGTCTCAAATTGACTCCAAATGCCTTCAAATATTCAAGGAAGGTGTATGAATGAAATTAGAACTTGAATATGATGTTTATGGATCACATATGTCCACCAAAAGACCTCTCCAAACTCTCTTAATATTCTAGACCAATTATGCAATTTTACTAGTGATTTGGGGTTCAAATCCCCCTGGGGTGAGTACTGAAAATGGCTTCCCAAATGCCTCCAAACCCACTCGAATTTATGAACAGAGGTATGTAATGTGTTAAGTATTTTATTAAAGTCTCATATGCACGATTAATGGATTATTACAACTATTATCACCCTCTCCCATTCAACTGCAAAAATCCCCAATTCGACCCTTGGGGAAATGGCACTATTGCACCTCCCAATACAACTAAGCTGAGTAAAAATGCTTCAAATTCTCAAGTACAGTACATGAAACTTGTAGAAGACATCCATGGTAGTATATTGATGAAAAATATATCACATAATCAACCATTCATTTGAAACCATCATCAATACATTGGCTCACAACAAGGTAGTGGGGAAATGGCATTGTTCTTCCATTAAAAATGAGAATTATACATTTCTACTTGGAATTTCGACCTGAAACGTTTTGGAGATGAAGAACAGAGTATTTAATTCATATTACAAAATAAATGGGGCATTAAAATCTTCCCCAAATAGTACAATAGCTCACCAAAAACGCCCTCCCTCAAGAATCAAGAATATGCCATCAAAACTGGAAATGGTTGAAGGAGTGAGCTGCAATAGAAGAAACCATGAGCTTCCCTGTAGATTACACCTGCAAATAAAGACTCCATTAAAACTCCAAATGAAAGGTCTGAATGGCCTTTCTAATTACCAACTTGGATGGGAATCTTTCACCCTCGAAATTGGCTAAGGCAAGAAACTAGTCATCCACTAGCTCTCCCTCTTCACAAATGCAATCGCAAATTCTACAAATGATCAAAAGCCATTGTCATACTTCATTTCTACATTTTATAACCAACATTATCCTTCTAAGGGTCGAAATCCTCTCAATAGATTCAATAGATTTCCATTTAGGAAATATTCCACATTTGCCACTTGTCTCTTAGTTCCAACCTTCCATCTTCTCCCAAATTCGATTTTGAGTCTCTTTGGCTTCTCCAACTCCCAAATTCGCCTTCCTTGAGCCTATTTTTGGGGCTGACATGTCATAGTGGTCAGATGTCAGAGGTCAGGTCTACAATTTTTCATAGTTGTCATAGATGCTCTATCATTGGTGTCATAGGGGCTAGGGAATCTAGCCCAAGTGTGCACAAACTTTCACTTTGACTCTTTGTCTTCCATGGAGGTTACCAATCCTTCCCAATTCGACCTAAGATGCTCAATGACATGTGTTATGACTTACCAACTCACCCAAGAGTGTTCACATTCCCATTAATTCGAATTTGTAAAAGAGAGATACCATGTATTATGAAAAATCAAGCTAGTGTGGGCCCCACATCCTCCATATGTCTCCAAAACCATTTGTCACCTAGGATTTCTCTTGAATTTCTTTATTAACTCTATTTATTAAATAATTGAACCCTTCTAATGTCTAAACATCATTTATTGTCCCCCTTATTCCAAATCCCAAAGCTTCCACCCCAAACCTAGGAAACTAGTAATTTTCCTCCTTGGCAATTATTTGACCGTTAACATCAATTTTACAAACTCTAATGAATATGGCTAATGTGATTAGCCCATTGTGACCCAATTCCAAATTTGGGACATGACAGGGTGGACTCAAACTTCCTTTGTTCAGAGTATGATGGTGGGAATGATCGGGCAACATATGAAACTGACTGGTGGGAAAGGGATCATAGTTGTAATTGACTAGGGATGGTGACTGGGATGAGTGACACTCAAGTTGGTGTAAGATGGCAGGAGACTGTAGAATACTCTGAACAAAGGAAACCTTATTGGGGGTGCTGCCGAGATGATCGATCATAGTGCCAAGAGGCACGGGGGGAACTTCTTCATGGTTTAAGGAACTAGAAGAAGTGTGGTCAAAATGGTACTGTCGTGTGGATTTATACGAGCCCAGGAAAGTTCATGCTCATGATTGCTTTGAATTTTAAGGAGTCTGAAAGTGATAAGAAGACTCTGAAATAATGGAATGGTACTATCGTGTGTATTTGTACAAGCCTAGGACAGTTCATGCTCGTGGTTGCTTTCAATTTTAGAGAGTCTGAAAGCGATAAGAAGACTCTAGGGGGTTGCTTTTTTCGTGTGTTAGTCTCTAAGGCCCGAAGAAGCATAAAAGGATGCAATGAAGAACTCTTCTAGCCAGCGTGACTAGAGTATTCCTTTTTCGTAATTAGTCTACCAGGTCCAGAAAAGGGTTAAACTTATACTAGATAGACGCCCTTTCAGGTAATTTAACGAGCATGAAAGGAAGCAAGATTGCTCGGTGATCTTTTCATTGTTTTAGGAGTCAGAAAAGAGCTTAACAGAAACTCCCTAAGTGCCTTTTTCGTAAAGGACTTGTCTGGCCCGAAAAAGGGATAAAATTATAAAGAACAAAAGGAATGGTCAAGCAAGGAGGAAGTGCTCAATCAAGGAACATTGATGATGACCAAGAATGAGGGTAGGGGGGAACACTAGTGGGCCTCCTTGCGAGATAATGAATGGTGGAAAAATAACGAAATAATTGCAGTATGAATGGAGTGAATGGCTCATGTAAAAATGTGGAACAATCCGATGGCGGTCAATGTGGCACGCAAAATGAGGCAGCAAGGTGTCGGTACATAATGTTGAAATTATACATGCTGAGAGCAACAAATGATCTCAAGCATCATCACAAGCTTAGAAAACTGGATCCGGCGATATAAAAAGTGTCAAAAATGGATAACGACCAATGTGGCACACAAACCAAGGCGACGGGGGGCGTTTTGAAAAAAATACCCCAAAAATATGGGGGTGAGAGTGAGAAATGATCTCAAGCATCATCACGGGCTCGAAAAAATGAATCCGATGATATCAAATATATAAAAAATGGAGAGCAGCTGAAGTGGCATGGAAACCGAGGTGACTAGTGGTGTCTAAAAAAATTCTCAAAAAACGATCAAGAAAAAATAAGAAAACGAGTCAACCATCATGACGGTCTTGTTGTGCTGATTCCAGTGGTGGAAACGGTTCGAAAAATGGACTTCATATGGGTTCAGAATGGCCAAAACAAGAAACATTCCACGGACTATAAATAGTAAGTGGGTCCAACATGACAAGTGTCATTTGGACTTGTTGACTTTAACTAGAGATCAGAGTGGACCAGAGTTGAGTTGGTGTTTCTGGACGATCCGACCGACTGTTTGCAGATCCAGGAGTTGCAGGTATGTCGAGAAACTCATACCTGCATTGTTTATTGGGTTTTGGGGGGGGGGGGGGGGGGGGGTAGAGGGTCCCAGGGGGTTTTCTGTACAGTCCACGTGGGGTGTGTTGGGCCCCGGAATTGTCCATTTTTACATCACTTACCGACATATCTTTCATCCATTTTCTTACCATTATTTCTCATTTATCATTCCATTTTTTATTCATTTGTTGTAGCTGCGCGTTGAACAACCTGCTACTTCCATTGATGTTTTAAGTGGTTGATAGTGATTATTTTCTTTTATCTTTGATGAATTAAAAGACTATTATGCATAATTTTACTAATGATGGTTTGTGGAGTGAGTTGTCACTTACAGGACGCTCATAGCCAGCTGTTACAGCCTTAACCAAAAACGCATGCCACATAAGAACACCTTGATTCGCGTCTTGATTTGCGGGCCGATGGAATTGAATCTCAAAAATCCAAGACATGGGTTTTGTGCGTAACATCCTCATTTACCTGAATCACGAGGAAATCGCCAAAAAAAACTACAGTTTGCGATATGCAGGTGGTTCTTTGAGAGGGTATTTTCCATATTTGGGGTTGCGGCCGGTTCCAAAATTGCTAGCAGTTACGGCCGTGTTTCAGCTGTTGCAGATCACAAGTTAGGGGTTTAGTTCTTCATTTTCAGGAGATAATTTTATGTATAAATATGTAATCCATCTCATTGAGAGAGAGGATAGATTGATAGAGATTAAGCATGATAGATTAGGCAGGATAGGAGATGGATGATAGGAGATGTAAGATAGGAGAGAACATAATGTTATGATGTAGGATTTGATCCAGATCTGTTGTAATTCTTCCATTATGATAATACATGCTGGCAGTTTCTTAATTCTGGAGTTGTAGACTTTTATTGTGGAGATTCAGCTCTGCTCAGTGGAGGAAGGGCCCTCTTCCCTGAGCATATGCTAGTAGTGTTGATTGTAAGTATTTTATTTTGTAGATCTGTTATTTATTAATTCATGCTTTCATTCAGTAGATTTATGATAGTTGTTTTATTATTCAGTTCATGAATTCATTAGATTTATCATAGCGTTTTCATGTTAATCTATTTTGATAGATCGTTGGACAACACAAGACTTATTTTAGATTTATGCAATCAGATGTTGTTTCATAGGAATAGATCTTGTTGAAGTGTGTTCGATTTACAGTTTGATTTATGAATAGGTTTGAGGTTTGATTTACTTTCAAGAAGTTATGACTTAGTTTACAAATAGTTCGACTGTATACTAATAGATAACAATGTCAAGTAGAAATTGTACTCGCATATATTTTGCACGATAGCTTTGAAATAAAAGACTTCCTTGGGTTGATAATTTATGTTTTGCACTCTACATGTTAAAGTTTTAATTAACTGGCATATAGTGGGCGCGACATTTTGGCGCCGTTGCCGGGGAAGTTATCAATTGTGCAATAGTACATCTGACATTGTTTTGTAGATACATTGTTAAAATAGGGCATGTAGGTTGCATGATTACATTTCAGTTTATTGAATTTATTTTGAGTGTTAATTTTCTGTCTTTACATTCAGTTTTATTTCATTTTCAATCTTTGCAGCATAAATCTTATCATTTCCCTTGGTGGTGTTGTAAGCACCACCCATTCTACTAACAAGTTGACAGGAACATTCGAAGGAGGAGCCTCAAGATAGCGCACAAAGAATCTAATGAAGAGATGGCAGATGAAAAAGATTGAGAAGTTGTTACCTTCGAATTTCCCATCAGAGATTCGAGAGGAGTGGCACCAACGAAAAGAATTCCCTCACATGTTTTACCAAATTTTCACGGTTTGGAAAATGAAGACCCTGATGTATTTTTATTTCAATTTGAAGTACTTTGTAGAGGATACGGTTATTGTGCTAATGATCAAAAGTAGAATGTATTTCCCCTTACTCTAAAAGGAACAACCCTCCGATGGTTCATGAACCTCGGTGGGAATTGTATACAAACTTGGGAAGACATGAAACATGTGTTCTTGAAAAGGTACCAAGATTATTGCAGGGTCAATGAAGACATCTTCGAAATAACACAAAGAGAAGAAGAGAGTCTGGAGGAATACATAGAACGATTTCAATATAACCTCCAAAGATCCAAACAGAGGAAACTGGGGAAGGAAATCTTAAAAACACTTCTACTCAAGGGAATCCAAGCTGAATGTTTAGAAATATTAAATCTGATAGGAACAGGTAATGTATTTCAGTTAGCATATGATGATATTTATGATTCATGTAGAAGGTATTCAAGAGGAAACTTCAAGACTGGTAAGAATTCTAAGGAACTTTTATCTCTATTTTTGAAATCTGTTGCAAAAACAAGAGTTTTACGGACTAAAATCAACAATTTATTTGACATTTCTAAAGCTGATTTACAATTGGGTGTTTTGCAGGATAAGGAAAAGCAGGAGGAAATAAGAGAAGTAAGGGATTTCCCTTTGGATAGTCTTGAACGTTGTGGTATATGAGACTTGAATCATTCCACAGATCATTGCCCCTCCTTACCAAGGATGAAAGAAACATATCAAAGAGATATGGGAGTTGCAGCCAACTCGTTGCAACAGTCATGTCAACCATGGCCTACATATATGGTTCAAAATTCTCTCCCTCCATTTCCTTACTTTCATACTCAGTCATTGAATACTCTTCCACCATGGCAGCTGTTGCAGCCTCAATTTAACTCTTACCTACCTTACCCACAAGGTTGGAATGGCCTATTTTATGATCATATGGCCACTCTCCCTCATGCTGCAACACAAGTTGGTCCTTCAATATCAATCTCACAACTCAATCATCTACATCAGCCACATCTATCTTCTCATCAAACTCCTTGGTATCCAACACAATTTCCTATCCAATCCACCCTCCACCCTAACCATAATAAAGCAGTACAGTATGCTTACAGTGCTGAACTGCAAAATGTTCCTACACTTCCCTCTTATTCTACCTCATCTACACCACTGCAAAAAGGATGTGCGTTGTTGCAGCAAATCCATACGAGGCCTGAACATGTTTAGGATCCAAGTTTTGCAGATGGAGTTTCTTCTAGTCCTCATAAGCAAGCAGACAAGATCAACAATACACATGTAATATTTGATGGAGAACAACCATTGGAACCAAAAGCATCATTCACATCATTAGATCCGGAAATCTTATGCATTGAGGAAGATCAGTTTAATAAGAATCTTCATGGTGTAACATCCATGAGCAATCAAGGGAACAAAGACTATATTGAAGCTTGGTTTCAATCTGTCATCGGTCTGCAACATCATTTCATACTTCACCAATTCTTGGCACCATCATTTGAAGGGAAGTTGATATCTCATATCCTAGAATTCATAAAGTTATATTTTTCTATTGGGAGTATGAGCATACTTGAGTCACTTTTTCGAAAATGGCTCCATTGAAAATATGCATACACTTGAAATTTTTTTTATTTCCAAGTAGAATAGGGTAGGATAGAATAACAGAATAAAACCATGCTTTTGTTTGTTTTTTATTTTTATTTTTGAATAAGTATGCTCTCTTCCTGCGCCTTGTTGCGATCTGGAAGATTAGAAAGTAGAAAGATAAGGAATGGGTATGAGATGTTTTCATGAATACTTTGGAATTGTTGACTATTTGAACAAAAATGCTCAAGTCCTTTTTGTCATCAATTTCCCAATTTCAATTTGTTTCTATTTGTTACAAATAAAAATAAAAATATCATGAAAACAAAATTACAATAATTAGGGAAAGTGAATAAAGAATCCACAGGAAAATGAGCCCATGATTATGGAACCCTTCAAGCTTGAAATTTGACATGAATTTGTTAGCTACAACACCCAGCTGTGAATGATTACTCTCAGCTACAACAATAAGTTGCAACATTGGTTGTGACAAGGAGATGCAACACCCAGCTGTGACTGTGTTATAGGTAAAAATTAATGAGTTTGAGATACGTGGGTGTTGCACATCATGATATGTCTTTAGTTTTTATTTTCCATAAAAATGCACATGCTTCATTTCAACATTATGTCATTTTTTTAAAAGTTGCAGCTACAGCTGCAACAAATTGTATAAATCAATCTAGGTGCTCAATGCTTGAAATTTTTGGTATGGATGTGTGTTATATTTAAATTTACATTATTAAAAACATTCATATCTAATCCAATCACTTTTTGGGGTAAAATTTCATTTATAAAAATTTTGGTGACATTTTTGGCTTAAAATGTTTACTGAAATACAGTCGGGACAGTCCATTTTTGGGAGGCCAAATGAACTTATTTTTAAAACCTGTTTACATCCCAAGTAGCCCTTTGAATCTAGTTTCCAAAACAATTTGAATTTTTACAATTGGGTGTCAAACACAAATTTTATGGCCAAAATACTAACATGATGTCAACCTGGCAGCTTAGGAACAGAGCTGGGACAGTCAATTTTTGGATGCCTTATAGGATATATTTTGCAAACCTGTTTCATTGGTATATTCCCCTATGAATCTAGTTTACAACGCAATTTGAATCACTCTATTCCGATATCGTATGAAAATTTTATGACCAAAATACTAACTGCCTATCACAAATCTGCATTCCTAAAACTCTATTTTCTAGACTGTTCATTGGCTTATTTGACCCATCAATTCTTGTTGGATTCAAAACCTGTTTCTAATGGAGATACCTACATGAATCTACTTCCATATCCAATTGGAATCACATCAATCCGTTATCAAATGAAAAAGTTAAGCCTAAAACCATGACTGTTGGTCTAGTCCAGAATTCGAAAAGACACCTTGTCATGCAGGCTGTTAATAAGTGATTTGGAAGATCATTGCATAGAATTTTAAAAACCTATTTCTAATGGAAATAGACCTATGAATTTAATTTAATTTGGATTTGGAATCACTCAACTTGGACAAGGAACGAAGAAGCTATGATCAGAATACCATTGGTGAGTCTAGATGGACATTGCTCTCCTGCAGGTATAAAATGGATTTTGCTTTGTTCATTTTTCTTTGGATTTGTTTTATAAGTAATTGCATGTTGTTTTTTTCATAAGTGTTGGGTGAAGAGAGACCAATCATCTCTCTTCTTCCATCATCTCATGTTTTATTGCAGGCAAATGCTAGGTTTTGCAGGTCCTTGGAAGAAGAAGGTCAATGCATGCACGAGTGACTCTTGAAGACTTTTTATCGATTTGCAAATGGATTGAGCACATAAAAAAATAAAAATGGAGAGATTGATGTGCAAACCATACAGAGTCCAATGTTTCCGAAGTCAAGTCCCATTGCTACATGCCAAGAATCATTTTTAGACACCTGTCATCCCACTTGTTGCTGAAAGAAACCCCTAAAGAAGCCAATTTCCCTATGGTAGATTCATTCACCCTCCTCATTTAAAAACCCCAAAAATCCATTCATGTCGAAGTCCCATTTTCCACTGCTTATGTAGTCACCATAACCATTTTATTTCCCATCACTACTACATCATGACTTCACATATACTTTCCGCTTCTGAGTTTCATGTTGGTCCTATTTTTCACTATGATTCTTCACAATCATTTATTTTGTACTTGTATTGGATGTTGTGGAATGCATTAAGGTCCACCTTCCAATGTTCTTGTCCCATCGACTCCGACACATCATCTGGGATCAAGATTAGAGTTTTTATAGTGCCCTGGTATCTGCATGAATCAATGACATATTTCCTTGTTGTTAATCATGGGGATTCATCAATGCCTCTTGATTGACAAATCTTGCAGGTGACTCGACTCCAGCACATCCATTCGTACCTGTCAAGATGCACTAAGGTACTTTAGAGCTCATTGTCATCAAAGGTGAGTTTCTTCACATTGGTTAACGGCATACATTAATGGCCGGTAATCCAATGATTTCTTTCCATGCTCGACTTCAGCACATTCATTCGCTTGGTAAGAATTGTACCTCGGGTTTGTAGCAGCTGAAGATTATGTGATCTAATGGTTTCAACAATGATTTGCAGCATAATTTGTTCAGTAGTTTTGCAATTCCTTTCCATTTTCAGTTCAGCAGTGGATTTTCAGAATAAGAGAAAGGACTTTTTGCTTCTATGGTAGAATTTCTGCTCATCAATTGTCTCAACAGTTAGTTTTACATGCAACCAGCACAACATCATGGATCAAATTCAGTCTCATCCAGTTCCAGCTCTCATATACATATGTATCAGCATCAGATCAGCCACATAGCTCCAGCATACACCAGTCCATTCATGGCAACTAATGCTTCCATGGAGGTAAAACTTGAGGTAAAATAGCATGAGTTTTATTTATTTATTAAAGATTTAGGGAAATGTCATGAAGAACCACTAAGCATTAGCCATTTCCATTTTCTATATAGCATTTTATATGTCCATCCATTCCCCTTCAGATTCCAACCCAACATCTCACCAACCCAACTGACCAAGCATACAAAAAAGGGATACCTTATTGTTGTCACACAAGAACCAACAATAGGAAGTTTTGCTGCTGCCACACAAGAACCAGCAGTAAGAAAAGAATCATTGCTGCTGCCACACAAGAACCAGCAGTAAGAAAATAAGTCTTGCTACTGCCACACAAGAACCAGCAGTAAGAAACAGTGCTCTGTTGCCATATAAAAAATAATGAGGGGAAATAAAGCAATTGATACACATCTTGAAGGAGAAGGATAGGATGGACACAATAACCTACAACAGAGGATGCATTTCAAAGTATTGTGTTGTAGGTAAAAGATGAGACAATTTTATGACATTCATTTCTCCACATGAAGGTTGGAGGGCTACAAAACTCAGTGGAATTTCCATATTTTGTCTTGGGGTAGCCACATCTTTGCTACTTCATCTTAATTACATGGTAAAATTGGCATTTTGATACCATGAGCTGATTTGAATTATGTTTGGTGCTATCACAAATTTATATGCATGAGTATTGCTGAGTGATTGAGAGCCATAAAAATTTGATATATGCATTTATGTAGCAACATTCTAAACAGATCTATGCTAAATTCTTCTCCATGGAGCAATGGGCCAGCTGTTACAAGTGAAATGTTTGTGAGAATTTGAGAATAATTGAATGTTGCATATGTTAAGTTTGGGGGAGATGGCTACTTTCCAACTAAGAAACAAACTCCTACATTCCATGAGGACATGAAAAATTATTCAGTTTGGGGGAGGAGCTACTATGCTTGCTGCTTTTTCATTCACATTCATAATTTGGATGCATATTGTTCTTCACATAAAATGCCTAATTTGAATTGAGCATATCTCACAAACCACGAATTGGATCCTCATGAAATTTGAACAGGGAATGCATAACAGCATGATGAACAACCGTGACAAGTTTCAGCTCAATCCAGTGCACGGGTTTCGAGAAAATGACCATCATCACCTACATCCAATTCGCATTTTTCTCAAAATCCGTGATGTGGGTTTGTCTAATTTTTGGTGAGGAGATGCACTATAATGGTACTTACCTACTTGCAAAATTTCAGCCCAACCCAGTTTGTAGTTTTTGAAATATTGGCTCTGGAAGTTCAGCTGCAATACATTTTTTTTTTCATGTTCAAAAGTGCAGAATTTGATTTGGGCATATCTTTCAATTGGTAAGTTGGATACTCATCAAATTTGGACAGGGGATGCATAACATCATGAAGAACAACCGTGGCAAGTTTCAGCTCAATCCAGTGCATGGTTTTCGATAAAATGGCCGACATCACCTACAACCAATTCGCATTTTTCTCGAAATCCGTGATGTGGGTTTGTCTAATTTTTGGCGTGGAGATGCATTAGAGTGGTAGCTACCTACCTGCAAAATTTCAGCCCAACCCACTTCATCGTTTGGGAGAGAATGGCTTCAGAAATTTCCCATTCAAAAAGGCTAAAACGTTGTAAAATATTGTTGTTTCCCGTTTTCCGGCGGCCGTTTTCCGGTAGTTGCCCGTTTTCCAGCAGCTGCGACATATTTTCTGGTGGCTGCGACATATTTTCCGGCAACCGTTTTCAGGCAGCTTCCCGTTTTCTGGCAGCTGCGACATCTTTTCCGGCAGCTGTGACATTTTCCGGCAGCTGCGACATATTTTTCGGCAACCTTTTTCCGGCAGCTGCGACATATTTTCCGGCAGCTGCGACATCTTTTCCGGCAGCTGTGACATATTTTCTAGCGACTGCGACATATTTTCTGGCGACCGTTTTCTGGCAGCTGCGACATATTTTCCGGCGGCTGCAACATATTTTTCGGCGACCGTTTTCCGGCATCTGCTCGTTTTCCAGCAGCTGCGTCATATTTTCCAGTGGCTGTGACATATTTTCCGGCGACCGTTTTTCGGCAGCTGCCCGTTTTCCGGAAGCTACGACATCTTTTTCGGGAGCTGCGAGTCCGCTAAATATGCCACTAAATTTAGCGCTGTTCCGCCAAATTTGTCGCTAAAACCTTCGCCAACTTCTCTGCTAAAATAAGCTGAGTCCGCCAAATTTGCCGTTATTTAGCGTTGTTCCGCCAAAATCTTCGCTAAAACTTTCGCCAAATTCTCTGCTAAAATAAGCTGTGACTTTGCCAAATTTCTACCAAAGAGCTGCGAATCCGCCAAATTTTCTGCTAAATCCTCCGCTAAGTGACTCTGCCAACTTGTGTTAAACTCTCTATTTCTTCTAGCTGCAGCTGTGCAAATGGTAAAATGAAGGAACAAGTGAATGCGTTTTTTTTTTTCAAGTTGGATGCTACATAGGTATTGGGTTGCATGAGGACATGCAACAAGTTCAGTTTGGGGGAGATGTTGGGCCCTGGAATTGTCCATTTTTACATCACTTACCGACATACCTTTCATCCATTTTCTTACCATTATTTCTCATTTATCATTCAATTTTTCATTCATTTGTTGTAGCTACGCGTTGAACAGCCTGCTACTTCCATTGATGTTTTAAGTGGTTAATAGTGATTATTTTCTTTTATCTTTGATGAATTAAAAGACTATTATGCATAATTTTACTAATGATGGTTTGTGGAGTGAGTTGTCACTCACAGGACGCTCATAGCCAGCTGTTACAGCCTTAACCAAAAACGCATGCCACATAAGAACACCTTGATTCGCGTCTTGATTTACGGGCAGATGGAAATGAGTCTCAAAAATTCGAGACATGGGTTTTGTGCGCAACATCCTCATTTACCTAACTCGCGAGGAAATTGCCAAACAAAGCTAGAGTTTGCGATATGCAGGTGGTTCTTTGAGAAGGTATTTTCCAGATTTGGGGTTGCGGCCAGTTCCAAAATTGCCAACAGTTACGGCCGTGTTTCAGCTGTTGCAGATCACAAGTTGGGGGTTCAGTTCTTCATTTTCAGGAGATAATTTTATGTATAAATATATAATCCATCTCATTGAGAGAGATGATAGATTGATAGAGATTAAGCATGATAGATTAGGCAGGATAGGAGATGGATGATAGGAGAGAACACAATGTTATGATGTAGGATTTGATCCAGATCTGTTGTAATTCTTCCATTATGATAATACATGCTGGCAGTTTCTTAATTCTGGAGTTGTAGACTTTTATTGTGGAGATTCAGCTCTGCTCAGTGGAGGAAGGGCCCTCTTCCTTGAGCAGATGCTAGTAGTGTTGATTGTAAGTATTTTATTTTGTAGATCTGTTATTTATTAATTCATGCTTTCATTCAGTAAATTTATCATAGTTGTTTTATTATTCAGTTCATGATTTCATTAGATTTATCATAGCGTTTTCATGTTAATCCATTTTGATAGATCGTTGGACAACACAAGACTTATTTTAGATTTATGCAATCAGATCTTGTTTCATAGAAATAGATCTTGTTGAAGTGTGTTCGATTTACAGTTTGATTTACGAATATGTTTGAGGTTTGATTTACTTTCAAGAAGTTATGACTTAGTTTACAAATAGTTCGACTGCATACTAATAGATAACAATGTCAAGTAGAAATTGTACTCGCATATATTTTGCACGATAGCTTTGAAATAAAAGACTTCCTTGGGTTGATAATTTATGTTTAGCACTCTACATGTTAAAGTTTTAATTAACTAGCATATAGTGGGCACAACAGGGTGGACCGTGGGTTTGTGGGGTGAAACCATGGTCGGGGACAGCGGGTTCGGGGTCTGAGCACGCGTCCAGGGACCGCGAGTTCTAGGTTGGAATACGTGGTCCTGGACCGTGAATTCCAAGGTTGGACTCACGGTTCGGGACTGCGAGTTCAGGTCCTACAGGCGCGGTCCCGGACTGCGACTATAGGCCAGACAACCGTGGTCTGAGATCGCAGTAAGGGCCCCTAAAGTCGCGATTGGGATCGAGCTTTAAGGTTTCTTGGGGGGAAGGGGGGGAAGGGTTATTTCCTTGACATGGGTCTGATGAGTGTGCATTGTGTGATTGACAGGATGCTATTAGTGCTGTGGTGAGAGGGGGAGGTACCGGACGACATAGTGGATGTCATCCAGAGGGATCGGAATGTGCAGTCTACTTTGGGTTTGTGCAGGCTCTTGAAGTTCACACAGGTGCCCATGATGCGTTCAGCAGGGATACTGCTGAACAAGTTAGTGAGATTTTGGGAGCTCGACATACATGCATTCAGGGTGCAGGGAGAGAGGGTGGATCTCACCCTTGTAGATGTATATTTCTTGACGGGGTTGCCCTATTTGGGTAGGGTGGCTGATATGCAGCCACGATTGTTTGCAGACGTGGACATGGAGGATATGTTGGAGCGGTATTGCAGTCCTGAGGCTATAGTGAATAGGAATGCACTCTAGATTGTGGATCTGTGGGATCCATCAGTACAGGAAATCGCAGCATGCGTGGTTTGGGTTTTAGGGTCCCAATCGCCTGAGCGGGTGTCAGGGGGCTAGATGTAGCTGGTGGACCGGGTGCTAGATAGCGTATACTATGCCTGGGGCCAAATGTTCCTCACTTGTGTTCAGCGACAGCTGACCTCGGTGAAGGAATCTGGGAAAGGATTATGTTATGGATCCTTTCTTTGTGCCTTCTTCATGGAGAGGGTACCTACACTACGGCCGTAGGTGCCAATCAGGGCAGCAAGACCTATGGAGCCGCGCATGGTGCGGTGGGGAGAGATGATGCGCCGACGGGGTGGCAGTGAGGTTGGCAGGTACTTCACCCAGGAGCTCTACCTACAGTGGTTGCAGATGCCACTGACCCTGAATGATTATCCATACAGAGAGATGGACTACATAGGGGATCCGGAGGCACCACGACCGCCAGGGCAGGCATGGGGACCAGATTGTATGTATTGATTTGCTTGATTGTTGTTGATGTCAAGTTTTGTGTATGATAGGTTTGAGATATTGATATGGTATTATTGACTAATGTATGTTCTGTAGATGTTGGCCCGAGACCACCACCGGGACACATAGACCGCAGGGGGCATGTGGCGATACCGACCTTGCTAGGCCGAGGGGAGGTGCATCGACGGAACGCTGAGGGGACTCTGGAGTCCGTACGAGTGCTGCTCGATCATTTGCTAGTTGGAGTGACTGATGATGGGTGGGGGGACTTGGATCAGGAGGTGATTCAAGACTGTCTTGGGGTGCCACAGGATTTTCGATTGATCGCGATCTGGGTGGCAATTTTGGTGAAGAGGGGTTGGGCACATGATCTGGCAGGGGATGAGGAGCTGCTGGAGGAGGTGCGGGGTGAGGACTCAGAAGCTACCAATGCAGGAAGTGATGGAGGGTATGACTCTCAGTAGGGAGTTTAGGGGATTCCTTCCCAATGTGTATGGACACTCGGGGTTTTTTTGTAGCGTACGGCTTGTATTCTATGAGGCTTGTCAATGTATATACAATTTTTGTATAGCTGAGTGCTGAGGTACTCAGGACATGTGTATAATATTGACGTTTATTTTTTATATATATATGCACATGGATGCATCTTTTGTGATTATGATGGAATGTACGCACGTGGATGCACTTGTGGTGTGTTATGTGTTTGTACTGCACGTGGATGTAAGTAGTGTAGGATGATGGGCACGTGGATGCCCCTTGTGTATTTTTATGTTACGTATTGCACATGGATGCAACATTATGTATGTAGGATAGGCACGTGGATGCCCCTGTATTGTAATGTGTTTATGTTATTGCACATGGTTGCAAATATGTATGTGATGATAGGCACGCGAATGCCCCTTGTTGGAAATGCAATCTTTTTGGGTTTTTATATATTTTTGATGAGATGATATGGGATGATGATGCATGATGGATTTTTTACATGGTGAGATTGATATGCCAATCTACGATGTTGTTAGCCATTTGATCTGTGACACTATTCTGAGCTCTTGGGACATGGGTGAATGTTATGGATTCAAATTGTCGACTGAGTTGTTTAGTGTGCAAGAATTTTCTAAAGAGGAAGGGATTCACGTACCTGGTAGTAGTTGTTGAGCTGGGAGACAACTAGTTGGGAGTCAAGGAACACATGAAGGTGACATATGCCCATCTGAAGGGTAGCAGTCAAGAGATCGGTCATAACATCATACTCTGCCTGGTTATTGGTAGCAGCACCTATGCACATTCTGTCAAGGTGAATCAACTCATGTGAAGGGGAATATAAGACCCATGCTACAGAAGCCAGGTTTGGAGACCAGTGGATTGCTCCATCAGCGAAGCCAATGTAATGAGGTGGAAGATGGTCCATCTGTGATCATGCAAAAAATGATGAATGTAAGGTTGCGGTAAAAAAGGTGAAAAACAAAAAGAAAGCAAACTGTACAATATGGACCAATGGGGCCGCGGGTTTGTTCAAGGATAAAAGCGTTTAATATACAACCCATTACGGGGGTTGCGCAAAGGGTGACCTTCTGAGTCAGTTAAAATGTATGCCCCATTTCCGAGGGAGGTCTGCACGATGTAAGGGCCTTGCCACATGGATTCAAACTTTCCTTTACCAGTCTTGTCGTGGGCTTGGTCATAGGTGAGGACGAGGTCCCCTTCATGGAAAGTTCGAGGGTGGACATGTTTATCGTAACTAGCTTTGGAGCAGTTCTTGGCAGCTTCAATGGTATGGAGGGTAGCACGACGGTCTTCATCAGCTTGTTCTAGTGATAATAGACGTTGCTCGAGTGGGGAGGTGTCTGGAAGAAGCTCGATGGGGATGTGTAAGGCAGGTATCTGACACTCGATGGGGAGGACAGACTCTACACCGTGAACTAAATGAAACGGGGTAAAATCGGTGGCGGTCTTGGTTGATGTACGGTAAGCCCATAATGTAGGGAAAAGCATGTGATGCCAATTGGACTTATGCCGGTCAACAGTGCGTTGGAGGATGGTTTTTAAAATTTTGTTAATGGCCTCTACTTGGTCATTCCCTTGGGGGTAGTAAGCAGTAGAATACTGATGTTCAAACTTCAAGAGGGTGGATAACTCGCACTAAATGGAATCTTCAAAATGGGAACCATGGTCTGAGACCAGCTGTTTGGGGACCCCGAATCGTGTGATAACATGGTTAAAAAATAAACGGGCAGCGGTGTCAGCTTTACAATTGAAGGTGGGCATGGCTGCATCCCATTTGGTGAAGTAGGCGACAGAGACAATGATGTACTTATGGCCATTGGTTGATAAGGGTTTACATTCCATGAAGTCGATGGCCCATTTACAAAAGGGACCAACGGTGACGACTGTGTGTAATGGAGCGAGTGGTGTCTGAGCCTTAGGGGCAAAAAGTTGGCAATTATGGCAATGTTTGACTTCTGTGATGCAGTCGGTAAAGAGTGTGGGCCAGAAGTATTCGGTGCGGATGACCTTTTGGGTGGTGGCCATTCCAGAGAAATTTCCACTGCAGGCACCGCTATGACAGTCATTGAGGACTTGTTCGGCTTCCTCGTATGTAAGAAAACGACGAAGAATCGTGTCAACCTCTCGCCGGTAAAGGACATCGCCCAAGAGGAGATATCGAGAGGCCTGGTGACGGATACGACGACATCCATCATGATTTATGTTGGGTTTCTACTTTTGTGTGCGAAGGTATAAGAAAATATCACCATACCATGGGTCATCAGACGAGATGATGAACAAGTGATTGTCGGGTAACTCATTGGAGATTTGTGGGGACAGAAAAAGGGATGGGAGATCGGTGATGAGCTGGGAAAGCGTGAGGGATTTAGTGCTCTTAGGGGTTGTGAAAGTGAGGTCATATTGTTGGAGGATAGTTACCCATTTAGCAACATGACCTTACAGGAGGCATCGGTTCAAGAGATAGACCATGGGGTTGGAGTCGGTGACAAATGTGGTATGACTGAGTAAAATGTAATGTCGCAATTTTTGGATGGAAAAGACCATAGCAAGGGCTAGTCTTTCCTCATACGGGTAATGTAGGGGTGGTCTAGACAAGGTCTGGCTGACGTAATAAATGACATGCTCCTAGCGAGCACCGTCTTCTTGAACAAGGACTTCGGACACGGCATGATCGGATGCCGAGACGTACAGGATGAAGTCTTGAGAGAAATCCAGAGGGGAGATCAGAGGGGCTTGCATGAGAGCTTTCCTAAGGGATTCGAATGCAGCTTGTTCCTGGTCATCCCAAACAAAGGGTATGTGGGTGCAAAGCAGGCGTAAGAAACCATGAACGGTGGTGGCATAATCAGGAACAAAGCGTAGGAGAAAATTAGATTTTCCCTGCAGACTCTGGAGTTGTCGGAGCGTGCGAGGAGCGGGAAGGTCTATGATGGCTTGGACTTTCAGGGGATCAACAACGATTCCTTTATGGGAAACAATGAAACCCAACAACCGGCCTGCCAGAACGCAAAAGACACACTTGAGTGGGTTCAAGCGGATTTGATATTTGCGACAACGAAGAAAGATTTGCCGGAGGTCGTTAAGGTGGTCTGATCATTTCTGGGAACGAGCTGTAAGGTCGTCGAGATAGACTAATAGGATATGAACCAAGTTGTGAAAACAGTAGGTCATGGCCTCCTGGAAGGTGACACCAACATTTTTGAGGCCAAAAGGCATGACGCAATAAGCAAAGGTGCCCCATGGGGTGGTAAAGGTAGTCTTGTACTGATCTTCCTTGCGGATATGAATCTGGTTGTATCCGGAAAAACTGTCCATAAAAGATAGGACTTCATGCCCCGAACACACATCGATGAGTTGGTCAATAAATGGCGTGGGGAAGTTGTATTTGGGACAGGCTCGGTTTAAATTGCGGAAGTCAGTACAAACTCTGATGGTGCCTTGTTTCTTGTTTAACAGTGACGGGGTTAGAAACCCAAGTGGTATATGCAATAGGATAAATGAATCCTGCTTTTCAAAGTTTCTCAATCTCTGCTTTAATGGTGGGGTGCTTTGAGGGATGAATGGGGGGTTTTTTCTGGCGAACGGGGGGTACATCTGGCCATGTGTCAATGTGGTGTTCTATAATAGTGGGGTCAAGACTAGGCATTTTGGTATAGGACCAGGAAAAGACACCACAGAACTCTTGGAAACATTTTTTGTACTCTACGATGTCATACTCACTGTAGGAGGTTCCTAATGTAATGATTTCAAGAGCACCAGGTGGGTCAGAGATATCGATATGGATGACGGGTGAGATGTTGGCCATGTTACCTTCCTCAAAGGAATTAGGAGCAAGAATGGGATCCTTAAACCAATCGACTTTGGTGGGGAGGAAATCTTTGGACTCAACCAAAAATTGGGTGGCTGTGGTGGAGGAGGAATCTTTTGGGAGGAAGTAGGAACGATGGTGCATGTCTTCCTAGGGGTAATTCGGGGTAGTGAGAGCCTCTAGAATCTCCTCATCATTGCGGAAACTTTGAGTTTTCAAATTGGTTGACGAGGGAGTGGTAGTAGAAGAGATCATATAGATGGTATTAATCTTGACGGATGAGGGTGATACTGGGGTTGGATCTCCTCAATTGTAGGGGGCATCATCTCAATGTCCAAATGATTCATCTCGTAGAGGGTTGCTCTGTAATCTAGGAGATCAGGACAATGATGTGAGTGATGACCATAAATACCGCATATTGCATAAGGATGGTTGGTACACAGTGATTTATCATGAGGCTTAGGGGATGGATCAAGTTGGACAACCAGGATGTTGGGGTCGTCGTCAAGAATTTGCATGTGCCCTTGTAATGCAGGTAATTATGGAAATTGATGGGTAGGATGACCTAACTCATCACACAACGAGCATTTAGGAGGAGCACGAAACATGGGGGGTTTTTTAACTGTTTTGGGTGGGGGTACAACAGTGTATGATTGTGGGCCTCTATCCCCAGTGTTCTTGACAATGGGGGGTGGATTGGTGGATGAGGAAGGAGTAGAGACACCAGGGGGTGATTGACTAGTAATGGCGATGGGTTGCATCAGTTGAAGGATGAAATTTGGTGTCAGTGGGGGAACAGGAGGTGAAATATACCACACGGGTAGTCCTATGGTTAACCCAGGGAGGCTGAGAATATCCATAACCAAGGCGCTTACTACTCCCGAGGGAGGGAATAGGAAGGGGATTGTGTGGATGGGTGTAACACCAATATGACTAGGTACCAATGGTGGTTTGGGCAACAAGGGCGGTTGAGTGTTGGGTGTTTGTGCATTGTGGGAAAGGGTACATAGGTCAGATATTTCGGTGGCTGGTGACAGGGGTGGAATGGATTGGAATGTTGAGGTCATCGGCATATCTAAGTAAACTTCGGGTTCCATGGAGGAAACCAACGAGGTAGATGCACCACAAACAGGTTGTTCAACCATGGGGAGAACATTTTCAGGTGCGACGGGGGCATTGGGATTGTAATAGGTGAGTTGATAGACCTTGACCATGCGTCTGTCATGGGGGTACATCATGGTACAAAAAATAGACGAGGAAACCGCCCGCATGGTATACATGTAACTGCGGCCAAGTAAGAGGTTATAATCAAGTTGGGCGTTGATGACCTCTATGTCAATGAGCACTGTTTTACCAGCTAACTAGATGGGGATATTAGCTAAGAGACCTTGGGGTTGAGCCAAACGGCCGTCGTAGGCTCACAACGCAGTG
Source organism: Larix kaempferi (assembly GCA_027924585.1). NCBI lineage: Eukaryota > Viridiplantae > Streptophyta > Pinopsida > Pinales > Pinaceae > Larix > Larix kaempferi. Next base: position 4,287,213 of record BSBM01001383.1, read on the forward strand.
GTGGAATACTAGAGAGTAGGGGATCCCAACTTCTGCCAAACAAATGTGGACATAATGCATGTAGAGGCACCTTCATTGATAATGCACTGATGGATGACAAGATTTTGAATGGATACAAAAACTTGGAATGCTTAAGTGGAAGGTAGGCGTGGTTTGGATTGGTGCAAATTGAAGTCCATCAGTCATGAATCATTTGGGTCAATAGCACCAATGGCGAAGAGCAAAGTCCTGCGCTGTGAAGGACAGTTTTTTAATACCTCTAACGTAGACATGGCTGCGGGGGATTGGGCTAAGTCATCTACAATTTTGTAATTAGACACAGCGCGAGCATTGGGATTATTGTTGATGCGACGAAGTGGGAAGCGAGGTGCATTGAAGCAACATCCATATGTGCTCTTCCTATCTGCAGCACTGCCAACCCAATCTGAATCAACATAACCCTGCATGTTAAGCTTTTGATTCACTTCATACTTGAGCCCATAATTCACTGTACCCTTCAGGTACCTTAGAACATGCTTTACAGCAATCAGGTGAACACTCCTCGGATCTGTCAGGAACCGACTCAATGTGTTCATAGAAAAACAAATGTTTGGTCTTGTGTTCGTCAGGTACATCAAGGACCCAATCATCTGACGATGCATAGAGACATCAACCGGCTCAGATGAAGCATCACAAAGAAGCTTCAGATTCGATGCCATAGGTGTGGCCATGGCCTTGCAATCCATCATCCCAAACCTCTTCAGGATCTCTATTGCATACTTCCCTTGTCCAAGGAAGATTCCATCTGCACTCTGCCACACCTCCATGCCAAAAACAAATAGTGCATCATCCCCAATTTCTTCATCTCAAACTCGGCAGCAAGCTTCCGCTACGTGTCGGCAATCAATCTATCTTCACCTGTAACAAATAGGTTATCCGCATACAAAAGTAGTATCACTGGATTGCCTTCCTCAACCTTGTAGAAAAGGTTGGAACCCGCTTTACTCTTGGTAAAGATCAAACTGGATAGAAAGCTGCCTATCCTACCATACCAAGTTCTGCACATATATGATTTCCTGTCATGTGTCTCAGAACCAAGTGGTTGCTCCACATACACTTCTTCTTCAACTACACCATTCAAGAAGGCTATCTTGAAATCCATCTGGTGTATCTTCTATTTCATCACTTTTATATTTCTCTATGCTACCGTCTGCAGCATGCTTGATCTTGATAGATCCATATGGAAGTCACAATAGACTTCCCTTTAGCTCTTGGGACTGCATCCTAAACATCGTTCTTCATGATCGACGGATCATGGGATTCTTCCCGTATCCTGGGAACTTCAATATCTTCAATAGATAATTTTGTTGCTGAAAAAATGTTGTAGTTCTTCTTTTGTAGGTGATGGCATACGATCTTTCCTACACAACAAGTTAAATTGCATGATTAGAAAACATCTCATAGTTTTCAGAACAAATTCTTACGCATAAAGAAATATGTCACACAGTCATGCAATTGTCTTAGCCAATGCTTCAATACAACATTTATCCATATCCCGTAACTTTCTAGATGCTTTCCAATCTCTACCAGAACATTGTTAAGAGTGTGCACAACTCCCAACATGTCAGCAAGGAGGTTTCATTCTAGATAAGTAGCAATGGAATGTTGTACAGTGCCATAGGCCACTTACCCATGCATATTAGTAGTATACTGTTCATCAATGAAATTATTCTAATATGAATAATACACAACCTAATTCTAGGAACATCAGTATATACATTATTGAACAGTATTATTTAAGAAATGACAATTCAAATGCTTATCTTTGTTTGTTCGTTGGGTGGACTCCCTCTGAGTCTTCGCTTCCTTGTAGGAGCTACTAGAGTCCTAATCTGAAGTATCTTCTTCTACACCTTTTTGTTGTGGAATGTAGAGAGATGGTCAACTCCCTCTGAATATCTGCATCCTTGCAGAAACCACTGTAGTGTACTCCCTCTTGATCTTTGCTTCCTGGATTACTTGTCCTTGAACTTATATTCATTCTCGATCCCTATGCATGTTTGTTAGTATCACCATTGTGTTATCCTCTAGGTCTCATACGTAATCAAACATTCATTAGTATAATCACAATAATCTCAAGCATGTATAGTCAGGATCATTTCAAACACAGATAATAAACATTAGTGTTCAAGGTTTCAGGGAAGTCTTCTTTTACTCATGCATATTCTTATTTGATCATAGGACTCTTTTGGTTAGTTAAATCATAAATCAAGATAAGAGATATAATATGCATAAAATCCGTAATTACTCAAACCTATACCTTCATGATTCTTCTGGTTAGTCATATCATCAATTACAATATGCATACAACCATGACTATTCAAACCTATGACTTCATGAATAATCATTATCAACAACACAACAGTATAAGATCCTAACACAAGGTAGGATTCTATCTTGATATAGGAAAAACATACTTGGATTAGCATGCTAGCTATTTATGTCTAACATACTCACATGATGTCTTCTTGTTCTTCTTCAATGACTTGTGCTAGTAACCTGTATATCTCATAGGTTAACCATTATTAAACCAAGTTATACATACCTCGTAAATGGATCTTCTATGAGATCCATGACAATGGATGAATCTTTGTCCTCATGTCATCATGATCATATGTTCTTGAACCAGAACATGATTTGTCTTTCTTGGTGTACCTTTCATGTTAGTAGACAACATAAACCTCATACAACACCATGATGCATTAGTACAATCATAAGTGTCAACACCCTAATCAATGAATATTTTCTATCGTGCATTCATGATTTTATTAAGGTGATATGACAAGTCTAAAATCAAGATTTTACTAACCGTAATAACATGAAGACAAACATACCATAAACTTAATCATGAACAAATCTCAAAACATACCTCGATGAGTCATACCTGTCGAGATCGCTTGTAATCTTCTTATGTAAGGCCTTAGCCTCATCTCCCTCTGAAACAGGGACTTCTTTACTTATGCAGGTGACCAATCCATCTTCTTCTAGGATTAACCCAATCCACTTGATTTGCAAGAACTGGATCTGGAGCTGGATTAGGGTTTGTCAGAGAAACCCCAAAAATTCAAACTTTGAATTTCAAACTTCTGAAAGGATAGATATATGCGCCTTGATGAGCTGATCACACTGGTATGCTTAGAATTTGAAAATTGCAAAGTTTCACTCCTCAATTTTTACTTTGAAACTTCCGAATTCACTAGACGTGACCCTGAACTGGGGTTTGATGAAGCCCACTCTTCTGCCCCATCAAAAGGTTTGATCCAAAGCTCTAAGCTTCTATTTTTATGAGGAGCTTCCAGCTGTGGTCACAGATTTCAAAAATTCCTATTTTTGCAGAAGCCCTAATTTTCCACTTTTCTAATCAAAGTCCCGAACTAGGGTCTGATCAAGCCCGGCCTTCTGTCCAACCAAAAATCCTTATCTTGGTCTCTAAATTTCTATTTTGATGAGTAGCATCCAGCTGTGGTCTCTGATTACAAAAATTCCAACTTTTTCTGAAGCCCTAAATTCCGGAAGCCATGAATGAAGGTACTAAAAAATAATTCTGTTTTGACAGAAATATGTACCTGATTGTTTCTGGTGTAACTCTGAACTTTTCGCTCCATAGGGTCCGAAAACGCTTCCTGAGATAGCCCGACCTGTTATATTTCCATCCTGACAGGTCTGACCTCAATTGGATTATCTGAGAGAGATTTATGCCAAGTGTCGCAACATGACCTGTTTATGGGATAATATAGGAGAGCGAAATTGTACGGCGTGCCACGTGTCACTGTTTCAACTTCGGCCTCTGAAAACTTTTCTTGAGATCGCTCGAACTACTATATTTCCATCGTGACAGGTTTTACCTCAATTGGACTCTCTGAGAGAGAGTTATGCCAAGTGTCGCAACGTGACCTGTTTATGGGATAATACAGGAGAGCGAACTTGTACGGCGTTCCACGTGTCACTGGTTTAACTTTGGCCTCTGAAGTTTTTTCCTGAGATAGTAAAGTCTATGTACTACCTGTCACTTTTTACTAAATTTCATTTGGAGCTTCCTAGCCCAAGTTATGACCTTTTTCCCAAGGTCACCTGATTTTGACTCAGATTTGGAAGAGGCAGAAACCCTATATTGTACAGATCATAAATCACAAAGTACAACGAATTAGAGGTTTTACTTTGGACACAAGGTACATGGGGATTTAATATTCGACCTGTAAAGATTTAAGATCCGAAAACATCGCCAAATTGGATTTATAGCGAAAGTGCTATGATGAATGGTTTTTGCTATATCAAGCCCTAGCATCGTAGGTGCAACAAGTGTCATACATGCCATATCATGCCTTCTTTCAGGCTAGCTCTGATACCATGTTAAATTTTCAGAATTTACTTCAATCTGATCTAGGATCTTAACTGAGAGAACAACATGTATAGCATATCTACAGCATATCAATCATGGAGACAATAATGCAAGCACACAAGAGACACAAAGATTTACTTGGGGAAAACCATAAAGGTGAAAAACCCCAATAACTTCCTCAGAGATGGATAGAGCAATGATACAACCCAACCATAAGAGATAGACATATCCTAGCAGCAGATCCTCCTCCTCCATAAGTGTGCCACTCCTCCTTGAGTGCATGAGTGAGAAGTGAGTGATCAAATAGAGTGCCTCCCGCACTCTATTTATACTTGACTTGACTTGCCTTTTACATAAATCATGTAGGCTCGAACTTAACCACATAACATAATGCTGACTGGGCCGACCCCCAATAGGGTGGTCTATTAACCCTTCGACCCACATGGCCGACCCCCAATAGGGTGGTCTAATAACCCTTTGACCCACATGACTTATACAAGGTCGACCCCAACAAGGTGGTCTAGTAACTCATCAAGTATAAGTTACGACATTTACAATATAAATGACGACACTTCCATATAGGGAAATAATACCATCCTTATAGGAGTACATACAACATACATATATGAAATACATTCTGAAGTTACATATACATCAACAGGGGAACTATGGGTTCCTCAAAATGTATGACCAGGAATAATGTAACTTCTTTTGGCAGGGACTGAAAATGACAATTCAACAGATGATGGCTGACTGTGATACTTTCCAGGACAACAAGGGTGAAACGACACTCCTTTCGAGACTGCTCGAACCCTTGCCCATCCCTACACATATTTGGACAACTATTTCTATGGATTTCCTAGAATCATTCTAGTGGTACAATACCACATCTAAAAGGACATCATATGAAGCAGTCTATGGATAGGCACCGCCAATTCTTCTTCCATACACCCTCAGCAGCTCCCCAGTTCAGGAAATTGACTCGGTTCTTTGAAACCACAATCATATTCTTCTCATTCTGCAGGACAATCTTCACATGGCAAGAATTCGACTAAAATAGCAAGCCGATCAACACCATTCTGAGCGCACTTTTCATGCAACTGATATGGTTCTTCTTCGTCTACAACCTTCCAAGCAACCCTCCCTGAAACTCACAAGGCCTCAGTGGCCCGGAATGCAACTTGAGGAAGCTACAGGGGAACCACTCCTTCAGATTCTGCATCAATTTCCACATCTAAAGCTTTGAGGACAAAGCTTTTTCTAAGGGAGAGGGGATGTTAAGAACCCATGTCAACCCTTCTATTTACTTTGTTAGTATATTGTTGTTGGACGCATATGCTTTGTAAGTTGTCCCGTAGTATTTGTTGATCCATAGTTCGTATTATTGTTGTTGGATGCATATGATTTGTAAGTCATCCTGTAGTAATTGTTGATCCATATTTGGTATTGTCCCATGGTTTGTATTGACACATGGTATTGGCACCTAGAATTAGTATATAAGTTTGTGTTGAGACCAATGAAGGTACTGTGAAGTTATTTATATTGATATTGCTCAAAGTAGGTTGCCCCCTCGAAGTGGCCTGTGATCAATATAAAAGTGATTCCGAGTTCTGTTATTTCTGCTAAATCGCATGTTTTCATTAATTAATTATTGTAGGTTCTTCACAAGAAACTTCAAGATACAAAGATAAGTGTTCTATGGAATGAATGATGTTATTTCATGTGTTATTATTATGTTTTTTTACTTAAAATATTGAATGAATGTTATATGAATGTGAGCAACAGGTAGACCATGTGTAAGACTGAGTGGAAGGCTGAGTGCTGGTTGAATGCTTCGTTCAGTGGCATGATTTTAATGCATTGCTAATATTACATGTGTTAGATGTATGGTTAGCCTTAAATTATTTTATTATATGTATTTTTTTATCATATGCTTAACCTTGTAATGGACTTCTTAGCCTCACTTAATTAGGGGAATGATTACATGGCCTGTGGTATTCTGAACCCTCTTTGTGAGTCAGAGGAAAGATGGGGTTATGGTAGGGGAGAAGTAGATACCTATTGAAGGATGGAAGGCACCTTAGAGGGTTGTAGAAAAAACTTCAGAGGAGAAAATGAGGAGGTTAGATACCTCAATTGCGTAGGGGGTTGTACCATTGGGGAGAGCTCTCCAAGAGATTTCCAATGGTACCAACCTTGACTCATTTGGAAGTTTCCTTGGAATGTTTCCTTGGAACGTTTCCTTGGAAAATTTCCAGAGTAAGGGTCTTGAGCATGACCATTTCTGCATCGGCAATGCGGATTACAAATTATGGAAGGCCATCTGGGGGAGAAGGTGGATCTCCGCATTCCCGCATCCGCAATGTGGATTGCGGATTGCGAAAGTCCGTTTGGTGGAAACAATTGGATTCCCTCCTTCCCATGTCCACAATGCAAATTGCGGAAGGTCATTCAGCGGAGAAGTTGGATTTCCCCATTTCCACATCCGAAATGTGGATTGCAGAAGCCCGTTTGGCACGGTAAATTGCAGTTCCGCATTTCTGAGTCCTGCAATGCGGATTGCGGATTGTGGAATGCGGATTGCAGATCGCAAATTGCGGATTGTGGATCGCAATTGTGGAACACGGATTGTATATTGTAGATTGAGGGTCGCAATTGCGGAATATGGGCTGCGGATCGTAATGGTGGATTGCGGATCTGAGTCCATTGTGGCTATGTGTAGTTTTTGAAGTAAAGAATAAAAAAAAGTAACGAAGGTCCCCGGTGGCCAATGAAGGCCACAAGGGAGGTCTGGGGACATTGCATAACACCCCCCTTCATCCAAAATGGTAGTGACAATGGGAAATAGGTCCCAAGAAACAAAGGATTATGGTCAACCTGTACATTATTAATCCGTGTAAAATGAGGAAAGAGGAAAAAACACTTGGGTAAAATCCTCCCTAAAAAATGGACATGAAAGAGAAACCAAAAACTGAATACACTCCAAACTAAATGAATATGTCTGGAGGAATATTCTTCTTGGGAAGAAGTGGAATGTGCTCAACTAGATCATAAACATGTTCAACTGCATGATGGAAACTGAATCCATGTAGAACAATTGAAACATACCGATAGTAGAGCGAATGCATGTGCTCTTCAGACTTGAACTTCAAACCAACAAGGGTGCCATGTCCAAAAGAGACTTGAGGCACTTGAGAATTCGAACCAACAGTGGTGAAAGTGATCCCAAGCAAATCATAAGGCTCTTGAAGCATAAACTTCAAATCATAAGATTTGTAATCAACTCCAAGAAAGAGGAACACGAGTCCCAAGTGCGCCATTGTGATGGAAAAAGCTTCTCCATCGTCAAGTGAACTTGAAGGGATTCTAATAGTCATGGTGTAGGAATACATAGGAAGCAAAAGTGTGTGAAGCAATGAGAGATCTTCACTTGAATTCCAAACTTCTCCTTGACCATCTTTCGAACCAATACTCTCATGTGAAGAGAAAACCTCTTCTAGAGAAGGCTCATCATGATCACCAACCAACAACTCATCTTCAAAATTAATAATAGAAGACTAGGAGGAGAAGAAAGTGGAATGGAGAGAAATATCTTCAACAATATTGATAGAATCAGCTCGTATTTTATCTTCATGAAAAAAATCTTCTTGGAAAATAGAGGAAGCCACAGAGGAATAAAGTTGAGTTGGATCATTTGTTGAATATGTATCTTCTTCTTCTTCTTCTTAAGTTTGAACAAATTCTTGAGAAATGCATGAGGCTGAGACCTTTGGAGGAAGAACACATGAGGAGGTGTCCATTTTCTTGCTCTCCATATAACTAATATCTTCTTTCTGCATTCCAAGAGCTTTATCTAGATTTCTCCAAATCTCCAATGGATACTCAGCAGAATCAATGAGATAATTCATTCTAGTAGGTATAGCTAGACACATAGTTCCATACGCTCTATCATAGTCATTGAGCCGATCACACTTCTCTTCATAATATTCTGGCTCACTCACAACACCAATGGACACATCAAAGAGACATTTCTCTTGAGATATGCACAGATATTTTATTTCCACTCAAAATAGTTGAATGGAGAGAGGAGAGGAACTGCTTTCGAATCCATGAAGTTGTTGTAGGAACCTGCAAAACACACACTTAGAAATCTATTTTGGAAGAAAGAATAGGATCCCCTATGGAACTCTGATACCATGTAAAATTATGTGTGTCACGTGAGGATCTAGATTACTAGAGCAAGCTTCACTTAGAATTTGCCAAACATAAACAGGAAAATAGAATAAATATTAAGTAGAACACAAGGGAAAAACACTCATTTGGATTGATCTTCCATTGCATTATTATTCAAAAACTTGTGTACAATATATATATGCTCTCAAGAGACAAAATCAAGAGTCTTATTGGCAAGTTGAGTAGCTTATAATAATGAGGCTTAGATTGGACCAATTCATCCATCAATGACATGAGGCCAAGTGTAACTCATAGATTGGGAAATAATGAGGTTCAATGAACATAGATGGACCATGAGTAGGTTAAGCTAGTCAAAATAGTGTGAAATGTACCATTATGAGGGCACATGGGTGAGTAGTTGGCTAAGTAGTGGCCATTAATGCACAAGTTGACCAAATCCTCAAGAGGGTGCACTCCATCTCCTTAAAACATGGAAATGAAATAAATACCACATAAATGCAAGGTAGTGGGGTGAATTGACTCCTAAAATGATGGAAATGACTGGATAAGTGGACAAACAAGGCTTCATGGATATATCACTAGTCCAAGGTGGTCAAATGTGGACAAACTATGGTCCAAGACACTAGACTAGGCACTAGAAGGCCAAATAACAATAGGTAGAACAACATGAAGGTCCATGGAATGTATATGGTGGTGATATCATTCTAACAGTAGAAATTTTTTGTTTTAATACTTTAAAGTCATGTTGAAACAATTCATTCCAAACAAATTCTGTAGTTTTAGATAGTAAGGAAAATAAAGGGCATGCCATTTTTTAAAAATTCTAAATAAAAAGTCTATAATATCCAACATACCCAAGAAACTACGTACCTCCTTCCCTATTAATGGAATTAGAAAATTAATTATTACCTAAATTTGAACTAGATCCACTTTAACACTTGTAGATAAAACATGATGTCCCAACACAACTCCTTCAGTTAACAACATAAAAAAAAATTCCATTGCCGAGGGATAGATTTACCTCCTCACATATTTGAAGTACATTCTCTAGATTTGTTAGTGTTATTTGAACTCTTATCCATAGGTATTAAAGTCGTCTTTGTAGGCTTCCATGCAGTCATGGATCAAACATGAAAATATGCTAAGGACTTCTCATTGAAATCTAGCAGGGCCATTACACAACACAAAAGGAAGAATTCAATAAGCATAAGTTCTCCATGGGCAGGAAAACATGGTCTTATGTTGGTCCTTAGGAGCGATTCTAATATGATTGTACCTACTAAATCTATTAAAGAAATAAAATCAAATCTTCCTTGTTAACATATCCAGAACTTGATCGATGAAAGGTAGTGGGAAACAATATTTATGGGTAGTGTTATTTAGTTCCCTGTAGTCCATGCAAACTCACTATTTCCCATTTTTATTTCGGACTACAACAAGAGTTGAAATCCATAGCGGTGTGTGAGGAAAATGGTCACCAATGTGTCTCAGAACTAAGGGACTTCGAGAAAATGATGTGTATAACCAAACTGAGAACAGATTATGCATGCATGATTGGTGTACAATACCTTGGTGTTGGTCTTAGTGTTGAGTGCAACCAATATTTTCGGCGTTCCCCCTACATAAGTGTTGATAGCGTGGTTTGCAATAACTAGTGTGTTAAGCAAAATTTTGAGCTCCAACAAGGCGGGGCACAGGTTAGTTGCATGTCCTTGCTACCCACAAAGAGCACACAGTTGGTTGAATCTGAGTGCAAGGCTAGCACTTGGTACCACGTGGGATTTAAACTTGATTTGTTTCATGCCCCTAGCATTGGGTTTAGTGACAACCAGTGGTGGTTGTGTCACAGGTGGTATTGTCCTAATAGGTGGTCTGATGGTGTGCTAATAGGTGATACCGGGATAAACACATAATGGGATACTAGCTTTGGATCCATTTCGAGATAAGGTGTAATAAAATAACACACACGTATTCCCAAATTAATCCCAGGTAGTGTAATTTGGGCCATTAATGTCTTTCCTTGGAATCCCGTGGGGGGGGGGGAGAAAGGGATTTGAAATATTGTTGGCACCAATGGAATTATGATATTATTAGTGCCACGGCTATTAGGATGTGTCGATGTTGGTGAAAATGGGGCTTCTGACTTGTCTTCAGAGGTGAATATGGTACACATGAGATCATTTATCCATGCAGGGATTTTGGGTGGAGGGCCCGAGTATGCTCTCAGCAAGTTGGAATATTTGTAAATTCCTGGACCAATGTCAACATATGGGGGAGAATTAGTCGATCTTAGTGTGGGTAGGATGTTATCTGGGTTTGTGTTGAAATATGGGTCATAGTAGTTGAGTTGGTCAAGGGTGATAATATTCTTGTTGTGGGGGAGCATAATGATGTATAAAATTGAGGAGGCTACCACATTCATGGTGTACATTTAACTACATCCCAACAAAATGTTGTAGTCAATTTGCACATAAAATACCTCAATATACATAAGTCACATTTCCCTCCATATCCCTATAGGGAAATTTTGGTACAATCCCAAGGGTTTCGATGGTCTCCCATCATAAGCACTGAGAGTGATAGATGATGGACCCAAGTCTCCAAGTCTGTTGAACCCAGAAATTTCAAAAAATGAGTAGACATCACACAAGTGGATGCTCCTTCATTAACAATGGATCGATGAATGATGTTGTTCTTGATTGTGATGTTGTTCTCGACCTTGATGTTGTTCATCAAGGTCGAAGGTCATAAGGTGCAAATCAAAAGGGTCTACTATTCCTAAGGAACTAAGTAAATCCTTCTTTTAGGAAGGGAATTAAGAATGGAGAACCTCTAATGTTAACATGGTGACAAGGGATTGAGCTAAATCATCTATAATTCTATAGTTGTGGGAAACTTTCATGCATGTGAGGGTTGTGGGTGGCTCGTTTAAGCGATGCCTTTGAAATTTGAGGGATATTTTCATTGTTTGGATGAGGTATCTACAAAGTCCCACTAGAGGTAATGTGTACATATTCCCCTTGTGGGAATTTAGGCATGCCATACCCTTTGGTTCCAGTCTGGAGGTTGACTTCTATTGTTTTCATGTAGATGTTTTGAAAGGTTATGTCACTTGTGGGGAGATGATCTAGCTATTGGGTAACTAAATCTTGGTTGAAAAGGGTTTTCGCAACATATATTGTTGTGGTTGTGGTGCATTAGGTGCTTGAGGAGGATTGGTTACAACCTCCTTCTTTTTCTTCAATATTTTGTTGACAGTCACACATCTAGGTCAATGAGAGTGCAATATGGAGAGCATACTTGATGTGAAAGAGTATTTATGTCTCTTGGTGTGTGCTTAAGTGGAAATCACACATGTTTTTGGAAAGTAAATGAAATTTATATTTGTAACTAACTAAAGAGCATAAATTAAATACATGTGACCATTAGTGGCTCTTTACTCTACTTAAGTCAACTCTAAGTATGAAATCATTGTTTGCAAATAACATCTAAAATGATTAATGAAATAGATGTGTGCAAGGGAGGAATTTCAAACTTCTCACCCTTTCTTGTTTTCCAAGATCACTAAGAGTACAGGGAAAAGAGCATACATTGGGAAAAATGAGCCTTCTGGTACCTCACTTGTGTGAGAAAGTGATCTAAAATATCTTGCATAAAACAAATAAATAAGCAAGAAGTAATAAGATACTTAACTATAGGTAGTTAAATCAAATTTCCTAGACTAACAATTTCTATGAGATGGAAAGCATAATCATCAGCTACTAGTGAGTACTAAGGGGTCCATTGAAAACCACAAAGTCTTTTAGACTAATTAGTATTTCAAGAAATTAATTATTTACTTCCGATATTGGACTAATTTATGTAATTAATACAGAAAATGCAACTGCATGTGAGTTATCAATTTTCTACATTAAGCAACTATTGAAACTGCAAGAGACTGTCAAAACATAGGTAAAAAACAAATAAAATCCAATGTCGCATGGGTTTTGGACCCACAAACATGCTATGTAGTGTGATCACAGTGTTACAAAACCTTGTCCATATCAAACTCAGCCAAAACTAGAGAAACTATCCAATAAGGGATAGTCTGAAATGAGTGATCCACCTTCAAAACTCATCCTAAAGAATCCCCTAAATCCCTCATAGATTTATCCTACTACAACTCAATAGATTTCCTTAACAATTTGATGTAGATTGGATCCCCTCCTATGCAATCATCCATGATTGTCCTTCGATCTTATGATGGCCGCGCAACTTAGCCACAAGGTCTCTTTGCCAATGTAACTATTCAATTAGCCATCAAAACTATCCTGATTGACATTGAATTCATCAACGCCCAACTCAACTAAAACCTTATTCTATGACGAAGCTACATGTACGCAATGGAGGTTGTTTCCTCATCTATGTTCTGGCTTATGATGTTTCCCCATGAGGGACGAGTCGTCAAAATCGACCAACTTACTTATTATGACCGCAACGCACCTGCTATGCTAGAGAATGTCCTCCCCATGGTTGAAAAAACTATACTTGGTGCATCTCCTTCTTTGATTTCCATAGTGGGGCCAAGCCTTTATTATGAGGCCACGATGGCCTTCACATTTACCACCTTGCCCCCACCTCCTTCGACTATTGAGATATTAGACTTGTGCACCATTTCGTCTAGTAAATCAGTCTATGAGTCACAACCCATCGATCAATTGGTGACTCAACCGCAACCTCAGCGACTACCTCAACCCCAACCACCGTCAATACCCAGCCATGTGGGAGCCACCCCGATCCATACTGTTAACACCCAAAAATTGTTCACCTAGCTCATCCCCCTGGTCGCATAACCCATTCATCCCTTTTTCCTACATTTTTGGCCTCTAAAAACTCAAAAATACATAAGTTGGTAACCAAATGGGAAAAAAATCATTATTTCCCTGATCAATTAATGAAAATCCCACAAAAAAGGGTCAAAATCCCCAAAAAAGAAAAAGAAAAAGGGGAAATAGTCAAAATAGAATTAAAAAGAGGGAAAACATCAAATACCACTAGCTAATACTATTGGTTTCCCAATACCATGAAACAATACACCACCACCCAAAATTACTATAAAAAGGTGGTGGAGTCCCCCCATTACACAAGGACACACAACATTCACCCTATCTTACTGAAACTCTGCCAAAATTCCTATTGAACCTTAGCCTACCTTTTTGAGATTTTGGCCACCATTTTGAGCATTCGGAGGAGATCAAGGGACATTTGAGACTGAAAGCACTACCATTCATATGGCTGCAAGGTCCCCAATCTACTCATCACATTAAGGTAACCCAAGTTGTAAACTCTTGTTTATAATATAAAGAAAAACATTATTTCATTCATGGGTATCTTGATTTACTTTTTACTTTGAGTGTAGTCCCATTTGCACTCTTTTATTTTTATTTACACTCACACACTATCCATTCACTATCTGTTACTAAGGGCTCCATAACCCTTAGCAGGCACCCTTTTGCACTAGCTGGTGTGAACACACTAGCAATAGTTTTTGGCGACTCCCACCGGGTTCAATCTTTGCAGATATGTGGTTTATTTTGACTACCCTTACCCATTTGTTTTTCATTTTATATAGCCTGGTTTGTCTTATTTTTGGCAGATTTGTGGATCTAGACCATTATCCCTGCCAGACCTCTCCATTTTGAGTTAGATCTATGCCCTACCTTCATTTTTCTGGGATTTTGAGGGCAGTTTTGTAACGGATATATCGTTCATGCTATTAACTGGAAATATGACATTTAATATGTCAAATCAAACCCCCAGAAATTTCATATCCAATGGAATTAGTCTAGTTGAAATCCAATTAGTCAGTAAGAAGATATCCTCTCTGGCGTATTTCTGTCCGTGCGGAAAATTCCTGAAAAAGTGTAGATTTGAAATGAGGATATCTTTGCTTCCTGGAATCGGTTTTGATTGATTTTTTTTAGAGCAATTATTTTTTCGAGAGGAATTCAAACATGTATTCTATTTTTGAAAATTCTACATAAAATGTTACAGAAATTAGTCTGATTTTCCCTCCACCATTTGCATGCATTTGTTTTCTAGTAGTTAGTTTTTACATTTGAAAAGAAAAAAGTTAAAATTTTTGTTTCAGTTTCAGTTATTTACTTCAACATTTATTATCGACATATATTGGGTTTTTTACACCACCTGTGCACCCACACACTCCCCCTAATTCAATTGAGACTAAAATTGGTTTAATTGAACACGTATTAACCCCACATGGGGACCCAAAAAAAACTTTGTAGCTAGGTAGGACATTGGGGTTAGGAATCCAAATAACACCCCCTTTATCATACACATTTGAGACATAGTTGTTGTCCTTTAGGGAGCCAAAATCCCCTGTTGTAGAGAATTCTTCCTACAGATAGGTAGACTCTCTCATGGACATAACTAAGTCCCAAGATACTTAATCCATGATAGAAAGGAAACAAATAAACACTATAGTCCTACTAGATATTGCTCACACATCATCTAACAAGCTATGGAAAGACAAAGCAAGTAGATGGCATACGTTACTTTGATGGTTGTCCTTGCTACTCCTAAGTTGCTCCAGCTCCAGCCTTTGATTATGGACTTATGAACCTGTTCATAAAGGAAAGACAACACCTTCTCCAAAGCAATATATGTATAAACAAAGATCTAACTATAAAAACATAGACAATTTCATGCATTCATCATTAAAAACATGAAAATGAGAGGAATAGGATAAGTTATATTAATGATAAGAAATCCAAAAGAAATTGATTACAATGTTATACCTTGATGTCCAAAGCAGCAGCACCTACTTCCAAGATCTGCAATATCACCCTTGCAAGACTCATATGACCATAAGTTTAGTGCTTCCAAGATCGCTCCCCCATAGCTCATGGATCTAAGTGAGTACGATGTGGATCAATGATCTAAACCATGCCAAGGAGGGACTGTGAGATGGTATTCGAAGGGGTACGTCATCCCAATAAAATCTCCATGAGATCCAAGAGCCAAAATCAAAGGATTAAGCTTAAACCAAAATTTTCGATCCCCAATAACTAAGCAAAGCTCGAAAATATTGAATTTTTCGCTCCCCCATAGGCATGTAGGGCACGAAAATTTGAAATTGTCGCTCCCCCATAGGCATGCAGGGCGCAAAAAATCCAGAAGGTTAATTTTTGGAGGTGGTTCAGGTGGGTTTCGACCCCTTGCTTGTTGGATTTGCTTCCAAATGTGACTAGGAAAGGGATCAACATTATAATGAAGGGTCCTAACACCCTTAGGAGGCATAAACATCATGTTTTCCATGGTGGTGAAACATGCAAACTCTCACTTACACATGGTGTGGCAATTTGAGGTATTACATCCCCTATTATTTATTGTTATGGTTGAAACCTATTTGTCAGAGGGCCTCTCCCCTAGGAGGGAAAGTGGAAAGACTAGTTCCGAAAGTCTGAGTGGAATACTGCTCTCCACTTTGTACTGAAGGATACCAACTCATTGTTCTCATCATGCATGTTTTCCCCCATACTTGGTGCGCGACCACCAAAGAAATGAATCCGCGGGACACCTTTCCAGATGTGCCATGAATGGGGTAGGTTAGTTTCCATTCTTAAAGGAATATTTTACCCAGATCTCTCTCGGTAGAGGAATATCCTTTAGCCATTTGGTTCTACATTTCATATTGCCTGACTGTGGATTTCATCACCCTGTAGGGGATATGATTTGTGTGAGCTTCCATATCTTTTAGATAGGTGTTTTCATGCTCCTATACCCCCCTAGGTTAGCGATTCTTTTTGTTTCTAGGAGTGTTGCTTATTGGTATTATGACCATTTCATTGTTGCTCCATCGATTGCAGCACGTTGTTGCAGTAGGTGTTTTTAAGCTTGTTGTTGTCCCGATTGTCATATTTTTGTGAGCTCTCCTTTTGCATGCAAGGTTTCATTAGGATTTTTTAGTGTTTTATCTACCACATCCCTTTAAAACTTGTACACTTGTCACCATTGCTTCCCCGCGATAATCTCTTCAGCTATGGGGGCAGTCCCCAGAGTTCGATCCTTTAGACCCCACTCCTCACACTCCATTGAGACACATGTCTTCGTTGTTGGATATTCATCCCAATGCCCCTTATTTCACATCTGATTTTGATCCAGATACACCCATACACACAGCTCCGTCTATCCCCATGGCCGGCGTGAATCCCAACCCATTTTACAACGGGATTGTCGGTAATGGATCCAACACTGTCCCCGATACCACTTTAGCTTCCATCCCTGCTATGCCATCTACAGGTCCTATACCTGGTATTATAGCTACTACCTCTATACCCATCAGTAGCAGATCTATCCTGACCACCATCCCTTTGGTTACTGGTGGTACCCTTGGGGGAATCGACCCTTCTTTTCAGATACCTCTGCCCTTGACATGTGGTTCCTTGATCCCCATCATGACTCACGCTACTGCACCACCGATTGGCAGAGGTGGCCCCACCATCCCCAACATGGCCAACACACATAATATCTCGACCATGTCACATCCTCCTGCTAGTTTTCCATTCATGTCCAGTCTTAACCTATCTAAGTTGGCCCGATTGACTAACGATCCGATTTGACATGAGCCTACGTGGCCTCCCTATAATACCCCCATTTTGACCCTTAGGATATTTTGGGCTATAATGTAAATATTGTATGCATATTATGTATGATTCCTAGCACGGAGCTAAAGGCCAAGGCCCTGCTAGTGAACGATCGATCGTGAAGAGGGAAGTATTGGATATTATGCTACCCATGTGCTAGTGAACCATGGGGATTGTAAATATGCATTTTAATATAAATTCCCACAACTAGCTATGTAATGCAACAAGAGATGGGGGAATGATGTTTACAAGGAATTGGGAGGGAAATATTCAAACTTTTGAGCCAATCAAGTCAAGCCAAGTGTCAATGAGAGAACCCATCAACCCTCAACTACCCATGCTGGCTTTTGTACCCAATCGTTTACTCTCCCAAGAGTTGGTTAAGGTAGTTAATGCCTTGGGGAATGGAGAGGTATGGCTGTCCAAATTCGGGTATGGGCAGGCCACCCTTCATGGAAAATCATGTTTGGATTCTTGGGCAAGAAAAGAGCCATGAATTGCTCCCCAAGCCATTATTCACCCATCAGTTTTTCTCTCTTACGAGTTGGGAGCTACTTGGATGTTTTCCTCCATGGTTTTGCTGTGTTTTCCTTCATTTTCCTAGTCGAGAAGGGCATTTTTGTGTTGTATAACAGTGGGGAAGAAAGGGAAATCGATTTGGGGACCATAGAGGTTGTTTTGGCTCACTGATTGCTTGTATATCTGTGGGAGAAATCGGGTCGATTTTCCCTCTCACAAATCCATTTTTGGTGTGCCCACGTTTTGGGGAAAACCCATGTCCATCCATTTTCTAAGTCCCATTATTGAAAATGTGCTTCCAAGCCCATATCTGAGTTTTGTGTGTAAGAGAACGCTGGGGTTGAGATGGGTATCCATTCCTTTGGCTGAGTGGAGCTTGAGAGACTCGATTTCCTTGTAGATATCATGCTCAGCTCGGGGGTGGTCTCTGTGTGCTAAAAGAATATAGGCTGGGAAGAGACCTATGGTTGGGTGGAACGTTGTAGCGACATAGCTAGTTGTTTGGGACAACATTACATCAAGATGAGTATTATATTGTGTTTACTTTTGCGATGTTTTAATTGATGGTTATTTTGATATGCTGGATGAGTATGAAATGTGTGTGGATGATGTTTTACTCTTTGTGCATGTTCAATTGATTGCATCTACACACATATGCATTTCACTGCAATGCCATACCTTTTATTCATAATGAATAGGGCTAAGTTGTTCTAAAAGCCCATATTTTAGTGCCATATTCCCTTCCTTGCATTGAATAGATGGGAGGGGACTTTACACTCCCATGCCTACCAAACTCCCTTCAGACATCCCAAAGTTTGAGGGGAAGGAAGGGTGGGTAGGACCCCCATAACCACATCATGTCCTTCCACTTATAGTGTTCCTCCAACTCTATAGTGGAAGACTCGATCCACCTATGCCTTTTACAATAGACACTCACTGGAGCTGCATCCAAGTGTTATATTGACCAACCCCATGGGACGCATTCCACTTTTGCTTCCCTTGTTTCGAATTTCCTGTAGTTCTTCTAGCTTCCCGTCCGTTATGACGCTGTTGTTGATATTCTCCTATCTTGTAGATAGAACACGACAATGCACATCACTGACCATATCCATGAGTGGCGTCCTCATCGTAGTTTTTGCAAGATCAAATTAGATGACTGTATCTTTTTAGATTGGTTCTTGAAGTCTCTCATACTAGCCATCTCCAAGGATGTGGCATATGAACGAAATCAAACTAAAGAAGAATCCATACTTAAAGTCCAACAACTTGACCTTATTTATTCACAGTCGGGATACCTTTACGCCATTTTACCTGATGCTCCTCTGGATGACTCCTCCCGGAAGGATGTGTCAGGGGCATCCCACGCTGGTGATGGCATTATTGGACATGTTGCATCAACTAACCGACCAGATTTCAGTTGAGTTGAGAGACTTCATCCATAGCCAAGTGGCCTGGTTTAAGAACCCCATCCCAGTTCCTGATGCCTTCAAAGAAGGTAAGATGGCTAACATCTCGCCCACCATACAGGTCGACATTTCCATCACACCCAGTATAGTTGAGAAAATTAGGTTAGGCACCTCATGTACTTTAGACTAAGTAGTTTCTTATAAGAATCTCTTACAAGAGTTTCGTGATGTTTTCGCTTGGTCATATACTGAGATGCTTGGTATTGAACCTGCCATTGTTGAGCACTGTATTGATACTTGGCCTAAAATCTCGCATGTCCGCCAAAAGAAATTGCCCAGTCACCCCTCTAAACTACCCGCAGTGAAGGATGAAATTGAAAAATTACATCAAGGTGGGTTCATTTACCCCATCGATTACCCCACATGGGTTTCCAATCCCGTGCCAATTAACAAAAAGCAAGGCACCATTCACGTCTATACCAATTTTATTGATTTGAATTTAGCTTGTCCCAAAGACAAATTTCCTACACCTTTCATCGATCAACTTGTTGATGCATGTGTGGGTCATGAGATTCTATCCTTGATGGACGGTTTCTCTGGCTACAATCAGATTCAAATTCGTAAAGAGGATCAATATAAGACCGCTTTCACTACTCTATGGGGCACCTTTTCCTATCACATTATTCCATTTGGTATTAAAAATGTTGGCGCCACATTTCAATGTCCATGACCTTTTGTTTTCATGACTTGGTCCATATTATCCTTGTATACTTGGACGACCTCGTCGCTTGATCCAAGAAACGATCTGACCACCTGGACGATCTACGACAAGTCTTTTTGCATTGTTGCAAATATAACATTCATTGAACCCCTTCAAGTGTGTTTTTTGCACCTGTCGGCCGGTTATTATTGTTTCCCCAAAAGGGATCATTGTCGACTCTTTGAAGGTTCAATCCATTCTTGACCTCCCATTCCCATGTACACTATGCCAATTACGAATCCTTCAAGTCAAAGCCAATTTCCTCCATCGCTTCGTTCCGGACTACACTACAAAATTTAATGGTTTATTTCGCTTCTTTCGGATCCACATTCCCTTTGTTTGGGACGAAGAGGAACAAGAGGATTTTGAAGCATTAAAACAAGCCTGGAATTATGCTCCCTTGATTTCACTTTCTAATTTCTCAAAGGATTTTATCCTTTATGTTTCGGCATCTGAATATGCTGTTTCTGTCATGTGAGTACATGAAGATAGTGTGCGTCAAGAATGTGTCATATATTATGTGAGTTAGATGCTGTCTGTTCCACCACTACACTACCCCCATGAGGAGAATTTTTCCCTAGCTATCATCTTCTTTGTTCATAATGTATGCCACTACATTCTTATGACCCAAACTATAGTTGTGAAAGACTCCAACCCCATGGTATATCTATTGATTCACCACCTCCTTCAATGCTATGTGGCTAAATGGATTGTTATCCTTCAAGAATATGACCTGACATTTTTTATACCTAAGAGTACCAAAGCCTTTGCATTGGCACATCTCATGACTGACTTACCATCTTCGTCAGCATCACCTCCAATCATCACTAACCTTCCCGATGAACACTTGTTCACTATTTCGTCGAATGACCCATGGTTTGACGACATCATTGTACACCTACGAATGCATAAATGTCAACCTCACATTGGTCACGATGATCGATGTCGCATACGCCATCATGCTTCACGATAACTCCTTCTTGACAATGTCCTTTATCGATGCAGCATTGACACCATTTTACGTCAATGCCTTACGCGTGAAGAGGCTGAATAGGTTTTGAACGATTGTCATAGCGAAGCCTGTGGTGGCCACTTATCTGGAATGTAAACTTCCCAAAAGGTCATCTGTGCTGGGTATTTCCATCCCACCCTTTTCACTGATTGTATTACAACCATCTGTCATGTCCCCAAATTTTGCTATGGTCCATGGGGTAATTTTGGCCTAAGTCACCTAGGCAATAATTATTTAATTAATGAGCAAATATGGAAACTACCTTATGGAAGATGCCTAAGGTTGTAACTGGGAATTAAATGGACAAGGTGCCCCCTCCCATGTAGTTATTAACCCCATGACTGAGTCTAAGTGATTAATTAAATGAGAATTTAATTATTGGGGAAATTCAGAAGCAATTGCTATAGTGGTTAATTAATTTTGAATTAATTAATTAAATTCTGAAGTCTGAATTAATTCTGAAAATGGTAATATTTTAATAATAAATGTTGCTAATAAATATTAGCAAGTGGTGATGATGTTCTTAGTAAATTCGAATTGGTGTCAAGAGGATCAATTTTGCCTTAGTGGCAAATATCAGGAAAGGCAAGGAATCTAATGGAGGAAAGAAGACAAGGAAAACAAAATGGAAATTGACAAAAGCAAACATAAAAACTGGCAAAAGAAAAAAAGAGGAAAGTAAAGAAAGTGGAAAGATTCAAAAAAGCTTTCAGAAAGAAAATAACAACAACTAGAAAAACTACCTAAAGCGCACTTGCCCAAATTCAGTGAAGGAGGTGAAGGAAAGAAAGTTTTGAAAGCTCAGAAGTTGCTATTCTCCTCAAGAAATGCACCCTCATGAATTTGGAGTATAATGGGCAAGTGGGTAACCTACTCTCACAGGTCACACAACCAATAACTTGCTCAATAGGTCATCATGAAGTTTATAAAAGAATCCAACCAACTCCATTTGAGAACTTTTGATCATTTGAGAAATTTGCTTGAGAGCTATGAGCTTCTCTAGTGTTGAGAGATGTTCCTCAATAACCTTGGGAGATGTGCCCCAAGTTCTTGAAAGGTTTCTAGTATACTTCTAGAGGTCCATATCTCTGCTGATTAGATGTTTATCAGCCGTCCATGAAGATTATGCAACCATCAGAAAAGATCCTATCATCCAGAAGTGTTTGTAGTGAAGGCAGTTGAAGATATATTGAGGAGAAAGCTCCTATTCTTGAAGGTGGAGACTAAATCGGCTGAGAGGATAGTGTGCAGATCAAGAACTCTGTTCTGAACCTGTATCAGCTTATGCATCATATTTATCAGGTATATTACCCTTCTCCTACCCTTCCAACCCTTTCTCCTTTTTTGTGAAGGAAAACTAGTGATTCTAGTGGAGAGAAAGCTCTCATTCATGAAGGAAAGTCCATTTCTTCTCAAAGAAGGTGTGCACATCCCATGAGATCTGTTCTAGACCTATAGTATATCATCACTTAGTTTTGTCAGAGATCTGACCCTTCTCCTACCCTTTCAACCCTTTCTCCTCTCCTGTGGGGGACAACTAGCTGTGGAAGGTCTCCTATGCAATCCTTGATGAATTTTACTGTAAAAATTATTCCACTTTAGTGAATTCGACCCAAAAATAATTTGGTACTGTTATCATATGTTTATATACATTATAGACTGATATATGAAGTTTACTAGTGATTTTGGCACCTCCAGAGATTGAGACTAGTTTTCCTAGTCAATTGGGGAACTGCAACGAAGGAGGGTAGAAACTATTTGTAATATATTTTTGTAAACTTCTGATTCGACCATAAAATATTAAATAAGTTATGAAAGATCTATTTCATTCATAAAAACATAGCATTATTTCATTTACTGAGTTTTACCCTTCTTTGACCCTAGACTAGCTCAATGGGCATTATTTATTGACTAGTTTTAGTGAAACTCTCAATATGTTTAACCATTAATGTATTTCTCTATTATAATGCTTTGGTATGATCAATATAATAGTATTTAACATCCCCATACTCTATTCATAAGCTTTTGGAAGCATTTCAGTCCATTTGGAAAGCATTGTAATTTATCCTTCTCGGTCGTCCTGACTAGCTAGTTTTGGACAATACTCTTCCAAACCATTCCAATTCATTGTTATATCATTACAGCACATTATATAAGTTTATTTGAATGATATTAACCCTATAATTAACTCCCATTACCCCCACCTATCTAGTATGCATATGCCAACTACCCAGGAAGCCTCGAAGTAGGCAATAAACTAGTTCTATTGTTGAAAAGTGAAAGGTACTGGTACATGGTGCATAGGAAATTTATGATATGAAAATTTTGACCTGATGTTGTACCTAATTCAATACATTTTCCAGAATTAAATATTCATCCCACCATCCTCAATCCTTACCTCAGTACCCATCACTTACTTCCTACTTTGTTCGGAAAAATTGTCAAAACTTTAACTAGTGAATTTTATCTAAATTTTGAAGTTGAGTTAATATCTTGGTCGAATATTCCCAAGGATAATACAATGGTATCAGAGCTCGTTCTTCTTCGCCTTTGGAAAGAAGACTCTTAATTTAATGAATTTTCAGTCATGTCAATGTTCAGTGAAGAAGAGTCTTACTCTGATGATGATTTTAATGAGCAATATGATGATGAATATGTTGAACCATATGAAGAGAAGGAGATGACCTCTGTTGTAAATTTTAATTTGAAGAAAGTTGAATATGATTTATCTGTTCAAAAAATGTTTGAAGAGGACATATGAAATGACCTACATATGACTAATTGGGATTATGAAGGAATAATCAAAAGAGGGAACCCAAGGAAATCCTATGAGTACTTCATGGAGTACTCTGCCTTGAAGAATGAGGTTCATAATTCCCTGACCTTTAGAGACTATTGTGATTTAAAGATTCAGAGTTTGTTCAAATATCCCTACAATAGTGATATCAAAAGAAGGATTTCACATATGTTTGATGGTGTGTGCAGAGAAGTCGAGGCAAGATTTTTACCCCTAGGAGCTAAGATAGAAGGGAGGGATAAAGATGTGCCCTCACAGCCAGGAAAAATCAAGGGAGAAAACCAAGAGCCACCTAGTTCTTTGGGTGGAGAAGAAGTAGGAAAAAATAAAGATGAATTTGCATCCCTACATATGGATCTATCTCAATCTCAGGAAAAAGGAATCAAGAAGGAAGTTTCAACAAGACCATTTGCAGTGCCAAGCATTCGGAGACTGTTTGGTTTTCCTTCAAGAAGGAAATCCAAAGCTTGTCATCTGAGCACCACACAATGTAGAGAGACATCAAGTTTTGTGTTGGAGAAAACTCACTATGGCTTGGGGTAGACCACAACAGATAGATGACTACCAGAAATGAACTCAATTCTAAGAACTATGCTATATAAATGACAATGCTAAGATAAGGAAGAATATAACCAACCTCGATCCAAACGTTTGATGTAGATCCCCATTGGATATTTTCAATCTGTGCACTTGAATCTACAAATTAGTCTTGATAGCCAATATACAACAAGTACATATAATATATAAATGGCATTAACATCATCAATAGCAATGGCCTATGATATAACAAGTAAATGCAACCCAATGTAAGATAAACAACATTTACAACATTAATGGACGAGAATATGAGTATTTCTATTAACAAACAAGAAGAAGTACAAAGTGATACGACCTCTTGCCGTCAACCAATCTGAACCAAGATATGGATCAATCCACTTGTGCCTCCACCACTTCAATTCCCCATGAATGTCAAACTCAAACTAGATAGGAGTTTGGAAGGTGAACATAAAAAGTTCACAACTACAAGGATCAATGAGTGTAGACTCAAGATAGGGCAAACATCCACTAGAGTTCTCTTGCTCTTCTTTTCTCCTCCCGTCCATAAGCCATATGTTCTCAATATATAGTCCTCTCAAAGGTAAGTGAAATGAAACATCGAGACGTTACTTGGGTAGATGGAGAGCCAAAGGTCACCCAATGACCGCGTTTTGGGAGTAAAAAGTAATAAACTAGTGATTTTTACCATTTTACTTGATACCCGCGGGCTATATAGATGCAACTCGTGGGTACGCCTGCTATAGTGATGCAACAAGTGGGTAGGATAAAAAATAGGGCAAAATAGAATCTGAAGGATATAAGTGGATCTGAGTCAGTGAAATGGATCCTATAGGCCAAAGAATGTTGATTCTCACAGTGTGGAAGATTATGTTGTAACAAATGCTCCCTAATGTGTGAGGTCAGAGACTGATGCTACGATGGCCGAAATACATTATAAAACTCAGAAATGGAGTGATGGAGACACAAGTGGAAAGAGCAACTCACTCATCATAATACAATAGTATCTCTGAATACATGTCGATAGTACAACAATCTGATACAATGGCCATGAATAGGCAGTACATAATGGATATATGTCAAAAGTGATTATAGCCATGATCCCTCTACAGTAAGATATAGTCTCCTCCTGAAAAGGAAACAACTTGTGCAAAATGGAGGTTCAAACTGTTGATATCTGAGAGGTGATATCTCAGATGTAAAGTCATAGTCATAAGTAGCATACTGAATGCCACTATCACTTGGGATCTTCTACACAAGTCTTTGACGGTGCAAATCCCATCAAGTCAATAAAGGAGTTGAGCTTGAACCTGATGTGACATCATCTAATTACCGGTCAATGATGTATACCGTTAACAGATGTGAGATAACCCACCAATAATGAAAATGGGCATCAAGTCACATAGCACAATCATCGGAGTGTGAATAAACTAGTTGAAGTCGAAAACTAGGATGAATCCATCGATCAGGGGACATTGATGTATTCCCAAAACTGTCGATGGCGAGAGAACCTTCCACTAATGATTACAAGCCTCAAGGTACTCAACTGAACTCTAAGCCTCAAGTCTCGGAATGAATGGGTTGAAGTCGACGGAACGAGACTCACTAGAAGGAGGGAATTAAGGAATCCCCCATCAACCAACACGAGGTACCAGCTACGCTGAAAGATTTGAAAGAACTCAGGTGAAACGGACTGACTCAATAAAGATGACTGACATGCAATAGTTAAGAGATCTGAGGAGTGGCCAACACTGGTTTTAGGACTTCCTTTGAACAAGAGCATGAGCAGATGGATAGACTCAGGCAGCATAGACTTGACATAAACTGTGCAATGCAGGAGGCATTACAAAGGGATCCATAATGACTGGAAGCTTAACCAATCGGTGGAGAAACTGAGATACAAGTACAACTCCTAAGGTCCAACTATAGTCGCGACTCATAGTATACAGAGTGGAATGAATGCTCTCTTCAAAGGAGACACAACAGCTGCCAACAAGAAATAGTAACCATAATCTCGTCTGGCTTTTTGGAATATTTGATTTTTTGGTCTTTTTCATATTTGGGAAAAGCTTGGAAAATAATAAAATTGCTTATAGTACAACAAGTGAGGGAACAAGTGTCAAATAACGAGCAGACTAGTTCCAAGTAGTGGAACATACCTATGATCAATGCAAGGAAGTGCATGAAGGATGTGGACACTCGGGGGGGTGTTCCCTCAAGGTCAAAAGGTCATCAAATTGTGAAGGGAAAATATAAGCTCTGCAGGGCTTGACAGGGAAAAGTGCTCAGGCACCAGGATAAGGACTGAGTAAGCGGGAGCAGGCACAAGGCTCAAGCGGCAAGCAAGATGATGCAATGCAATCACAACATGATATAACTGAGGGGAGACCTTAAGGTAAATGGCCAGCATAAGACAAAGTAGAGTATGAGTCTTTATCGCAACGTCATGGCGTAACTACAAAGGACTCCCAATCCTAAGGGCAAACAACGGCATGGGCACCAGAATGCATAAAGGGGTTCTAACTAGGGTACCCATGTTCAAAAAATCCCTACCGCCACATAACGACACTTCTATAGGAGTGTGAAGGTTCCATGTCAGTTACGAAGTGGGGTCGCACCTAGGGTTTATGAAAATGGTTAACAGGTCAAATGCATAATGCACATGGAAATGGCATCTAACCTATATGCCAGGTGTGAAACGTACCTATTGTAGGTGTGAAATGGTTCAGAACAGCTTTTGTCGAAGAAATCTGATTAAAAAATACTACTCCAAGACATTATATTAGTCCATAACGACACAAAATGGTAAAAACTATAGACAAGTGGGTCCTGAAAAATATAAATAGTAATAAAAAATTACAATTTACAATTCATTTTTACTATTCACCCATTTGGACCTTTTGGTTAGTTTTCACCTAAAAGTTCAGTTGCTGATTCTGGGAGTTACAAGCGACCGTTCATCGAACCGTTTGGAGCAGGTTGGTAGTCTCATCCATACCTATCATTTAAATGCTTTCATTTTAATTTTCAGCGGCGGGATTTTTAGTTTTTCCAAGCCCTAAATGGCTTTAGCGCTACCCATGGGCTATAGCTATGCGGGTCACGGGTAGGGAAAGATACTCGCAGTCAATACACAGACTGGCCACAGGTACCTGCACCTGTATACAAGTTAGCCCTTGAGTACGGCCGTGTAGTTGGTTTTTTAAAAGAATTTGACTAAAATGCTTGTTTTTCTTCACTCCAGGATGGTTCTAGAGTGGAGGGAGAGGGAGCATGACCAAGTTGATGAGGCCATGTGCAATGATGTGCAAGCACAACAGGCATTGCAAGCATGTGGGTTGTACAAATTTTGGAGTATAGGGGGTTTGAGGGCCCAAAATCTATTACATCGCCGCTTGATCGACTATTGGGATGTTGATGCACAGAGCTTCAATCTCAATGGGAAAATCCTCACACTAGACATGGATGACATCTACTTCATTAGCGGTTTGTCCTGTCGAGGTGAGGAGGCTAGTTTTCGGTCTGGTACTGTGGGTGGTGGGATCACCGTCCTTGCTACATAGCGCGGTATTGCCCCGCAAACAAACGCACGGTGGGAAGTCAGGTTCCCATCAATGCCATAGTAAATTTGAGCATGAAGATCATTGTGGCTACCTTAGTGCGGATCACGGGATCCAAAGCTCTGCACCAGGCATCCAACCCAGTGATGTTCTATGCATCACAATGCATGCAACCTATAGTATTTGACTGGTGTTCCACACTATTGGGGTCTATGAAAACCCAACTGACAGAATGCAAAGAAGGGAAGGCCAAAAAATTCAGGTATGGGAGTATCCTATGCAGCTTCTTCTTTGAGAGGGTTCTAGGGCTTAGTCTGAGGGTGGATGTCCCTCCTCATAGTCTCCGGGATCCAGCCCTAACCCGATGGTCTTAGATCTTGAAACGACAGGGTGGTGGCCATCTGGAATCACCATATACCGAGGAGTTTTTCCGTTGGTGGGACCAGCATGTCATTGCCATAGAGGACTACCCCTATGTAGGGATAAACTTCCGCCAGGATAGGGACATGCCACTCCCACCAGACGTAACCTTCGGAGACATTAGTGAGTACTCTTTTTAGGTTTCTGTGTATTAAATTTTTATGGATTTTTTGTTATATATGTAAATGCAAAAATATTTTTGGTGGTAGTATCATATGCTAATGTTTGACTGTTTGCTCGCAGACAAAGGCCCATTGAGACCTGATGGCTTCCCGAGACATGGTTGTTGGGGCAGGGGTGAGGAGGTAGGCAATGCTGCAGCAAGACGCACTCTACAGACCTTGCGGCGCAACCTCACACAGATGGTTGCTAGGGTTCCACAGATAGAGGTGGCGAGACTACCTGAGTCCATGCAGCGCCAAGTAGTGGGGGTTCCGGGTGACTGGGTGGGGCTACTGTAGCGGGAAGCCAATGTAGTACAGTATTTCTATGAGACACATCCTGTCGGGGCAGCAGCTAGGCCTCCTCGTAGGCAGTAGATATCTTAGGATCTCATTTTTTGTATCGATATGTATATTTTTTAGGGCTACGGGCTCTAGTTTTGTATGACACTACCATTTTTTGACATATTTATATATATAAAACTTTGGTTCTCCGGTTCTACTATATGTGTGTATGTACAAATGTATGAATGTCTTCTTATATTTGTGTGCTTCATGGTGAATGTGATAAATGCCAATCTAATACATAGTTAGCGTATGCATCAGATATATGATTAACACTTCATGGAACATGTATGTATGTAATTGAAATAAAATGTCGTTCGAAGAGTCTTACCCTTAGGAATTTTTGTAGTAGCCTAGGATCTCGCACACAGTACTGCCCATTCAGTTGAGACACAACTAGTTGTGAATCCAGGTGGACTTTTAAAGACTGGACGCCATGGGAAATGGCATCCCGAAGTAGCTCAATGAAGGCAATATACTCAGCCACATTGTTAGATGTAGGACCAAGACAAGCATCTCTTGAGGACACAACTAGGTGGTTAGGTGAGAAAATAACCCAGGCAGCAGAAGCAAGTTGCTTCGTATGACGGCTGGCACCATCCGCGAACCCTAAGAACATAGGAAACTCTGTTGACATTTGTCAATCAAATGGAATCTAATCAATAGATCCAAAAACCAAAAGAAATCTAAACTATGTACAGAAGCAACTATACAATAGTATACAGAAGGATCAACCTAAACTAGAGGTTCAAGCATAATACCACTTGAGGTAGAGCCCATTTCTAGGCTCCTTCAAGACAGTCCCCTCATAGTCTTCTAATTCATAGGCTCCTTTTTCCAGGACACGCCTCACGATGTAAGGACCGTGCCACATGGGGTTGAACTTGCCTGCCCCCAGGAGTTCTTTAGCTTGGTCATATAACAGGACCAAGTCACCTTCAACATATTGTCGGGGATGGACAGACCCATCATACTGAACATTAATACGACGTTTGTTGGCATCTATAGCTACAATGACATCTTGACATTGCTCGTCAAGTTGCTCAAGGTGGATTAAATGTTGCTCAAGACCCGTCGTATCAGGGAGGAGCTCTATGGCCAGTTTAAGCTAAGGGATCTCGCATTCAATCGGTAAAAGTGACTCCACACTGTGAACTAGCTGAAATGGTGAGAACCCGGTGGCAGTCTTGATTGCGGTTTGATATACCCACAAAGAAGGATATAACATGATGTGCCAGTTGGTATTGCTTTGTTGGATGGTACGTTGGAGAATGGTCTTTAAAGACTTATTGACTGCTTCTACTTGACCATTCGCTTGGGGATAATAAGAATATGATTGTTCTTGACGAAACCCAAGCTTGAGAGACAAATAATCCATAATCTTGTTTTGGAAGTGACTGCCATGGTCAGTGATAATCTCTTTCGGAATACCGAACCGAGTGATAATTTGATTGAAAAAGAAGTGGGCTGTTGTAGCACCATCGGCTTTAACATTAGGCATGGCCTCAGCCCATTTGGAAAAATAGTCCACGGCCACTATGATATGGTGATGCCCCCCATCCAAATCTGGTTTGCAATCCATGAAGTCCACCCCCCACTTGGTAAAGGGACCGATGGTGACGACCGGATGAAGGGGCGCTGGATGCGAGCATATGTTCTGAGAAAACACCTGGAAAGGGTGACATCTCTTCACAGCGTTAACACAATCATTAAAGTCGGAAGGCCAAAAATAACCAACTCGCATAATACGTTGGGTTGTAGCAAGCCCATATAAGTGACCTCCACATGCCCCAGCATGGCAATCATTAAGCACCCGCTCCGCTTCTTCGTGAGTTAAGAAACGATAGAGGATAGAATCCTTTCCTTGGCGATACAAAGTGTGGAGGAAACTTCAAAGTTTGGAGATATATAATGACATTCCCATACCAAGGGTCCTCATACGAGATAAGAAATAAGTGCTCATCCACAAAGGAATCTTCATGAATGATATTCTCATCAAGTATCAAAAGGTCCGACATAAGCTCAACAAACACCAATGATTTCACCAACTTCGCCGAAGAAAAATCGAGATCAAATTCCTGAAGGATAACAATCCATTTATTATACTTCCCCCCGATAAGGCGTCATGATAGCACGAACTGAAATGGATTGATATGAGCAAAAACTGTGGTTGTTCTAAGCAGAATGTAATGTCGTAACCGTTGGACTAAATGAACAGTCACAAGTGCCAACTTTTCCACATGAGTATATCTTAGCTCAACATCTACTAGATTTCGACTAAGGTAATAGATGACATGCTCGACAAGCGCATCATCAAACTAAACCAAGACCATGCCAATCGTCTCTTGAGACGCGGCTACATAAAGGATAAAATATCATGCAAAGTTTGGTGGAATAAGCACAGGGCTCGATACCAAAGCTTTCTTAAGGGCGTCGAAAGACTTGTTATCACTCATGAGACTTTCTAGGTTGCAGTCGAAAGAGCCTGGTAACTTAACCAAAATATTGATAGTATAAAGGGGGGTGGATCAAGTTGGACGATTCAAACATTATTTTTCATTCAGAACATACCTAATGCGCTCAGATGGACAAGGCTCTCAACCACTAATGCTCAGAGGGCTTGTAAATAAGTAAATGCGTGGAGAGGTAACTGTCATACCAGTAGAATCATACACAAAAACATATATATGAATGGTAGATTATAACAATCACAGAACACTTGCAGAGTTAAGTTTTGTAAACACACATGATAAGATGACAGTCATCAAATGTAAACAAACCTAACAGCTTGAATGTAACATTCAGATACAAGTGCATAATAGGAGAAAATGGAAAATTGAACACTTAATGGTGAAAGAAACAAGCTTTACTGATATAACATAAAATGTCTGAGTTTACAAAGTGTGGAAAATATCCCAAAATTGAACCATTCTCTTACATCCGTTCTAGGCTTTATAGCCATTACAAATATATTCCCCCCCAGATCCCCAAAATCTGGGTCAAAATCCCCCAGATAGAAGATCAAACCGTTTTTAAAAAAAAACTGGGAAAATCATTTTTTTAACTGGCGAAACTGCTGAAAAATGGGGCTTAGAGATGGGTTCTATTCTACCAATATGTGACACCTGTAAGAAAAATGAGAGATTTTTTTGTTCTATGACGTGTTAGGAAGACAAATTTCTGAGCATTTTTCAGAATGACTCTCGAGTCGCTTAGAATCATCATTTGAAAATGATGACTCTGCACAGTAAAAACGCCATTTCTGCTGAAACTGCTGAAAAAGAGGCTCAAAGATGGGTTCATTTCTCCAGCTATGTGACACCTGTGTATAAAATGAAAGAAATTATTGTGAATTGATGGGTTTTGAGCAAAAACCTCTCTCATATATTTGAAAGTCGCTTTGGTTTGCCCAAGATCGGCATTTCAAGAACATGTGTCAAACAGGCAGATTCTGGGATCCGAAATTTGGGGCTCAGTGATAGATTCAATTCTCTCAACCTGCAACACCTGTAGGAAAACGGAGAGAGGTTATTGTGATCTGACATGTCAGGAACAAAATCATCTGAGCATTTTGCAAAATGATTCTCCAGCCGCTGAGAATCGCTATTTGAAAATGATTACTAGGGATAGTAAAAAACGCCACATTTCTTCATTATTTCCATCTTGCTGGCACCTTCACTACTGGAACAACACATTGAAACAGATCCTATTAATTTTAACCTTCACTTAGAAACCATCCTAATGTCCTTTAGAATGATAAAACTTGGATCTGTGCAAAAATAGCCATTTTTCTGTGATTTTTAGGCTTTCCGTAGCTAGTAAGTCTGAGCTTAATTTCTGTTAGCTACAGAAAGCTTTGTTTGGTGGCTAATGAACAACTGTCATAACTTCCTAAACACCAAAAAATGTTCCATGATACATGACACATCCCTTTACTTTCGGTAACTTGAAGAGTTCTGAAAATTTCATTTAAGCTGCCGAAAGCAGAGCTTTCGGTAGCTTAAGAACCGTTTTAAAAAAGCGCTTAGATACCGAAACCTGTCTTTTGAAATTTTTGAAATGAGAACCCAATCTAATGTTTTCAAACTTTATTACACGCATAAAGCTATCAACAATGAGCCTTAAGAAATTTAGAAATGAAATTTCCAATGACATCCTATCGTCCAAAAATGATCAACTCAACAAACTTCTGGGGAGATAACACTGGCTCTTACTCGGGGATGAAAACCTCCCAGTGAGGTTTCAAGAACCACAGATCTGATGCCTTTCCTGGATAAACAAAATATAGAACCTAGTCTAGTGTTCCATTGGGCATGGAGTCGTTTAAAATGCCACCAAATCTTTGCAATCTGTCTACAAATGTTCAACTGCAAACCTGCTAGCAATGACTTACATCCATTGGGCATGGAGTCTTTATTTCAAAACTGCAATCACAACACTAAATGCAAGAATCATGCATTATGAAAACTTGAAATGCTCAACTATGAGCTTATTCATCTACGCTACCCTACTCTAGATATTGTACTGCTTCTTATCAAGTGACATCATGCTTCCAATGAAGCCAGGATAACATCGAACTATTTACAGAATCTTTTTGCATATAGATAAATTTCAGAGAACACTTCATGTTGTGCAGTAGAATTTCTATTTGTAGATCATACTTACAATCATCATTTGCTTTGATTCCAAAGATTGCACAACTGAAGGCTTCTGAAAAACATAACTCCATATAAACGGATACCGAATCATAGAAAGAAGTTAACTCTACTTGCCTCTCAAGCCTTTCTTCCCCTTCTGATATATGGATCTGCTCATAAATAGGTTTCTGCAATTTTGAAAATAGCAGCGAGTTGATTTGACTGCTAATCCCTTGTTTGATATCTTTTTCATAAATGATATCAGTCTTTTGTTCATGAGTTGCTGCAAACAGAATAGAAGGTCTTAAATCTTTCGGCAGATTAAACTCATCATGTTTAATGTCTGCTGCAAGCATAGAATGGTTGATTTCAACATGATGTTGTTCCTTGATGGGAAAAGAAAAAAGCTCATCAAAATCAAATTCGTAGCTGTCATATATGGACTGGTTGTGGCTCAAGCCAACATCGTCTGCTATAGAAATCTGTTCTTCTTCATCTTCATAATCATCAAAGATCAGAGAACAAAAAACCTCTGCATTGTGCAAAGAAGAAAACACAATCTTCTGATCTTTCTCTTCACTTACAGGTGAGAACATATTGTAGGAAGCCTCTTGAAAGATTTCAGTAGATTCTTCTTCTATAACTATTTCTTCATATGAATCAAAAGTAACAGGTGCATCAGAGACAAGTCCTGATGCATCTACAACCATGCAATCCTCATAATTCATTGTATCAAGAAGCTCTTCCTTAACCACATAATTTTCCTTTGTACAAACAGAAGAATGAACTACTCCCTGCCGAACTTGCTTCTCTAATTCATCATAGCAATCTTCAAAGAGACTTTCAACTGGAAATTCATATTTACAAACAAATGAAAAGCATCATGAAAACTTGCTGATGAGTGAATACTTAAATCTGGAAGAGATCAGAACCAATCAAGGGTTGCTCCCTCCAATGAGTATCTGAAAAGCTTAATTTGAACATCCTCATGTATAATTCCAAGCTGATGAATAAAGTCATGAAAATCTAGCAAGTGTTCAGCTGGCACTTCCGACTCTTCTCCTCGAAAACTGGGAAGACTATTTTCCCATTCATCTCTACTAGGTACTGGGTGAGGGTAACCAAAAATGTTTGAGAAATCGCAGAAAGCATACCTCTTTGCTAAGATCTGGTTCATTTCATACCAATGGAGTTGCCAATAGATTTCTGAGCAATGGAGTGGCCACTGAATCCGTCCTTCATGTAGTCGCCAGGTAGATGATTACAACCAAGAAAATGTCTAGTCTTTGTCTATCATCAAAGATAGATATATGCATTTCTCCCAGGGAAGCTAAGCTTCAATCTCTACTCCCTCGCAACGATGCCAGTCTGTTATCACTCCAGGAGTCTTTCTAGGTTGGAGTCGAAAGAGCCTGGTAACTTAACCAAAATCTCAATAATATAAAGTGGTGTGGATCAAGTTGGACGATTCAAACACGATTTTTCATTCAAAACATACCTAATGTAGTCAGATGGAAAAGGCTCTCAACCACTAATGCTCAGGGGGCTTGTAAATAATTAAATGCGTGAAGAGGTAACTGTCATACCAGCAGAATCATACACAGAAACATATATATGAATGGCAGATTATAACAATCACAGAACACTTGCAGAGTTAAGTTTTGTAAATACACATAACAAGATGATAGTCATCAAATGTAAACAAACCTAACAGCTTAAATGTAACATTCAGATACAAGTGCAGAATAGGAGAAAATGGAAAACTGAACACTTAATGGCGAAAGAAACAGGCTTTACTGATATAACATAAAATGTCTGAGTTTACAAAGTGTGAAAAATCTCCCAAAATTGAACCATTCTCTTACATCAGTTCTGGGATTTATAGCCATTACAAAGATCTTCCCCCCTAGATCCCTAGAAGCTGGGTCGAAATCCCCCAGATAGAAGATCAAACCATTTTTTTTTTTTAAACTGGTAAAATCATTTTTTTAACTGGCGAAACTGCTGAAAAATGGGGCTCATAGATGGGTTCAATTCTCCCAATCTGTGACACCTGTAGGAAACATGAGAGATTTTTATTTTCTCTGACATGTTAGGAATAAAAACCTCCGAGCATTTTTCAGAATGACTCTCGAGTCGCTAAGAATCATCATTTGAAAATGATGACTCTGCACAATAAAAACGCCATTTTTGCTGAAACTACTGAAAAAGAGGCTCAGAGATGGGTTCAGTTCTCTAGCTATGTGACACCTATGTATAAACTGAAAGAGTTTATTGTGCATTGATGTGTTTTGGGAAAAAACCGTTCTCAGATATTTGAAACTCATTTTGGTTTGCCCGAGATCTGCATTTCAAGAACATGTGTCAAACAGGCAGATTCTGGGATCCAAAAATTGGGGCTCAGTGACGGATTCGATTCTCTCATTATGCAACACCTGTAGAAAAATGGAGAGAGGTTATTGTGGTATGACATGTTAGGAACAAAAACCTCTGAGAGTTTTACAAAATGATTCTCTAGCCGCTCAGAATCGCTATTTGAAAATGATGACTAGGGACAGTAAAAAATGCCACATTTATTCATTATTTCCATCTTGCTGGCACCTTCGCTACTGTAACAACACATTGAAACAGATCCTATTAATTGTAACCTTCACTTAGAAACCATCCTAATGTCCTTTAGAATGATAAAACTTGGATCTGTGCAAAAATAGCCATTTTTCTGTGATTTTTAGGCTTTTGGTAGCTAGTAAGTCTGAGCTTAATTTCTGTTAGCTACCGAAAGCTCTGTTTCGGTGGCTAATGAACAACTGTCATAACTGCCTAAACACCGAAAAATTTTCCACGATACATAACACGTCCCTTTCCTTTCGGTAGCTTAAAGAGTTATGAAAATTTCATTTAAGTTGCCGAAAGCAGAGCTTTCGGTAGCTTAGGAACCGTTTTAAAAAAGCGCTTAGCTACCGAAACCTGTCTTTTGAAATTTTTGAAATGAGAACCCAATCTAATGTTTTCAAACTTTATTACACGCATAAAGATATCAACAATGATCCTTAAGAAATTTAGAAATGAATTTTTCAATGATATCCTATCGTCGAAAAATGATCAACTTGACAAACTTTTGGGGAGATAACAAGACTGTTGGGTTCGCTCATCCTAGATAAAATGTGTGTCCTTATTCAATAAGCACGCGAAACCTTTGGTAAGATTACCATAATTGACTACGAAACAGCGTAGAAAAGTGTCTCTCCCTTGGAGGCTCTGAAGCTGTAACAAATTGTGCGGAGGAGGCAACTGAAGTATTGCCTCAACTTTGAGAGGATCAACTCTAATACCCTCTTTCGAAACTATGAAGCCCAGAAGGTGACCCGTCCTTACAACAAATATTCATTTGTTAGGATTCAATCGAATCTTGTATCATATACATCGTTCGAGAATCATGCAGAGG
Source organism: Larix kaempferi (assembly GCA_027924585.1). Taxonomy (NCBI): domain Eukaryota; kingdom Viridiplantae; phylum Streptophyta; class Pinopsida; order Pinales; family Pinaceae; genus Larix; species Larix kaempferi. Next base: position 4,324,047 of record BSBM01001383.1, read on the forward strand.
TGCTTGGGGTGGTCCACTCTCTTGCGAGAATGGCCAGCAAGATCATCCAAGAAAACCTACATAATTGTCTTAAGATCGTGAAAGGCGTAGGTCATGGCATGTTGAAATGTAGCTCTGACGTTTTTAAGGCCAAAGGGAATTTTTCGATATGCAAATGTTCCCCAAGGACAAATAAAAACTGTCTTATGTTTATCCTCGGGTTTGATTTGAATTTGGTTATATCCGAAAAATCCGTCCATGAAGGAAAAAATCTCACTTCCAACGCAAGCATCCAATATTTGATCTATGAATGGTGTGGGGAAGTTGTCTTTTAGACATGCACAGTTCAAATCTCTAATGTCGGTGCATACACAGATCATTCCCTTCTTCTTATCCATAGGAGCGGGGTTTGACACCCATTCGGTAAGGGGAATGGGGTAGATGAAACCGGATTTGAGTAGTTTCTCCACCTCTGCCATGATAGCGGCTGCTTTTCTAGGGTTCACTACCCGTAAGCGTTGTCGAACCAGTTTAGCATTGGGATACGTTCTAATCTCATATTCAACAATGCGGGCGTCTATTCTTGGCATCTCCTCATATGACCAGGTGAAAGCTTCTCGGAGTTCTATAAATAATTTAGTGTAAATGGAAATCTCCTCAGGAGTGTAATTGTCACCGATGTAGACATTCTCAACTATTCCGGGAGTATGAGAGATATTGATCGACATAGTTGGGGAAATTTTAGCCATATTCCCTTCCGCAAAAACATCATGCGACTCCAAAAGAGCCACAGGGTGACCAACCATCTCTGCTAGAGTCGTCTTAAACTCTTCTCGTTCGGTGAGATTGAGTTTGGGAAGGAAATAAGAGCGATGGTGCATATCTTCCCAAGGTCTCTCACTACCACACATGGCCTCCATAATAGCTTCATCAGAAGGAAAATTATCATCCAGGCAATCATGGGAACAAGACGATTTGGCTTCCCAAACTAGCAGCATAACAGGATCTTCCTTGATTGTCTGGGAAGAAGAGAGATCCGGCTCTGCAGTGGCTTGTTGAATATGCTGGTAAGCAAGTTCAGCTACAGACAGTGGCATAGACATCCTGATATGTGAAATGTTTCCAGACGTGGAACTCGTGGATGGTAAAGTCCACAGATCATCAAAATAGGAAGTCCGGAATAACATGTTATGTGAAGGAGGAGACGCATCGTCGGTAATGGTTCCAATAAAATTCACAGGTGCGGAAAAATCATAAGTTCCCATTAATGAAGGGTACATGCCAACACCCATGTTCCCAGTTGTCGGATGAGAATGAGTAACTTGTGGGACTATGGATCCCATGGATGTTGTGGAAGAGGAGTTAACGTAGTCCAGCTAATCAATGGTCACTATCTTACCTTCATGAGGAAAGCAGATAACTCTGAATATAGTGGACGCGATAGCTTTCATGGCATACATCCAATTCCGACCTAGTAAAAGGTTTTAGTCGATGGGCGCATCAACCACCTCGACTTCAATAGGCACAGAATTACCTCCCAAGGAGACAACAAGGGAAGGGATAATTCCATGCGTCTTAAATGAACGACTGTCGAATGTAGTGAGCGTGGTTCTAGACGCGACTAGGGGAGGAGAGCCAAGAGCTTTCCAACAAGCTAACGGCATTATTGATGCAGAGGCTCCTTCGTCAACCATAGTACATTTGACAAAAATATGAAGGCACACCACCTGGATTTGAAAAGCCACATGGTAGGGTAAGCGAGGTTGGACATCAGCAATGTCGAGCTTGATAATAGTGGTACTTCCCCCATTCTGAACTCATAACACACTCAAAATAGCATGCTTCTGATAAGGATAGGCTTGCAAGACTTCAAGAGCCAACATGGCACACGGAGTTTGGCCCAAATATTTTACCATGGAGTAGTTGTGGGCGGATCAAGCATTAGGATTATGCGTAGAGCGCTTAAGAACACCTTTCGGTATCCGCGACATAATAGAAGGCTTCTTGATATGCAAGGAATTTTCAGGAGGAGGGGGAGGCTCACTCCCCAAATTGGGTTGTGGTGCATCATAATCACGCTGACGAGTGGCAACACTAACCTCTGAATGTTCACACATCCATAACCACTAGTATTGGAAGAATATGTTGTTGTCTCAGTAGGTCCATAACCAGTGGTGGGAGCATGCAAAGCCATGTTTTTGTGATGAGGTAGGGGATCCTTCAACATAGCTGAGCTCTGTGCCAAGTACTTCGATGCTTCTTCAATATGAAAACATAAGTGAGTAAGATGGTCTTCTCCACAGAGCTTGCAAGGAATCTTCACCTTACGCCTAGGTTTACAATCCTCACCAGCATTTCTGTCTTCCTGAGGAGGGTTGGCATTATCCTTATGGGGGGTATTGCGATTTCTATTGTTGTTCCCATTGTTCCCACCCTTACAATTATTTCTCCCCTTTTTCTTATTAGTAGTTTGCTGGTTACCTGATTTGTTTGTCGTTTGCACACTGTGTACATCAAACGATGGGGTGGAAGTGGACAAGGTGTGAACCTCTCCGGGAGTAGACTGGTTTAGCAAAAATTTTTGCATTTGATTAGCTACCAAATCTATGGGGCGAGTGCTTGCAGATCCAACGATGCCATCGGCATGTGGTCCAAGAACTAACGTGGCCTCATGAAATGTGCGTAGTGCGTCAGGGATGATGTCATACAAAATGATAGACTGATAATATAATAAATCTAACTGCTGGACTTTCAAGATAGCTTGTTCCTCAGTCACAATGCCGGACATCGAAACATCCTTAGCAATGTAAGGGAGTAGAGACCCTAGGAACCATTCCAATAGGAACTTTGGAGGAATGTTGGCCTTCACTAACCTCTTCTGTCGATGCCACTCTTGAACGTGGTAAAAAATATGCATGGCCTTGTTCTGAAGGAAGGTAGATAAAAGCTCAGTACTGGTATCATAGCGAACCGACAACTAGAAATGATCAAGGAAAACCAAAGCGATCTCGTTAAAACCCCTATAGGTGTTTCTGGGCAACTCGAAATACCACTTCGTGGCTACCCCCATGAGGGTGTGTTGAAATAGTTGCAATCTAACATAATCATGATTTAATGAGTTGGAGGAGCACCAAAGGTGAAATGTCGTGACATGATCTCCCGGGTCCTCACCACCTTTTCCTTCAAACTTAGGAATGTCCGAAGGGAGCTTGGTAGGGACTGAGGATCAACTAGGGCCATGACACACCAGATCGTTCATGAGATTCAAAAGATCCAGAAGATTCAAGAGTGCAAGGAATGGGAGCTGAGGCTAGAAAGCTTGATTATAATCCCCCATAAAAGGTTGGTTAAACGGAACCATATTATAAGATGGACCAAAACTTTGACCAAGAGAATTAAATTGCTGATAATAAGGACTTGACGGACCATAAGCTTTCCCATGGCCATAGGATTGATAACCTCCTCCTGCTTGACCCATTTGAGAGTAAGCAGGTATGTGCGTGTTTTGGGCACCATATTGGGGTGGTGGGTTATACTGGTGGCCAGCACCGACTGTGTTGTAGTAAGGGTTGCCACCATGAGTATGGGGCATATATGTACTATTCATAGTAGGAACCGTGTTGTAATGACCATAATGGTATGGTATGTTCCCACCTCCGGCATTAGGATTAGCTTGAGCAGTCGTGTGATGACTAGAAGGATGAGAATTATTCCCAACCCCAGCATTGGTATGACTAGTAGCAGGGATGGTGGCGTGATGTCCATGTGGATAGGAGATATTCCCACCCCCTACATTAGCATTACTAGTGGCGACAGTGGACGCAAAAGTATGCGCTATATGTCCACCCCCATGGTTGGGAGGAGCATTAACATCCGTAAAAGTAGTCCTGGGTTGACGAGTAGCGGCATGTGTATTAGGTGGTAGATGGTGAGTTGTGTTTCGAACAATGTTCCTACTAGGTTGGGAAGTCCTAGGAGGTGGTCTTCTTCCAACATTAGCATTGTTAGGAGGAACATGACTAGTCCCCATACTATGTGTGTGAGTGGACAACGTAGTGCCCCCAGTGAGGGTAGTGCCCCTAGTGGGTTTAGTATGGCTAACACCATGGCTGGTGCCAGCGTGACTTCCAAACATAGTGGAAGGTTCAACTGTACTATAACTAGGCATACCAAAAGAGAGTGCGGTTGGGTTGATCGTAGGACCAGTGTCATCATGTAACTCTGGCATCCTGTGTTTATAACTGCATGGAAACGAAGGAATGAACGGATCGTCCTGTTCTTCATCCTCGAGTAAGTTGGGCATTCCGTAAAGATAATTATCCGGATTCGAAGGATCAAACGGATCTCGTTCAAGTGGATTCGGCCAAATTGAACCAGGTTGAGTCTCAGGTGGATCACCTCACCATGCCTCACGAGGAGTATGGGGATCGCAAGTGTGTTCAACTCCACTCGATGGAGCTGAAGGTTTTTCCTCAGTGTCGAAATGTGTAGCAGTCATGATATCTTGGACATATGTCTCATAAGAATCCAAAGACTCATAGGGAGCCCTCCAGCGTCCTCTAGCAACACGATGTGAAAACTCAGTCGTCTTTAAACCATCCAATCGACGGGATCGACGGAGAGTAGGGCTCCACGCCACGATATCTCCGGGGATAATATATAATCAAAACATCCCCTAAAGGCCAACTATCGATCAAAAACAATAAATCAAAAGCACGCACCTAAAGAAACTACATCCAAGAGCAGACAAACAAAGTGGCTAAATGAGCTCCCGACACTAGAGCCGGTATGTCTTGCCTAGGAGAGGCTTGAGACTTCCAAACTATAGCCGAAGGTAACAGAATCAGTTATAGAGACACCCAGGCTTCACTACGTGTACAAGTTCAAGTCCACTGCACAAACACAACTGTGATGTCCAATCCCTATCTGACTCAGGACACGAACAGTATAACCATTGCAAGTACCCTGTGCGATACCTAGGTAAGGAAACTATGGTCACCGCAATATAGCCAATGGTCAGGGGGGAATTTGTAGGTGGGATCCGTCGTATGGGTAGGGTATCTAATCCCAAAGCACAAGAGGATGAACCTCTGGTACCCCCAGATACGAACAAATCCTGGAAATATCTCCCACGTTCAACCGATATCAGAGGGATATCCCTTCAACCAACCTCCCGTGACCTCATGCTTAAATTTGGCTTGAGTAGAGCTTCCTGATAACATCAATCTATACCATGGATTCCTCCACTCCCTGGTTAGACACCTAATGTTTCGTCTAGTATTCTTGGATTGTTAACTCACAATGATTTATTCCAGGACTCTAAACCTCTAGTTGGTGTACCCTATAAATAAAATCGGTCTAATCAATTTTAAGATTAAGCGTTAATTTTAATGGTTGTGATTACTCAAGGGATATGATCTTGAAACTAGTGATGTGTAAGACTCAATAGTATGCAAAATCGTCAAATCCTAGACTCATCTATAAAATGAAAACAATGCCCCTAATATGCACAATCAAACCAATGATTTCGAAATAAATATGCAATTGTTTTATATTTTTCAATGCACAATCAGAATCTAAATGAAGGCAGAAAGCACTCAATGCAAGATGCAATACATAAAAGCAATTTTTTTTTGTATTTTCTCTTATAAACGAAAGGAAAATGCAAAACTATATGTATTTTTTGTATTTTTCAATATATGGAAATGAAAAATGCAAGCAAAATCCTACTATTTAGTCACTGATATGCTAAAGAGATCACTAAGACAACCAGGCAGATACCAAACAGTAAGACTCAGCAAAAGGAATGAGCTCAAAAGGAAAAAAACCAACAAGGCTAAATCCAAAGATGGGTAAAAAACCAACAAGGATCAACCAAGAGAAACGAAGAGTTTTGGTCACAACCAAGGCATGGAACAGTCAAGAAACAGGCCAACAAAGACTTAGGATCAACCAAAACCAACCCAACAACAACCAAAGGTCATAAACCAACAAAATTTAGAGTTGTACGCTACTGTCAAAGGAATATATGAGGGTACCCGCGAGCAGTAGAGTAAACATAGGTGGGTATATGTGGGTAGAGCTAAGCTAGCCTGCAGGTGAGGAAAGGTAAATTGGAAAATAGAGAGTCCAATGGCTCATAAAAGCAAGTTTTCTATAGTGTATCTCAACGACAGATAAGTGACATAGAGCTTCGACAAACAACAACTCTAATTATGGACTAATGCTCAAAAAATCCCCAAAATGGATGTTTTCCCCAATGAAGTCGGCATTTCTGTGTTGGAGAAAACTCACTATAGCTTGGGGTAGACCACAACAGACAGATGACTACCATAAATCAACTCAATTATCAGAACTATGCTATATAAATGACAATGCTAAGATAAGGAAGAAGATAACCAACCTCGATCCAAACGTTTGATGTAGATCCCCGTTGGAGCTTTTCAATCCGTGCACTTGAATCTGCAAATTAGTCTTGAAAGCCAATATACAACAAGTACATATAATATATAAATGGCATTAACACCATCCATATCAATGACCCATGATATAACAAGTAAATGCAACCCAATGTAAGATAAACAACATTTACAACATTAATGGATGAGAATATGAGTATTTCTATTAACAAACAAGAAGAAGTACAAAGTGATACGACCTCTTGCTGGAAACCAATCTGAACCAAGATCTGGATCAATACACTTGTGCCTACACCACTTCAATCCTCCATGAATGACAAACTCAAACTAGATAGGAGTTTGGAAGGTGAACATAAAGGGTTCACAACTACAAGGATCAATGAGTGTAGACTCAAGATAGGGAAAACATACACTAGAGTTCTCTTGCTCTTCTTTTCTCCTCCCGTCCATAAGCCATATGTGCTCAATATATAGTCCTCTCAAAGGTAAGTGAAATGACACATCAAGACGTTACTTGGGCAGATGGAGAGCCAAAGGTCACCTAATGACCTCTTTTTGGGTGTAAAAAGTAATAAACTAGTGAATTTTACCATTTTACTTGATACCCACGGCCTATATAGATGCAACTCGTGGGTACGCCTGCTATAGTGATGCAACAAGTGGGTAGGATAAAAAATAGGTCAAAATAGAATCTGAAGGATATAAGTGGATTTGAGTCAATGAAATGGATCCTACAGGCCAAAGAATGCTGATGCTCACAGGGTGGAAGATTACGTTGTAACCAGTTTCTTGGAAAGAAATGACCAAGAAGACTTGGCTAGTTCCCCATTACTCCAAGAAGTGAATGAAGAAGGTCGATACATAGTAGAAGATCCAGCAGTCAAACACTTGATTGTTGGTGATGAGGGAGGTAAAATCACTCTCGATATTTTAATGGTAGATTTTAAAACAAGTGCAGAAGAAATGGGACAGATTGATGAAGGTGAGAGATATTTTGGATCTGATCCAAAGGAGGAACATAATTCATATTTACAATCACTCCTTGAGCCTCGCAAGGAAGTAGAAACTGAGCACATCTCAGTAGGATGTGAAGCAGAAAAATGGTTGGATGAACAAGCCATCAAAATTCCATCACATAAGGAGGAGAACATGCCACCTGGTAAATTAGTAATTTCTGATTTTTATGTGTCATTATGTCAATCTGATGTGGCAGCGACTTCCATTGAAAGGTTCAGAATGGTTGAGCCCGATAGTGATGAGACTCAGAAGTCTAGTGTAAAAAATGAAAGAAGTATGAAGGCTAAAACCTTGAGAGAATATCTTTCTGTTGCACCAAGGATGAATGAGCACTTATGTTGCAGCCCAAATTATGTTTTTGAGGACCTGAAATATGAATATATTGCAGCAACAACATATAGATCAGATTTCAAAACCTCAAGTGCACTGTAGGAAATTGATCCGGTGATGGAAAATGAAGAGGAGGAACATCTTCAAGAACCTCTTCTTGCAGGATCTTTAAAGATGGATGAACAAAAGATCCAAGAGGCCCTGAAAATTCTACATGAAACTCATGCTTCAATGTCGAAGTTGTGTTGGGAAGCTTCTTTAATGGAATACCAATATTCCTTTGAAGCCATGGAGAATATCCAGAAAGCAATGTCCACAATCAAAGGTAATTTCTCGCAGTTGCTTTCAGATAAAAATTACATTATATTGCAGCAACAACATATAGATCAGATTTCAAAACCTCAAGTGCACTACAGGAAATTGATCTGGTGATGGAAAATGAAGAGGAGGAACATCTGCAAGAACCTCTTCTTGCAGGATCTTTAAAGATGGATGAACAAAAGATCCAAGAGGCCCTGAAAATTCTCCATGAAACTCATGCTTCAATGTCAAAGTTGTGCTGGAAAGCTTCTTTAATGGAATACCAATATTCCTTTGAAGCCATGGAGAATATCCAGAAAGCAATGACCACAATCAAAGGTAATTTCTCACAGTTGCTTTCAGATAAAAATTACATGTTTGAGTTTGTTGAGTTATTGTGGGAAGCAACACTGCATGATGAAGAGAGTATTAGCATATATGAAAAAGAGAACTACAAGCTCAAAGGTGAGTTGTTGGCCACCCAATATTCTTTGAGATACACTCAAAGTGCCCTCTTAGAATCACAAATGAATATAGAACAATTCCAACAAGAGTGGCAAGAATTGACCGAACCCACAATTTTTCCTGAGAGTCATCCCTTTTGGGTAAATGACATAAAAATGTCTATGGAGGAACCTCGTGAGTGGGTGGACCATGAGGAGCAGTCTATTCAGTATGTGCTGGAAGAAAGTGCAGAAAAATTTGATGAAATGTTCAGAAGCATGGCTCACCACCCTTCATTTCCCACTTACATTCAGCCACAAATTGTGGAAATGAAAATTGGGTAGAAGGATTCTTCCTCTTGGTGTCACATGATGAGCAGGAGGATCCTAAAATTGAGGCTAATGACATGTTCCTTAACCCACAATAGTGGATTCAACCCATGCATGTGTGTGTAGCCACTTTTGACAAGGAGGTATCAGATCCACACTTACTTTCAATGTGTGGGTCATTTGATAGAGTTTTGCACCGTTGGATCAATGACAGAGAGTTGAGCCATTGGATGAAGCTGGTGAACACCTGTGGAGTTCCATAGGGACCATGAGTTCTCTTTATGTGAGGAGGACATGCATATGGCTGATCACATTCCATATGATTCAGCAAATCAAAGTGCTTGTCCATCCATTGGTTGGATGGGTAGGGGCAACATTGCAGTGAAGACCTTGGAAGGTAAAAGGGTTTCTTGTTTCTGCAATATTTTTTTTATTATAACTAACATTGTCTTGAATTGTGAGTAGAAACAAAGGTATATTTTGTAGCCATTTGATGACACTCATCCACATATGGATTGGTTGAAAGATTACCTGACAAACATGAAATATCCTTGCAAAAATGTTTCTGCTTATGGTCAAGGGAAGGAAGCTAAGCAAGCAAGTTTCCGAGATAGCTTAATGGATTATTATACTGGCAGAAGTTGGCCTATGTCGAGGGAATCCACATGCTTGGAGGTCGGGAAAATGTTGTTGATTCTTTGGGATCCTGGCATTCATGGGAGTGAGAAATTGCCAAAGATGACAGAAAAATTTTGGTCCTTGTAGGAGAAACAATGGGATCCAAGAATTCTATTCAAGTTATCCTAGCTGGGTTGAAAATTTTGTTCTTTGCTGGTTAAATTGCAGATATAAATTACAGTGCAGTTTTCCTTCAATTTTGTTTTTTTGCGAAGTCCCAAATTTAATTTTCAAACTGTATAGTGGATGGGGACAATTATAATCAAAGTGGTACAGCAGAAGCTTGGTGGAATCCTGACATCGCTTGAGGACAAGCAATCTTAGGAAGGGTGGACTGTCTTGTCCCCAAATTTTGCTATGGTACATGGTGTAATTTTGGTCTAAGTCACCTAGGAAATAATTATTTAATTAATGAGAAAATATGGAAACTACCTTATGGAAGATGCCTAAGGTTGTATTTGGGAATTAAATGGACAAGGTTCCTACCCCCCCATGTAGTTATTAACCCCATGAATGAGTCTAAGTGATTAATTAAACGAGAATTTAATTAATGGGAAAATTTTGAAGCAATTACTATAGTGGTTAATTAATTATGAACTAATTAATTAAATTCTAAAGTATGAATTAATTCTGAAAATGGTAATATTTTAATAATAAATGTTGCTAATATATATTAGCAAGTGGTGATGATGTTCTTAGTAAATTCGAATTGGTTTCAAGATGATCAATTTTGCGTTAGTGGCAAATCTCAGGAAAGGAAAGGAATATAATGGAGGAAAGAAGACAAGGCAAACAAAATGGAAACTAACAAAAGCAAACATAAAAACTAGCAAAAGAAAAAAAGAGGAAAGTAAATAAAGTGGAAATATTCAGAAAAGTGTTAGGAACCCATGTCTTTACTTTGTTAGTATGTTGTTGTTGGACGCATATGCTTTGTAAGTCGTCCCGTAGTATTTGTTGATCAATAGTTTGTGTTATTGTTGTTGGCGCATATGCTTTGTAAGTCGCCCGTAGTATTGTTGATCCATAGTTTGTAACGGCCCATGGTTTCGACCCATAGTATTGGCGCCTAGAATTAGTATATAAGTGTGTGTTGAGACCTATGAAGGCACCGTGAAGTTATTTGTATTGAGCTTGCTCATAGGAAGTTTCCCCCTCGAAGTGGCCTGTGATCAATATAAAAGTGATTCCGAGTTCTTTCATTTCTGCTATTTCGCATATTTTTATTAAGTAATTGTTGCAGGTGCATCACATCTGGTATCAGAGCACTTTCTTGGGCTCGCTGGGTGAAATTTCTGCCAAATTTTTTTCGAATCTGTTGCAGGTTCGGATTTGGGAATAATCCCTATCCGCTTAACTGTGGGAAGTACTTGGGCATAAGCCCTTAAACTCATTGTGAGGAGTACCACACGAACCCCGAAGTAGCTGGCCCATTGAGAGGACCTACCAGCGAAGAGGCAAATGACCCCTACCTGATTGACTAGTTCCCACCCGTGAGGTAAACCAAGAGCTGTCATTTGTGGCAAAGCGGTTATCAGTTTTACCTAAGCCGTGGAGTGAGGGGTACTGCCCCAATACGCAAGCCATCAGACAGCAATGGTGGCCGAGTGAAAACCCTGAACTGTTAGGAAGCCGCACATACCTGGGGTCCATATCTACTTTCAGCTGAACTATTGTCGATCACTATTGCGCCATTTCAGATCCATTTTGCAAGTCGTTCCAGATCTAGCCGTTCGGCATTGTTCCAGTATAAAATTCAGTTTTTTCTCCATATCTCCCTTGTTTTACCTCTGTTTCCCTTGAAATTTTTAGGGAACCCCTGTCATTCCATTCTGCATATTTCAATCATGAGGACCCTATCCTCAATTCCCCTTCCTACAGCCCGAAATCCCATATTTGTCTATTTTTAGGGTTTGCCATAACTTCCTCAGATTTCACCCAATCACCTTCAAATTTTACCACAGAGTTCCTTTCTGAATTCTGCTTCCTTGTTCCCCTCTGCCAAATTTTCCCATTCTTTCACCCCGCTTCTGAAATCCTCATTTTTGCTTCCCTGTCTATCCAACAATGTCCAAAACATAGTCAAACCCCAATTACCCTTCTGGTTTTTTCCCAAATCCAAATTTTCCCTTACTGAAGTAGTTCCTGTTTTTGTTTTCCTACCCAGTCAACAAAAAAAAAAAGTCCTAGTTATGGTTGTCACCCATGCAGGAGCAAAAACCATGGAGGAAGCACTTGCAGCCATCCAAGACAAACTCCAGGATCTGGATGAAAAATTTCTTGGTCTCCATCTTGAACATTCATCTATGAACAACAAACGGCAGTCCGAGTCTTCAGCAGACAATGGGTTCTCTTCTTCCAGCAATTTTCGTGGTCCGAAGCTTGATTTTCCTCGCTTCAATGGTACCGATCCAACTGGATGGATCTATCGTGCAGAATAGTATTTCAATCTGCATAATACTTTTGATGTCAACAAAGTTCCGTTGGCATCCTTTCATTTGGAACAGGAAGCTCTTCAATGGTACCGTTGGTACATCAAGGCTCATCCAAAGCCCACCTGGCCAGACTTTTGCCAGCTCCTTTTGCAACGATTCGGTCCTAGTGCTTTTGATGACTTCACAGGAGCCCTCACTAAACTTTGCCAAACTGGCACTGTGAGAGAGTATCAAACCGAATTTGAGAATATAGCCAACCACACCGAAGGATTGTTTGATGAATTTTACCAGAGTTGTTTTATCAGTGGTCTAAAGGATGCCATTTGCTCTGAGGTCAAAATGTTTTGTCCCAACACAATGATGGAAGCACTAGGGTTCGCTAAATTGGTAGTAAAGGACAAGATTGCATCCCAACAACGCTCCAAGCCCACTTTTGTTCCCTTCCGAAATATGGGTTCTCGGGGACCACCTATACCGCAGGCTGCTCGACCGACTCCTATCAAGCGTTTGTCTAAAACAGAGATGCAAGCATGCAGAGAAAAGGGGCTTTGCTATAATTGTGATGAGAAATTCACTCGGGGACATAGATTTGTTCAACAAAAGCTCTATCTCCTGGATGTGGAGTCTCTACCTACCTCTGAAATGGGTGACGAAGATCTAGAAACACTGGATGCTCCGATCGACATTCAGGAACTGCCTATTGACCCTTCGTCTCAAGATGACCAGCCAGAGATATCTCTCCATGCTTTATCTGGAATCACCACCCCCCAAACAATGCGAGTCAGGGGTTACTTCAAGAAGCTTCCTCTTACAATCCTCATTGATTCTGGTAGCACTCATAATTTCATTGACCCTCGGATCGCCAAACAAGCTGATTGTTTTATCCATCCTTGCTCCAAATTTGAAGTCATGGTTGCCAATGGGGGCACCTTACCTTGCAAAGGGAAGTGTTGAAATGTGCGTATCTCTATGGGAGATTATACCTTGTGCACTGACATGTTTGCCTTTCCCTTAGGTGGATGTGATGTGGTTTTGGGCACTCAATGACTACGCACACTCGGCCCTATCTTATGGGATTTTGCCAAACTTTGGATGCATTTTTCCCTCAATGGACACAAACACACATTGACAGGATTACAACCAGGTTCTCTCAGCATCATCAGTTCACATTGCATGGAAAAACTCCTCAAGAATATTTCACATGGTGTCATCGCTCAGATCCATTCCATCCAGATGCAACCATTAGCGGTCTCCACTACTCCTTTGGATCTACAACAAATCTGGATCGATATACAGGTGTCTTTGCTGAACCAGTGGGATTACCACCTTCTAGGCCAGAAGACCATCGTATTCAGCTCCTTCCTGGCAGCGTTCCTCCCAACATCAGGCCCTATCGCTACCCATTTCACCAGAAAATGGAGATTGAAATGCTCGTTCAGGACTTATTGAAGCAAGGTATTATTCGCCCAAGCACTAGTTCCTTTTCTTCTCCAGTTATTCTTGTCCGCAAAAAAGATGGGTCATGGTGCCTCTGCATTGACTTCCGAGCACTTAATCACCTCACCATCAAGGATAAGTTTCCAATTCCTGTTGTTGATGAGCTTCTTGATGAGCTTCATGGGGCTCACTTTTTCTCCAAGTTGGATCTTCGTTTTGTGTATCATCGAATTCGGGTTCATGAGGATGATATTCCTAAGACAACTTTCCGCACACATGATGGCCATTATGAGTTTTTGGTCATGCCCTTTGGCCTCACTAATGCTCCTTCCACATTCCAGGCCTTAATGAATAAAATATTTCGACCCTACTTGCGGACATTCATTCTGGTATTCTTTGATGATATCCTCATCTACAGTAAAACATGGGATGAACATCTCCAGCATTTGGATCTTGTCATGCAACGTTTCTCTAACCATCATCTCCATGCCAAGCAGTCTAAATGTGTTTTTGGACAAAAGGAAGTTGAGTATCTCGAGCACATTATCTCAGCACAAGGGGTTCACATGGATCCTGCCAAAATCGACGCCATGAACAATTGGCCACATCCTCAGACACTTAAGAGCCTTCGTGGTTTTTTGGGGTTGACTGGATACTACCGCAAGTTTGTCAAGGATTATGGGAAGATTGCAGCTCCATTAACTGCTCTATTGAAAAAGGATGCTTTTACATGGACACCTGTTGCTCAGTGTGCATTTGACAAACTAAAACAAGCTATGTGTACTACACCTGTGCTAGCTATGCCCGATTTTTCCAAGCCCTTCACTATTGAGAGTGATGCTTGCGGCAATGGACTTGGTGCTGTTCTCCTTCAAGATGAACACCCCATTGCGTTCACCAGCAAAGCGCTTTCAGGTAAGAATTTAGCTGCCTCTACCTATGAGAAGGAAATTATGGCTATTTTGCATGCAGTACAGAAGTGGTGTCCATACCTATTAGGCAATCATTTCTGCATCAAGACTGATCACCAGAGTCTGAAATATTTCTTGGACCAGCGTGTCTCCTCCCTGGCACAACATAAATGGGTTAGCAAACTCATGGGTTATCACTATGAGATCACTTACAAGAAGGGTAAAGACAATATTGTGGCAGATGCTCTTTCTCGCACATTTGATGTCCAAGGTTCTCTTTCAGCTATTTCTATGCCTGTTCCAGATTGGTTGCAATCTGTTCAACAAGGTTATGTCAATGACTCTTCCTTATCTCAGATCATCCAACGCTTGACCAACAATCCTTCTGTTGTACCACATAACTCTTGGGATGGTGCTTCTATGCGATACAAGGGTCGTCTGGTGCTTCCCCAGAGCACAGATCTTCAACAGGCTATCTTCTATGAACTCTATGCTTCTCCATCAGCCGGGCACTCTGGGTTCCTCAAAACATATGAACAAGCACGACGTAACTTCTTTTGGCAGGGCATGAAAAGGACAATTCAACAGATGGTGGCTGAATGTGATACCTGTCAGCGCAATAAGGGTGAAACAACACTCCTTCCAGGATTGATTGAACCCTTGCCCATACCTACACGGATTTGGACAGATATTTCTATGGATTTCATTGAAGGGCTCGCTAAATCTAGTAGGAAGACAGTGATTCTCTTTGTGGTTGATCGCCTCTCCAAATATAGTCATTTTTGTGCTCTCATCCATCCCTATACAGCCTCGTCCATCGCTCAAATTTTTATGGACCAGATCTTTCGTCTTCATGGCATCCCTTCATCCATTGTCTCGAATCATGATGCGACTTTCACTAGTCATTTTTGGACAGAACTATTTCGCCACACTGGCACCAAACTGAAGATGAGTTCAGGGTATCACCCAGAAACCGATGGTCAGACTGAAATTGTCAATAAATGCTTGGAAACTTATCTTCGTTGCTTCACCTCGGAACAACAACATCAGTGGGAAAAGTGGCTCCCTCTCGCTGAATGGTGGTACAATACCTCTTACCACACTTCCTCTAAAATGACCCCATATGAAGTAGTCTATGGTCAGGCACCTCCAGCTCTTCTTCCATACACCCCCACCAGTTCACCAGTTCAGGAAGTTGACACGGTCCTTCGCAACCACGATCAGATTCTTCGCATTTTGCGGGACAATCTTCACATGGCAAGAAATCGCATGAAGCAACAAGCTGATAAACACCGTTCGGAGCACACTTTTCAAGTCGGAGATATGGTTTTTCTTCGTCTCCAGCCGTACAAACAATCCTCCTTGAAACTCAAAGGGCATCATAAGCTCGCTCCAAAGTTCTATGGGCCATATCGGATTCTTCAGAAGATTGGGTCCGTTGCTTATAAATTGGAACTTCCTCCTTCTTCCCGCATTCATCCAGTCTTTCATGTCTCTTGTCTAAAGAAATTTCTTGGCACCAACATCAGCGCCCAAACGATTCTACCTGAACTGGATAATGAAGGATCCATCCTTTTGGAGCCAGAGGCCATCCTCAATCGGCGCACGCGTCAGCTTCGCTCTCACCTCTTTCACAGAGGTCTTAATTCAGTGGCACGGCATGCAACCAGAGGATGCTACATGGGAACCACTCCTTCAGATTCAACAACAATTTCCACATCTAAAGCTTTGAGGACAAAGCTTTTTTTAAGGGGGAGGGGATGTTAGGAACCCATGTCTTTACTTTGTTAGTATGTTGTTGTTGGACGCATATGCTTTGTAAGTTGTCTCATAGTATTTGTTGATCAATAGTTTGTGTTATTGTTGTTGGCGCATATGCTTTGTAAGTCGCCCGTAGTATTGTTGATCCATAGTTTGTAAGGGCCCATGGTTTCGACCCATAGTATTGGCACCTAGAATTAGTATATAAGTGTGTGTTGAGACCTATGAACGCACCGTGAATTTATTTGTATTGAGCTTGCTCATAGGAGGTTTCCCCCTCGAAGTGTCCTGTGATCAATATAAAAGTGATTCTGAGTTCTGTCATTTCTGCTATTTCGCATATTTTTATTAAGTAATTGTTGTAGGTGCATCACAAAAAGCTTTCGTAAAGAAAATAGCAACGACTAGAAAATCTACCTAAAGCGCACTTGCCCAAATTTAGTGAAGGAGGTGAAGGAAATAATGTTTTGAAAGCTCAGAAGTTGCTATTATCCTCAAGAAATGCGCCCTCATGGCTTTGGAGTAGAATGGGAAAGTGGGTAAACTACTCTCACAGGTCACCAAGCGAAGAACTTGCTCTGCAGGTCCTCATGAAATTTATAAAAGAATCCAACCAACTCCATTTGAGAACTTTTGATCATTTGAGAAATTTGCTTGAGAGATCTGAGCTTCTCTAGTGTTGAGAGATGTTCCTCAACAGCCTTGGGAGATGTGCCCCAAGTTCTTGACAGGTTTCCAGTATACTTCCAGAGGTCCATATTGTTTATGATCAAATGTTTATCATCCATCCATGAATATTATGCAACCATAAGAAGAGATCCTATCATCCAGAAGTGTTTGTAGTCAAGGCAGTTGAAGATCTATTGAGGAGAAAGCTCCTATTCTTGAAGGAGGAGACTAAATCAGCTGAGAGGATAGTGTGCAGCTCAAGAACTTTGTTATGGACCTATAGCAGCTTATGCATCATATTTATCAGAGATATGACCCTTCTCCTATCCTTCCAACCCTTTCTCCTTTCTTGTGGAGGAAAACTAGTGATTCCAGTGGAGAGAAAGGTCTCATTCATGAAGGAAGAGTCCAGTTCCTCTCAGAGAAGGTTTGCACAGACCATGAGATATGTTCTGGACCTGTAGCAGCTCATCACTTAGGTTTATCAGAGATCTGACGCTTCTCCTACCCTTCCAACCCTTTCTCCTCTCCTGTGGGGGAAAACTAGCTGTGGAAGGTCTCCTGTGTAATACTCGATGAATTTTATTGTAAAAATTCTTCCAATTTTGTGAATTCGACCCAAAAATAAGTTGGTACTGTTTTCATATGTTTATATACGTTCTGGACTGAGATATAAAGTTTACTGGTTATTTTGGCACCTCCAGAGATTGAGACTAGTTTTCCTAGTCAATTGGGGAACTGCAACGAAGGAGGGTAGAAAATATTTGTAAGATATTTTTTTAAACTTATGATTCAACCATACAAGATTAAATAAGTTATAAGAGATCTATTTCATTCATAAAAATAGAGCATTATTTCATTTACTGAGTTTTACCCTTCTTTGACCCTAGATTAGCTCAATGGGCATTATTTATTGACTAGTTTTAGTGAAACTCTTAGTATGTTTAACCATTAATGTATTTATCTGTTCTAATGATTTGGTATGGTCAATATAATAGTATTTAATATCCCCATACTCTATTCATAATATTTTGGAAGCATTTCAGGCCATTTGGAAGCATTTCAGGCCATTTGGAAAGCATTGTAATTTCTCCTTCTCGGTCGTCCTGACTAGCTAGTTTTGGCCAATACTCTTCCAAACCATTCCAATTCATTGTTACATCATTCTAGCACATTATGTAAGTTTATTTGACTGATATTACCCCTGTAATGAACTCCCATGACCCCCACCTGTCTAGTATGCATATGCCGGCTACCCAGGAAGCCTCGAAGTAAGCAATATACTAGTTTTATTGTTGAAAAGTGAAAGGTACTGGTACATGGTGCATAGGAAATTTATGATCTGAAATTTTTGACCTGCTACTGCACCTAAGTCAATAAATTTTCCAGAATTGAATATTCATCCCACCATCCTCAATCCTTACCTTAGTACCCATCACTTACTTCCTACTCTGTTCGGAAAAATTGTCAAAAATTTAACTAGTGAAGTTTATCAAACGTTTGAAGTTCAGATAATATCTTGGTCGAATATTCTCAAGGATATTACACCGTCAAACATTGCCAAAACTGCAAAATATTTATTAATTAGTCACCTTCGTGTGTTTCTTGGTTCCCAGCTCCTTGTCACTCAACTCAATAAAATTTACCAGGTACGGGATCCTTTCCCTTTTAGAAAATTCCTGCGCACTAAACAACTGATTAGACAGTTTGAGTTCATTACATTCACTCATGTTCCACAAAGTCAGAATGATGTTGTGGACCAAATGGATAACAATATTCTAGAATGGCATATAAATCACAACATATATGAGGTAAACCATAAAAATGCATAATCATATCATTCACATGCACATATACATCATATAGGCATACAACATCATAAAAAAGGATCATCATCACCATAAATTGCATCCACGTGCATATATATCATCAAAATGACATAGTGTTCATATCATAACATAAGCATCACTACATCTAGGAGCCGCAAAATCTTCCTCGTCATAACAATAGACGAATACAAAAATTCCCCATGCTCATCGCATTAGGGGACAGTTCCATCAACTGACTAGTCATCTGAGTAATCTGCATCATCCTCGTGCTCATCCTCGTCCTCTTCCTCCTCATCTGATTCATTCTCCTCATCCAAATCTCCAGCCTCATCATCATAGGGGGAATCCCCCCTGCTACATGGCCCTCACTACCTCAACTACCATAGAAATCTACCGCATCACTGGTATCCACTCATGTGGAGCGTCGTAGCAAATGTCGATAAGCTCTTGATCCAAATGTTGCCATCCGTCATCCACCACTCCATATAGAAAGCATTCAATCCCCACATGCAGCGACTCCAAATTCTTCGAAGCACTTCGTTGGCATCGATGACCATGACCAGGAGGATCCACTCCCTCCACTCGACCCCTCTGAGCCTGGTACCTTGTTGGAGGTCGCAACCCCACATCTGCACACATAAGCACATCAGCAGTATTGATATCATAAAAATACTCTATCTATCTATCATATATGCTATGAAGGAGATACAACATGGTACTGCAAAATAAGTAAATGCATAGCAACTAGTCCCCATTCTTGTCTAGGAGGTTGTGGTAGCTCTGCATCCCCCCTATAGTCCATCCCTTCATACGGGTAATCCTAAATCACCATTGGTAGATGTCGCCACTGTGAAAACAAATCTCGAGTAAAGAACTGACCCACTAGCCCCCCACCATTGCGAGTCATCATCTCGCCCCATTGCCACATCCTCGACTCAGTGGGCCCACCATTGCACAATGCTCTGTGCGGTCGTAGCATCGAAATCCTCTCAAAGAAGAAAAAGCATATGAATGAAGGGAAGCAGAAATACCCTCCTATGCAAGTCATCTTGTTCATCTTTCGCCAAACCACCATCAGATACATCTGCCCCCATCCAAAGTATGTCCCTTCTAGTTCCTGCTCCACTAGCATCATCTGAACTCTAGAGATCCCATGGGGCACCTTCGACCCTAGTTTCCGCACTACCAACACGGTTATGGCTCACGTCTCCAGACTCTCTATGTCATAGATCAGTATAAAATTGTCATTTACATAGGCCTTTGCATAACAATGCCACCCCAGTAGATCCTCCATCGACACATCACTAGGATTTCTTGGTTGTGTGTCTACAATCAAACCTAACCATGGGAGCCACATCAGAAAGTACACATCGTCAATGTAATCTCTAGCCGCTCCCCCTGTATAACAAATTCCCCCACATTGGCATTCCAAAACTCTACCAACTTGCTCAATAGTAACTTTGTCATACGCATTGGGGGAACCCTGGAAAAATTCAACAACCCACATCGGGCCAAAGTGTCCTGAACATCCTCATCATCCATGATGCCATCCAACAACCTCCCGATCTCTCGCTCTCGCCAGCTCACTCTCAACATCCTACACAAAAATGGAAAAAACCCTCATCAGTACTATGTAAACAAAAACTTGTCCCCCCAGGTCCATAGCACAAATCTTGGGCAGAAAAGCACACTCCAAAGCACTTTTTTTTCCCACAGGTGCACTTTGGTGTGTGTTTTTCCCATTGAAATGCATGCTCCTCAAGCACACCTTTCGGGCCAAAGTTGTTCTTAATGCTCACTTTTCTCAGAGAAATGCGAGCTCTAGAGCGCGACTATACAACCCACAGTCATGCTCTAAAAGCGTGACTATTTGGCTCACAGTCATGCATAGAGCACGCTTTTTCCCTCGAAAAGCACGCTATGGCATAGTTGTTCCCTAACCATGCTTTCCAGTGATCCCAAGATGACCAAATCCAATAAAGTAAGCATGGAAAATGAAAAAAATAGATTTAAGAGATACCTAGAAGTCACATAAGTCGTTTCCACTGGACAGATTGAGAGGAATCATAATTTCCTCTTTTGGGCCCCTCCACACTCCTCCCAATTTGCACAGTGAAAATGACATGTGGAGGTGGGATCCCTTTCTGTTTATAACCATTTTTAACCTATTTTTTCTTTGACCATTCCGAAGTCATCCAACCTCCATTTTTTGTTCCATTTGCACCATCAGATTCAGAATTCCGTGCTTGTGATGATGCTTGGGATCACTTCTTGCTCTCACTCAGTCCTTTTTTGGGTGTTTTTTCCACGCCCCCACCTCGATTTGCATTACACTAGGGATGTTGGCATTTTTTGATCCACTTTGACCATTTTTTCTATCGCAACCTACTCACGAGACCTCTGCTCCCTCCACACTGCAGTTATTGAGTTATTTTTCCACCATTCATCTACCCTCAAGGAGGCCCCATCAGTGTTCCCCCTCACCTTCTTTCTTGATTCTCATATTTGTCCCTTCATTGAACACTTCCTTCTTCCTTGGATCTTACATCTATTCGATATAATTTTATCCCTTTTTCGGTCCGAGCAACTCCTTTACAAACAAGTCACTTTGGGAGTTTTTGTTAAGCTCTTTTTTGACTCCTTAAAGAATGAAAAGATCCCCGAGCAATCTTGATTCCTTTCATGCTCGTTAAAGTATTCGAAAGGGAATCTATATGGTATAAGTTTATGTCATGTCCCAAATTTTGCATTGGGTCACAATGTCCTAATCCCATTGTCCATATTCATGAGAGTTTATCAAATTGATGCTAGAGGTTAAATACTTGCCAAGGAGGAAAATTACTAGTTTCCTAGGTTTGGGGTGGAAGCTTTGGGATTTGGAATAAGGGGGATAATAAATGATGTTTCAACATTAGAATGGAATAAATATTTAATAAAGGAGATAAATAAATATATACAAGTGAAAGTCAAAGTGGCATTTGATCATGAAGACACATGGAGGAAGTGGGACCCACATATGGCTAGATATCCCCACTACACTTGGCATTATTTCCTCACCAATTCGAATTCAAGGTGAATGGTAACATACTTGGGGGAGTTCAAAATCTATTATTCATGGCATGACTCATCCAAGGTCTAAATATACAGGAAGAG
This sequence comes from Larix kaempferi, assembly GCA_027924585.1. Lineage (NCBI taxonomy): Eukaryota > Viridiplantae > Streptophyta > Pinopsida > Pinales > Pinaceae > Larix > Larix kaempferi. Next base: position 4,345,738 of record BSBM01001383.1, read on the forward strand.
TAACTCCCATGGAAGAGGAAGAGGCAATTTGGAGCTAGTGGGACACTTGGGATAGATTCCCTAGCTCTATGACAACAATGATGAAGATGCTATGAAACCTATGACACAAATCAGACCTGAAGGCTGACATATGACATATATGACATGTCAGGGCTAAAAATAGCCTCCAAGAGGCCGCTCAAGGGATTTAGGGCAGCTAATATGCTTCCACATGTGATTTTGTGGAAGTGGGAGACTAGGAATTGTTGTACAAGTGGCATTCTTTGGAATCTCTTCCCGAATTGAGTTGGCATGAGTCTATTGGAAGGAATTCGACCCCTGGAGGACATTAGAAGTTTATAAAAGTCATGAAAAAAGAGTAATATCAGCTTTTGACCATTGGAGAAATTTTCAATTGCATTTGTGAAGAGGGAGAGCTACTGGATGACTAGTTTCTTGGCTTAGCCAATTTCGAGGGAGAAAGATTCCCATCCAACTTGGTAATTCAAAATACCATTCATAACTTTCATTTGGATATTAAATGGAGTCTTTATTTGCAGGTGTAAGATACAGGGCAGCTCATGGTTTCTTCTAGTGCAGCTCACTCTCTCAACCATTTCCAGTTTTGATGGCATATTCTTGCTCCTTGAGGGAGAGCATTTTTTGTGAGCTATTGTACTCTTTTGGGGAGCTTCTAATGTGCCATCTATTTTATAATATGAATTAAATACTCTATTCTTCATCTCCAAAAAAATTCAGGTCGAAATTCCAAGTAGAAATGTATAAATCGCATTTTTAATGAAAGAACAGTGCCATTTCCCCACTACCTTGTTGTGAACCAATGTAATGTTGATGGATTGGAATGTATAAGTAAAATACTGATGGTTTATTTTTCATTGGAATGTTATTGATGTATTATACAAGTTTCATGTTCAATACTTAAGCCTTTGAAGTCATTTTACTCAGTTTATTTACATTTGGAGAAGATTTGGTGCCATTTCCCCAAGGGTTGAATTCATGATTTTTTCTATTGTTTGGGAGAATGTTAGAAAATAATTAATAAATTATTAGTGGTGCACATGTTACCTAAATAATTTTCCTTAGACATCCCCTACCTCTGTTCAGAACTTACTCTGGGGGGATTTGAACCTCAAATTGCTAGTTAAATTCCATACTTTTTACATAATATTAAAAAAATTTGCAGAAGTATTTTAATGGTCATAAATCATCCATTTACATCATAATCAAGTACAAATATCATTCATACACCTTCCTTGAATATTTGAATTCATTTGGAGCTAATTGGATACCTAGAAACCAATACTAGTCAAATGGAAATTACTAGTAAAGTTCCCTACATTGGCCAGAATTGAAAAAGGATTTGCAGAAGTCTTTTAAAGGTTCAAAAGCATCCATGAAATACATATTTATTTTATAACATCATCCATATAACTTCTCAGAATATTTGGGAGAATTTGAGGCAAATTGGAGACCTAGGCATCAAAAGTAGTCAAAGGTCGAATTTGGGGAAAAGGAGAAAATTTTGTCATTTTTATAAAATTTTAAAAAGGGTCATTACAGTGGTATCAAAGCATGTTCTTGGCACCTAATGGTATTAACAAGAATTCAAAATAATAAACCACCACCCTTTGAACCAGTAGTTGAAGAGGTTTTTGTTGAAAAAGAGGTAGTAGAAGAAGAAGAGTCTTTTGTTAAAACCATGGGTAGAGAGGAGGATGAAAACTTAAGACATAAGGAGGAACTTGTTGCAGCCTTAAAACCATGTTTTGATGAACTTTCCATGGGTTTTCAAGACATGAGTAGACAGTTGATGAAAGGATTGGAATTGTAGGGTATCCAACTTGGAATCAAATTGGAAATAGGAGGGAGCAGTGGTTCTCCTTTCGAGGAAAAGAAGGCAATTGATGAAAGAATTTGTGTCACAAAGGAGGAACCTCATGTAATGGTGGAACATGAGGTACATGTTCATATGCAGGTGCTTGAAGATTCTACACTCAAACAAGAAGAAGGACAAGCACTTGTCTTTGTTCAGAGGGATTATGAGTTGCCTCATGGAGAGAGTTGCACAGCCTTGGAGGAGGCACATGATCTCACAATAGTTAGACCAACCAATTATGGAGAAGATGAATTAAATATTTCGATGAGTAAGTGTTTTAAATATTTAAGGTTGGTTCATAATTCCTCACCCCCTACTTCTTTTTCATCCACGTCAATTGGGGATGAAAATTGGGTGAAAGGTTTTTTTTCTAATGGTGCCACATGAGGGGTATGAAACTCCTACCTCTCCTTTTGATGATGACATGAAGAGAGCACCTCATTATTTACATTTGCAGCAACATCTTTTTTTACCTTATGATGATACATATCTTCATGGATGCACTTATGATATGCATTTGAGTCACTTGAAGACTCATGATTTTTCTTGCTCAACACGTGGTTCATTTGATGTTAGAGGAACTTCATCCAACACTTGGGTGAATAGATTTATGATGGGAGAACATTTTTGTTGGAAGCCACATACTTTGTTACATCTTTATGATTTTCACATTCATGGATGTATGGGTGAGACTTCTTTGAGTCCTTTGAAGTCCCCTTGTTTTTTCTGCTCATTATTTGGTTCATATTTAGGTGGAGATTGTTCATTCACTTCTTGGATGAAGGAATACATGGTTGATTATTTTGATGCATATCACCTCCTTTTGGAGCAGCATTATAGGACATGGGATACTCACCTATGTCATTGGAGCAGATTTGATGGGTCACTTGAAGATTGTATGTACTTGGAAAATGGTGGTCTACTTGCTTGGAGGTATAAGCACTTTCATGACTCTTTGATGAAGCATCTCCTTGATGTACATTTTCATTATGTTGTTATGTACTTTGATGATATATATTTTCTACTCACGATGTTTGGAAGAATGCATACAATAAAATGGGATCCAGGAATCGTCTTTGTTGACACTCAATAAAATCTTGTGCTTAAATGTCTTCTGGTGCATTAATCATCTTCCAGCAACACTGGCGGTGTAAAATAGAACATTTTTATGGTGGAGTTTTTCAAACTTGGTCAAAAGAAACATTTCCTCCTCGAATGTATACTCCAAAGGTGCAAAAGGAACAGAGTTCTTAATAGACTTATGGTCAGCTCTATGGGTTGTATGGTTTTAAAAAAAAAAGAAATTATGAAGAAATTTTAAGTCTTTTAAAGTTTTCTACAAAAAGTCAAAATTTGAAACTTTAAAAAGGATTTTTATTTTTATAAGATAGCTTATAAAAAACCTTATGGATAAGGCCTTCGATCTTCATGAACCCTAGGTTTCGATTTTTAAAGACGACATGGATTTCTTTTTAATGTTATAGTTTGGGTGCAAAATAAAAGATTGAAGCAAAATGTATGCACACCCAACACCGAGAGCTCATTTTTCAGAAACTTGATTCCCATGCTGACACGTAGCGAGATCAGATGTAAAAGTTTCAATATAGATCAACGATCCACGTGACTCCGCATTTGCAACATGCTCGGTGGATAAGAAATGAAGCTGGCGCGGTGAGAAAACCACTCTCCAACGTGTCAATTTTTTATACGTCCGCATTTGTGAAACGTGGTATTGAAAACCACTCAACCCCCGCGCGGATACCAACTATTGGCGGGAGTATAAAAGGGGAGGTGCTCTCCTCTTTTGGCATCTTATTCTTTGAAATAGAGCACCAAACCCTAATGCCATTCATTTGCAGCCAAGGAGAAGATGCCCATGTCCGAAAGCTAAGAGGATTCGCCATTGAGTCGAGAGAACTGGAGACAAACGAAAGGAATAAAACCGTTACCATGTTTTGTAGTTGAAGGAGGAAATACCATCCGTCCAGAAGGTGCAGAAGCTCGTGGAGGTCGCATGCATACGCTCAGGTGATGACGTTGATATTCTCTGTAGCAGAAGATTGACAGAGATGTTTTCTCTTCCCCACGATATGATGCCCATATGTCCTGTATTCAAACGTTGCATTCAGAAATTGTTATAGACATTGGGGTATCTTTCCATGGCACCCAATTTCGAGAACCTGACACCCTTTGAGAAGAATTTCTATGTGGAGACACCGAGCATCGCTTCCATGACTGAAGATGAGGTCAGGGAATATCACCACGGACGTGAAAGTACCTTTGATAGTCGAGATATTCCCAAGCCCGTTAAAAATTTTGACAACGCAGGATTTCCGGATTATGTTCTTCAAGAGGTTGTAAAAGTGGGCTTTACTGAGAATTTTCTGTCAGTATCTAGCACGTGAAACATTGTCATTTGGGTGAAAAACCTCTCGAAATGCAGACTGAAGGGACTCGCTCCATCCAGATTTAGGTATTACTTTCTATTTGAAGGATGCATAAATTAGAGGACAGTTCAGGGATTACGATTCATCAACTTTTTCTTTGGAGCTCGAATTGGACAGGGATATGGTCTCGCTGAAACTTCTGCTGGTGAAACCTTTTCTGACTGTGATAACACGACTGATAACCATGTTGATCACTCATTTCCTTATTCCAATGATTGAATTGCTTGATAGAAGGATGCGCTGGTTCTATACTAGAAAACATTTTGCCAGGTGGAAGCAGCTTTGGCAGCGAGCCATTATCTAGGAAATGTCAGGATGCACGCAGGTTCATTCCACAGCCATTGTGTGGTTTTTTGTTGTTTCATCCCATCAAGTTTTTGAAAGTTGGGATCAGAAAGAAGGAATCATTTTCTTGTGCTAAAGAAATGAACTATTGAGCATGGATAGCTGGGAAATAGGTCACTACAATCGTTACCCTTTCCAAAATTCATGAGAGATATTTTTATGATTTTGATGCATACATTAAATAGGGTCATTCTCATGAAGGAAGTTACTGTGGCTGCCACTATTTTCAAAACTATCCAGAAGTTGTGGAGATGTTTTGACGCAAGTATCAAGAAAGTCATTTGTCACAATAAAAAGGCCTAATCAATGTTTGCAGCTACTATTAGGCGAAAACTCAACAAATCCTTGGAGAATATTTTTAAAGGCTCAAGGGATGTAATACTTGGCATTCAGAAGTGGTGCAGTACCTATCATTGGAATGATAAACAGAAAAGAGGTTTTCAATGCTAGTGAAGGATTCGAAAGCAAGTGGGAGTAGCCACCTGGAGATCATCCCATGAATATATTTTTGTCATACTTTGTAATAAATTTATTATTTAGTGAAAAATGCTGCCGAATGTAAAAAGGAAATTAAGTTTTATTTCAATTTTTCTGTTTTGAAAAGGAGCATAGGTGGCAGAAAGTCCAAGAAGCTATTTTTAGAAGAATACAGTTAGGGTTTGCTTAGAGGGCAAATTTTTGTATAAATTAGGCATTTTACAACATGCAAGGGGTTGGATTTTATGTAAGGAGAGACCCATTTTGGGTGTTTTGCAGGGTTTGCAGAAATTAATACAGATCTCAGGACTGAGCAGGTTTTTCTTCAAAGATTCATGTGTTGTTTAAAAATTGCAGTCTGTACCATTTCCTTTCTCTACTTGTGCAAGTTTACTTCCTGCGTTATTCCTTTCATTATGTCGTTTTCTTCTATGCTTAGATGAACGTTCATAATAGATTGAGATTCATGTTTCTATGCCTCGATTTATTCGCTTCTGAGCATCCATTTATTTCTCTAAAATTAGCAGTGGATTCATCTAAAAATTGATGCCCGTTGTTAATGGACTGTCTTTATTTCTTTCCCTATCACCTGCAAAAATCTTATTGACTGTAATAAGACAGCTATCTTGCCTTTGTATGAAAATATTTGTTTGACTGAGGGTTGATATTTTTCTGTTTCCTCGACTCCATTGCCCAATGGTATCTTATTCATGTTGATCTAGCCACCTCATTTAAAGCCTACAAGTTATTATTATTATTTTACAAATTGGCCCTTAAGTTTCATTGTCAAACTGCTGTCGTGGTGACATTGGATGGCAGATTTGCCGAGAGAGCCCTCTCTGGCTGAAGGAGGCCAACTTTCAGTCTAAAGATTGGTTTGAAATAGGTTACCTCGGGTTTCTTTGATACAGCCCAAGGAAAATCCGAGTGCTAACATTTTGGCGCCGTTGCCGGGGATCGAAGGTTTCATTTTCCCTGGGTATGAACGACAAAGTTGCAGATTTGATTGTTGATGGTGAACAACGGTCAGATATCAAGCAGGCTGTGCATCTTTCACCTGGTGACTCCATCTTCAAAGAATCCAGTTTTCAGAAATTCCATGGCGACTCCACATTAAAGAAATCCAGTTTTGCATTGGTTCGCAGGCTAGTCTCCTCAGTTTTCATATCAGAATCTACAGCTCCAGCATTTCGAGATGGCCTCATTATTAAGAAGGTATGCTCCTATGAGCAGGTCTCATATTCCTGGTTTTCCGAATCAAATTCCTAAAATAGATTGGCAGTCTTATTTGCCTAAATTCAGAGGTGAAAACAGTGATAATGCTGCTTTACATTTAATCAAATTTCATGCGCATATACACAAACTGAAGTTTAGGTTTCATGAGGACTGTCTTATGAAGATGTTCATGGCTTCTTTAGAAGGAAAAGCAAGGGATTGGTATGAAAGTTTAAGACCTGGTAGCTTGTTTTCTTTAAAAGATTTTCACGTAGCATTTTATGAGCATTATACAGTAGACTTTCCAGCTTTGTCTTTAGTGGAAGATTGCTGTGATCAGTTTGAGGGTTTCATACAATATCTCGAAAGTATTGATGAAGATATGGAAGGTATGAATGATGAAGACATGTCTGAAACATTTTATCATTTTTCTTCGCAAGTCCATGGCCATGATGAACAAGAGAAGCTAGCTGCAGATAAAATCAATGAAGAAATAATAGTAGATTCCCATGAGCTCTATTCAGAAACAAATGATGATTCATCTACTTCTTTATATACAAATGAAGAATTCTTTCAGCATCATGATCAATCTGCAGAAGAGAAGGAAAATGATAGTTGTTTGATTCAGAAAATGCACAAGCCACCTCCTCTTTTAACAGAAGAAGAAATAGATCGGCTCCTGCAGAGTCATGCTATGACCCCTGCTTATACAGATTTGCAGTGTTCACATATTCCGGGATATGTAAGTCAATCTTCTTCCATTTTTGGGAATGTAAATCTGAATTTGAATGATGACAATCATGATGATATTTTGAAGGAACCCATTTGTGATAATAATTCTCAACAAGAAAATCAGTTATTAGGCACCAATTTCTTTCATCAAGAACATAGAGCTATCATGTCTAATGATCTGGAAGTCTTAGAAGGTGAAATTCAATCCCAGGATGTTCATTATCAAAATTTATCTTTTGAGGATCATTCTCGACGACCTTTAATTGTCAAAGAAAAAGAATGTTTTAATATTGAGTATGAGGTTAATCATTCATTACTGGAAGAATATGTTGAAGAAGAAAGAACATTTCAATTCTCTCATCAGATTGCAGGAAATTTCAAAGGACATCAAACACCATTTATCTTTTTTGATCATATAGTTGAGTATATGGAAGATTTTCTCGGTTTAAATTTGCAGCATAATTTTTACTATGAGAATAAAGAATACCAGTGGTTTCCGGTGTTGTCCTATTTTCTGTCAGTGACTTTTCTCAGACATAATGAAAGAATCAGATTCTTTGAACATTTAATGGATTGGCTTCATTGGTGTTTCCGAATTACTTGATTGATGGAAAGTCTTTGACATTCTAAAGGTAGGGTAGGTAGGAGAAATAAGTTTTCCAGACAAGCAGTCTTCAGTATGTACAGTAGTGTTTTCAGTTCAGTTTCAGCATGTGAGTTTTCAGTTTTCTATAGTTAAATGGTTTTCGGTTACAGTTTTGAATGGAGGACTGGTTACAGGATACAGGATACAGGTTGCAGGTTTTGGGTTTTCAGGATTGGGAGCCGCCCAATGGTCAGGCACAGGGTCTACGTTGTTCTTTGCTGCCTCGCTGGGAGGACAACATCCCCAGTAGGAGCCAGTTGTTGACACTCAATAAAATCTTGTGCTTAAATGTCTTCTGGTGCATTAATCATCTTCCAGCAACACTGGCGGTGTAAAATAGAACATTTTTATGGTGGAGTTTTTCAAACTTGGTCAAAAGAAACATTTCCTCCTCGAATGTATACTCCAAAGGTGCAAAAGGAACAGAGTTCTTAATAGACTTATGGTCAGCTCTATGGGTTGTATGGTTTTAAAAAAAAAAGAAATTATGAAGAAATTTTAAGTCTTTTAAAGTTTTCTACAAAAAGTCAAAATTTGAAACTTTAAAAAGGATTTTTATTTTTATAAGATAGCTTATAAAAAACCTTATGGATAAGGCCTTCGATCTTCATGAACCCTAGGTTTCGATTTTTAAAGACGACATGGATTTCTTTTTAATGTTATAGTTTGGGTGCAAAATAAAAGATTGAAGCAAAATGTATGCACACCCAACACCGAGAGCTCATTTTTCAGAAACTTGATTCCCATGCTGACACGTAGCGAGATCAGATGTAAAAGTTTCAATATAGATCAACGATCCACGTGACTCCGCATTTGCAACATGCTCGGTGGATAAGAAATGAAGCTGGCGCGGTGAGAAAACCACTCTCCAACGTGTCAATTTTTTATACGTCCGCATTTGTGAAACGTGGTATTGAAAACCACTCAACCCCCGCGCGGATACCAACTATTGGCGGGAGTATAAAAGGGGAGGTGGTCTCCTCTTTTGGCATCTTATCCTTTGAAATAGAGCACCAAACCCTAACGCCATTCATTTGCAGCCAAGGAGAAGATGCCCATGTCCGAAAGCTAAGAGGATTCGCCATTGAGTCGAGAGAACTGGAGACAAACGAAAGGAATAAAACCGTTACCATGTTTTGTAGTTGAAGGAGGAAATACCATCCGTCCAGAAGGTGCAGAAGCTCGTGGAGGTCGCATGCATACACTCAGGTGATGACGTTGATATTCTCTGTAGCAGAAGATTGACAGAGATGTTTTCTCTTCCCCACGATATGATGCCCATATGTCCTGTATTCAAACGTTGCATTCAGAAATTGTTATAGACATTGGGGTATCTTTCCATGGCACCCAATTTCGAGAACCTGACACCCTTTGAGAAGAATTTCTATGTGGAGACACCGAGCATCGCTTCCATGACTGAAGATGAGGTCAGGGAATATCACCACGGACGTGAAAGTACCTTTGATAGTCGAGATATTCCCAAGCCCGTTAAAAATTTTGACAACGCAGGATTTCCGGATTATGTTCTTCAAGAGGTTGTAAAAGTGGGCTTTACTGAGAATTTTCTGTCAGTATCTAGCACGTGAAACATTGTCATTTGGGTGAAAAACCTCTCGAAATGCAGACTGAAGGGACTCGCTCCATCCAGATTTAGGTATTACTTGCTATTTGAAGGATGCATAAATTAGAGGACAGTTCAGGGATTACGATTCATCAACTTTTTCTTTGGAGCTCGAATTGGACAGGGATATGGTCTCGCTGAAACTTCTGCTGGTGAAACCTTTTCTGACTGTGATAACACGACTGATAACCATGTTGATCACTCATTTCCTTATTCCAATGATTGAATTGCTTGATAGAAGGATGCGCTGGTTCTATACTAGAAAACATTTTGCCAGGTGGAAGCAGCTTTGGCAGCGAGCCATTATCTAGGAAATGTCAGGATGCACGCAAGTTCATTCCACAGCCATTGTGTGGTTTTTTGTTGTTTCATCCCATCAAGTTTTTGAAAGTTGGGCTCAGAAAGAAGGAATCATTTTCTTGGGCTAAAGAAATGAACTATTGAGCATGGATAGCTGGGAAATAGGTCACTACAATCGTTACCCTTTCCAAAATTCATGAGAGATATTTTTATGATTTTGATGCATACATTAAATAGGGTCATTCTCATGAAGGAAGTTACTGTGGCTGCCACTATTTTCAAAACTATCCAGAAGTTGTGGAGATGTTTTGACGCAAGTATCAAGAAAGTCATTTGTCACAATAAAAAGGCCTAATCAATGTTTGCAGCTACTATTAGGCGAAAACTCAACAAATCCTTGGAGAATATTTTTAAAGGCTCAAGGGATGTAATACTTGGCATTCAGAAGTGGTGCAGTACCTATCATTGGAATGATAAACAGAAAAGAGGTTTTCAATGCTAGTGAAGGATTCGAAAGCAAGTGGGAGTAGCCACCTGGAGATCATCCCATGAATATATTTTTGTCATACTTTGTAATAAATTTATTATTTAGTGAAAAATGCTGCCGAATGTAAAAAGGAAATTAAGTTTTATTTCAATTTTTCTGTTTTGAAAAGGAGCATAGGTGGCAGAAAGTCCAAGAAGCTATTTTTAGAAGAATACAGTTAGGGTTTGCTTAGAGGGCAAATTTTTGTATAAATTAGGCATTTTACAACATGCAAGGGGTTGGATTTTATGTAAGGAGAGACCCATTTTGGGTGTTTTGCAGGGTTTGCAGAAATTAATACAGATCTCAGGACTGAGCAGGTTTTTCTTCAAAGATTCATGTGTAAAATAGAACATGAAATAAAATCTTGTGCTTAAATATCTTCTGGTGCATTAATCATCTTCCAGCAACACTGGCGGTGTAAAATAGAACATTTTTATGGTGGAGTTTTTCAAACTTGGTCAAAAGAAACATTTCCTCCTCGAATGTATACTCCAAAGGTGCAAAAGGAACAGAGTTCTTAATAGACTTATGGTCAGCTCTATGGGTTGTATGGTTTTAAAAAAAAAAGAAATTATGAAGAAATTTTAAGTCTTTTAAAGTTTTCTACAAAAAGTCAAAATTTGAAACTTTAAAAAGGATTTTTATTTTTATAAGATAGCTTATAAAAAACCTTATGGATAAGGCCTTCGATCTTCATGAACCCTAGGTTTCGATTTTTAAAGACGACATGGATTTCTTTTTAATGTTATAGTTTGGGTGCAAAATAAAAGATTGAAGCAAAATGTATGCACACCCAACACCGAGAGCTCATTTTTCAGAAACTTGATTCCCATGCTGACACGTAGCGAGATCAGATGTAAAAGTTTCAATATAGATCAACGATCCACGTGACTCCGCATTTGCAACATGCTCGGTGGATAAGAAATGAAGCTGGCGCGGTGAGAAAACCACTCTCCAACGTGTCAATTTTTTATACGTCCGCATTTGTGAAACGTGGTATTGAAAACCACTCAACCCCCGCGCGGATACCAACTATTGGCGGGAGTATAAAAGGGGAGGTGGTCTCCTCTTTTGGCATCTTATCCTTTGAAATAGAGCACCAAACCCTAACGCCATTCATTTGCATCCAAGGAGAAGATGCCCATGTCCGAAAGCTAAGAGGATTCGCCATTGAGTCGAGAGAACTGGAGACAAACGAAAGGAATAAAACCGTTACCATGTTTTGTAGTTGAAGGAGGAAATACCATCCATCCAGAAGGTGCAGAAGCTCGTGGAGGTCGCATGCATACGCTCAGGTGATGACGTTGATATTCTCTGTAGCAGAATATTGACAGAGATGTTTTCTCTTCCCCACGATATGATGCCCATATGTCCTGTATTCAAACGTTGCATTCAGAAATTGTTATAGACATTGGGGTATCTTTCCATGGCACCCAATTTCGAGAACCTGACACCCTTTGAGAAGAATTTCTATGTGGAGACACCGAGCATCGCTTCCATGACTGAAGATGAGGTCAGGGAATATCACCACGGACGTGAAAGTACCTTTGATAGTCGAGATATTCCCAAGCCCGTTAAAATTTTTGACAACTCAGGATTTCCGGATTATGTTCTTCAAGAGGTTGTAAAAGTGGGCTTTACTGAGAATTTTCTGTCAGTATCTAGCACGTGAAACATTGTCATTTGGGTGAAAAACCTCTCGAAATGCAGACTGAAGGGACTCGCTCCATCCAGATTTAGGTATTACTTGCTATTTGAAGGATGCATAAATTAGAGGACAGTTCAGGGATTACGATTCATCAACTTTTTCTTTGGAGCTCGAATTGGACAGGGATATGGTCTCGCTGAAACTTCTGCTGGTGAAACCTTTTCTGACTGTGATAACACGACTGATAACCATGTTGATCACTCATTTCCTTATTCCAATGATTGAATTGCTTGATAGAAGGATGCGCTGGTTCTATACTAGAAAACATTTTGCCAGGTGGAAGCAGCTTTGGCAGCGAGCCATTATCTAGGAAATGTCAGGATGCACGCAGGTTCATTCCACAGCCATTGTGTGGTTTTTTGTTGTTTCATCCCATCAAGTTTTTGAAAGTTGGGCTCAGAAAGAAGGAATCATTTTCTTGTGCTAAAGAAATGAACTATTGAGCATGGATAGCTGGGAAATAGGTCACTACAATCGTTACCCTTTCCAAAATTCATGAGAGATATTTTTATGATTTTGATGCATACATTAAATAGGGTCATTCTCATGAAGGAAGTTACTGTGGCTGCCACTATTTTCAAAACTATCCAGAAGTTGTGGAGATGTTTTGACGCAAGTATCAAGAAAGTCATTTGTCACAATAAAAAGGCCTAATCAATGTTTGCAGCTACTATTAGGCGAAAACTCAACAAATCCTTGGAGAATATTTTTAAAGGCTCAAGGGATGTAATACTTGGCATTCAGAAGTGGTGCAGTACCTATCATTGGAATGATAAACAGAAAAGAGGTTTTCAATGCTAGTGAAGGATTCGAAAGCAAGTGGGAGTAGCCACCTGGAGATCATCCCATGAATATATTTTTGTCATACTTTGTAATAAATTTATTATTTAGTGAAAAATGCTGCCGAATGTAAAAAGGAAATTAAGTTTTATTTCAATTTTTCTGTTTTGAAAAGGAGCATAGGTGGCAGAAAGTCCAAGAAGCTATTTTTAGAAGAATACAGTTAGGGTTTGCTTAGAGGGCAAATTTTTGTATAAATTAGGCATTTTACAACATGCAAGGGGTTGGATTTTATGTAAGGAGAGACCCATTTTGGGTGTTTTGCAGGGTTTGCAGAAATTAATACAGATCTCAGGACTGAGCAGGTTTTTCTTCAAAGATTCATGTGTTGTTTAAAAATTGCAGTCTGTACCATTTCCTTTCTCTACTTGTGCAAGTTTACTTCCTGCGTTATTCCTTTCATTATGTCGTTTTCTTCTATGCTTAGATGAACGTTCATAATAGATTGAGATTCATGTTTCTATGCCTCGATTTATTCGCTTCTGAGCATCCATTTATTTCTCTAAAATTAGCAGTGGATTCATCTAAAAATTGATGCCCGTTGTTAATGGACTGTCTTTATTTCTTTCCCTATCACCTGCAAAAATCTTATTGACTGTAATAAGACAGCTATCTTGCCTTTGTATGAAAATATTTGTTTGACTGAGGGTTGATATTTTTCTGTTTCCTCGACTCCATTGCCCAATGGTATCTTATTCATGTTGATCTAGCCACCTCATTTAAAGCCTACAAGTTATTATTATTATTTTACAAATTGGCCCTTAAGTTTCATTGTCAAACTGCTGTCGTGGTGACATTGGATGGCAGATTTGCCGAGAGAGCCCTCTCTGGCTGAAGGAGGCCAACTTTCAGTCTAAAGATTGGTTTGAAATAGGTTACCTCGGGTTTCTTTGATACAACCCAAGGAAAATCCGAGTGCTAACAGTCTTATCTGATGGTATGGGTTGGAGAGCACTCTTAATTGTTGGGGTGCAATACAAGCAATGGGACCCTGGGATCATTTTGGTCTCATTGGTTTCAATTTTTTTTGGGAAACAAGTAGTATGGGGGATAGATTCCCCACTTAATAAAGTTATTTTAATCATATTAGTGCAACAAAAAACATGGTGGTTCCTCTCTAAAATCTTCATGAAATCTCAAAGACTCAAGGTTGGGAAATTCAATGGCAACTTCAAAGAATTATACAGCAAGCAGGTTCTTCAACACCCATGTTTGAAATTACTTGAAGACAAGCAATATTGTGAAGGGAGGATTTGTCATGTCCAAAATTTTTCATTGGGTCACAATGGCCTAATCCCATTGGCCATATTCATGAGAGTTTATCAAATTGATGCTAAAGGTCAAATAATTGCCAAGGAAGAAAATTACTAATTTCCTAGGTTTGGGGTGGAAGCTTTGGGATTTGGAATAAGAGCGATAATAAATGATGCTTGAACATTAGAATGGAATAAATATTTAATAAATGATATAAATAAATATATACAAGTGAAAATCAAAGTTTCATTTGATCACGAAGACACATGGAGGAAGTGGGACCACATATGGCTAGATTTTCCCACTACACTTGGCATTATTTTCTCACCAATTCGAATTCAAGGTGAATGGTAAAATAATTGGGGGTGTTAAAAAGGTATTATTCATGGAATGAATCATCCAAGGTTGAAATATAGAGGAAGAGTAACTCCCATGGAAGAGGAAGAGGCAATTTGGAGCTAGTGGAACACTTGAGCTAGATTCCCTAGCTCTATGACAACAATGATGAAGATGATGTGACACCTATGACACAAATCAGACATGAAGGATGACATATGACATATATGACATGTCGGGGATAAAAATAGCCTCCAAGAGGGCGCTCAAGGGAGTTAGGGAAGCTAATATTCTTCCACATGTGATTTGGTGGAAGTGGGAGACTAGGAATTGTTGTACAAGTGGCATTCTTTGGAATCTCTTTCCAACTTGAGTTGGCATGAGTCTCTTGGAAGGAATTTGACCCATGGAGGAAATTATAAGTTTATAAAAGTCATGAAAAAAGAAGAATAGCAACTTTTGATCATTTGAGAAATTTTCAATTGCATTTGTGAAGAGGGAGAGCTAGTGGATGACTAGTTTCTTGTCTTAGCCAATTTAGAGGGTGAAAAATTCCCATCCAAGTTGGTAATGGGAAAGGCCATTCAGAAATTTCATTTGGAGCTTTAATGAAGTATTTATTTGCAGGTGTAAGCTATAGGGAAGCTCATGGTTTTTGTAAAATTAGTCACAGCAGATCTAATGAACAAGTAAATCAATCACAACAGATGAACATAGAAAATATGGTGCAAAACTGTGCAAAACATGCAGCAGTGCTCTCTATCCCAGAAAGGGTGAATGAATTACAATACAATCCAATATCTGTCAATGAGCAATTCGAATTGACTAAGTAGGCCATTCGAATCACTGAATGGAGTAGCTTGACTCTGTCTAGGAGTCCTCATAAATCATCGGTGGTACTCATCAATCACAACAACCAGTCATCCAGGTGTCAATCTGAGTCTAACTGAGCATAATAAGTGTAACTGAAGTGTGTAGCACTGATATAGGATCTGGAGGCTCAGTGGGGGCGCATGGGAGGCTAGCTGGAGTCAGAACAAGTCACCTAATCGAACTGGAGGTCAATCGGAGGTGAAACAGTCAGTCAGGAGTGAAACTAGCCTCAAATCAGGGAGAATCGGAGCTAACTGAATGTAACTAGAGTGAATCTGCAGTGGTAGGTGAACAAGTGCGCCCTTCTCTGGCAGTAGGTGAGAAGAGGGTGCCTTTCAGCTTAGGAGGGCTAAAACTCTGTGGTAAGTGGCTCCCGGGTGCTAGAAGAAGGTGGATAAGGTGCTGGAGGCATCAAACTGGTGACTGGGATGCATGCCTGTGCATGCAAGATCCTGAAATAGATCATATCCTGAAATAGATGATCCTGAAATAGATCATGTCCTGAAATAGATCATGCAAGATCCTGAAATAGATGATGTATCCCGAAATAGATGATGGATATCCGAACACCCCCCCTCAAGCTAGACTATGATGTGCCAACTAAAATAATGTGGGGCCCTGGTAACTAAGACCAAAGGTCACCCCAATACAATAATCCAAAAAATGCTGAAAATAAACTAAGTGAGGAAAGAGGGAAAACCCAGTGGGAAGAAAGCCCCCCCTCAAGCTAAAGCATAATAATGAATCAATCTGTCTCCACCATGATGGAACTCACCCCCAACAGTGAACGGAGGTAAGAGAACTTCTTCTCAGTGAAGCTCTTGGTGAAGATGTCTGCAATTTGCTCATCAGTAGGGCAATATTGCAGAATGATAGTGCGGTCATGCACCAACTGTCGAATGTAATGCATATGAATCTCAATGTGTTTGGTCCTCTGCCGCTGAACTGGATCTGTGGAGATCTTGATAGCACTTTGATTGTCACAAAATAGGACAGTCGAAGTAGTGCCACCAAAACCAAACTCGGAAAGAATACCCTGCAACCAAACTGCCTGAATGCAGGCATTGACTGCCCCTCGATACTCTGCCTCTGCTGAAGAAAGTGCAATGGCTGCTTGCTTTTTGCTGGACCAGCAAATAGCACCATGACCAATCATGAAAACATAACCGGAAGTGGACTTCCGATCAATGCTATCACCTGCCCAATCTGAATCAGTAAAACCAATGAAATCTAGCTCAGAATCTGCAGCATAATGTATGCCAAACTGTCTCGTACCTTGCACATACTGCAAGATCCGCTTGGCTGCTCGCCAATGAAGTTCATGTGGCTGCTGCATATATCTTGACACGGCACTCACGGCATATGAGATATCAGGCCGTGAATGTGTCAAATAAAGTAGTGAACCAATCAACTGTCGATACATACTGCAATCTGCAAGCGGTGTGGAATCTCCCTCCTCAAGACTGATTCCTGAGAGGAATGGGAACGGGGCTGCCTTACATTCAGCCATATTAAACTTCAATAACAGGTCGGAAGCATATTTTTGCTGAGATATAGTGATCCCATCGAAATTTTGAGCTATCTCCAAGCCCAAAAAGTGACTCAGCAAGCCCAAATCGCTCATGTCAAAAGCTAGATTTAAGGCAGATTTTAGCTTGTTTATTGAAGTAAGTGTGCTACCAGTAATAAGCAGATCATCAACATAAAGTACAATAACCAACAAATTACCTTTAACTCGCTGAAGATAGACATTCGGATCAGATTTGCATCTTTGGAAATTCTGAGAAAGAAGGAAGGAGTCCATCTTTGCGTACCAAGCTCTTGGGGCCTGTTTTAACCCGTACAAAGATTTCTTCAATCTACAAACCAATGATGGATCTGATGTATAACCCTCTGGCTGCTGCATATAGACCTCTTCAGCAAGGTCTCCATGTAAAAATGCACTCTTCACATCCATGTGATGCACCTCCCAGTGCTTGGATGCGGCAATAGCTAAAACAAGGCGGATGGAATCCATCTTTGCAACCGGTGCAAAGGTCTCTGTGTAGTCCACTCCTTGGACTTGGGAAAAACCTTTTGCCACCAACCTTGCTTTATATTTGCTGATAGTGCCATCAGCAGCAACTTTAGTACGGTAGACCCATTTACACTTCACTAATTTTCTTCCAGGTGAAAGAGAAACTAGCTCCCATGTATTGTTCTTTTGAAGAGAACTGTACTCTTCATCCATGGCATCTTTCCATCTCGGATCTCGATGGGCTGAATAGTATGATTGGGGATCTGAACCAGCCATCAAATAACAAATCTCAGGAAGAAATGGATCAGCAATAGAAAGAGCCATACCTGCCCTTTGAAAGTCTCCTCTTGTTCGTCTCGGATCAGCAGGATTTCCAAGACTAGAACCAGCAGATTGTAGAGTATTTTGGGCCCACTTTGGTAACTGAGGGGGATCTGAATGGTCGGATTCCGAACCTGATATGTCATGATCATAATATGCTGATACAATATCAGAAATATCAGAACTCATACCTTCATTATCGCTGCTCGAATCTTCTTCTGGTGAAGGCGGTGAATCGGCAGTTTTCTCCTCAACTAGTTGCAATTCTTGAAGCGGTTCTTCAAACTGCACACTGCGCTCTATGAATATCTTTTTAGATCTGATATCCATGAGTTTATATGCTTTTGATTCTTCCCCATATCCTATCAATATGCACTCGATACTTTGTGGATCCAAAGCTCGTCTCTTCTCAGAGGGAATTCTAGCCCATGCAGTAGAGCCAAAAACTCTCAAATTTGACACATCCGGTTTGTGACCAAAGAATGCTTCGAAAGGAGTCATACCTTTCACGGATGAATGTGGAACTCGGTTCTGTATATATGCAGCAACATTGATTGCTTCAGCCCAAATATTTGCAGCCAAACCTTTTGATTCAATCATGCATGTAGCCATCTCTTTCAGTGACCGGTTTTTCCTTTCCGCTACACCGTTCTGCTGGGGTGTGTAGGGAACTGTATGTTGGATCTTGATTCCGCTTTGGGCACAAAGTTGCAGCAACTCGGACTTGATATATTCCCCACCATTATCAGATCTAAGAGCTTTGATCTTGCTCTCAGTGGTGGTCTCAACAGAAGCCTTAAAATCCTTGAATTTTCCAAGCACTTCTGACTTGTTTTTGAGAAAGAATACCCATGTAAAGCGAGAATAATCATCAATAAATGTCAAAACATACCTTGAACCATTTAATGACATATGGGGCAGCGGACCACTGATATCAGAATGGATCAATCCCAAAATAGTAGAGGCTCTGCTAGCCTTGCCGCGGTCGAATCTGTGCTCGGGGTGCTTCCCAATAATGCAACCGGTGCATATTCCCTTCGAGGAACGGAGTTGTGGAAGCCCATCAACCATGGATTTATTTGATAGCAGCAGCAAATACTTATAATTTAGATGTCCAAATCTTTCATGCCAAATCCTACTAACCTCATTACCATGTGTGCGAAGAGCAGTGGGCTTTGCAAGCGGAATAAAGTGCGAAAACTCATAACATTTAGCAGTGTGGTTTGCCTTTCCAACCGCAACTAGTCTTCCACTTTTGATATCAGAAATTTCAACTGTATTAGGGCTGAATGTGACTTTCTTTGGATCACCAGTATGTGTCATTTGATACACAGAAAGGAGATTCGAAGCTAAGGAAGGCACATAGAGAACATTCTGAAAGCATCCATGTTCTACATGAATCGTACCTTTGCCCTTTGAAGAAATTTTTGAGTCATCTCCCAAATGGATGGGGATGGAGCTGTTTGGATCAAATGAGGAAAAAGAATCAATGTTTGCAGCCATATGATTTGATGCACCCGAATCTATCAAGAGAGTTGAGGGCTTCGAAACCGTTGCCATGAGTGCTTGTCCTCTTTCATGATCATCATTCCGATCCTTCTTCCTTGCACCGTCAGGAAGGGTTATGTTGTTCTTTTCCAAAAGGAGGGCCATTTGATCTATAGTCTTCTTCATACATGAACTTTCGGGATGAAATCCACGGTTACAATAAGTACATTTAGATTTTTGGTTACCTTCTTTGCCCTTTTGCTTGGATTTCGAACTGGATGGTGCATCCGTTTGCTTGCCTTTGTCTTTTTGCTTGTGAGGCTCGAATTTGGGCTTCTCCTTCTTTAGCTTTCCTTTACCATTCGAGATCTTGGGTCCTTGAACAAATAGGGCTGAATCTTTGGAGCTTATGGACCCCATTTGAATCAACTTGTCATGCTCTTTCGTAACGGACTCAATGAAGGCATTCAAGGTAGGCATCTTCCAATTCGGGGTAGTTAGCCGACCGGAATTGAAAGTAGAGACAAATACCGAATAATCTTTCCCAAGCTTGCTTAGAATGGAGAGGATCAACTGTTTATCCTCTTTGATAACACCACTGTTCTTCAATTGCAAGTTCAAGTTCTTGAATTTTGTGAAGAATTCATTGATGGTCTCGAAATTCTCAGGATTAAGGCCAATCAATTCATTCTCTAATTGAAAAGCCCTAAGCTCATCCTGCTTGCCGAATAGTGTCTCAAGTTGCTCCCATATGGATTTTGGAGTCTTCAATCCGCTGAGATGGAAGTGAAGATCCTTGGAGATGGAGAGACAAAGAAGACCGTAAGCTTCATCAAGCTTGTTGTAGTGTTTAGTTCTTTCTGCTACATTGTTTGGCTCCAATTCAAGACCAAGAGTGACTCGGTAGTAACCTTTTGAACGTAATATGATCTCCATATCATCTTTCCAATCAAAATAATTGAATGGGGTGAGGATAGGCTTTGAAGAAGAGTATTCCATTGCAAGGATTGAGTCAACTGATGAAGAGGAAGCTTGCATGCAGACTATAGCGAATGGAATTGCTGTAGAAAGGCTTGCATGCAGAAGGTAGCGAATGCAATTGGAGGAGACAATAAACCTGCAAATCACATCAAAACAACCACAATAAGGTCGAACAATCCACCCTTTGAGAGTTGCATCACACCTGGGATTGGATTTCAAGCAATGTTGAATAGGTCCAATGTATCAGATCCAGGAATTATGTGGTAACTCAAGCTTCTGGAGTGGTATTGGAGTATTTTTCAAGCTTTGCATGCACAGGAGCGAATGCCCTTGAGATATCTCATGCCAAACTTATTGCAATTTTTAGCAATTCAGTCAAATCTTCTTGTATAAACACCTGTAGAAAAGAGATATTGTCCCTGCAATGGCTCTGATACCATGTAAAATTAGTCACAGCAGATCTAATGAACAAGTAAATCAATCACAACAGATGAACATAGAAAATATGGTGCAAAACTGTGCAAAACATGCAGCAGTGCTCTCTATCCCAGAAAGGGTGAATGAATTACAATACAATCCAATATCTGTCAATGAGCAATTCGAATTGACTAAGTAGGCCATTCGAATCACTGAATGGAGTAGCTTGACTCTGTCTAGGAGTCCTCATAAATCATCGGTGGTACTCATCAATCACAACAACCAGTCATCCAGGTGTCAATCTGAGTCTAACTGAGCATAATAAGTGTAACTGAAGTGTGTAGCACTGATATAGGATCTGGAGGCTCAGTGGGGGCGCATGGGAGGATAACTGGAGTCAGAACAAGTCACCTAATCAAACTGGAGGTCAATCGGAGGTGAAACAGTCAGTCAGGAGTGAAACTAGCCTCAAATCAGGGAGAATCGGAGCTAACTGAATGTAACTGGAGTGAATCTGCAGTGGTAGGTGAACAACTGCGCCCTTCTCTGGAAGTAGGTGAGAAGAGGGCGCCTTTCAGCTTAGGAGGGCTAAAACTCTGTGGTAAGTGGCTCCCGGGTGCTAGAAGAAGGTGGATAAGGTGCTGGAGGCATCAAACTGGTGACTGGGATGCATGCCTGTGCATGCAAGATCCTGAAATAGATCATATCCTGAAATAGATGATCCTGAAATAGATCATGTCCTGAAATAGATCATGCAAGATCCTGAAATAGATGATGTATCCCGAAATAGATGATGGATATCCGAACAGTTTCTTCTAGTGCAGCTCACTCTCTCAACCATTTCCAGTTTTGATGGCATATTCTTACTCCTTGAGGGAGGGCGTTTTTGGTGAGATATTGTACTCTTTGGGG
This sequence comes from Larix kaempferi, assembly GCA_027924585.1. Taxonomy (NCBI): domain Eukaryota; kingdom Viridiplantae; phylum Streptophyta; class Pinopsida; order Pinales; family Pinaceae; genus Larix; species Larix kaempferi. Next base: position 4,367,073 of record BSBM01001383.1, read on the forward strand.
GAGCTCCTAATGCCCCATTTATTTTATAATATGAATTAAATACTTTTTTATTAATCTCCATAAATTTTCAGGTCGAAATTCCAAGTAGAAATGTATAAATCTCATTTTTAATGAAAGAATAGTGCCATTTCCGCACTACCTTGTTGTGAACCAATGTAATGTTGATGGATTCGAATGAATAATTAAAATAATAATGGTTTATTGATGAATGGAATTTTATTGATGTATTATACAAGTTTCATTTTCAGTACCTAAGCCTTTGAAGTCATTTTACTCATTTTATTTACATTTGGAGAAGATTTGGTGCCATTTCCCCAAGGTGGAATTAGTGTTTTTTGCAGCTTTTTGGGAGAAAGTTAGAATAGAATTAATAACTGATTAATGGTTCACATGATACCTAAATAATGTCCCTTATACATCCCATACCTCCTTTCATAACTTAGAGTGGGTTTGGAGGCATTGGGAAAGCCATTTTGAGAACTTACCTTGGGGGGATTTGAACCTCAAATTGCTAGTTAAATTCCATACTTTGTAAATAATATTAAACAAGTTTTTAGAAGTATTTTAATGGTCATAAGTAATACCTGGACATCATAATCAAGTACAAATATCATTCATAAACCTTCCTTGAATATTTGAAGGCATTTGGAGCCAATTGGAGACCTAGAAACCAATACTAGTCAAATGGAAATTACTAGTAAAGTTCCCTACATTGGCCAGAATTGAAAGAGGATTTGCAAAAGTATTTTAAAGGTCCAAAAGAATCAATGAAACACATATTTATGTTATAAATCATCCATATACCTTCTCAAATTATTTGGGAGCATTTGGGGCAAATTGGAGACCTAGGCATCAAAACTAGTCAAAGGTCGAATTTGGGGAAAAAGTGAAAATTGGTTCTTTTAATAAAATTCTTAAAAAGGGAAATTATAGTTTAACCATTTTCCGGACTTGGTATACTAATTATGAAAAAGGAATACTCTAGTCACATCGTCTAGAAGAGTTATCCATTGCATAATTTTATGCTTTTTCGAGATTTGGGGACTAACACGAGAAAAAGAACCCCGTCAGAGTCTTCTTATTGCTTTCAGAATCTCTAAAATTGAAAGTAACCACAATAATTCCCTGTCCTAGTATCGTTTAAATCCACATGACAGTATCTTCTCACCATCTCATAGTCTTCTTAACGCTTCCAAACTCCTTAAAATTGAAAGCACCCACGAGCATGCACCATCCTTGGCTTGTACAAATCCACACGATGATATCCTTTAGAGCACACTTTTATCCCTTCTTCGAACTCCTTAAACCATGAAGAGGGCCTGAATGGTTCCTCTCGGCGCCATGAAAGACCACATCTAGTCCCCCCATTATGGAAACATCCCCAACATGGTCTCCTTTGTTCATAGTATTCTACGATGTGTCACCCTTGGAGTCTCCTGATATCACTCATCAGTTCCCCCCTTGAGTATCCCCCATTGCAGCCACAGTAATTGATCCCCTAAGCTATGATCCCCTTCCCCGAAGCCAGTTTCCTATACTTCTAGGTCAACCTTTCCATCATACTCCGAACAAAGGAAGTTTGAGTCCTCCCACTCTACGACCATCGTATCCCCCCATAGTATGTTAGTCTCACATCCAATATTATCACCTCTTAGTTGTACACCTCGCGGTCCTATCAAGCAAATACTATTGCATTGGTAGGCGCAGGACTCCCTCTGTCGATTCCAACACATCTATTCTAGAGGATAGACTCAGAGGTCCCTATACCTTGGACTCATCTCCATCAGTGGTGAGTGCCTATGTACCATCTGAGGGGAGTCCTTAGTGCCCCTTAAAATGATTGTTTCTCACTTGCTCGAATTCAACTCCATCATCGCATCATTGATATTCATACAGGGTATTGGTCCCTTCAGTTATTGGTCAAAGACCCTAGATGTACCTTGACTCTATCACATTGGTGAGTCTATTTGGAACCTGCAGTTGTTTTTTCCCGTAGATATCTGGGCTTCGTTGGCGACAATGTTTGGAATCCCTTCAACTATATGCTTCCTAGAATATCCAGTTCAGATGTAGTTCAGTGTACCTTTGAGATTCCAACTCTTAGTCATTGAGTCCATACAGTTGTTGGACACCTTCCGATCCACCAGAGCATCAGTTGGTATAGTACTGCATTTAGGATATATTCCATTGTTTCCATGTATCAGTTCTTCAGATCAGTCATGGTTGACCCATGAGTATGTCCCAGTTTTGTGTCCCTTCTGGACCATTATGATGTACACATCAGTTCTCTATGTATTGTTCAGGTCCCCTTTGGACCTCACCATTATTTGTATACGAGCATGGGTATGCCCACCTCGTCCATATATTTGAGATTATGTTCCTCATCCATTATTGAGGTGATGTATTTCCAATTTTCGCCCTTGCAGTTTGTATGAAGAACGTTTTCGAGTCTCGAAACAATTTCTTCTCTCCGCCATCACAATGCTCACACCCCTAGAAAACGTCAGAACCTATGATGTCTATCGGCCATACAATGAGATCCTGCCCTCACACATCAGGGGGCAATCTGTTAACACCCAAAAATTGTTCACTTAGCTCATCCCCCTAGTCACATAACCCATTCATACATTTTTCCTACATTTTTGGCCTCCAAAAACCCAAAAATCCCTAAATTGGTAACCAAATGGGAAAACAATCATTATTTCCCTCATCAATTAATGAAAATCCCACAAAAAAAGGTCAAAATACCCAAAAAATAAAAAAGGGGAAATAGTCAAAATAAAATTAAAAAGAGGGAAAAATTCAAATACCACTGGCCAGTACTATTGGTTTCCCAATACCATGGGACAATACACCGCCACCCAAAATTACTATAAAAGGGTGGTGGAGGCCCCCCATTACACAAGGACACACAACATTCACCCTATCTTACTGAAACTGTTCCAAAATTCCTATTGAACCTTAGCCTACCTTCTTGAGCTTTTGTTCCCACTTAGTTGAGTTTTGGCCACCATTTTGAGCATTCGGAGAAGAGCAAGGGACATTGGAGACCCAGAGCACCACCATTCGTACGGCTACAAGGGGCCCAATATACTCATCACACTGAGGTAACCCAAGTTGTAAACTCTTTATAATATAAAGAAAAACATTATTTCATTCATGGGTATCTTGATTTACTTTTTACTTTTAGTGCAGTAATCGTTTGCACTCTTTTATTTTTATTTATAGTCACACACTATCCATTCACGATCTTCTACTAAGGGCTTCATAACCCTTAGCAGGTTCCCTTTTGCACTAGCTAGTTTGAAAACACAAGCAACACATATGATCCCCTTCATGTTTCCACCATCGGGAGTAGTAAGCATGTCGGTCATGGAAACGCTGAATCTCTCGGGATTGACGTTAGTGCTTCCTGTATGGTACTTACCTACACCTAATCCCACTAAGACCCTACAAGTATTCCTCCAGCCAGTCCAACCGATCAACACTGCTAATCGTCCATCCCTAGGTGTGTCCGCAACAACTTCCTCTAACCCCACCCCTTAATATTCCAATAAGGCTGGGGGTAAATACACGAAAACCAACACTACGGAAACTACGACCAAAGCCATGAACCTCCATTCTCTAACACAATTACCCATCAAATGTGCTTTGTGCAATTTTTTGGGACATGTTACCCACCATTTTCTGCACTTGCCCGACCTTCAAAAGCATATGCAGATGTTGGAGGATGAAGTGAACATTCTGGTTGTCCAAGTGCTGACCCCTCCTCCAGAGTGTAACAATTCATTGTGCACCAACAAGTTGTGTGTGATCTATGGCATCTACATTCATTATTCCCACCATTTCCCTAACCTACCAGAGTATTGGTTGGTGCTCCATGAGTTGTGACAACCATCCTTAGAGTCCTCGATTATCGTTATTAAGGATATCCACCCCCCAGAACCCTCATCGCCTAAGGTAAACACCATTTATGTTATTTCAACTGGAGATACCACAGTACATCCTCAACTTCAACTGATCCCTCCGACCTATCTTTTCACCCTCTTCGAATAGACGAGGAAATCACATGTACACATCATGCAGGTAGGCCTAAAAACTTGTCTACTCCTCATCGTCGTCATTCTCGTCGGAAATAATGGGGGAATCCACCCCGCAAGGGGAATGCCCCATCATCATATCATAAGTTAAGTTTTCCACCATGGCCAATAACATCACGAGACACCCCCCTGCCAACAGTTGGTTGATACTTTGTTGATCCCTCTCTGAGAAAGCATCTACACTGGATTGACACCTCTAGGATAGGGGGCATAATAGATTACCTCAAGCATGGGATAGGGGGCATGCTCAAACATTTTTACCCTGCTTCATTACATCTATCTTGTCATTTTAATGAGCCCATTTCTCAATCCACCACATATGTGCCCTGTAGCTAGGGTTTTACCCCTAGCTTGTGCAAATGAGCACCTACTAAGGAGAATGGACTCCTTAGTAGCAGTTTGAACAGTAAATGTAAATTATTAAGCTAAAACAAAAATGTAAACTAATCTAAAACACATGCATGAAACATAAAGAACAAAAGATAAATAATGGTTTTGTATTGATATTACCTCCAATGTGGAGGTTGATGAAGCTCTTGCAATGTCCAAGAGGGTTGCTCCAAGCTCCAATGTGCTCCTTCTCTTTCTCCAATGGTGGAAATGGGCCAAAAGGGGCTCTCAAGGTGAAAGTAGTTCAATGGTGAACTAGGGTTTCGAGAGAGATTTTGGTAGAGTAAGGGTATGCTTGATTGTGGATATGAAATAAGGGATCTCCATCACCTATTTATAGTTTTTTGGTAATGGAGTGCTGACCCATGGTTTTGGGAACCATATGGTTTTTGGGCAGCTGTATAGGGTTTTTTCCTCTTTTTCCTCATTATTTTATATTTTATATTCCCTTTTTAGGGGATTTTTGCTATTTTAGAGGAATTTTGGATATTTTTGGAGGAAAAAGGGGTTTTTTAGCCTTTTTGAGGCTTTTTTGGTGGTTTTGTGGCCTTTTGGAGGCTTTTTAGTGGGATTTTCAGGGTTTTTAAGGGAAATATGGTAGGAAAATGGACAAATGAGCCATATAATGTGGTAGATGAGGTAGTGAACACTTTTTGGGTGTTAACATGCCCCATAACCACAAACCCCATGCCCATAGCATGGGGAAACAACCTTAACCGTACTCACTTTTTCACATGAGTGATCTCGACCATTTTCGAGTTCACATGTCAGTTGTATATTTGATTTGATTTCCATACACCTAGTATGCTTCCCCTGCGGGTCATCATCTCTCCCCACTGCCGCATACTCGACTTAGTGGGATCCCCCTAATTTATGGCGCCTTTTTCTTCCCATGACCATTCCAGAGTCCTCCAACCTCCATTTTTCGTGTTGTTCGCACCGACAGATTCATAATTCCATGCCCGTGATGATGCTTGAGTCCATTTATCACTCTCACGTACCTTTCCTTGGTATTCCTTTAAGCATTCCCTCTCCTTGATTCACGTGCCATCAGGTGTGTCAACGGTCCCCTGCATCATTTTTTTTGTTCTACCTATCGCATCCTATTCCCAAGACCTCCCCTCCCTCCATACTGCATCATTGCATTATTTTGGCTCCATTCACCTACCCTCAAGGAGGCCCCATTAGTGTTCCAACTATCCTTTTATTGGTTCCTTCATACCTATCCATTTCTTTGAACACTTCCTCCTTGCTTGAATTTTATGTATGTTCAGTATATGTTTATCCCTTTTCCTAGCTGAGCAGATCCTTTACGAAAAAGGCACTTAGGGATTTTCTGTTAATCTCTTTTTTGACTACTTAAAGAATGAAAAGATCGTCGAGCAATCTTGCTTCCTTTCATGCTCGTTAAAGTATCTGAAAGGGCATCTATCTGGTATAATTTTATCCCTTTTCCAGATTGGGTAGACTAATTATGAAAAAGGAAAACTCTAATCACTTCGGATAGAAGAGTTCCCATTGCATACTTTTATGCTTTTTTCGGGATTTGGGAACTAACACATGAAAAATAACACCGTTACACCATCAAAGTCTTTTTCCTACTTTCAGACTCTTTAAAATTGAAAGCACCCATGAGAATACACCGTCTTGGGATCCTACAAATCCACATGATGGTATCATCTCGAGCACACTTCTATCCCATCTTCAAGCTCATTAAACCATGAAGAAGGCCCAAAGGGTTCCTTTCAGTGCCCTTGCAGATCACATCTACTCCCCCTATTATGGAAGCATCCCCAGTATGGTCACCGTTTTTCATATTATTATGTGATGTGTCATCCCTGGAGTCCCCTGATACTACCCATCAGTTACCCCATATGAGTCTCCCCTGTTGCAGTCATAGTCCCTGATCGATTAAGCTATGATCCCCTTCCCACGAGGATAGTTTCATATGCTGCCAAGTCGGACCCACGTCCATACTCTAAACAAAGGAAGTTTGAGTCCCATCACTCTATGGCCCTCATATCCCCTCATAGTGTATCAGTTCCACATCTAGTACTATCACATCTTTGTTGTATCCCCCGCGCTCCTATTAAGGAAACATCATTTCCTTGGTAGTTGCAGGTCTCCCTTTGTTTCTACCAGCACATCTATCCTAGAGGATAGACCCAGAGGTTATTGTACCTAGGCCTCATCTCCATCAGTGGTGAGTTCCTACTAACCGCCTGAGGGGATCCCTTATTTCCCCTTAGAGCGATTGTTTCTCACGTGCTCGACTCCATATCCATCATCGCACAGTTGATATTCCTACAGGGTATTGGTCCTTTTAGTTATTGGTCAAAGACCTCGGATATCCCTTGACTCTACCACAATGGTGAGTCTCTTTGGAACCCCCCAATTGTATGTTACTATGGATATTCGAGATGCATTGGAGACATTGTTTAGAATCCCTTCAGTAATATGCTTTTTAGAGTATCTCATTCAGCTGCAGTCCAGTATACCTTTGAGATTCTGACTCTCATTCGTTGAGTCCATATAGTTGTTGGACCCCTCCAGATCTAACAGAGCATTAGTTGTTGTGATACTGCATTCATGATGAAATCCATTGTTTCCATGTATCATTTCTTCATATCAATCATGGTTGGAATGAGTATATCCCATATTTGTGTCCCCTCTGTACCATTATTATGTACACAACATTTTTCTATGTATTGTTCAGGTTCACTGTGTGACTCACTATTATTTTTTTATCTTGATACATTGATACGAGCATGGGTATGCTTTCCTTGTTCATCTATTTGAGATTACATGTCCCTCATTCATTCTTGAGGTGTTGTATTTCCAGTTATATCCCTTGCAGTTGTATGAAGCACCTGTTCCGCTCTCCGACCAGTCTCTGCTCTCCACCATCACAATGCTCACTACCTTGGAAAAATTCAGTACCTATGATGTCTATCGACCATACGACGAGCTCTTTCCCTCACACATTAGGGGACAATCTATTAACACCAAAATTTGACCACCTAGCTCATCCCCTTAGTTGCATAACCCATTAATCCCTTTTTCCCGTTGAAATATTGTAACTTCAAAGAATATTATATTTGTACTTTATTATTTCGGAGATGTTTCAGTCCTCCGTAAAGATCTTATTGTATATCCAGAGATGTTTATTCCTTCGTCGGAATGTGGTAACTTGGGTTATTAGACTTCCCTAGTGGGGGTCGGCCCTATATGTGTTATGTGGGTCAAAGGGTTGTTAGACCACCCTAGTGGGGTTGGCCCAGTCAGTTATAATGGGGTATTTAAACTAATGGTTAAATACGAGCCTACATGTACTTGTGTAAAAGATATGTCAGAGTAGTGTATAAATAGAGGAGGTGTGTTCCTCATTTGTTACACACACTCACTTGAGAGAGGCGCACTTGTGGAGGAGAGGTCTGCTATGGTGGAGGAGGAGATTATGTCTTTGGTTTGCATCTTTGTATATTGTTGGTCATCTATATTGAGGAAGCTTTGCTGGGTTTTCTACCCCATGAGGGTTTCCCAGGATAAATCTGTGTCTCTTGTGCTTATGCTATGCTTGTTGTTTCTTCAGTGATCCTGTATATGCTATTATTGTGAAATGGAATGTAATGTTGCTATTTTCTGTCTTAGCATATTCAATATTAACATTTCCTACATATTTGGCATCCAAAAACCAAAAATCCCTAAGTTGGAAATCAAATGGAAAAAAATCATTATTTCCTTCAAAAAATTAATTAAACCCCCCCAAAAAGAAATATAAAAGAAAAATAAAAAGGGGAAATACTCAAAAAAAAAGAAAAAAGAGGGAAACCATTAATACCATAGGCCAATACTAGTGGCTACCCAAAACCATGGGACAATATACCGCCATCCAAAAATTGCCATAAAAAGGTGGTGGAGGCCCACCATTTCACATCATTCACTCTTCCTTACTGAAACTTTGTCGAAATTCCTATTGAACCCTAGCCTTCATTTTGAGCTTATGTTCCCCCTAGTTTTAGCTACCTTTGATCATTCAGAGGAGAGAAAGAGACATTGGAGACCTGAAGCACCACTATTTCTATGACTGCAAGGGTCCCCAACATCCTCACCATTTTGAGGTAACCCACATTGTAAATCCACTCTTATTATAATGAAAATCATTATTTGATTCACATGATATATATTTGATTCTTGAGTGCTTATGATTTAGTTTAATCTTTATTTTAATGCAGTAATTCCAAATATTTTAATTTTTTATTTGCATGCACACACTTTCCCTCACGAACTGTTACTAAGAGTTCCACAACTCTTAGTAAGTACATTTATGTACTAGCTAGTGTGAATAACCTAGCTACACGTATGATATAAACTCGTACTATCGTCGGTTTGTATTGAATACCTTAGGAAACATAGTTGTATCACTCATCAATGCACTACCTAAGTTGTGTAATATTAAACTACCATGTCAGAAGTTCGAGGAAGACCTTGTTCTCGCGCTCATGAAAGTGCATGTTTACACTTCTGAAATTTTTTCTTTTGACATGAATCCATTGTGTATTGTTTGTGGCCATGCGTGTTTATTGTTGAGCATGGATATGCCCACCTTAGGAAGATATTGCATATTTTGGGAATGACCTTGTTTTGCAGGTGCTTTTCCAACTCCCGCGTCCATGATCCTACTCCTTTTCCCTTTATCCTTGATCACTATAGAGTTTAAAGAGTATCAGAGATAATGTATTCCAAACTTCAGCTTCTCTTTAGAACTCACACAATAGGGTGAATATGTTAACAATCAAATTAACACCCTTAACAAGTGAAGGTTAGAATCATAATTTACTAATCGCCCACAACATGAAGACAGAAGGAAAGTACATAAGAGAACAATCTTCTCTTATTTGACCACTACTTCCACAACTGGAAGGATTGAGTGAATACATAGGTAGCCTAAAGAGGCAAGGTTAAGTGATTGAATTACCCACTTGAAGGCCCAGATCCAGTCTGCACAAGTTAATGATGGGAAGAAATGCATGGCATATGCATTAATTGTGCTTGAAATTATGGATTTGTGACAAAAAAGCCTAAAGATACTATAGAAAGTGGATTTTTGATGAAAATAATCAAAATTTGGGAAAAAGGTATTATCCCACATTCAAGTTTGGTTTATGATTTCCCAATTCCCAATGCTATAAAATCAGGCATTTGGGGTGAAATAAGACACACATGAGAAAGAGAAAAGGCATGTTGAGGGATTGAAGGAAAGGATCTCCTTACTTCAAATCGCAATTGGTGATCTAAGGCTTGAAGGTAAAGGAGAGTATCAAAGGAAAAGGAGGAGGAAAGCACATCCAAGATTTGTAAGTATTTATCCATTGTTTTAATATGAATCAATTCAATTCCCCCCCCAATTCTTTTTCAATTTTTTCCCTCCATGTTTGAATTTGAATGTTGAATTAGGATGCATAATATCTAGCTTGAATTTCAATTTTTAGTAGGAGAGTAGGAAGGATTTGTGGTTTGATTTGCAGGAATGGAGAATATCTAAAGGAGTTGCAGAGATCAACTACCAAGGATCTTCAACAACCTTCAAGGCTTCAAGAGGTATTTTCCTCCCTTCCAACCCTTCTCAAAACTTAATGAAAGTAGGATTAATCTTTGAAAATTTTGATAATTGCTTTGTATTTGATGTCTATGGACCTCACATACCCATAGGAAAGGAAGGGTAAGCCTTAGCTAGTGTTGTTAAACACCCATCTAACACTATCAATGGGGAAGAACCTATTATTGAAAAAGTTTAGCACCTACAAAAACCCTAGTCATCCTTCCTCTCAACTTGCCAATGGCTATGCCAAGACCTGTTTACAAATGCTTGGTAGTCATGTAGTAGTATTGTCTTCATGTAATATTCATTTGTGCTTTGAAAATCCAAAACTAAACAAGTTGTATCCCAAAAACCCTCTCCTTTCCTTTTATCTTGCATAGCCCTACTTTTAGTTTCCCTTGTCAACTAGCAAATGGCCAAATCATCCCCAACTTTGCTACATGGTGTTTTAGAAGCTTTGATATTCATAGATGTTTGAAAATGATTGGATAATTTTAGGATGGATGCATTGTGTAAATGTACCCAGGGTTTGTAGATGTTCCATTGGATTATTCACCATATGAAACAACCAGATATGGAGACATGCAGGTGGTGAGAATAGAATTTGGCTTGAGAAGGACAATGGTGTGATACTATGATAATTGTCCTTATGTGCGCTTAACATGAAAAATTTGGTGATTTGTGTCACTCTGAAAGGATTTAGTTGTTGTATAACCATGAAATGTGGCATAACCATATGGTGATTTAGTCAAAGATCACCATAGGGTTATGCCACACTTAGTTGTTGCATAACCATATGCTGATATGAGTCAAAGAGAGCGGATCATCCTTCCTTCCCTTGTAATGACTACGCATTAACCCTAAACTTGCACTCAAACCAACTATCACCTTAAACCATCCTGGGTTAGATGAATCCATGACTTGGTAAAAATTGACCTCTCACTTTCTTTAGTTACATGTTGTTTACTTTAATTAGTTCCTTGCATTTTGACATTTATGCATATTTACAATGTGCAAGTTAACATTAATTCATGTTAATAGCTTGTAATTTATTTTTAATTTAAGGTAATCCATTAATAATAGTTCATAGTTTAACAATTTAATACACGATAATGAGTATCAACTTGGTGTTTTAATGAATACATCACTAACCTAAGGTGCATATTAAGATTAGCTGCACAAACATTAAGGAGACCTAGTACCCATATGGAAAAAGAGCTCCACTAACAATATTAACAAATCAATTTCCCAAGAGTTAATTGGTTTCAAGGTTTGAAGTAATTTGGATTTCAATCCCTCTTCCTTTTGACCAATGTTGTAAAAGGATTCCACATGTAAATGCTTAAATGTTTGTTTTGTGCATCAACACTCTCCTCTTCCTTAGTTCTTAAAGATAACTTTACTCCATTTATACATATTTGTTAATATTAATATTTAAAAGAATTGGTGTATTGAGTCTTACTCAAATATTTATACATTTAATTATGTTTTAAATAACCATGTTTTATTTATTTTAAATAAATGTCAAAACGAAGAGATAAATTTATGTTCATTGAATATCAAGTGTTGCATTTCCCTAAAAGTTATTACTAGTTCAAGTATAATGTTTTTATTGAATGATGTAAAAAACTCTATTAAACTTGGAATGTCTCTTCACAATCGGGAAAACCTTTATTTTCAAGTCACTTCTTAGAAAAATGTCCCCGCACTACTTGAAGATAAACCCAACAATTTTAAACACGCATGCGCTGAAATGATTTTGTATATAACCTGTCCATTTTGTTGATTTACACATTAATCCTAACAAGACTCGATGAAAAGAAAAGAGAAGCTCAAATGGATTTTGAAAGCCAACCAGAAAAACATATTTTAGTAGAATATACCTATTGTTAACTCCCACCTGTTAGAATGATATTATCATGACAAACATATATTCACAAAATATACATCCATCATTATGATAGTAAAGCACTTAACATGTTTGAATTGACATCAATTATTTATATTCTACAACATAAACAATCAAAATTCCACAAGCTTTTGTAAAGATTTAATTCCTTTACCATACCAAAAAAACATGGATAACCCACATGTTCCCCTTAATATCTTTCACATGTCACATACTTTACATCCATATCACTGAGAATATAATTTAAAGCAATCTTGAATCACTTAAATTATGTTAGGGTGCCCATCCATCCCTTTCATGACTGTAACCTTGTATGACATGCAAATGGGGAGTGGATGATGTGTGAAACCAACCATTTTGTTTAAAAGCTTGGAAGCCTCATTCAAAATAACTTTTGGTGGTGGGATCATAATGTAGAATATGGCAATTGGTTTGTTATGATAAATAATTTTAGATATATGTAAATATTATTTTTAATATTAATATTTTTATATATAATATTTTTTAAAAACTTTTAAAATTTAAAAAAAAACATTCTCAATAATTTATTTTTACATTTATTAAATCTCACTCAACTTTTGACTCTCTTCATTAACAAATCATGCATCTTTGCAAAAATAATTCAATCATATCATCCTTTGTACATTACTAGCTAAAGCTACTTATAAAATCCTAGTTGTTAACAACAAGAGAGTAATTATTTCTATGGCATTTGGTCAAATCTTAATATTGCCAATGAAAAACCAACCAATAATGTGGTTTTGTTATCATCATAATGTAAATTACGATATCAATGGCATTCTTACTAGGTAAATAATGTGGTTTTCTTATAAGCATAATGTAAATTATGATATCCATGGCATTATTACTAACTAAAGAGTAAGGACAATATTATTTGTATACAATTTCGTCATATCTTAATTATTCAAATATCTCTTCAATTAAAAAACATTATTTTCTACAAATTGATTATATTTATATAAGTTAAAAATTTTCTCTTTTTCTTATACAAACTCAAAGATATATTTTTATGAATATAAAGAGTTGAGACTAAATAGTTCAACATAAAGAATACATATTGTCTACAAAATTTGAGAAAATCTTAACAAAATTGCTTTTTCTGTTACAAAACTAACAACTAGACCTTGGCTTATCTTTCTACTTGTTAACATTATTTTATGAAGTTGATAATTATATATTCTAACATACTATCCACATAACAAAAGATTGACAAAAAATAAAAATAAAACTGTGTTTTAAATAAGAATATGCCTTCTATGAGATGCTTCCAGATCTTCCTCTCCATGACTATGAAAACCCTAAATCATCTTGCCATCACCATCCTCCTCAAGCCCTTCAACCTATTTCTTCATTGTCCCATCTTCCATCCATACATCCTTCATTGACCCAATGGAATATGTGGGCTTATCCACCATTGTTTGTGATCTTCCATTGAAACCAAGAATCATGTTGTAACACATGTCCACGTATAAGATCAATTTTTCCATCGTTCTTCTTTAAACTATAATTATTGCTTCCAAATAATCAAAATGAGGTTGTTGAGCATCAATGTGATTTTGAGTACTTTGGTTGAAGTGCACAATCACTTCCTATAGAGCATCCAACTAGTGGACAAGTGGCCTCAACACCTTTTACAGGTAAAGAACATACAAACCAAATTATAATTAGTGCATATTAACTAATTATGATAGGGGTATAATATATTAGCCATGTCATACTCTATTAAGATTGAGGTGAAACATTCTTTTAGACTAAACTTTGTAGGTTCATCAGCCTTGATCTTCTGGAGATAGTGAGTCAACAATTGGCAATTGAATATAAGAGTTGAATGGGAGATTGATTGAGTTGTTGACTGGGTGGATGATCGAGAAGCCAAGTATGAGACTGATTGAATAGTCAACTAGGAAATTAGGTAGTTAGAATAGAGTAGTTTATTTGTGCATAGAACATGACATAAATTAAGGAGTTTGTGATTCCCCCTAACCAACATGTGTGGACCTCATCTTCTTCACTTCAATGGAGTTGTTTATATCTTGGTTCTATATAAGATGGCCCTATGGTGTGCAAGAAATATTTTGATTTCTTTTATCTCTATGTATGTTGAGATATGTTTAGTTATGGTTAAGTGTTGTAATGATGTCTTTAGATGCCACAACTATCTTGGAATACTAGCTCTTTGATCTACCCAATCTTGCGATTCCCCATCACTCTAAAGGTCAAACTAACTAGTCCAAAAAATCTATGTGAGTGATCCATGTCAAGCTCATAAATCCTCAATACATCACCCTAAATAAAGCAAATCCAAAAATCAGACTGAGTATACTTCAAAACTTGAACTTTGACAATCATCATCAATTTCTCCCACCCTTGTCAACTAAAAGGTGAGAATTCTTGGGACTTGTGAATCAATAATATCAATATACCACCCTGAATATGGAAAAGTGTAACCATAATGTCTTTAAGTGAATTCTGAAGACTAAATATGCAACTCAAAATATAACCTCAACTGATCCTTGGCCATGCCCTAATCATCAATTTCTCACTGAAAGCATCCATAGCTGTCTATTTTAGAAACCTCTCCAAATATATTTGGACTTGTGTATGAACTTAGTAGTAAGACTGCTCTAATAACTTGGCTTCCAAATTCCAATGCTAAGTACATAACCATGGCAATATGTACCTATTTCCAATTAACCTTCATTTTCTTGTGAGAACTTTCTAAAAGGTGGTTTATCTTCCCGCAAAAACTACATGGGTTAAGACCAAAATAATGCAACTCCTGAAGGTCAAATTATTGACAATGCTGGCATTGTTTAGGTACTTCATCCAACTTATCATCATCATCCTTATCTCAAGTTTCTTCTTCCTAGCTTCAACTCCATCAATCATTGTATGCATTTGAAAATTATGATCAACAAAACATGTACTCACAAACTCAATAGGTGTGTATTTACAAGGAGTATGAAATAAGTCAAAGTCATTATTTTCATATCCTAATCCATGTTTGTTCATTTTTAATTGCAACTCTTCCCAAGGTTTGACAACTTGTCTTTGAAATGCAATTTTAGTAGGTGGTTGTAAATCCTTCTTCTTGTTTTCCTTATCCAATATTTCTTTTGTTGCTTCATTTTATCCTTGTGTTCCTTGGTGTCACTAAGTGACTTCAATGTTCTAGTCAAAAACTTTGATTGCTCTAAATGCATATTCACCTTTTTGTGCATTACTTGTAAACATGTAAAGAACATTAGTGTGAGTTCCTTTGTTCATGGTAATTGTTGGTCCTAGAACTATGGTTATCAATAGTTTCAACAAATTAAATGTCCATTTGATTCATGCCATTATTAAGTTCTCTTACAACCAAAGATTAAAGATTTGAAAAAATTCCTCAGATTCGAAAACTTCTAAGACCCTTTTTGGACCCTCTTGTTCAATTTTGGAGTCAAGTTTACAAAAAAAGAAATTATACTCAAGTATCAAGCATTCTAATATCTATGACCTTCAAAAATACTTTTGACTTCCAAACGATGGACTCTTACAAGACTTCCTTTTTCAAATTTCAGGAAGGTTCATGTACATAAGTTAATGGGCCCTTTATTAAAATGCCTTGAATAATGAGCATCTTACAACTCCACCCTTCATCGCAAAATACTCAAAGAGAGGCTTAGACTTCAAAAACCCAAACTTTTGGATTACAATCAAACTTGATGCAAGACTTACAAATAATTTTCAAAAGAACTATTGGACGTAACCTTGTGTATTATGTAAAATAATTCAAATTTTTGTGTCGATTTGTTGTCAAGTGCAAATTGCTTTATGCCTTTTCTTTCCTTCTATATATTAGATTTATTCTTATTGTTATATGAGTGTGATTTATCTCTACGAGATTATTTTATATGTGTGATTATTTCCAAAAAAAAAAATGCACAAACACAATCTTATGAAAGGGATTTAGGAGATAGATAGAAGGTGAGAGAATATTAGGTGATGGAAACCATGGAGAATACTTGTAAATATTTCTATGTATGGGACTACTCAGATGACACTACAAAGGTGATCAAAGTGTTTGAGTATCTAGGCTTAATTTCTTGATGGGTTCACTAGGTGAAAACTCATATGCATGATACCTTGGGGACAAGGGACTAGGGAATCAAAAAGTCCTTGAGAATTTGGATATACCACCTAAGAAAGGCGTTTTTATGATATGAAAGATGGAATTCATATCCATGTTAGCATTTATATACATTGATGCATAATCATCCTTGGGCTCGAGCAATCCGCATCACCCAAAAATATTTCTATTCTGCAAATTAGATAATAATTTGAATAAGGATGGTGTTAGTGGTCCATTTTATTTAGTAAATTTGCTAAGTATAGAGTTATGCTACTACCCATAGTTCATTTCAGACTGCTTCTACGTTTGCTACTATTTGTGTGTGTGTTGAAACTCGTGTTGAAACTCCTATGTATGATGGAATTTTACAAGTATTGTGATGTTCTTCATTTGCAACACTGTGATCGCACTCATTTGACCTTGCCACGCTGGAATTAATTCATGATGAGTCACGACCACCGTTAGTTCAAAGAAATCATGCCTAAAGTACAAATTTTGAACCCAAAAATGAAAGAATAAAGGTGAAACGGTTGGGGAAAACATAAAGATGGTTTTGGAAATGATTCGATCTTGGAAAAGGAAACGAATCGATTCAAGGGAAGCCCGTAGAGTTTAAAGAGAGATGGAAGTGATGAGACAGTGGGTTCAACAGACAGAGAGAATAAATCATGGAGGACACATTGGAGAAGAGGATACAGTTGATGAGAAACGAGAGCAACCATTTGGAAAATGCAGTAGCTTGAAAACTGTTACTATGGTCGAATTGTGTTGTAATGTAACTCCGTGATTTCACATTGAATCAATAAAATCTTGTGTGCATTTCATTGGTATCTAGAAGTTAAATTTATTTTTTGTTAATTTGCATTGTGTTAGAGAATAGCATGATGGATTTCTGCTGTCTATTCTGAGATTAGGGGAGGTTATGTAACTGAGTGTTGTTTCAGTGCTTACCTTTGGATTAGGTGATATCAGAGCAGGTTTTTCTCTAAGGATACTTGCGTGATTGTTCCTGAAAGTTGGTGAGAAAGTACCCTGAGTTTGGTGGTGCATCAACATTATGAGTTCTGAAGAACAAGTAAGTGTATCAGCATCTAGATTGAAGTTGTGGATGGTATCTAGGGTTCGAACTACCATGAGACTTGTTAGAATTCCACCAAAAATGAGACAAGAAGTGCGTGAAGGTGTTGGAAATAGAGAACTTGAAGAGTTGAAGAAGAATAGAGGAATTAGAAAACATAAGAGGTTTAGGTGCTAGAATAGATTTTGAATCTGAGGCTGGGATTAAAATTGAACGGAATCCTGATAAGGAAGACACAACAGAGCGTCAGATATCTTATCTGAGTAATAGACGTAGTGCAAAGGTTGAATTTTCATGCTATGATGGAAGCTTGAAAGATGAAACTCTTATAGATTGGATATGAGATCTTGAGAAATAATTCGAATATGAGAATGTTCATGATCCCAATAAAGTTTGTTTTTCCATAACAAAATTGAAAGGGCATGCTACACTCTGGTGGGACATGTTGTAGAAAGATAGAATTGATAATAGGTTGGGAAGGATTCAAACCTAGAAGAAAATGGTAAGTAAGATTGAGGAGAAGTTTTTTCCTATTGATTATAAAAAAAAATTGTGTAGACAAGTTCAAAATCTAAGGCAAAAGGAAGTTTTTGTGCGTGTGTAATCTGAAGAATTCCTTACGATGTCACTCATAACGGGCATTAAGGATCCTGAGTATCAATGCGTAGAAATATATGTATATGGAATGAAGTATACAATTTAGGATGAGATGAGTACCCACTATTTATGTATTGTGGATGAGGCTTACCAAGTTTTTATGAAGGTGGAGGAGATGGTTGATAGGAAAAATCAGCAGAAGTTAAGAGGAATAGGTCCACGAGGAAGAGGCATATCAAACAATGCTAGAATAAATGAAAAAATGAGAGGAGTTGAATGGTAGTCCAAGTGATAGAGGAAAGGGAACTAGTAGAGGCAGAGGCTTTGGAAGAGGAAGGTGCAAGTATGTAATTACTTGTTATAGCTGTGGAGTTGAAGGTCACAAAGCATCATCAGTGGTTGGAGAAAATGTCGTTGTACTTCCAAAAGAACAAGGTGAGAACTTGATGTTTCATAGAACATTACATAAACCATAACTTAAGTTAATAGAAGAACCTAAACAGAGGAAAAGAGTATTTCATACCAAATGCAAAGTTCAAGGAAAATTTTGTAACTTGATTATTGATGGAGGAAGTATGGAAAACTTGGTTTCCACTGAAGTCAAGAAGAAACTAAATTTGAATTGCAAGCCACATACTAATCTTTATAGAGTTTCATGGTTGCAGAAGGGTCAACAGGTGACTGTGACCGAACAATGTTTGTTAAATTTTCATATTGGATATTGTAAAGAGCAAGTGTTATGCGATGTAGTGGAGATGGATGCATGCCACATTCTACTCTAAAGATCTTGGATGTTTGATATAAAAGTGTTTCATGATGGAAGAGAAAATTCTTATGATTTTTTTCAAAATGGGAAATGTTATAAGTTGACACCAATACATGAAGATGGTGGGAATAACAAATGTAGTAACAACAAGGAAGTGTATAGCTATAACAACCTCCTTATGTTGTGTTTTGCCAAGGAGTTCCTAAAGGAGAAGAAGCAAAATGTACATTGTTTATCTATATTTCCTAAGAAGGTTCAGGAGGATGAAAAGGGAAGTTTTGTACCACCAAAGATCCAAAGCATGTTGGAAGATTTTAAATAAATTGTTGCAGAGGAATTACCCATAGGGTTACCTCCATTGCGGAGTATATCACACCAAATTGATTTGATTCTAGGGTCGAGTTTACCAAATAAAGCGCCTTATCGAATGACTCCATTAGAAAGTGAAGAAGTGAATCAACAAGTGTAGGAATTGCTTGACTGAGGATTGGTTCATGAGATTTTGAGCCCTTGTGTTGTACCAACATTATTGGAACCTAAGAAAAAAGGGGAGTGGCAAATGTGTATTGATTCGCGTGCCACAAACAAGATCACCATCAAATATTGATTTCCATTACCCAGAATGAATGACCTTATGGATTGCTTGAGTGGTGAAGAATATTTTAACAAATTTGATTTGAAAAGTGGTTATAACCAGATTCGAATCGGAGAAGGTGATGAATGGAGTACTGCGTTCAAGACAAAAGATGGACTATTTGAATGGTTAGTGATGTCGTTCGGATTGAAAAATGCACCCAACACATTCATGAGATTGATGAACGAAGTCCTAGAGCCATTTTTGGGTAAGTTCGTGGTTGTGTATTTAGATGATATACTAATATTTAGCATAAGTAAAGCAGATAATGTTGAGCATGTGAGAGCTGTGTTGCAACGTTTGAAGGAAGATAAATTACTCATAAACCTCAAGTAATGTGCATTTATGCAGTGTGAAATAGTGTACTTGGGGTTTGTGGTTTTTAAAGAAGGATGGAAAATGGATTCTGAGAAAGTGAAGGCTATTCTCGAATGGGAAACACCTAGATGCACATTCGATGTGAGAAGCTTCCATGGATTGGCAGGATTCTATTGGAAGTTCATTCGAAACTTCAGTCAAATATGTGTACCTCTTACGGAGTGTATGAATAAGGGCATGTTTCAGTGGACTGCAGCAGCAGAAGCATCATTTTAGGAGTTGAAGAAAATAGTAACAGCACAACCAGTGTTGGCATTACGAGACTTTAATAAAGTATTTCAGGTTTATTGTGATGCGAGTGGAGCAACCATTGGAGCAGTTTTGAGTCAAGAAGGTAGACCCATTAGATTTTTCAGCGATAATTTTGAACGAGGCCAAGAAGAAATACTTTGTTTATGATCAGCAGTTCTATGCTATTGTGCATGCTTTGAATAAATGGTGGCATTATTTACTGCTGAAGGAGTTTGTCTTGTTCACAAATCACAAAGATTTGCAATACATAAACAACCAAGGTAAGTTGAATCAAAAGCATACTAAATGGGTAGAATTCTTGCAAATTTATTCTTTTGTGTTGAAACACAGGTCAGGAATGTCCAATAAGGTAGCTGATGCATTGAGTTGGAGAGAAACATTACTCAATACCATGTCTATAGAAGTGGTAAGCTTGAATTGTCTAAGGACATTATATGAAGAGGATGCATATTTCTCATAATCTTGGAAGGCATGTAAGGAGCCTTTGAATCGAGACATAACACCATATATGGACTACCATATTCAAGAGGAGTTTTTGTTTAAAAATAAGAAGTTGTGTATTCCAAAAAGTTCCATATGTCTGAATCTCATTAAGGAGTTGCATAGTGGTGGTTTAGGAGGTCATTTTGGCTATGATAAAACCACAACATTGGTAAAGGAGAGGTACTTTTGGACTAGAATTAACAAAGATGTTTGGAAGTTTGTTGAAGGTTGTAGGATTTGTCAACTTGCCAAAGGTAAAAGTCAAAATACCGGACTCTATACTCCATTTCCAGTACCTCCACGGCCATGGGAAGGAATAAGTATCGATTTTGTCTTCGGATTACCTATGATAGAGAGAAAAATGACTCAACAATGGTAGTTGTGGATAGATTTTCAAAAATGGCACACTTCATACCATGCAAGAAGACTAGTGATGCTAGTTAAATAGCTACATTATTTTTCAAGGAAGTGGTTAGATTGAATGGATTACCACGAAGTATTACTTCAGATCCTGATACAAGATTTCTTAGAAAATTTTGGAGGAAACTCTGGAAGAAGTTAGTATCTGATTTGCTATTCATTTCAGCATATCACCCTCAAATAGACGGTCAGACCGAAGTAGTGAACAAGAGTCTAGGAAATGTGTTGAGAAGTTTGAGTGGAGAGAATACTAGTCAATGGGATTTGGCATTAGTCTAAGATGAATTTGCATACAATGATTCAGTGAACATAACAACAGGGAAGAGTCAATTTCAGATTGTTTATGGAAGATCACCAAGAGGTGTCATAGATTTCGTTTCATTTCCATATTTGGAAAACCAAAGGAGTGTTTATGCAAATGATTTTGTTAACAGTATACATGATCTACAAGAACAAGTCAAGAAGAGATTGTGGATCAACAATGACAATTACAAACAAGAGAAGATCGACATAGAAGATAGAAGGTATTCCAAGAGGGTGATATGGTCATGGATCACTCGATGAAGGAATGATTTCCTAGGGGTACATTTAATAAACTCAAGTACAAGAAGATAGGTCCATGCCGAATTCTAAAAAATATTTTTAATAATGCATATCGGTTGGAACTTTCGGAGAAGTTTGACATATCCCCTACATTCAATGTTGCTGACCTATATGTGTTTCATGAAGGGTACAAAAGAGAAGATGAAGGTACCATTAGTGAATGGGAACATCATCTACCAATTAATCTAGAAGATCAGATTGAAAAAATTATTGCTACAAGGGTTGGTAAGAAGACTCTCCAGAAGGAATATATGGAATATTTAATCAAGTGGAAGAACCGAGGGGCAAAATATGTACCATGGTTGACTGAAGATCAGTTAGCATGTTTGAAGATCTCTTCACCTCACTAGTGATATATACATGAGTTGGAGCTCATTTTTTTCTTACCAAGGGTGTCTGATACAGAGGCATCCTTAGGATTGATCAATCTGCATCGCCCAAAAATATTTCTATTCCGCAAATTAGATAATAATTCGAATAAGGATTGTGTTAGTGGTCGATTTTATTTAGTAAATTTGCTAAGTATAGATTTATCCTACTACCCATAGTTCAATTTATACTGTTGCTACTCTTTCTACTATTTTTGTGTATCTTGAAACTTGTGCTGAAACTCATGCTGAAAATCCTGTGTATGATGGAATTTTACAAGTATTGTGATGTTATTCATTTGCAACATTGTGATCACACTCGTTTGACCTTGCCACACTGGAATTCATTCATGATGAGTCACAACCACCTTTAGTTCAAAGAACCCGCGCCTAAAGGACAAATTGTAAACCCAAAATGGAAAGAATAAAGGTGAAACTATCAAGGAAACAGAAAGACAGTTTTGGCAACGATTTGATCTTGGCAAAGGAAATTAATCGATTCAATGGAAGCATGTAGATTTTAAAGAGAGATGGATGCGATGAGAATGGGGTTCAATAGATATAGATAACAGTTCATGGGGGAAGCGTTGGGGAAGTGTTATACCTCAAAGTTACACTTCGATCTCTAGTGTCGCATCTTTGTACCATGTGACCTAGCGACATTTCTCCCTAATGAACGTCATGTGTTTCTGGTACCTTCCTTGGTCTCATCTAGACACATTGGAGACAAATTCATCCTTTCTTGGTCGAGACATAACCTACTTAACCAAGTGTCATTCCAAGTTGACCTTGATTACATTGATTTTCATGCCTTGCACGTCTACGAGCCAGCAAAAAATCACTTTTCCACGCTCTGCATAACCGTTGCCCCATGAAAATCTCCAAATTTTCTCGTTATGCTCTGTGTCTGGGGCACGAAAATCCTTATTTATCCCTTGGCCTTGGAACTTCAATCTCTACCTTCTGAGATATTTCCTTGGTATTGACTTGTTTGACTCGATCCCAACCCCCTCTCTCTGTTTAGCTTGGCTGATCCACTAAACCCTCATGAGATCCACCTTCCTCTCCTTATGGTTAACCCCTCAAGTGCTATAAAGGAGAGGCCATCCATGATCCATGGGGGGAACTACTTGGGGCATCCAACCTATGATCTTAGGATATTTGAAGAGATAGCTAAAGGAAAGAAGTCTTGGAACTTGAGTTGGCTTGGACATCAAAAAACCTATGTAAGTGTTTTTCAAGCTTCTTAATAAAGCTAACTTGTCTTGTTTCCCATTTCATGTGTATTGTGTGTAAATATTTGGCATGAAATGTATCTAGTTTAGATTTGAATCTAACCTTTATTTCAAGGTATTTGGAAGATTGTATGCTTGTTCTTTGTTTTATCTTTGACAGGTTCTGCTTGGGAGCTTTGGGATCAGAGCTGGAAGTGGGACAAACATCTGATTGAAGGTGAGTTATATCCTTCCATCACTTCTGAATGCATTTAAACTTGTTGTAAAGCTTAGTTTAGGATTCAAGGTAGCATTTGTTTCCTAATTGTCTTAGATTAGAACTAGTTGCATCCTACTCTAGACTAAGAGAGTTTCTTCTTATCCGTAGGGACAAATTTCTATAACAGGAAGAAGATCCAGTTGATGAGCAACGCGAGCAACAATTTAGAAAATGCAGTGACTCAAATACCGTTACTCCTGTTGAACTGTGTTGTATTGTAACTCTGTGATTTCATGTTGAATCAATAAAATCTTGTGTGCATTTCATTGGTATCTAGAATTTAAATTTCTATGTTAATTTCCGTTGTGTTAGAGAATAGCAAGATGGTTTTCCGCTATGTATTCAAAGAACAAGGAGGTTCTGTAACTAAGTGTTGTTTCAGTCCTTACCTCTACACCATACACATTCGCAAGAGTGAAGGTACAACTATAAAACTCATAGTGGGCGAGGAAAAATATCGAGGT
The DNA here is from genome assembly GCA_027924585.1 of Larix kaempferi. NCBI lineage: Eukaryota > Viridiplantae > Streptophyta > Pinopsida > Pinales > Pinaceae > Larix > Larix kaempferi. The sequence continues at coordinate 4,390,743 of BSBM01001383.1, forward strand.
ATTTGTTGACACGGGGTTATACCACATGAAGTGTGGAAGCCGACAGCGATGCAAAGGACAATCCATGGAAGAAAGGACCATTCGCAGAGAACAAGGAGCCGACATAAGTGCAAGACTGATTTATTTAGTTAGAATAGGTCATTTGGATCGTTTTTGTAACCACATTAGTTTTTTATAGATAGGAATATGATTGTAAGCCTAAGGGAATCCTAGAATGAGATCATAAGTGTTCGATAGGTGTGTGGATGAACTCTATAATGCTTTTCTCTGTTTTCGGCAGTTTTGCATGGATCCATGATAAGGTGTTTTGAACTATTTCGACGAATGTTATATCAGAGGTTTTGATGAGTTAATGCATGAAAATGTTTGGCTCTGTTTATCTCTTTTGTCTTTGTTCATGTTGAATGATGAATGCAATTGCTGGTTGTGATATAAAGCCATGTGGTTTGGTAAATTCTATTGATGCGAATGCTAGTTTTACCATGTTAATGTGAATGTCGAATATACTCTTAACATGCGAATGGTGAATGAATGTATGAACCGTTGAGTATAATGCGAAGACACAATATCTGGTTTCTATAGCTGTAGAGTGAGAATTGATGCATATCCTCCCCCCACTGTGGAAATATGGTTCCTACAACCCCCTTACTTATCTTGGGTGAGACCTCATTCGCTCTACAAGTGTTACTGGAAAGGGTAAAACCTTTCTGGGCCAGTGTTTAAGGGTGTTTGGTTGATGTTTGTTGACAACAACGCGAAGTGAACCCCTGTCGACAGTCGTTGTGTCAACAAATGGTTATGTTGTCGGGACCCTCAAGGAGAAAGAAGAGGACATGCTGTGGAACCTGACAAAACTGGAGATTCAAGGTTGGTTTGACAAGAAGACAGAAGAATTCACGGAAGGAGAAAATCAGAACCTTGGATAGACAGTAAGCAGCTGGTTTCAAAAGAATATCTATTTCGATATCCATGAGGTTTTTTTTCTATGAATTCCTGGTATTGTTGCACAAGTGGTTGGCGCAGCTAACATTTCATAAGAATAATTGCCAAAAAAGTGAACCTGACCACTGGACTTCAGAACTGATCCAACAGCTAAAACGAGTCGACAATAAGGTATTGAGGGTTGTCGACCTCTTGGTAGATAGTATCCTAGAGGCATACATTACTGAGTTTGCAGTTGACACCATCAAATCATACAACGATGCGAAAAGGAAATTTTTCAAAGGACCTAGAGGGAGATTCCTACTATCGTTGAAGTTGTGGATTAAGATGCTCATCTGCGAAAAGAGAATATTGAGGATAAATTTCAACGAGTAGAAGATTAGTGTGCGGAGGTTATGGGTATCGCGTGAATGCGGATCTGATAGAAATATGCAGGGTAGATGGACATGAGCGACGACAAATTTTTAAGGAAGGTTGAGGAAGATTGTGGTACCTTGAGGAGTGGGGTGATATTACAATGACTAGAGAAGAAGAGGAGGACTGAGAGAGAGTCTCATGAGGGGAATGGAATGGAAGACTGCGAAAAAGGACCACAAGGGATGAAGTGTTGGCACGGGATTAGCCTGAAGGAAGTACAGAAGCCGAAAGTTGCGAAAGGGATAATCCACGGAAGAAAGGGTCATTCGCGAAGAATGCGGAAGCAAGGAAGTAGTTAGTTTGTTAGATAAGGGTCATGTGAACCGTTTTGTAACCAATTAGTTTTGTATAAATAGGAGTATGATTGTAATACTAAGGGCATTGGTCGGTGATGAATAGAGAAATCAATCTGTTGAGTTTTGATCCAGTTGTTGATCTGTTTTTATCCGTGCTATGATGTATTGACTGTTTCTGCGAAGGTCATTCGTCAAGTTTTAATGAATGCATGAAGATGTTCGATTATGGTGGTATTCGTGTCTTTGTTTCTGTTCAATGGTGAATGCGAATGTCTGTTTAATGTTTAAATTCTCTGTGGGTTAGGTAATTGTTGTTCACGCTAATGAATAGTTAGATCATGTTGATGCAAATGTTTATTATGAGTTGATTCCGCGATTAATGAATATGTGAATTATGAAATGCTAGCATAGTGCGAAAGATATAATCTCTGGTTTCTGCAATTGTAATGTATGTTTGATGCATGTCCTCAACTCCACTGTGGAAATGTGGTTCATGCAGCCCCCTTGTGCATCTCAGGTGAGACTTCACTTGCTCTGCGAGTGTTGCTGGAAAGGGTAAAACCTTTCTAGGCTGGTGCATAAGGGAATTCAGTTGATGGTTTGTTGACGATAGTGCAAAGTGAACCCCTATCGACAGTCGTTGTGTCAACAAATGGTTCTATTGTTGGGACACTAAAGAGGAAAATAAGAGGATATGCTGTGGCACCCAACGAAACTGGAGATTCAAGAGTGGTTTGAAAGAAAGACAAAAGAATTCGCAGAAGGAGCAAAAACCCAGACAGATGGTAAGTAGTTGGTTGCAGAAGTACATTTATTCAGATATCCACGAGATATTTTTCTGCGAATTCCCAGTACTGTTGCATGAGTGATTAGCGCAACTAACATCCTAGAAGCATCATTTTCAAAAGACTGAGCCTGTCCATTGGACACCAGAATTGATTGGATAGATGAAATGTGTCGACAACACAGTATCAAGGGCTATCGATTTTTGGGTGGATAGCATCCTAGAGGGATATATTACTAAGTTCGCAGTAGACGTGTTATGGCCACAACAGATCACATGCTTCAGTTGAGCACAAGAGCCCCAACTTCAAATAAACACAAAGGTATTTTGGTAGGTGTTCTTGTGAGCATAAGGTTTTGAACTTTGCTTCTATGATCTTGTACTTGTACCTTTGTTTTCCTTGATTATCATTTTTTCTCTTGCAATTTTTCCAAGTGTTTTGGGTTTGTTGGAAGCCTTAGTTTTCTAACTTTTGTCATTTGTTTCTGCCAACCCAAAACCCGATTATCCGCAGATCCGAAACCCACAACCTGATAGGCGTGGGTTTTGGGAATTCATTTTGAGTCATTTGATTCTGGGCGACCCAAAACCCGCAACCTGAAAGGTGTGGGTTGTGGTAACCATTTGCTAATAATTTTGGGAATTTTCCATCCCGAAAAACCAAAAAAGGACCAAAACCTGCTACCGCGGTTTTTGAATTTCATAATTCTATTTTACCGTTTAGTCATGTTGTGTGTTCCCGAAACCTGCAACCCGCAATGTCGGGTTGTGGGATGTGGGAATATCTTTTTCATTTTTTACAGACTAATTCTATTTGTGAAACCCACCACCCGCAAGTTTTGGGTTGCTTCTTTCGGAAACCCATTTATGTGTTTTGGTTCAGTTTGCACTCTCGAAACCCGTAATTTTCAGGTTGCGGATTTCGGAATCATGAATAAATTTATGAATAAATTTCCAAGACTCGATCCCGTGTCCTACATTGGTTAATCTTTGTCCTCGATTCATTTGATCGAGTGGATGAAATTCCATCATTTGAACTTGCATTTTAATGCCTTATTTTCATTGTTCTTACAACCAGGTTTCTAACTGTAATTCTTACCTCATGATCACCTCCGAACATATGATTGCTTGATTAGATTGGTTTGGAATGACAGTTTTCAGATGCGACTTCAAATCGTGTGTGATTCTATTAAATTCGTACTTTGTTATGATCCAATTTGGGTTAACACACGCTGCGACGTCGTTTCGTCATAATTCAAATGATTTTAGTTCTAAATTTGTATGATTTCAATCATAGCAGCTTATCATATTCAATCATTATGATTTTCTGTAATTCTTCCTAAATATGGTCGTAAGTATGAAGCACTTGGTTCGTCGTCTGTATTTGTTAGAATAGTTTTATGCTTTATTTTCAAAGCTTTCTTTCTGACAATCTGGTGTGAGTAATATGCAGACAGGATATGAATCCTTTGATGAATATTATATGCAAGAAGAACTTCGGCCTTTGCTATTTCAAGAAGCTATGTCGTCACCCTTTGACGCGGGTGTTCCTGATACCAACAATGATACCAAAGAGGAATATTATGAAACTCTACCTGTTTGCATGCTACTCCCTCAGAAGTACGAAGAGAAAATCAATGAACAACCATGTGATCGAGATGACTCCAGTATCCATGATTTTATAATCAATTAGGAACCTACTACTCTGCCAGCTCCCGTGAAGCCAGACCCATTGTTTGACTTTTATGTTTTCGAGAAAGTTATGAATCAACATGAATATTCCAAAGTGATTCAACAGGAACATTCGATGGATCATCTGTTTCCTGTTATCGACAGCTAGTGGTCGTTGTTGAATTCTACAATTTTGTTACACGATTTTTCCCCGAAATTAGAAAATGACACTTACTTCAAAATTTTTTGTAGGACTAGGGGGGAATCTTTTAAGCTAAAAATGTTTAGATTATTGTGGCAGGATTTTCTGGATCGATAGCCTGATCCAGAATTTGTAATCCCTATCTTTTGGGAATTTCCATTTGTACTCTGTTGTAATTCTTATTTAAGGAGGAATGCCTCTCAATGTTAGGGGTTGATAATTTTTGGGTTAGAAATCAGTAGGAGACAACTTGGAGATACTCTATCTTGGTAGAGATTTTTATCCAGAGGGATATCGGTGGCCACCCACCTATCCCACTAACTTGGAATAGCTTCCCATTTTGCCAATTTTCTAGTAATTTTTCTACAGTTTTTCGAGTCCCAAACTTACGGGGCCGTTTTTAGGCCCTAAACGACATTTTTTGGGAAATCGTGGTCCAACAGAGCTCCTCCATCTTGGGGTTCCTGGTGTAGTCCTCAGATAGATCTTTCTGATGGGCTACCGACTGCCCCAAATAGAGGTCGTATGCAAACGTTATGACCCCGGGAAGTTGACTGTTCAACTAACCACCTTGGGGCCGTAAACTTTATGACGATTCATCTTCTAGGGTTAGGTTTTTGGATGTCTGGGATTGTTTCCCTCATGCTTATGATAAATAGGCCCTTTCGGCCTCTCTTTGTATTCATCTTGGCATGAATAAGCACAATGGCCACATCTCTTCTCAGAGATAGCTACTACCATTCTAGCTGTTGTAATTACAGTCTGTTCTATTTCCGATATTTAATAGAATATGTGTTTATTGTATTGTCGTGATTCTTGCCATATATCAGTGTATGTGAGTATATATCTCTGTATATGCTATCTTTTGTTTCATTCCCACACAAATCTAGATCAGTGGTATCAGAGCAGTCACCTCTTTGATTGTTTCTTGGTGCATGTCCCCAATCAGGTCAGGATACAAAGAGTTGGGTCTCGAACTAGTTTCACTTGGGGAAGATCACTCTTGCTGCCCCAAACAACCTCCCATGGCAGACGAAAAGAGAGACAATGGAGTAGTAGATCCTATCAAATTGTTGCTCGAGGAATCCCTCGCGCGCCAGAGGAATGAGATGATGGATAATTTGACCCAGATCCTTCGACACATGCCGACGACAACAAATACACCTTTGACAAGCAGCCATTTTGGAGATGAGACTCCATTCAAGGTACAAGTTAACTTTGATATTCTTTTATTTGAAGGCCAGATCGATGCCGATGCCATAGATAAATGGTTGAATCTACTAGAAGGGTATTTTGTTAGGAACCCATGTCTTTACTTTGTTAGTATGTTGTTGTTGGACGCATATGCTTTGTAAGTCGTCCCGTAGTATTTGTTGATCAATAGTTTGTGTTATTGTTGTTGGCGCATATGCTATGTAAGTCACCCGTAGTATTGTTGATCCATATTTTGTAGTGGCCCATGGTTTTGACCCATAGTATTGGCGCCTAGACTTAGTATATAAGTGTGTGTTGAGACCTATGAAGGCACCGTGAAGTTATTTGTATTGAGCTTACTCATAGGAGGTTGCCCCCTTGAAGTGGCCTGTGATCAATATAAAAGTGATTCTGAGTTCTGTCATTTCTGCTATTTAGCATATTCGTATTAATTAATTGTTGCAGGTGCATCACATCTGGTATTAGAGCACTTTCTTGGGCTCGCTGGGTGAAATTTTTGCCAATTTTTTTTTCGCATCTGTTGCAGGTTCAGATTTGGGAATAATCTCTATCCACTAACTATGGGAAGTACTTGGGCATAAGCCCTAAAACTCATTGTGAGGAGTACCACAGGAACCCCGAAGTAGCTGGCCCATTGAGAGGACTTGCCAGCGAAAAGGGCAACGACCCCTACCTGATTGACTAGTTCCCACCCATGAGGTAAACCAAGAGCTGTCGTTTGTGGCAAAGCGGTTATCAGTTTTACCTGAGCCATGGAGTGAGGGGTACTGCGCCAATACCCAAGCCATCAGACAGCATTGGTGGCCAAGTGAAACCCCTGAATTGTTAGGAAGCCGCACATACCTAGGGTCCATATCTACTTTTAGTTGAACTATTGTCGATCACTACTGCACCATTTCATATCAATTTTGAGGGCCGTTCCAGATCTAGCCATTTTCAATCCATTCGGTGTTGTTCTAGATCCCTTCCGAGCCGTAGCCGCTCCAGTCTGAAAAAATAAAAAATAAATAAAATAAAATAAATAAATCAGTTGTCCATAAAATTCAGTTTTTTGTCCATATCTCCCTTGTTTTCACTCTGTTCCCCTTGAAATTTTCGGGGAACCCTTGTCATCCCATTCTGCATATTTCATTCCTGAGGACCCCATCCCCAATTCCCCTTCCCAAAGCCTGAAAGCCCACATTTTTCTATTTTTAGGGTTTGCCATAACTTCCTCAGATTTCACCCAATCACCTTCAAATTTTACCACAGAGTTCTTTTCTGAATTCTGCTTCTTTGTCCCCCTCTGCCAAAATTTCCCATTCTTTCACCCTGCTTCTGAAATCCTCAATTTTGCTTCCTTGTCTAGTCGACAATGTCCAACACCTAGTCAAACCCCAATTACCCTTCAGATTTTTTCCCAAGTCCAAATTTTCCCTTATTGAAGTAGTTTCTGTTTTTGTTTTCCTACCTAGTCAAAAAAAAAAAAAACTCCTGGTTATGGTTATCACCCGTGCAGGAGCAAAAACCATGGAAGAAGCACTTGCAGCCATCCAAGCCAAACTCCAGGATCTGGATGAAAAATTTCTCAGCCTCCATCTTGAACATTCAGCTATGAACAACAAATGACAATCCAAGTCTTCATCAGACAATGGGTTCTCTTCTTCTAGCAATTTCCGTGGTCCGAAGCTTGATTTTCCTCGCTTCAATGGTACTGATCCAATTGGATGGATCTATCGGGCAGAACAGTGTTTCAGTCTGCATAATACTTTTGATGTCAACAAAGTTCCACTGCCATCCTTTCACTTGGAACAGGAAGCTCTTCAATGGTACCGTTGGTACATCAAGGCTCATCCAGAGCCTAAATGGTCAAACTTTTGCCAGCTCCTTTTGCAAGGATTTGGTCCTAGTGCTTTTGATGACTTCACCGGAGCCCTCACTAAACTTCTCCAAATTGGCACTGTGAGAGAGTATCAAACCGAATTTGAGAACCTAGCCAACCACACCGAAGGATTGTCTGATGACTTTTACCAGAGTTGTTTTATCAGTGGTGTAAAGGATGCCATTCGCTCTGAGGTCAAAATGTTATGTCCCACCACAATGATGGAAGCCCTAGGGTTGGCTAAGTTGGAAGAAGACAATATTGCAGCCCAACAACGCTCTAAGCCCACTTTTGTTCCCTTCCGAAATATGGGTTCTCAGCGACCACCTATACCGCAGGCTCCTTAATCGACTCCTATCAAGCGTTTGTTTGAAACAGAGATGCAAGCATGCAGAGAAAAGGGGCTTTGCTATAACTGTGATGAGAAATTCACTCGGGGACATATATGTGTTCAACAAAAGCTCTATCTCTTGGATGTGGAGTCTCCGCCTGCCTCTGAAATTGGTGACGAAGATCCAGAAACACTGGATGCTCCGGTCGACATTCAGGAACCACCTATTGACCCTCCGTCTCAGGATGACCAGCCAGAGATATCTCTCCATGCTTTAGCTAGAATCACCACCCCCCAAACAATGCGAGTCAGGGGTTACTTCAAGAAGCTTCCTCTTACAATAATCATTGATTCTGGTAGCACTCATAATTTCATTGACCCTCGGATCGCCAAACAAGCTGATTGTTTTATCCATCCTTGCTCCAACTTTGAAGTCATGGTTGCCAATGGGGGCACCTTACCTTGCAAAGGGAAGTGTCAAAATATGCATATCTCTATGGGAGATTATACCTTATGCTCTGACATGTTTTCCTTGCCTTTAGGCGGATGTGATGTGGTTTTGGGCGCTCAATGGCTACGCACACTTGGCCCTATCTTATGGGATTTTGCTAAACTTTGGATGCAGTTTTCCCTCAATGGACAAAAACACACATTGACAGGATTACAACCAGGTTCTCTCAGCATCATCAGTTCACATCGCATGGAAAAAATCCTCAAGAAGAATTCACATGGTGTCATCGCTCAGATCCATTCCATTCAGATGCAACCATCAACGGTCTCCAGTACTCCTTTAGATCTACAACAAATTCTGGATCGATATACAGGTGTCTTTGCTGAACCAGTGGCATTGCCAAATTCCAGGCCAGAAGACCATCCTATTCAGCTCCTTCCTGGCAGCATTCCTCCCAACATTAGGCCCTATCACTACCCATTTCACCAAAAAACAGAGATTGAAATGCTCGTTCAGGACATATTGAAGCAAGGTATTATTCGCCCAAGCACTAGTTCCTTTTCTTCTCCAGTTATTCTTGTCCGCAAAAAATATGGGTCATGGCGCCTATGCATTGACTTTCAAGCACTTAATCACCTCACCATCAAGGATAAGTTTCCAATTCTTGTTGTTGATGAGATTCTTGATGAGCTTCATGGGGCTCACTTTTTCTCCAAGTTGGATCTTCGTTCTGGGTATCATCAAATTCGGGTTTATGAGGATGATATCCCTAAAACAGCTTTCCGCACACATGATGGCCATTATGAGTTTTTGGTCATGTTCTTTGGCCTCACTAATGCTCCTTCCACTTTCCAGGCCTTAATGAATAAAATATTTCGACCCTACTTGCGGAAATTCATTCTGGTATTCATTGATGATATCCTCATCTACATTAAAACATGGGATGAACATCTCCAGCATCTGGATCTTGTCATGCAACTTTTCTCTGACCATCATCTCCATGCCAAGCAGTCTAAATGTGTTTTTGTACAGAAGGAAGTTGAGTATCTCGAGCACATTATCTTAGCACAAGGGGTTCGCGTGGATCCTACCAAAATCGATGCCATGAACAATTGGCCGCATCTTCAGACACTCAAGAGCCTTCGTGGTTTTTTGGGGTTGACTAGCTACTACCGCAAGTTTGTCAAGGATTATGGAAAGATTGCAGCTCCATTAACTGCTCTATTGAAAAAGGATGCTTTTACATGGACACGTGCTGCTCAGTGTGCATTTGACAAACTAAAACAAGCTATGTGTACTACACCTGTGCTAGCTATGCCTGATTTTTTTAAGCCCTTCACTATTGAGAGTGATGCTTGCGGCAATGGACTTGGTGATGTTCTCCTTCAAGATGAACACCCCATTGTGTTCACCAACAAAGCCCTTTTAGGTAATAATTTAGCTGCCTCTACCTATGAGAAGGAAATGATGGCTATTTTTCATGCAGTACAGAAGTGGCGCCCATACCTATTAGGGAATCATTTCTGCATCAAGACTGATCACCAGAGTCTGAAATATTTCTTGGACCAGCATGTCTCCTCCCCGACACAACAGAAATGGGTTAGCAAACTCATGGGTTATGACTATGAGATCACTTACAAAAGGGTAAAGACAATATTGTGGTAGATGCTCTTTCTCACACATTTGATGCCCAAGGTTCTCTTTCAGTTATTTCTATGCCTGTTCCAAATTGGTTGCAATCTTTTCAACAGGGTTATGTCAATGACTCTTCGTTATCTAAAATCATCCAACGCTTGACCAAAAACCCTTCTGTTGTACCACATTACTCTTGGGATGGTGCTTCTCTGCAATACAAGGGTCGTCTAGTGCTTCCCCAGAGCGAAGATCTTCAACAGGCTGTCTTCTATGAACTCCATGCTTCTCCATCGGCAGGGCACTCTGGGTTCCTCAAAACGTATGAACGAGCACGATGTAACTTCTTTTGGCAGGGCATGAGAAGAACAATTCAACAGATGGTGGCCGAATGTGATACCTGCCAGTGCAATAAGGGTGAAACAACACTCCTTTCAGGATTGCTTGAACCCTTTTCCATACCTACACGGATTTTGACAGATATTTCTATGGATTTCATTGAAGGGATCCCTAAATCTGGCGAGAAGACAGTGATTCTTGTTGTGGTTGATCGCCTCTCCAAATATAGTCATTTTTGTGCTCTCAGCCATTCCTATAAAGCCTCCTCCGTCACTCAAATTTTCCTGGACCAAATCTTTCATCTTCATAGCATCCCTTCTTCCATTGTCTCGGATCGTGATGCAACTTTCACCAATCATTTTTGGATAGAACTATTTCACCACACTGGCACCAAACTGAAGATGAGTTTAGGGTATCACCCACAAACAGATGGTTAGACTGAAATTATCAATAAATGCTTGGAATCTTATCTTCGTTTCTTCACCTCGGAACAACAACATCAGTGGGCAAAGTGGCTCCCTCTCGCTGAATGGTGGTACAATACCTCTTACCACACTGCCTCTAAAATGACCCCATATGAAGCAGTCTATGGTCAGGCACCTCCAGCTCTTCTTCCATACACCCCCACCAGTTCACCAGTTCACCAGTTCAGGAAGTTAACATCGTCCTTCGAAACCACGATCAGATTCTTCGCATTTTGCGGGACAATCTTCACATGGCAAGAAATCGCATGAAGCAACAAGATGATCAGTACCGTTCTGAGCGCACTTTTCAAGTCGGCAATATGGTTTTTCTTCATCTCCAGTTGTACAAACAATCCTCCTTGAAACTCAAAGGACGTCATAAGCTCGCTCCAAAGTTCTATGGGCCATATCAGATTCTTCAGAAGATTGGGTCCATTGCTTGTAAATTGGAACTTCCTCCTTCTTCCCGCATTCATCCAGTCTTTCATGTCTCTTGTTTGAAGAAATTTCTTGGCACCAACATTAGTGGACAAATGATTTTACCCGAACTGGATAATGAAGGATCCATCCGTTTGGAGCCAAAGGCCATCCTCAATCAGTGCACGCATCAGCTTCGCTCTCGCTCTATCACAGAGGTCTTAATTCAGTGGCACGGCATGCAACCAGAGGATGCTACATGGGAACCACTCCTTCAGATTCATCAACAATTTCCACATCTAAAGCTTTGAGGACAAAGCTTTTTTTAAGGGGGAGGGGATGTTAGGAACCCATGTCTTTACTTTGTTAGTATGTTGTTGTTGGACGCATATGCTTTGTAAGTCGTCTCGTAGTATTTTTTGATCAATAGTTTGTGTTATTGTTGTTTGCGCATATGCTTTGTAAGTCGCTCGTAGTATTGTTGATCCATAGTTTGTAGTGGCCCATGGTTTTGACCCATAGTATTGGCACCTAGACTTAGTATATAAGTGTGTGTTGAGACCTATGAAGGCACCGTGAAGTTATTTGTATTGATCTTTCTCATAGGAGGTTGCCCCCTCGAAGTGTCCTGTGATCAATATAAAAGTGTTTATGAGTTCTGTCATTTCTGCTATTTCGCATATTCGTATTAATTAATTGTTGCAGGTGCATCACATATTTCTCTGTCCACAATTTTTTCGACAGGGAAAATATCGTCTTTGCGCTTCTTAAGGCTGTCCCCCATGTCAAACATTGGTGGGAAACTTATTGTGAGCAAAACTCATCAAACGAGTCTGGATTGTTTAAATATTTCAATCCCACTTGGGCCTCTTTTATAGATGCCATCAAGGAACAATATTACCCTATTGGAAACTGTGATGAACAATACACAAAATGGGCCATTCTACACCAAGAGAGGGACCAAATGGTGTCGGAGTACACCAACAAATTTCATACCTTGCACACAAAACTAGGTATCAAGGACTCCGAGCAACACCTAGTACTGAAATATCGCAGTGGCCTACACCGCTACATATGAATAGAGATGGATTTCCTGGAAATATCTTCACTCGGATCCGCCTATCGATATGCTGTCAAAATAAAGCAAAAAATTTAGCAAAAGAACAAGCGTGACTTCGGACCTACACAGAAGCAAGGCAAGGGGAACTCTAGCTCGTAGAACACAGGGCAGGGAAAGGACAACCAGTCCCAGCCACAAGCGAAGAAGGGTAACGAAAATACAAAGAAGAACACCGAGAAGTCGTGTGAGTTCCACAAAAGCCCCTGGCACAACACTGATGAATGTCACTCGAAACAGTCATTTGTGGCTGAGATCAAAGCTTCAGAATCAGATCCCAGTTCATATTCTGAATCAGAACCTAATTTTATAGCTGCATAAAAAGGGAAGCAGATTATTGATGCAGAGCTCAGTGCCATTGTTGCCACCACGCAGATTCAACAAGAGGAACATAAAGAGTCAGAGGCAGATGAGCGCCTTTTCCACTCACAGATGTGGGTGAAGAGAATTCCCCTATACTTTGTTGTGGACAGCGGCAGCCAAAAGATCCTGATCTCAGCAGAAGTCATCAAGAAATTGGAGCTACCAATAACACCACACACACAACCATACACCATTGGATGGCTAAGCCAAGGACGAGGGATCTGTGTCAGTCACCAATGTTGCGTACCATATGGCATCAAGCCCTTCAAAGATGAGGTATTGTGTAATGTGGCCCCACTTGAAGTATGTGATGTTCTTTTAGGACGACCATATATGTGGAAGTGTCATGATGTATATGAATCACGACCTCGCAGTGTTATTGTCTCCTTGGGAGGACAACTCTATCGGATACCCGAGACAGTTTCGCCTACCCCAACAAATCAGGGCAGGAAGGTAATCTCCCACACTGGGAAAATTTCCCTATTCGCAATTTCCACTAAAGGAGAACATCAGATCGCAGAGACATCCACAACCTCTGTCCATTATCCCTCTACTTAGCGGAAACAAGAAAAACAGAAGTTCGGTGCAGCATCACCTATTCGAGTACCTTTGCAGTGTAGGGCCATGCATTCAAGGTGCTCCTCCAAAAAGAAACCATCCACACCAGTGCAAACCAAGTATATCACAACAACTAAAACTGTTGAACAGCTCTAACGCATCCAACAACAACACTTACAACCCTCTAAAGATTTCAAAGAAAGGAAACCATTCCGCTTCAGCAAACACCGCATTAGGAGCACAACTCAACACACAGTTTGACATATGAAAGGGGATTCGACGTAATGGATACCATTGCATCCTAAGGGGGAGGATTGATCCAGATGGATATTGGTTGCCACCCACCTATCCCACTGGCTTAGAACAACTTCCCATTTTGCCAATTTTCTAGTAATTGTTTTACAGTTTTTCGAGTCCCAAACATTTGGGGCCTTTTTGAGGCCCTAAACGACATTCTTTGGGAAATCATGGCTATAAGGCACTCATCCATCTTGGTTTCCAAGGTGTAGTCCTTGGATAGATCTTTCTGAAGGGCTACCGAGCACCACAAATGGATGTCGTATGCAAACATTACGACCCCGGGAAGTTGACTGTTCAACTAACCACCTTGGGGCCGCAAACTTTATGACGGTTCATCTTCTAGGGTTACGATTTTGGATGTTTGGGATTCTTTCCCCCATGCTTATGATAAATAGGCCCTTTCAGCCACTTTTTTTATTCATCTTAGCATGAATGAGCACAGCAACCACATCTCTTCTTAGAGATAGCTACTACCATTCTAGTTGTTCTATTTACAGTCTGTTCTATTTTCGATATTTAATTGAATATCTGTTTACTGTATGGCTATGTTTCTTGCAATATATTTGTGTATGTGAGTATATATCTCTGTATATGCTATCTTTTGTTTCGTTCCCACACAAATCCGGATCAGTGGTATCAGAGCACTCTACTCTTTTATTGTTTCTCGGTGCATGTCCCCGACGATGTCAGGATACAGAGAGTTGGGTCTTGAACTAGTTTCACTTGGAGAAGATCACTCTGTGATGCACCTGCAACAATTAATTAACAAGAATACGCGAAATAGCAGAAATGACAGAACTCATAATCACTTTTATATTGATCACAGGCCACTTCGAGGGGGCAACCTCCTTTGAGCAAGCTCAATACAAATAACTTCACGGTGCCTTCATAGGTCTCAACACACACTTATATACTAATTCTAGGAGCCAATACTATGGGTCAAAACCATGGGCCGTTACAAACTATGGATCAACAATACTACGAGCAGCTTACAAAGCATATGCGCCAACAACTATGCGCCAACAACAATAACATAAACTATTGATCAACAAATACTACGGGACGACTTACAAAGCATATGCATCCAACAACAACATACTAACAAAGTAAAGACATGGGTTCCTAACATCCCCTCCCCCTTAAAAAAAGATTTGTCCTCAAAGCTTTAGATGTGGAAATTGTTGTTGAATCTGAAGGAGTGGTTCCCATGTAGCGTCCTCTGGTTGCATGCCGTGCCACTGAATTAAGACCTCTGTGATAGAGCGAGAGCGAAGCTGACGCCTGCGCCGATTGAGGATGGCCTCTAGCTCCAAAAGGATGGATCCTTCATTATCCAGTTCGGCTAAATTCATTTGTCCACTGATGTTGGTGCCAAGAACTTTCTTCAGACAAGAGACATGAAAGACTGGATGAATGCAGGAAGAAGGAGGAAGTTCCAATTTATAAGCAACGGACCCAATCTTCTGAAGAATCCGATATGGCCCATAGAACTTTGGAGCAAGCTTATGACGCCCTTTTAGTTTCAAGGATGATTGTTTGTACGGATGGAGATGAATAAAAACCATATCGCCGACTTGAAAAGTGCGCTCAGAACAGTGCTGATCAGCTTGTTGCTTCATGCGATTTCTTGCCATGTGAAGATTGTCCCGCAAAATGCAAAGAATCTGATCGCGGTTTCGAAGGACCATGTCAACTTCTTGAACTGGTGAAGTGATGGGGGTGTATGGAAGAAGAGCTGGAGGTGCCTGACCATAGACTGCTTCATATGGGGTCATTTTAGAGGCAGTGTGGTAAGAGGTATTATACCACCATTCAGCGAGAGGGAGCCATTTTGCCCACTGATGTTGTTGTTCCGAGGTGAAGCAACGAAGATAAGTTTCCAAGCATTTATTGACAATTTCAGTTTGACCATCTGTTTGTGGGTGATACCCTGAACTCATCTTCAGTTTGGTGCCAGTGTGGCGAAATAGTTTTGCCCAAAAATGACTGGTGAAAGTCGCATCATGATCCGAGACAATGGAATAAGGGATGCCATGAAGATGAAAGATCTGGTCCAGAAAAATTTGAGCGATGGAGGAGGTTGTATAGGGATGGATGAGAGCACAAAAATCACTATATTTGGAGAGGCGATCAACCACAACGAGGATCACTGTCTTCCCGCTAGATTTAGGGAGCCCTTCAATGAAATCCATAGAAATATCTGTCCAAATCCGTGTAGGTATGGGAAAGGGTTCAAGCAATCCTGCAAGGAGTGTTGTTTCACCCTTATTGCGCTGGCAGGTATCACATTTGGCCACCATCTGTTGAATTGTCCTTTTCATGCCCTGCCAAAATAAGTTATGCCGTGCTCGTTCGTACGTTTTGAGGAACCCAGAGTGCCCTGCCGATGGAGAAGCATGGAGTACATAGAAGATAGGCTATTGAAGATCTGTGCTCTGGGGAAGCACCAGACGACCCTTGTATCGCAGAGAAGCACCATCCCAAGAGTAATGTGGTACAGCAGAAGGGTTGTTGGTCAAGCATTGGATGATTTGAGATAAGGAGGATTCATTGACATAACGCTATTGAACAGATTGCAACCAATTTGGAACAGGCATAGAAATAGCTGAAAGAGAACCTTGGGCCTCAAATGTGCGAGAAAGAGCATCTGCCACAATATTGTCTTTACCCTTCTTGTAAGTGATCTCATAGTCATAACCCATGAGTTTGCTAACCCATTTCTGTTGTACCGGGGAGGAGACACGCTGGTCCAAGACATATTTCAGACTCTTGTGATCAGTCTTGATGCAGAAATGATTCCCTAATAGGTATGGGCGCCACTTCTGTACTGCATGCAAAATAGCCATCATTTCCTTCTCATAGGTAGAGGCAGCTAGATTCTTACCTGAAAGGGCTTTGCTGGTGAACGCAATGGGGTGTTCATCTTGAAGGAGAACAGCACCAAGTCCATTGCCGCAAGCATCACTCTCAATAGTGAAGTGCTTGGAAAAATCAGGCATAGCTAGCACAAGTGTAGTACACATAGCTTGTTTTAGTTTATCAAATGCACACTGAGCAGCAGGTGTCCATGTGAAGGCATCCTTTTTTAATAGAGAAGTTAATGGAGCTGCAATCTTCCCATAATCCTTAACAAACTTGCGGTAGTAGCCAGTCAATCCCAAAAAACCACGAAGGCTCTTGAGTGTTTGAGGATGTGGCCAATTGTTCATGGCATCGATTTTGGCAGGATCCACGCGAACCCCTTGTGCTGAGATAATGTGCCCGAGATACTCAACTTCCTTCTGTCCAAAAACACATTTAGACTGCTTGGCATGGAGATGATGGTCAGAGAAAAGTTGCATGACAAGATCCAAATGCTGGAGATGTTCATCCCATGTTTTACTGTAGATGAGGATATCATCAAAGAATACCAGAATGAATTTCTGCAAGTAGGGTCGAAATATTTATTCATTAAGGCCTGGAATGTGGAAGGAGCATTAGTGAGGCCAAAGGGCATGACCAAAAACTCATAATGGCCATCATGTGTGCGGAAAGATGTTTTAGGGATATCATCCTCATGAACCCGAATTTGGTGATACCCAGAACGAAGATCCAACTTGGAGAAAAAATGAGCCCCATGAAGCTCATCAAGAAGCTCATCAACAATAGGAATTGGAAACTTATCCTTGATGGTGAGGTGATTAAGTGCTCGGAAGTCAATGCAGAGGCGCCATGACCCATCTTTTTTGTGGACAAGAATAACTGGAGAATAAAAGGAACTAGTGCTTGGGCGAATAATACCTTGCTTCAATAAGTCCCGAACGAGCATTTCAATCTCCGATTTTTGGTGAAATGGGTAGCGATAGGGCCTGATGTTGGGAGGAACGCTGCCAGGAAGGAGCTGAATATGATGGTCTTCTGGCCTGGAAGGTGGTAATCCCACTGGTTCAGCAAAGACACCTGTATATCGATCTAGAATTTGTTGTAGATCCAAAGGAGTAGTGGAGACCGCTGATGGTTGCATCTGGATGAAATGGATCTGAGCGATGACACCATGTGAATTCTTCTTGAGGATTTTTTCCATGCGATGTGAACTGATGATGCTGAGAGAACCTGGTTGTAATCCTATCAATGTGTGTTTGTGTCCATTGAGGGAAAACTGCATCCAAAGTTCAGCAAAATACCATAAGATAGGGCCAAGTGTGTGTAGCCATTGAGCGCCCAAAACCACATCACATCCGCTTAAGGGCAAGGAAAACATGTTAGAGCACAAGGTATAATCTCCCATAGTGATACGCACATTTCAACACTTCCCTTTGTAAGGTAAGGTGCCCCCATTGGCAACCATGACTTCAAAGTTGGAGCAAGGATGGATAAAACAATCAGCTTGTTTGGCGATCTGAGGGTCAATGAAATTATGAGTGCTACCAGAATCAATGAGTATTGTAAGGGGAAGCTTCTTGAAGTAACCCCTGACCCGCATTGTTTGGGGGGTGGTGATTCCAGCTAAAGCATGGAGAGATATCTCTAGCTGGTCATCCTGAGACGGAGGGTCAACAGGCGGTTCCTGAATGTCGACCGAAGCATCTAGTGTTTCTGAATCTTCGTCACCAATTTCAGAGGCAGGAAGAGACTCTATATCCAACAGATAGAGCTTTTGCTGAACACATCTATGTCCTCGAGTGAATTTCTCATCACAATTATAGCAAAGCCCCTTTTCTCTGCGTGCTTGCATCTCTGTTTCAGACAAACGCTTGATAGGAGTCGGTCAAGGAGCCTGCGGTATAGGTGGTTGCTGAGAACCCATATTTCGGAAGGGAACAAAAGTGGGCTTGGAGCGTTATTGGGCCGCAATCTTGTCTTCTGCCAACTTAGCCAACCCTAGTGCTTCCATCATTGTGTTGGGATAGAACATTTTGACCTCAGAGCGGATGGCATCCTTTAGACCACTGATAAAACAACTCCGGTAGAATTCATCAGACAATCCTTCGGTGTGGTTGGCTAGATTCTCAAATTCGGTTTGATACTCTCTCACAGTGCCAGTTTGGCGAAGTTTAGTGAGGGCTCCTGTGAAGTCATCAAAAGCACTAGGACCAAATCATTGCAAAAGGAGCTGGCAAAAACAGAGTGAAAATAAGGGAAACAGAGTGAAAATTTCAAGGGAAACAGAGTGAAAATAAGGGAGATATGGAGGAAAAACTAATTTTGTTTTTCCAGACTGGAGCGGCTATAGCTCGAAAGAGATTTGGAACAGCGCCGAATGGATTGAAAATGGTTGAATCTGGAACTGCTTGCAAAATGGATCTGAAACAGCGCAGCAGTGATCGACAATAGTTCCGCTGAAAGTAGATATGGACCCCAGGCATGTGCGGCTTCCTAACAGTTCAGGGGTTTCACTCGACCACCAATGCTGTCTGACAGCTTGCGTATTGGGGCAATACCCCTCACTCCACAGCTCAGGTAAAACTGATAACCGCTTTTCCACAAACGATAGCTCTTGGTTTACCTCACGGGTGGGAACTAGTCAATCAGGTAGGGGTCGTTGCCCTTTTCGCTGGCAGGTCCTCTCAACGGGCCAGCTACTTCGGGGTTCCTGTGGTACTCCTCACAATGAGTTTTAGGGATTATTCCCAAGTACTTCCCACAGTTAAGCGGATAGGGATTATTCCCAAATCCGAACCTGCAACAGATGCAAAAAAAAATTTGGCAGAAATTTCACCCAGCGAGCCCAAGAAAGTGCTCTGATACCAGATGTGATGCACCTGCAACAATTAATTAACAAGAATACGCGAAATAGTAGAAATGACAGAACTCATAATCACTTTTATATTGATCACAGGCCACTTCGAGGGGGCAACCTCCTTTGAGCAAGCTCAATACAAATAACTTCACGGTGCCTTCATAGGTCTCAACACACACTTATATACTAATTCTAGGCGCCAATACTATGGGTCAAAACCATGGGCCATTACAAACTATGGATCAACAATACTACGGACGGCTTACAAAGCATATGCGCCAACAACAATAACATAAACTATTGATCAACAAATACTACGGGACGACTTACAAAGCATATGCATCCAACAACAACATACTAACAAAGTAAAGACATGGGTTCCTAACACACTCTCGCCGCCCCAAACAGCCTCCCTTGGCGGATGAAAAGAGAGACGATGGAGCAATAGATCCTATCAAATTATTTCTCAAGGATTCCCTCGTGTCACAGAGGAACGAGATGATGGATAATTTTTCCCAGATCCTTCGACGCATGCCGACGGCAACAGATACACCTTCGATAAGCAGCCGTTTTGGAGATGCGAATCCATTCAAGGTACAAGGTACAAGTTAACTTTGATATCCCTTTATTTTAAGGCCAGATCGATGCCAATGTCATAGATAAATCATTGAATCAAATATAAGGGTATTTCTCTATCCACAATCTTTTCGACAGGGAAAAGATCATCTTTGTGCTTCTCAAGGCCGTCCCCCATGTCAAAAATTGGTGGGAAACTTATTGTGATCAAAACTAATAAGATGAGTATGGATTGTTTGAATATTCCAATCCCACTTGGGCCTGTTTTACAGATGTCGTCAAGGAAAAATATTACCCTGTTGGAAACTATGATGAACAGTACACAAAACGGGCCATTCTGCACCAAGGGAGGGACTAAACGGTGTCGAAGTACACCAACAAATTTCATACCTTGCGCACAAAGCTAGGTATCAAGGACTCTAAGTGACACCTAGTACTAAAATATCGTAGTGGCCTACAATGGTACATATGAACAGAGATGGACTCTAAGTGACACCTAGTACTAAAATTTCATCAAAAGAATAAGCGTGACTTCGGACCTGTGCAAAAGCAGGGAAAGGGGAACTCTAGCTCGTAGAACATGGGGAAGGGAAAGGACAACTAGTCCCAACCACAAGCGAAGAAGGGCAATGAAAAGGAAAAGAAGGACACTGGGAAATGGTGCGAGTTACAAAAAAGCTCCTAGCACAACACTGATGAATGTCACTCAAAACAGTCATTGGTGGCTGAGATTAAAACTTCAAAATCAGAACCGAATTTGATAGCTATGCAAAAAGGGAAACAAATCATTGATGCAGAACCCAGTGCCGTTGTTTCCACCATGTAGATTCAACCAGAGGAACTTGAAGAGTCAGAGGAAGAGGGGCATCTTTTCCACTCACAGATGTGGGTAAAGGGAATTCACGTACACTTTGTTGTGGACAGCGGCAGCCAAAAGAACCTGATATCATCAGAAGTCATCAAGATACTATAGCTACCAATAACACCACATCCACAACCATACACCATTGGATGTCTAATCCAAGGACAAGGGATCCGCATCAGTCACCAATGTCACCTACCATATGGCATCAATCCCCTCAATGATGAGGTATTGTGTGATGTGGCCCCACTTGAAGTATGTGATGTTCTTTTAGGACAACCATCTATGTGGAAGCGTCATGCTATATATGAATCACAGCCTCCCAATGTTATTGTCTCCTTGGGAGGACAACTCTATCACATACCCGAGACAGTTTTGCATACCCCAAACAAGCAGGGCAGGAAGGTAATCTCCCACACTGGGAAATTTTCCCTATTTGCAATTCCCACTAAAGGAGAACATCAGATCGCGAAGACATCCACAACCTCTGCCCATTATCCCTCTACTCAACAGAAACAAGAAAAATAGAAGTTCGATGCAGCATCGCCTATTCGAGTACCTTTGCAGTGTAGGGCCACGCATTCAAGGTGCTCCTCCAAAAAGAAACCATCCAAACTAGTGCAGACCAAGGATATCACCACAACAAAAACTGTTGAACAGCTCCAACACATCCAACAACAACAATTACAACCCTTTGAAGATTCTAAAGAAAGGAAACCCTTCTGCTTTAGCAAACGTCGCACCAGGAGATCAGCTCAACACACAGTTCGACATATGATAAGGGATTTGATGCAATGGAGACCATTGCTTCCTAACGGGGGAGGATTGATCCAGATGGATATCGGTGGCCACCCACCTAACCCACTGGCTCAGAACAAATTTCCATTTTGCTAATTTTCTAGTAATTCTTCTTTAGTTTTTCGAGTCCCAAAATTCTGGGGCAGCTTTGACACCTTAAAGGACATTTTTTGGGAAATCGTGGTCCAAAGGAACTTGACCATCTTCTTGGCCATGATGTAGTCCTTGGATAGATATTTCAACGGAGGTCGTATGCAAACGTTATGACCCCGGGAAGTTGACTGTTCAACTAACCACCTTGGGGCCACAAACTTTATGACAGTTCATCTTCTAGGGTTAGGTTTTTGGATGTCCAGAATTCTTGACCTCATGCTTATGATAAATAGGCCCTTTCGGCCTCTCTTTGTATTCATCTTGGCACGAATGAGCACAACAGCCACATCTCTTCTCATAGATAGTTACTACCATTCTAGCTGTTGTATTTATAGTCTGTTCTATTTCTGATATTTAATAGAATATGTATTTACTATATCGTTGTGTTTCTTGCCATATATCTTTGTATGTGAGTATATATCTCTATATATGCTATCTTTTGTTTCATTCCCACACAAATCTGGATCATTGGTATCAGAGCAGTCTGCTCTTTGATTGTTTCTCATTGCATGTCCTCGACGAGGTCAGGATAGAGAGAGTTGGGTCTCAAACTAGTTTAACTTGGGGAAGATCATTCTCGCCGCCCCAAATGGCCTCCCATGGTGGACGAAAAGAGAGATGACGGAGTAGTAGATCCTATCAAATTGTTGCTCGAGGAAGCCCTCACACGAAAAAGGAACAAGATGATGGATAATTTCGCCCAGATCCCTCGACGCATGATGACGGCAACAGATACACCTTTGACAAGCAGCCGTTTCGGAGATGCGACTCCATTCAAGGTACAAGTTAACTTTGATATCCATTTATTTGAAGGCTAGATCTATGTCGATGCTGTAGATAAATGGTTGAATCTACTAGAAGGGTATTTATCTGTCCACAATTTTTCCGACAGGGAAAAGATCATCTTTGCGCTTCTCAAGGCCATCCCCCATGTCAAAAATTGGTGGGAAACTTATTGTGAGAAAAAATCATCAGACGAGTCTGGATTGTTTTAATATTCTAATCCCACTTGGGCCTCTTTTATAGATGCATTCAAGGAACAATATTACCCTGTTGGAAACTATGATGAACAGTACACAAAATGGGCCATTCTGCACCAAGAGAGGGACCAAACGGTGTCGAGTACACCAACAAATTTCATACCTTGTGCATAAAGCTAGGTATCAGGGATTTCGAGCGACACTTAGTACTGAAATATCGTAGTGGCCTACACCGGTACATACGAACAGAGATGGATTTTCTGGAAATATCTTCACTTAGATCCGCCTATCAATATGCTATCAAAATTGAGCAAAAATTTCAGCAAAAGAACAAGCGTGACAGGGAAATGACAACCAGTCCCAACCACAAGCAAGCAAGGGTAACGAAAAGACAAAGAATGACACCGAGAAGTGGTGCGAGTTCCACAAAAACCCCTAGCACAACACTGATGAATGTTGCTCAAAACAGTAATTGGTCATTGAGATCAAAGCTTTAGAACTAGATCCCAGCTCCAATTCTGAATCAGAACCTAGTCTCACGGGTGCGCAAAAAGGGAAGCAAATCATTGATGTAGAACCCAGTGCCGTTGTTGCCACCATGCAAATTCAACCAGAGGAACCTGAAGAGTCGGAGGTAGAGGAAAGCCTTTTCCACTCACATATGTGGGTGAAGGGAATTTCTCTACACTTTGTTGTGGACAGCGGCAGCCAAAAGAACCTGATATCATCAGAATTCATCAAGAAACTATAGCTACCAATAACACCACGTCTACAACCATACACCATTGGATGTCTAAGCTAAGGATGAGGGATCTGCGTCAGTCACCAATGTCGCCTACCATATGGAATCAATCCTCTCAATGATGAGGTATTGTGTGATGTGGCCCCACTTGAAGTATGTGATGTTCTTTTAGGACAACCATCTATGTGGAAGCGTCATGCTATATATGAATCACAGCCTCCCAATGTTATTGTCTCCTTGGGAGGACAACTCTATCACATACCTGAGACAGTTTCGCGTACCCAACCAAGCAGGGCAGGAAGGTAATCTCCCACACTGGGAAATTTTCCCTATTCGCAATTTCCACTAAAAGAGAACATCAGATCGCGAAGACATCCACAACCTCTGCCCATTACCCCTCTACTCAGCAGAAACAAGAAAAATAGAAGTTCGGTGCAGCATCGCCTATTCGAGTACCTTTGCAGTGTAGGGCCACGCATTCAAGGTGCTCCTCCAAAAAGAAACCATCCACACCAGTGCAGACCAAGGATATCACCACAACAAAAACTGTTGAACAACTCCAGTGCATCCAACAACAACAATTACAACCCTTTGAAGATTCTAAAGAAAGGAAACCCTTCTGCTTTAGCAAACGTCACACCAGGAGATCAGCTCAACACACAATTCGACATATGATAAGGGATTTGATGCAATGGAGACCATTGCTTCCTAATGGGGGAGGATTGATCTAGATGGATATTGGTGGCCACCCACCTATCCCACTGGCTTAGAACAACTTCCCATTTTGCCAATTTTCTAGTAATTTTTCTACAGCTTTCCGAGTCCCAAACTTCCGGGGCCGATTTGAGGCCCTAAACAACATTTTTTGGGAAATTGTGGTCCGATAGAGCTTTGATATATTTGGGCCCCTGGTGTAGCCCTCAGATAGATCTTTCCGACGAGCTACTAAATGCCCCAAACGGAGGTCGTATGCAAACGTTATGACCCCGGGAAGTTGACTGTTCAACTAACCACCTTGGGGCTACAAACTTTATGACGGTTCGTCTTCCAGGGTTAGGTTTTTTTATGTATGGGATTCTTTCCCTCATGCTTATGATAAATATGCCCTTTCAGCCTCTCTTTTTATTCATCTTGGGATGAATGAGCACGGTGGCCAGATCTCTTCTCAGAGATAGCTACTACCATTCTAGCTGTTGTATTATAGTCTGTTCTATTTATGATATTTAATAGAATATGTGTTTACTGTATCGCTTTGTTTCTTGCCATATATCTTTGTATGTGAGTATATATCTCTATATATGCTATCTTTTGTTTCGTTCCCAAAGAAATCCAGATAAGTGGTATAAGAGCACTCTGCTCTTTGATTGTTTCTTGGTGCATGTCCCCGATGAGGTCAGGATACAGAGAGTTGGGTCTCGAACTAGTTTCAGTAGGGGAAGATCACTCTCGCCACCCCCAAATGACCTTCCATGGCAGATGAAAAGAGAGACAACGGAATAGTAGATCCTATCAAATTGTTGCTCGAGGAAGCCCTCACGCGACAGAGGAACGAGATGATGGATAATTTCTCCTAGATCCTTTGACGCATGCCGACAGCAACAGATACACCTTCGATAAGCAGTTGTTTCAGAGATGCGACTCCATTCAAGGTACAAGTTAAATTTGATATCCCTTTATTTGAAGGCTAGATCGATGTTGATGACATAGATAAATGGTTGAATCTACTAGAAGGGTATTTCTCTGTCCAAGATTTTTCCCACAAGGAAATGATCATCTTTGCGCTTCTCAAGGCCATCTGTGATGTCAAAAATTGGTGGGAAACTTATTGTGAGTGAAACTTATCAGACGAGTCTGGATTGTTTGAATATTGCAATCCCTCTTGGCCCTTTTTTATAGATGTCGTCAAGGAACAATATTACCCTATTGGAAACTATGATAAACAGTACACAAAATGGGCCGTTCTGCACCAAGAGAGGGACCAAACGGTGTCGGAGTACACCAACAAATTTCATACCTTGCACACAAAGCTAAGTGTCAAGGACTCCGAGAAACACCTAGTACTGAAATATCGCAGTTGCCTACACCGGTACATATGAACATAGATGGATTTCCTAGAACTCTCTTCTCTCGGATCCGCTTATCGATATGCTATCAAAATTGAGCAGAAATTTCAACAAAAGAACAAGTGTGACTTCGGACCTACGCAGAAGCAGGGCAAGGGGAACTCTGGCTCGCAGGACACGGGGCAAGGAAAGGACAACCAGTCCCAACCACCACCGAAGAAGGGTAACGAAATGACAAATAAGGACACCGGGAAGTGGTGCGAGTTCCACAAAAGCCCCTAGCACAACACTGATGAATGTCGCTCAAAACATTCATTGGTGGCTGAGATCAAAGCTTCAGAATCAGATCCCAGTTCCAATTTTGAATCAGAAGCAAATTTCATAGCTGCACAAAAAGGGAAGCAGATCACTGATGCAAAACCCAGTTCCGTTGTTGCCACCACGCAGATTCAACCAAAGGAACCTGAAGAGTCAGAGGCAGACGAGCGCCTTTTCCACTCACAGATGTGTGTGAAGGGAATTCCCCTACACTTTGTTGTGGACAGCAGCAGCCAAAAGAACCTGATCTCAGCAGAAGTCATCAAGAAACTGGAGGTACCAATAACAACACACCCACAACCATACACCATTCTATGGCTAAGCCAAGGAAGAGGGATCCGCGTTAGTCACCAATGTCGCCTACCATATGGCATCAAGCCCTTCAAAGATGAGGTATTGTGTGATGTGGCCCCACTTGAAGTATGTGATGTTCTTTTAGGACAACCATATATGTGGAAGCATCATGCTGTATATGAATCACGACCTCCTAGTGTTATTGTCTCCTTGGGAGGACAACTCTATCGGATACCCGAGACAGTTTCTCCTACCTCACCAAGCAGGGAAGGAAAGTAATCTCCTACACTGGGAAATTTTACCTATTCGCAGTTTCCACTAAAGGAGAACATCAAATCGTAGAGACAGCCACAACCTCTGCCCATTATCCCTCTACTCGGCAAAAACGAGAAAAATAGAAGTTCGGTGCAACATCGCCTAATCGAGTACCTTTGAAGTACAGGGCCATGCATGCAAGGTGGTCCTCCAAAAGGAAACCATCCACACCAATGCGGACCAAGCATATCACAACAACCAAAACTGTTGAATAGCTCCAGCGCATCCAACAACATAAATTACAACCCTCTGAATATTTCGAAGAAAGGAAAT
This sequence comes from Larix kaempferi, assembly GCA_027924585.1. NCBI lineage: Eukaryota > Viridiplantae > Streptophyta > Pinopsida > Pinales > Pinaceae > Larix > Larix kaempferi. Next base: position 4,417,196 of record BSBM01001383.1, read on the forward strand.
CCTTATGCTTTAGGAAACACCCCACCAGGATCTCAACTCAACACACAATTCGACATAAGATAACAGATTTGACAAAATGGAGACCATTGCTTCCTAAGGGAGGAGGATTGATCCAGATGGATATCGGTGGGCACCCACCTATCCCATTGGCTAGGAACAACTTCCCATTTTTCCAATTTTTTAGTAATTTTTCTACATTTTTTCAAGTCCCAAACTTTCCGGGCCGTGTTAGGAACCCATGTCTTTACTTTGTTAGTATGTTGTTGTTGGACGCATATGCTTTGTAAGTCGTCCCATAGTATTTGTTAATCAATAGTTTGTGTTATTGTTATTGGCGCATATGATTTGTAAGCCGCCCGTAGTATTGTTAATCCATAGTTTGTAACGGCCCATGGTTTCGACCCATAGTATTGGCGCCTAGAATTAGTATATAAGTGTGTGTTGAGACCTATGAAGGCACCGTGAAGTTATTTGTATTGAGCTTGCTCAAAGGAGGTTGCCCCCTCGAAGTGGCCTATGATCAATACAAAAGTGATTCTGAGTTCTGTCATTTCTGCTATTTCGCGTATTCTTGTTAATTAATTGTTGCAAGTGCCTCACATCTGGTATCAGAGCATTTTCTTGGGCTCGCTGGGTGAAATTTCTGCCAATTTTTTTTTCGCATCTGTTGCAGGTTCGAATTTGGGAATAATCCCCATCCACTTAACTGTGGGAAGTACTTGGGCATAAGCCCTAAAACTCATTGTGAGGAGTACCACAGGAACCCCGAAGTAGCTGGCCCATTGAGAGGACCTGCCAGCGAAAAGGGCAACGACCCCTACCTGATTGACTAGTTACCACCCGTGAGGTAAACCAAGAGCTGTCGTTTGTGGCAAAGCGGTTATCAGTTTTACTTGAGCCGTGGAGTGAGGGGTATTTCCCCAATACGCAAGCCATCAGACAGCATTGGTGGCCGAGTGAAACCCCTGAACTGTTAGGAAGTCGCACATACCTGGGGTCCATATCTACTTTCAGCTGAACTATTGTCGATCACTGCTGCGTCGTTTCAGATCTATTTTGCAAGCCGTTTTCAGTCCATTCGGCATTGTTCCAGATCTCTTTCGAGCCGTAGCCGCTCCAGTCTAATAAAAAAAAAAAAAAAAAACCTACTCATATCTCCCTATCCATATCCGCCATAGTCGCTCCATATCTCCCTTATTTTTACTCTGTTTCCGTTGAAATTTTTGGGGAACCCCTGTCATCCCATTCTGCATATTTCAGTCCTGAGGACCCTATCCCCAATTCCCCTTCCCAAAGCCTGAAAACCCACATTTGTTTATTTTTAGGGTTTGCCATAACTTCCTCAGATTTCACCCAATCACCTTCAAATTTTACCACAGAGTTCCTTTCTGAATTCTGCTTCTTTGTTCCCCTCTGCCAAATTTTCCCATTCTTTCACCTCGCTTCTGAAATCCTCATTTTTACGTCCCTATCTATCCAACAGTGTCCAAAACTTAGTCAAACCCCAATTACCCTTCTGATTTTTTCCCAAATCCAAATTTTCCCTTGCTGAAGTAGTTCCTGTTTTTGTTTTCCTACCTAGTCAGCCAAAAAAAAAAAAAAAAAAAAAAAAAATCCTGGTTATCGTTGTCACCCGTGCAGGAGCAAAAACCATGGAGGAAGCACTTGCAGCCATCCAAGCCAAACTCCAGGATCTGGATGAAAAATTTCTCGGTCTCCATCTTGAACATTCAGCTATGAACAACAAACGGCAGTCCGAGTCTTCAATAGACAATGGGTTCTCTGCTTCCAGCAATTTCCGTGGTCCGAAGCTTGATTTTCCTCGTTTCAATGGTACCGATCCAACTGGATGGATCTATCGTGCAGAACAGTATTTCAGTCTGCATAATACTTTTGATGTCAACAAAGTTCCGCTGGCATCCTTTCATTTGGAACAGGAAGCTCTTCGATGGTACCGCTGGTACATCAAGGCTCATCCAGAGCCCAACTGGCCAGACTTTTGCCAGCTCCTTTTGCAACGATTTGGTCCTAGTGCTTTTGATGACTTCACAGGAGCCCTCACTAAACTTCGCCAAACTGGTACTGTGAGAGAGTATCAAACCGAATTTGAGAATCTAGCCAACCACACCGAAGGATTGTCTGATGAATTCTACCGGAGTTGTTTTATCAGTGGTCTAAAGGATGCCATTCGCTCTGACGTCAAAATGTTCTGCCCCAACACAATGATGGAAGCACTCGGGTTGGCTAAGTTGGCAGAAGACAAGCTTGCATCCCAACAACACTCCAAGCCCACTTTTGTTCCCTTTCGAAATATGGGTTCTCAGCGACCACCTATACTGCAGGCTCCTCGACCGACTCCTATCAATTGTTTGTCTGAAACAGAGATGCAAGCACGCAAAGAAAAGGGGCTTTGCTATAATTGTGATGATAAATTCACTCGGGGACATAGATGTGTTCAGCAAAAGCTCTATCTCTTGGATGTGGAGTCTCCGTCTGCCTCTAAAATGGGTGACGAAGATCCAGAAACACTGGATGCCCCGGTCGACAGTCAGGAACCGCCTATTGACCCTCCGTCTCAGGATGACCAGCCAGAGATATCTCTCCATGCTTTGGCTGGAATCACCACCCCCCAAACAATGCGGGTCAGGGGTTACTTCAAGAAGCTTCCTCTTACAATCCTCATTGATTCTGGTAGCACTCATAATTTCATTGACCCTCGGATCGCCAAACAAGCTGATTGTTTTATCCATCCTTGCTCCAACTTTGAAGTCATGATTGCCAATGGGGGCACCTTACCTTGCAAAGGGAAGTGTCGAAATGTGCGTATCTCTATGGGAGATTATATCTTGCGCTCTGACATGTTTGCCTTGCCCTTAGGCGGATGTGATGTGGTTTTGGGCGCTCAATGGCTACGCACACTCGACCCTATCTTATGGGATTTTGTCGAACTTTGGATGCAGGTTTCCCTCAATGGACACAAACACACATTGACAGGATTACAAACAGGTTCTCTCAGCATCATCAGTTCACATCGCATGGAAAAACTCCTCAAGAAGAGTTCACATGGTGTCATCGCTCAGATCCATTCCATCCAGATGCAACCATCAGCGGTCTCCACTACTCCTTTGGATCTACAACAAATTCTGGATCGATATACAGGTGTCTTTGCTGAACCAGTGGGATTACCACCTTCCAGGCCAGAAGACCATCGTATTCAGCTCCTTCCTGGCAGTGTTCCTCCCAACATCAGGCCCTATCGCTACCCATTTCACCAAAAAACAAAGATTGAAATGCTCGTTCGGGACTTATTGAAGCAAGGTATTATTCGCCCAAGCACTAGTTCCTTTTCTTCTCCAGTTATTCGTGTCCGCAAAAAAGATGGGTCATGGCGCCTCTGCATTGACTTCCGAGCACTTAATCACCTCACAATCAAGGATAAGTTTCCAATTCTGGTTGTTGATGAGCTTCTTGATGAGCTTCATGGGGCTCATTTTTTCTCCAAGTTGGATCTTCGTTCTGGGTATCATCAAATTCGGGTTCATGAGGATGATATTCCTAAAACAGCTTTTCGCACACATGATGGCCATTATGAGTTTTTGGTCATGCCCTTTGGGCTCACTAATGCTCCTTCCACATTCCAGGCCTTAATGAATAAAATATTTCGACCCTACTTGCGGAAATTCATTCTGGTATTCTTTGATGATATCCTCATCTACAGTAAAACATGGGATGAACATCTCCAGAATCTGGATCTTGTCATGCAACTTTTCTCTGACCATCATCTCCATGCCAAGTAGTCTAAATGTGTTTTTGGACAAAAGGAAGTTGAGTATCTCGAGCACATTATCTCAGCACAAGGCGTTCGCGTGGATCCTGCCAAAATCGAGGCCATGAACAATTGGCCACATCCTCAGACACTGAAGAGCCTTCGTGGTTTTTTGGGGTTGACTGGCTACTACCGCAAGTTTGTCAAGGATTATGGGAAGATTGCAGCTCCATTAACTGCTCTATTGAAAAAAGATGGTTTTACATGGACACCTGATGCTCAGTGTGCATTTGACAAACTAAAACAAGCTATGTGTACTACACCTGTGCTAGCTATGCCCGATTTTTCCAATCCCTTCACTATTGAGAGTGATGCTTGCGGCAATGGACTTGGTGGTGTTCTCCTTCAAGATGAACACCCCATCGCGTTCACTAGAAAATCCCTTTCAGGTAAGAATTTAGCTGCCTCTACCTATGAGAAGGAAATGATGGCTATTTTGCATGCAGTACAGAAGTGGCGTCCATACCTATTAGGGAATCATTTCTGCATCAAGACTGATCACCAGAGTCTGAAATATTTCTTGGACCAGCGTGTCTCCTCCCCGGCACAACAGAAATGGGTTAGAAAACTCATGGGTTATGACTATGAGATCACTTACAAGAAGGGTAAAGACAATATTGTGGCAGATGCTCTTTCTCGCACATTTGATGCCCAAGGTTCTCTTTCAGCTATTTCTATGCCTGTTCCAAATTGGTTGCAATCTGTTCAACAGGGTTATGTCAATGACTCTTCCTTATCTCAGATCATCCAACGCTTGACCAACAATCCTTCTGCTGTCCCACATTACTCTTGGGATGGTGCTTCTCTGCGATACAAGGGTCGTTTGGTGCTTCCCCAGAGCATAGATCTTCAACAGGCTGTCTTCTATGAAATCCATGCTTCTCCATCGGCCGGGCACTCTGGGTTCCTCAAAACATATGAACAAGCACGGCGTAACTTCTTTTGGCAGGGCATGAAAAGGACAATTCAACAGATGGTGGCCGAATGTGATACCTGTCAGCGCAATAAGGGTGAAACAACACTCCTTCTAGGATTGCTTGAACCCTTGGCCATACCTACACGGATTTGGACAGATATTTCTATGGATCTCATTGAAGGGCTCCCTAAATCTGGCGGGAAGACAGTGATTCTTGTTGTGGTCGATCGTCTCTCCAAATATAGTCATTTTTTCGCTCTCAGCCATCCCTATACAGCCTCCTCTGTCGCTCAAATTTTTATGGACCAGATCTTTCATCTTCATGCCATTCCTTCTTCCATTGTCTCGGATCGTGATGCGACTTTCACTAGTCATTTTTGGACAGAACTATTTCGCCACACTGTCACAAAACTGAAGATGAGTTTAGGGTATCACCCACAAACAGATGGTCATACTGAAATTGTCAATAAATGCTTGGAAACTTATCTTCGTGGCTTCACCTCGGAACAACAACATCAGTGGGCAAAGTGGCTCCCTCTCGCTGAATGGTGGTACAATACCTCTTACCATACTGCCTCTAAAATGACCCCATATGAAGCAGTCTACGGTCAGGCACCTCCAGCTCTTCTTCCATACACCCCCACTAGTTCACCAATTCAGGAAGTTGAAAAGGTCCTTCGCAACCGCGATCAGATTCTTCACATTTTGTGGGACAATCTTCACATGGCAAGAAATCGCATGAAGCAACAAGCTGATCAGCACCGTTCGGAGCGCACTTTTCAAGTCGGCGATATGGTTTTTCTTCGTCTCTAGCCATACAAACAATCCTCCTTGAAGCTCAAATGGCGTCATAAGCTCGCTCCAAAGTTCCATGGGCCATATCGGATTCTTCAGAGGATTGGGTCCGTTGCTTATAAATTGGAACTTCCTCCTTCTTCCCGCATTCATCCAGTCTTTCATGTCTCTTGTCTGAAGAAAGTTCTTGGCACCAACATCAGCGGCCAAACGATTTTACCCGAACTGGATAATGAAGGATCCATCCTTTTGGAGCCAGAGGCCATCCTCAATCGGCGCACTTGTCAGCTTCGCTCTCGCTCTATCACAGAGGTCTTAATTCAGTGGCACGGCATGCAACCAGAGGATGCTACATGGGAACCACTCCTTCAGATTCAGCAACAATTTCCACATCTAAAGCTTTGAGGACAAAGCTTTTTTTAAGGGGGAGGGGATGTTAGGAACCCATGCCTTTACTTTGTTAGTATGTTGGTGTTGGACGCATATGCTTTGTAAGTCGTCCTGTAGTATTTGTTAATCAATAGTTTGTGTTATTATTATTGGCGCATATGCTTTGTAAGCCGCCCGTAGTATTGTTAATCCATAGTTTGTAACGGCCCATGGTTTCGACCCATAGTATTGGCGCCTAGAATTAGTATATAAGTGTGTGTTGAGACCTATGAAGGCACCGTGAAGTTATTTGTATTGAGCTTGCTCAAAGGAGGTTGCCCCCTCGAAGTGGCCTATGATCAATACAAAAGTGATTCTGAGTTCTGTCATTTCTGCTATTTCGCGTATTCTTGTTAATTAATTGTTGCAGTTGCCTCACAGGCCGTTTTGAGTCCCTAAACGACATTTTTTGGGAAATCATGGTCTGATAGAGCTGTTCTTTGTTTGGTTCCTCGATGTATTCCTCGGATAGATCTTTCTGACGGGCTATAAAGCTCCCCAAATGGAGGTCTTATGCAAACGTTATGACCCCGAGAAGTTGACTGTTCAACTAACCAACTTGGGGCCGCAAACGTTATGACGTTTCGTCTTCTAGGGTTAGGTTTTTGGATGTCTTAGATTCTTTCCCTCATGCTTATGATACTAGGCCCTTTCGTCCTCTCTTTGTATCCATCTTGGAATGAATGAGCACAACAGCCTCATCTCTTCTCAGAGATAGCTACTACCATTCTAGCTGTTGTATTTACAGTTTGTTCTATTTGCGATATTTAATAGAATATGTGTTTACTGTATCGCGGTGTTTCTTGCCATATATCTCTGTATGTTAGTATATATCTTTTTATATGATTCGGTATATGCTATCTTTTGTTTCGTTCCCACACAAATCTAGATCAGTGGTATCAGAGCAGTCTGCTCTTTGATTGTTTCTCGGTGCATGTCCTCGATGAGATCAGGATACATAGAGGTGGGTCTCAAACTAGTTTCACTTGGGGAAGATCACTCTCACCACCCCAAACGGCCTCCCATAGCGGACGAAAAGAGAGACGACGAAGCAGTAGATCCTATAAAATTGTTGCTCGGGGAAGCCCTCGCGCGACAAAGGAACGAGATGATGGATAATTTAGCCCAGATCCTTCGACGCATGCCACCGGCAACAGATACGCCTTCGACAAGCAGTCGTTCCGGAGATGCGACTCCATTCAAGGTACAAGTTAACTTTGATTTCCCTTTATTTGAAGGCTAGATCAATGTCGATGCCATAGATAAATGGTTGAATCTACTAGAAGGGTATTTCTCTGTCCACAATTTTTTTGACAGCGAAAAGATCGTCTTTGCGCTTCTCAAGGTCGTTCCCCATGTCAAACATTGGTGGGAAACATATTGTGAGCAAAACTCATCTGACGAGTCTGGATTGTTTGAATATTCCAATCCCACTTGCGCGTCTTTTATAGATGTCGTCAAGGAACAATATTACCCTGTTGGAAACTATGATGAACAGTACATAAAATGGGCCATTCTGCACTAAGAGAGGGACCAAACGGTGTCGGAGCACACCAACAATTTTCATACCTTGTGCACAAAGCTAGGTATTAAGGACTCCAAGCGACACGTGTAGCTAGGGTTTTCACCCTAGCTTGTGCAAATGAGCACTTACTAAGGAGAATGGACTCCTTAGTAGCAGTTCAATAAAAAGTAAGAAAACAATACAAATTCTAAACTAGCATGAGCATTAATAAACATAACAAAATCATGAGATATGGGGAAGATCTTTCTTTTTTGTATTGAAATTTTACCCCAAGTGTAGAGGTTGGTGAAGTTCTTGCAATGATCCAAGAGGGTTGCTCCAAACTCCAACTTTGCTCCTTCTCTTTCTCCAAATGGTGGAAATGGGCTAAAATGGGTCACTCAATGGTGAAAGTATCTCAAGGGTGAGCTAGGGTTTCAAGAGTGATTTTAGCAGAGTAAGGGTGTATTTGATTGTGGATATGAAATGAGGGGTCTCCATCACCTATTTATAGGTTTTTAGTGGTGGAGTGCTGGCCCATGGTTATGGGAACCATATGGTTTAGGTCAGCTGTATAGGGTTTTTTCCTCCTTTTTCCTCTTTTTCCTCCCTTTTTTATATTTTTTATTCCCCTTTTAGAGGGTTTTTGCTATTTTGGAGGAGTTTTGGATAATTTTGGGGGAAAAAGGGGTTTTTTAGCCTTTTGGAGGCTTTTTAATGGGATTTTAGAGTTCTGAAGGTAAATATGGTAGAAAATATGGATAAATGAGTCATGTAATGGGGTAGATGAGGTAGTGAGCACTTTTTGGGTGTTAACAGATTGCCCCCTAATGTGTGAGGGCAGGAGCTCATCGTATGGCCGATAGACATCATAAGTCTTGTATGGATTTCCTTCGGTGTGGAGAAGAGAAGAAACAAACTGGTGCCCGGGACAACGGTCCCGAACAAACTGCAAAAACTAAAAGTACATAACCTCAATAATGGATGAGGAATAATCTGAACATATGGACGAGGCGGGCATTCCCATGCGCGTATCAATATATAGAACAATAATAACAATGGGGTCCAAAATATGGGGACCTGAAATATACATGGCCTCAAATAAGGAATGAGGAAGAATCTCAATATATGGATGAGGCGGGCATACCCATGCTCGTATCAAGATACATAAAAAATAACAGTGAGGCCCGAAAAGGGGGACCTGTAGGATACATAGAGAACCACTGTGTACATCATAAGGGTCCAGAGGGGACACAAATCTGGGACATACTACTGGGATGACCGTATCTTAGCTAAAGAACTGTTACACTAGAATGACAACAGTGCTACTGAGTGTGGTACCAGAGGAACTGATGAGCTATTGGATCATAGTGACAAGGGGTCATACTCTCAATGGTACACTGAACTGGAACTGAACTGGGTACTCAAGGAAGCATATAACTGGATGGCTTCCGAATACAATCCCCAACACAACCCGGACATCCACGGGAACATATAACTGGGCGTTCCAAAGTGACTCACCAATGTGCTAGAGTCGAGGGAGATCCAGGGTCTTCGACCAATAATGGAGGGATATAAACCCCGCACGATTCTCAACGATGCGATCAAGGTGTTGAAGTCGAGCATGTGAGAAACAACCACTCGGAGAGGCAATGATGACTCCTCTCAAAATGGTCTGTAGGCACCCACCACAGATGGTGATGGGTCCAAGGCGCAGGGACCTCTGGGTCTATCCTTTGGAATAGAGGGGCTGTCGTCAACAGAGGGAGACCTGCAACTAGCAAGGCAATGATGTTTCCTTGATAGGAGCGCGAGGTGGAGAACTGAAGTGTGAGAGTACTGATGGTAGGACTGACATACGATGGGGGATAACTGGGAAAGTAGAGTGGGTGGACTCAAACTTCCGTTGTTGAGATTGTGGTGGCGGGGATGATCGACAGCATATGAAACTGACTGATGGGAAAGGGATCATAGCTGTAATGGATCAAGGATAGTGACTGGGATGAGGGATACTCAAGCTGGTGTAAAATGGCAGGAGATGCGAGACTACTATGAACAAAGGCGACCTGAGTGGGGATGCTGCCGAGATGATCGATCATAGTGCCAAGAGGCACGGGGGGTCTTCTTCATGGGTTAAGGAACTAGAAGAAGTGTGTGTAAAATGGTACTGTCGTGTGGATTGATACGAGCCCAGGACAGTTCATGCTCATGATTGCTTTCAATTTTAAGGAGTCTGAAAGCGATAAGAAGACTCTGAAATAATGGAATGGTATTGTCGTGTGGATTTGTACGAGCCCAGGACAGTTCATGCTCATGGTTGCTTTCAATTTTAGAGAGTGTGAAAGCGATAAGAAGACTCCAGGGGGTTGCTTTTTCATGTGTTAGTCTCCAAGGCCCAAAGAAGCATAAAAGGATGCAATGAAGAACTCCTCTAGCCGGTGTGACTAGAGTATTCATTTTTCATAATTAGTCTACCAGGTCCGGAAAAGGGGTAAACTTATACCAGATAGACGCCCTTTAAGGTACTTTAACGAGCATGAAAGGAAGCAAGATTGCTGGGCGATCTTTTCATTATTTTAGGAGTCAAAAAAGAGTTTAACAGAAACTCCCTAAGTGCCTTTTTCGTAAAGGACTTGTCCGGCCCGAAAAAGGGATAAAATTATACCAAACAAAAGGAATGGTCAGGCAAGGAGGAAGTGCTCAATCAAGGAACATTGATGATGACCAAGAACGAGGGTAGGGGGGGAACATTGGTGGGCCTCCTTATGGGTTAATGAATGGTGGCAAAATAAAGAAATAATTGCAGTATGACAGGAGTGAATGGCTCATGTAAAAATGTGGAACAATCCGATGGTGGCCGATGTGGTGCGCAAACCGAGGCAGCAAGGTGTCAGGACACAATGTTGAAACTGTACCAAGTGAGAGTGAGAAATGATCTCAAGCATCATCATGAGCTCAGAAAAATGAATCCAACGATATAAAAAGTGTCAAAAATGGATAATGTCTGATGTGGCACGCAAACTGAGGGGACGAGGGAATTTTGGAAAAAAAACCAAAAAATCTGGGGGTGAGAGCAAGAAATGATCTCAAGCATCATCACGGGCTCGAAAAAATAAATCCAATGATATAAAATATACAAAAAACGGAGAGCAGTCAAAGTGGCACGCAAGCCAAGGTGACTAGTGGTGTCTAAAAAATGCTCAAAAACTGATGTGGAAAAAATAAGAAAACAAGAGGACCATCATGACGATCTCGTCGTGCTGATTCCGATGGTGGAAACGGTTCGAAAAATGGACTCTGTATGAGTTCAGAATGGCCAAAACAAGAAAAAGTCAACGGACTATAAATAGTGAGTGGGTCCAACATGACAAATGTCATTTGTACTTTTTGACTTTGACTAGTTATTAGAGTTGACCATAGGTGACTTGGCATTTTTGGATGATCCGACCGATCGTTTTCAGATCCAGGAGTTACAGGTATTTCGTCAAACTCATACCTACATCTTCTTTGGGTTCGGGGGGGGGGGGGGTCCCAGGGGGGTATTTGTACGGTCCACGTGGGGTGGACCGCGGGTTTGATGGATGGAACCAAGGGTTCCAGGGTAGATCACGTGGCTGGGGACCGCGAGGTTCAACTCGGAATACACGGTCTGGTACCGCGCGTTTTGAGGCTGAACACGCGGTTCAAAACAGTGAGTTCGGCTCCTACAGGCGCGGTTACGGATCGCGACTATAGCCCTGGTAGCCGTGGTCGGAAACCACGGCAAGGGGTCCTAAAGCTGCGAGTGGGATTGGGCTGTTAGGGTTCCCCACGGTGGGGGGTGCATGTTACTTTTTTGACATGCATCTGATGAGTTTGCCTTGCGTGATTGACAGGATTCCGCTGGTGCTTTGGAGAGAGCGGGAGGTCCCGGATGAGATAGTGATTGTCATCCGGGAGGATCGACATGTGCGGTCGGTGTTAGGATTGTGCGAACTGCTGAAGTTCACGCAGGTACCTATGATGCGGTCAGCAGCGTTGCTGCTAAACTGGCTAGTGAGTTTCTGGGAGTCGAATATTCAGGCGTTCAGGGTGCAGGGTGAGAGGGTGGATCTCACCCTAGCAGATGTATACTTCCTGACGGGGTTGCCCTGTCTGGGTAGGGTGGCGGATACGCAGCCGCGAGTATATGTGGATGTCGATATGGAGGATATGCTAGAGCGGTATTGTGTTCCAGAGGCGAGGGTGCAGAGGAATGCACTCCAGGTTGTGGACCTGCAGGATCCATCAATATAGGCCATTGCGGCATGCGTGGTTCGTGTGTTGGGGTCCTAGTCACTTGAGAAGGTGTCCGGGGGCCAGATGCAACTAGTGGAGTGCGTACTGGATGGTGTCTACTATGTGTGGGGCCAGATGTTCCTCACCTGTGTGCAGTGGCAGCTGACATTGGTGAAGGAATTTGGCAAGGGATTCTGTTACGGATCCTTTCTATGTGCTTTCTTCATGGAGCGGGTACGAACACTATAGCCGCGGGTGTCGGTTAGGGCAGGAGGACTGAGGGAGCTGCGGGTGCCAGTTAGGGCAGGAGGATGGAGGGAGCCACACATGGTGCGGTGGGGGGAGATGATGCACTGCCAGGGTGGCAACAAGGTTGGTAGATACTTCATGCAGGAGCTGTACCTACAGTAGCTACAGATGCCGCTGACACTAGATGATTTTCCATATAGAGATATGGACTACACCGGGGATCCAGAGGCACCACAGGCGCCAAGACAGGCATGGGGACCAGATATTACGTATGGTTTTGCTTGCATGTTATGGATGTCAAGTTTTATGTATGATAGTCATTTTTTTTTTTGATATACTGTTACTGACTGATGGGTGATCTACAGATGTTGGCCCGAGACCACCGCTAGGGCATGTAGCACGCAAGGGGCATGTGGCAGTACCAGCCTTACCAGGCCAAGGGGAGGTGCATCAGTGGGATGCAGAGGAGACTCTGGAGTCCGTACGGATGCTGCTGGACCGGTTGCTAGTGGGAGTGACTGATGATGGGTGGCAGGACGTGGATCCAGAGGTGATCCAGGACTGTCTGAGGGTGCCACGGGAGTTCCGGTAGATCGCGATCTGGGTGGCCATCTTAGCGGACAGGGGACGGGCACATGAGCCCACAGGGGATGAGGAGTTGCCAGAGGAGGAGTGAGGGGAGGACTCGGAGGAAGCTGATGCAGGAAGTGATGCAGGGTATGACTCTCATTAGGGAGTGCAGGGGACTCCCCCCGATTTTGTAGCTACGACATGTATTCTATGAGGCGTAGGGATGTATAGATATTTTTTGTATAGCTGAGTACGCGGGTACTCAGGACATGTGTAGCATATTGATATTCATTTTTTGATATATATATATGCACATGGATGCACCTTTTTTGCGATGATGATTTAGTGTATGCACATGGATGCGCTTATGGTTTGTTATATGTTTGTACTGCACGTGGATGCAAGTAGTATAGGATGTTGGGCACATGGATGCCCCTTGTGTATGTTATGTGATGTATTGTACATGGATGCAACATTATGTATAAAGGATTAGGCACGTGGATGCAAATGTGTATGTGATGATAGGCACGTGGATGGCCCTTGCAATCTTTTTGGGTTTTTATATATTTTTATGAGATGTTATGGGATGATGACGCATGATGGAGGTTTTACATGGTGTGATTGATGTGCCAATCTAGGATGTTGTTAGCCATTTGATCTGCGACACTATTTTGAGATCTTGGGACATGGGTGAATGTTATGAATTCAAACTGTCGGTTGAGTTGTTTTGTGCACAAGAATTTTCTAAAGAGGCAGGGATCACGCACCTGGTAGCAGTTGTTGAGCTGGGAGACAAGTAGCTGGGAGTCAAGGAAAACATGAAGGTGACATGTGCCCATATGAAGGGCAGCAGTCAACAGACCGGTCACAGCATCATACTCCGCCTGGTTATTGGTAGTAGCGCCTATACATATTCCGTCAAGGTGAATCAGTTCATGTGAAGAGGAATATAAGACCCATGCTGCAAAAGCCAGGTTAGGAGACCAGCGGCTTGCTCCATCGACGAAGCCAATGTAATGAGGTGGAAGATGGTCCATCTGTGGTCATGCGAAAATGATGAATGTGAGATTGTGGTAAAAAAGGTGAAAAACAAAAAGAGAGCAAACTGTACAATGCGGACCAATGGGGCCGCGGGTTTATTTAGGGATAAAAGCGTTTAAGATACAACCCATTATGGGGGTTTCGCAAAGGGTGACCTTCGGAGTCAGTTAAAACGTATGCCCCATTACCGAGGCAGGTCTGCATGATGTAAGGGTGTTGGCACATGGATTCAAACTTTCCTTTACCAGTTTTGTCGTGGGCTTGGTCATAGGCGAGGACAAGGTCCCCTTCATGGAAAGTATGAGGGTGTACATGTTTGTCGTAACAAGCTTTGGAGAGGTTCTTGGAGGCTTCAATGGTATGGAAAGTGGCACGATGGTCTTCATCAACTTGTTCTAGTGATAGCAGACAGTGCTCGAGTGGGGAGGTGTCTGGGAGAAGCTCGACGGCGATGTGTAAGGCAGGCTGACACTCGATGGGAAAGACAGACTCTACACCATGAACTAAATGAAATGGGGTAAAACCAGTGCCGGTCTTGGTGGATGTACGGTAAGCCTACAAGGCGGGGAATAACATGTGGTGCCAATTGGACTTATGCTGATCAACAGTGCATTGAAGGATGGTTTTGAGAATTTTGTTAATAGCCTCTACTTGGCCATTCCCTTGGGGGTAGTAAGTAGAGGAATACTGATGTTCAAACTTGAGGAGGGTGGATAACTCGCGCCAAATGGAATCTTCGAAGTGTGAACCATGGTCTGAGACCAACTGTTTGGGAACCCCGAATCGAGTGATAACATGGTTAAAAAAGAAATGGGCAGCGGTGTCAGTGGTACAATTGAAAGTGGGTATGGCTTTGGCCCATTTGGTGAAGTAATCAACGGCGACAATGATGTACTTATGTCCGTTGGCAGATGGTAGTTTACACTCCATGAAGTTGATGGCCCACTTACAAAAGGGACCAACGGTGATGACTAGGTGTAATGGAGCAGGTGGTGTCCGGGCCTTGGGGGCAAAAAGTTGGCAATTATGGCAATGTTTGACCGTTGTGATGTAGTCGATAAAGAGTGTGGGCCAGAAATATCCGGCACGGATGACCTTTTGGGTGGTGTCCATTCCATAGAAATTTCCACCGCAGGCACCGCTATGACAGTCATTGAGGACCTGTTCGGCTTCCTCATGTGTAAGGCAACGACGGAGGATTGTGTCAACCCCTCGCCGGTAAAGGACATCGCTTAAGAGGAGATATCGAGAGGCCTGGTGATGGATACGACGGCGTCCATCATGACGAACGTTGGGTCTAAACTTTTGTGTGCGAAGGTATAACAAAATATCATCATACCATGGGTCATCAGACGAGATTGTGAACAAGTCATTGTCGGGTAACTTGTCGAAGATCTGGGAGGACGACCGAAGGGAGGGGAGATCGGTGATGAACTGGGAAAGCGTGAGGGTTTTGGTGCTCTTAGGGTTTCTGAAAGTGAGGTCAAATTCCTGGAGGATAAGGACCCATTTAGAAACACGACCTTGTAGGAGCCGTCGATTTAGGAGATAGACCATAGGGTTGGAGTCGGCGACAACTGTGGTATGACTGAGCAGAATGTATTGTCGCAATTTGTGGACGGAAAAGACCATAGCTAGGGATAGTCTATCCTCATATGGGTAACGTAGGGGTGGTCCAAACAAGGTCTGGCTGACGTAATAAATGACATTCTCTTGGTGAGAGGCGTCTTCTTGAACCAAGACTTCAGACACGGCATGCTCGGATGCCGAAACATAAAGGATGAAGTCCTGAGAGAAATCCATAGGGGAGATCAAGGGGGCATGTGTGAGAGCTTTCTTGAGGGATTTGAATGCAGCTTCTTCTTGCTCATCCCAAACAAAGGGTATGTGGGTACGAAGCAGGTGTAAGAAACCATGAACTTTGGTGGCATAATCAGGAACGAAGCGACGAAGGAAATTGGATCACCCTCGCAGACTCTAGCATTGCAGAAGTGTGCAAGGAGAGGTAAGGTCTAAGATGGCTTGGAATTTCAGGGGATCAACAATAATTCCTTTTTGGGAAACAATGAAACCCAACAACTGGCCTGCTGGAACGCAAAAGACACACTTATGTGGGTTCAGGTATATTTTATATTTGCGATAATGCAGGAAAACCTGCTGGAGGTCGTTAAGGTGGTCTGATCATTTCCAGGAACGAGCTATAAGGTCGTCAAGATAGACTAGCAGGATATGGACCAAGTCGTGAAAACAATAGGTCATGGCTCGTTGGAAGGTGGCACCAGCATTTTTGAGGCCGAAAGGCATGACGTGATAGGCGAAGGTGCCCCATGGGGTGGTAAAGGCAGTCTTGTACTGATCCTCCTTACAGATCTGAATCTAATTATATCCGGAAAAACCGTCCATGAAAGATAAGACTTCATGCCCTGCACACGCATTGATGAGTTGGTCAATAAATGGTGTGGGGAAGTTGTCTTTGGGACAGGCACGGTTTAAATCGCGGAAGTTAGTACATACTCTAATGGTGCCTTGCTTTTTGTTAATAGGAACGGGGTTTGAAACCCAAGTGGTATATGCAATAGGATAAATGAATCTTGCTTTGTGAAGTTTCTCTACCTCTGCCTTAATAGCGGGGAGTTTTGAAGGATGAATGGGGCACTGTTTCTGACGAACGAGGGGTACATCAGGCCATGTGTCAATGTGGTGTTCTATAATGGCGGGGTCAAGACCAGGCATTTCGGTATAGGACCATGCAAAGACATCACGGAATTCTTGGAAATTTTTTTTGTATTCTTGAATCTCATGCTCACTGCAGGAGGCTCCTAAGGTAATGATTTCAAGAGCACCAGGTGGGTCAGAGATATCGATGTGGATGATGGGTGAGATGTTGGCCATGTTACCTTCCTCAAAGGCATCAAGAGCAGGAATAGGATCTTTAAACCAGTCGACTTTAGTGGGAAGGAAATCTTTGGACTCGACCGCGAGTTTGGTAGCTATGGTAAAGGAGGATTCTTCTGGGAGGAAACAGGAACGATGGTGCATGTCATCCCAGGCATAATCCGGGGCAGTGAGAGCCTCAAGAATCTCCTCATCATTGCAGAAAGTTTGAGTTGTCAAATCGGTTGATGAGGGAGTGGTAGTCGAAGAGATCATATAAATGGTATTAATCTCTCCGGATGGGGATGATACCGGGGGGTGGATCTCCTCAATTGTGGGGGGTGCCGTCTCAAGCTCCAAATTATTCATCTCATAGAGAGCTGCTCTGTAATCTGGGAGATCAGGACAGTGATGTGAGTAGTGGTCGTAAATACCGCATATGGAACAAGGGTGGTTGGTATGCAATGATTTATCACAAGGCTTAGGGGTTGGGTCGAGTTCGACAACCGAGATGTTGGGGTCATCGTCAAGCATTTGCATGTGTTCCTGTAATGCAAGTAATTGTGGACATTGATGAGTCGGATGGCCTAACTCATCACACAATGAGCATTTGGGGGGAGTACGAAACACACGAGGGGGTTTAACTGTATTGGGAGGGGGTACAACAGTGTATGGTTGTGGGCATTTTCCCCCAGTGGGCTTGAGAAGAGGAGGGGGATTCGTAGATGACGAAGGGGGTAGCGACACCGGGAGGTGGTTGACTAGTAGTGACAATGGGTTGCACCGGTTGGAGGATGACATTTGGTGTCGAAGGGGGAACAGGAGGCGAAATATACCAGATGGGTAATCCTAAGGTTAACCCAGGGAGGCTGAGGGTAGCCATAACCGGGGTGCTTACTACTCCCGAGGGAGGGACTAGGAAGGGGATTGTGTGGATGGGTGTAACACCAATGTGACTAGGTACCAATGGTGGTTTAGGTAACAAGGGCAGTTGATTGTTGGGTGTTTGTGTATTGTGGGAAAGAGTACAAAGGTCAGAGACTTTGGTCGTGGGTGACGGGGGAGGAATGGATTGGAATGTGGAAGTCATCGACGTGTCTGAGTAAAGTCTGGGTCCCATGGAGGAAACAAACGAGGTAGTTGTACCACAAACAGGTTATTCAACCATAGGGAGAATGTTTTCGGGTGCAGCGGGGGCATTGGGATCGTAATAGGTGAGTTGGTCGACCTTGACCATGCGTCCGTCACGGGGGAACATCATGGTATGAAAAATGGATTAGGCAATCGCTCGCATGGCATACATGTAGTTGCGGTTAAGTAAGAGGTTATAATCAAGTTGGGCATTGATGACCTCTATGTCAATGAGAATGGTTTTACCAGCCAGCTGGATGGGGACGTTAGCTAATAGACCTTGGGGTTGAGCTAAACGGCCGTCATAGGCTCGCAACACAGTGGTGGACTGTTGGAGAGTAGGGGATCCCAGCTTCTGCCAAACGAATGTGGACATAACGGATGTAGAGGCACCTTCATCGATAATGCATCGATGGATGACAAGATTCCAAATGGAAATAGAAACTTGGAATGCTAAAGTGGAAGGCAGGTGTGTTTCAGACTGGTGCAAATCAAATGCCATCAATTGTGAATCATTTGGGTCAATAGCACCAATGGCAGAGAGCAAAGTCTTGCGCTATGAAGGACAGTTTTTCAAGACTTCTAATGCGGACATGGCTGCGGGAGATTGGGCTAAGTCATCTACAATGTTGTAATTTAACGCAGCGCGAGAATTGGGGTTATTGTTGATACGACGAAGTGGGAAATGAGGTGATTTGGAGGTGCCATCGAGTGGAGCCAGAGGTATACGTAACGTTTGATCAGTGGGATGAGTGTTAGTGTTTTTATCAGCGGGAGGGGATTCAGGGGTGGAGCCATATTGGTTCCCATGGGTTTGGAGGTTGACATCAGCAGACGACATCATCAACAAGTGGTGAGTACCTGAGTCGGACATGGGTTGATCAGGAGCAGCATAAGTGATCTATTCTTGTGGTGGCACGTTGCCCTGAGGGGGAGCCAACGACTGAGTGTTCACTATGACTTGAGTTGGTAAGGGGTTTTGCAGCACCAAAGGTGGCTGCTGAGGGGGTGGGGGGTTGGGCGGCGCTTGAGGAGCCGCATGCCCTTGGCGATGGGAATCATCAACCCAGAGTTATCGAGCTCGCTCCAAATGTGGGAAAGCATGTGTGTAGTGGCCATAGACCACGCAAATAGAACAAGGGTGGTTTGTTCGCAAATTAGAATTTTTAGCCTGCTTGGGTGGCCGATCAGGATTTTGGTTGGCAGGTATCGCGTTATTGTTGTCTGGGGGATTAGGAGGTTGACCACCTTGGTCAGGAGGAGGGTTGTTGCCATGGTTACGGCCTTTGCCACGGTTTTGCTGGCCCTGTTGGCGTTGGTTGTTTTGGTTCTGCTGCAGATTCTGTTGGGCGTAAACTTGCCCTTAGGAAGCAGGTGGGTTCTGGGGTCGTGCAGGTGCGGGAGCAAGCTGCGGTGGATAATAAGTAGGTGGAGGATGCACAGGTGCTGAACCTTGTGGGGGTTGCTGATACATTTGTGGAGCAGGCTGTGGGTTTGCCACAGGGGCTGCTTGTGGAGGGTAATAAGCAGGTTGGGCTTGCGAGGACACAGGAGTTGAGGCAGCCTATGGATGGTAATATGGCTGAGGTGTGACCGGGCGAGCATAAGCAGGGGACGCATGTCCAAAGCACTGAGGTGGACATGAGGGTCCGTGAGAATGGTGGTGGTGTTTCATGGGAGCATACGAATTGGTTGCTCCGGATTGAGATGTAGCCCGTGAAAGGTCAGGGCCAGGGCTAGGACGTGTTATGGAAAAGGGTTGGGGATGTGAGGTAACACAGCCAATGATGCCATCTGCGGCATGGGATGCCCCAGGGGCATCGTGTTGGGAGGAATCACCGCGAGGGGCGTCAGGTATGATGGTATAGAGATAACCCGACTGGGCGTAAATGAGGTCAAATTGCTGGGCTTTGAGGATGGCCTCTTCTTCAGATTGGGGTCATTCAGATGCCACATCCTTGGCAATGATAGGAAGGAGGGATTTTAGAAACCAATCTAAGAAGATACGGTCATCTAACTTGATTTTGCAGAGGCTGCGGTGTCGACGCCTCTCATGAATGTGGTCAGTGATGTGGGTAGCCGTGTTCTGTCTACAAGACAGTAGGATCTCAACTCCCATGTCATAGCAAACAGGTAACTGAAAGAAATGCAGGAAGGTCGAGGCAAGTGAAGTAAAGGTGGCATGGGTCCCATGGGGTTGCTCGATGTACCACTTAGCTGCAGAGCCAGTGAAGGTGCGCCGTAACAGACGGAGGCAAACAGAGTCATCCACTATGGAGTTGGAGGAACACCATAGATGGAAGGACATAATATGGTTCTGGGGGCCCTCACCTGCCTTTCCCTCAAACTTAGGGATGTCAGAGAGGATCTTGGTGGGCATGTGAGGCCACTCAAGGTCGTGTCTGATAGGATCGTTAGTCAGTCTAGCTAAGTCAGGAAGGTTAAGGGCTAGCCATGAATGGAAAACTAGTAGAAGGATGTGACATACTAGTGGGTTGGACCATGTTGGGGCCAATGCCCCCAAGTGTAGGGGCAGGGTTTGGGAGGTTTCCCCCAAGTGTAAGGATGAACGTGGTATGGGACGGTCCTGCACCACCAAGAGTAGTGTGAGTAACTGATGGAGTGGGAATAGGTATTCCAGCTACTGGGATGGGTGCAGTGATCGGAATGGTAGATGTGGGCCCCATCGAGGGCATACCCAAAGCAGGTGTGGTAGCTGGTGTGGTGGTGGATGCTCCACCAATGGTCCCTACAAAGAAAGGGGTGGAAGTCACGCCAGCCATGGGGCTGGTTGGTGTAGTGTAAATGGGGTTTTTGGACTCTGCCTCAGAATCAGAGGTAAAATAGGGGGCATTTAGATCGGGTGACCGAGTTCTATGCTATTGACGAATGGAGTCAAGTGACAAAGCTCAAGATCTATGATGAGTGGTATCAAGTGATGAAGATCTATGTCTATGACGGGTGGTGTCAAGTGAACCGTGCTGCGGGGGCTTGCCCCAGAGGCGCCAAGAATGTCTCAGGGACTCAATGGTGACAAATGGTGTCAAATATCTAGGGGTTGTGTTGAGTGAAAAACAGCTCAAAAACCCTAATGCAACCGAGTGTGCAAAAGGAGAGCTCAACAAATATGGCACTCAGTCCAACAACCAACTCAAAACACTAACTGTAACAGTTGTGCTACAATAAGTGGAGTATCAACATAAATGGTCAGAATATCAACAAGCAGCAAGTTTCCTAAAAAATAAAAATAGTGGACTCACTAGACCAAAAGGAGGTAAGGGAGCATGCAAACACCTAACTAAATAGTATTCTGGCTCAACTAGACATATCCTCTTCAAGGTGATGAAATCCAAGTCAGACAATATGGATAGGAGAGCCAAGTGGCTAAAGATATCCCCCTACCGGGAGGGACACCGGGTAGTCAATCCAAGAAGAAAGGCAACTAAGATACCCCGTTGATGACAGGTCCAGAAAAGGTGAATCTACCGTTTGGTTCTATCACCGCAGTATCCCCATACAGGGATACCCTGAGAACTGCGAAAGGTAGCCTTCGGTTACTGAATGGATTGCGGTATTCCACTCAGGCCTCCGGAACCAGTCTGGCAACTTCAACCCTCCTAGGGGAGAGGCCCTCTAATAAACTGGTTGTGACCGTGCCAAAAAATACTAGGGGATTTTGGTTCCCTAATGGACAACAGCTATGTATCGAGTGTAAGCAACCGAGGGGTGTTATTTGGATGCCTATCCCCCCGATCCTACCTAACTACAAAAATTCTTATGTGTTCCCCAAGTGGGGTTGGAATGTTGGTTGTGTTAAGTAGTTTTTTAAGGCCCACTTGAATTAGGTGACAGAGTGTGTGCATGTGAGATGATGAACCCAAGTAAAAGTGCCACAAGGGGGGCAACTTTCTAACTAAAAATAACAAGACAAAATGTAAACTTTGAAATGCAAAATTTTCTCTTTTTCAATTAAAAGGTTGAAACTTAAAACAAAATATTCTGTAAATGGAACAGAAATAATACTGCAGAAAAGGCTGTAGGGAAGGATGGCTACATGCAGGACAGATGGTTGTGCAAGTGCAGAAAATATTGCAGCAAAGTGCTGGGTTCAAAACAGGAAAAAATGCAGAAAACAAACCGCGGGTCTTGGGCGAATCTGGGCGGCCGGACTGCGAGAAACAGCTGAACAGTCACAGACAGGTTGCGGGATTTTAGCCGAAAGATGCAGTCAGACCACGGGACAAAAGCTGAAAGCCGCAGGCGGGTTGCAGGAAAATAGTTGAAAGCCGCAGGCGGGACGTGGGAAAAAGGCCGACAGGCACAGGCGGGTTGTAGGAAAATGGCTGAAAGCCGCAGTCGGGATGCGGGAAAAAGGCCGACAGGCGCAGGCGAGTTGCAGGAAAATGGCTGAAAGCCGCAGTCGGGATGCGGGAAAAAGGTGGACAGGCGCAGGCGGGTTGCAGGAAAATGGATGAATGTCGTAGTCTGGACGCGTGAAAAGGGTTAACAGCGACAGTCGGATCGCCCCAAAAAATCTAATAGTCGCGGTCAGATCGCAGGTAACAGACTGAAAATGGTTGGCAGGTCACTGGAAATGGTCTGAGAGCCGCGGTCAGATCGCAAGTAAAGGCCTGAAAGATGCAGTCGAAATGCAACTGCAGGGAGTAAAAGATGCGGTTGATGGCAGCCGAAAGGGATAGTCAAATAGAAAAATATTGCAGAAAATTAAAAACGTTTGAATCTTTAAAAACTATAACCAAAAATTCAAAGGAACACAAGGGGAGTCACCAAAACTATAGCTAGGGTTTTCACCCTAGCTTGTGCAAATGAGCACCTACTAAGGAGAATGGACTCTTTAGTAACAGTTCAATAAAAAGTAAGAAAACAATACAAATTCTAAACTAGCATGAGCATTAATAAACATAACAAAATCATGATATATGGGGAAGATCTTTCTTTTTTGTATTAAAATTTTACCTCAAGTGTAGAGGTTCGTGAAGTTCTTACAATGATCCAAGAGGGTTGCTCCAAACTCCAACTTTGCTCCTTCTCTTTCTCCAAATGGTGGAAATAGGCCAAAAAGGGCCACTCAATGGTGAAAGTAGCTCAAGGGTGAGCTAGGGTTTCAATAGTGATTTTAGCAGAGTAAGGGTGTATTTGATTGTGGATATGAAATGAGGGGTCTCCATCACCTATTTATAGGTTTTTAGTGGTGCAGTGCTATCCTATGGTTTTGGGAACCATATGGTTTAGGTCAACTGTATAGGGTTTTTTCCTCCTTTTTCCTCTTTTTCCTCCTTTGTTTATATTTTTTATTCCCTTTTTAGAGGGTTTTTGCTATTTTTGAAGAATTTTGGATAATTTTGGGGGAAAAAGGGGTTTTTTAGCCTTTTGGAGGCTTTTTAATGGGATTTTAGGGTTCTGAAGGTAAATATGGTAGGAAATAATGAGTCATGTAATAAGGTAGATGAGGTAGTAAGCACTTTTTGGGTGTTAACAACATGTAGTACTGAAATATCACGGTGGCCTACATCGGTACATACGAACAAAGATGGATTTCCTAGAAATCTCTTCACTCGGATTCGCTTATCGATATGTTTTTAAAATTGAGTAGAACTTTCAGCAAAAGAACAAGCGTGACTTAGGACCTGCACAGAAGCAAGGCAAGGGGAACTCTGGCTCATAGAACATGGGTCATCGAAAGGACAACCAGTATCAACCACAAGCGAAGAAGGGTAATGAAAAGACAAAGAAGGACACGGGGAAGTGGTGCGAGTTCCACAAAAGCCCCTGGCGCAACACTGATGAATGTCGATCAAAACAGTCATTGGTGGCTGAGATCAAAGCTTCAGAATCAGATCCCAGTTCCAAATCTGAATCAGAACCTAATTTCATAGCTGCAGAAAAAGGGAAGCAAATGATTGATGCAGAACCCAGTGCCATTGTTTCCACCACGCAGATTCAACTAGATGAACCTGAAGAGTCAGAGGCAGAGGAGCACCTTTTCCACTCACATATGTGGGTGAAGTGAACTCCCCTACACTTTGTTGTTGACATCGACAACCAAAAGAAACTGATCTCAGTAGAAGTCATCAAGAAACTGGAGCTACCAATAACACCACACCCACAACCATACACCATTGGATGGCTAAGCCAAGGATGAGGGATCCGCGTTAGTCACCAATGTTGGCTACCATATCGCATCAATCCCTTCAAAGATGAGGTATTGTGTGATGTGGGCCCACTTCAAGTGTGTGATGTTCTTTTAGGACAATGATATATGTGGAAGCATCATGCTATATATAAATCACTACCTTGCAATGTTATTGTCTCCTTGGGAGGACAACTCTATCAGATACCCGAGACAGTTTCTCCTACCCCAACCAAGCAAGGAAGGAAGGTAATCTCCCACACTGGGAAATCTACCTATTCGCAATTTCCACTAAAGGAGAACATCATATCGTAGAGACATCCACAGCCTCTACCCATTTTCCCTCTACTCGGGAGAAACAAGAAAAACAGAAGTTCGGTGCAACAACACCTATTTAAGTACCATTGCAGTGTAGGGCGACGCATTCAAGGTGCTCCTCTAAAAAGAAACCATCCACACCAGTGCAGACCAAGGATATCACAACAACCAAAATTGTTGAACAGCTCCAATGCATCCAATAACAACAATTACAACCCTCTGAAGATTTCGAAGAAAGGAAACCCTTCCACTGTAGCAAACGCTGCACCAGGAGCTCAACTCAATACACAGTTCAACATATGATAAGGGATTTGTCGCAATGGAGTACATTGCTTCCTAAGGGGGGAATATTGATCCATATGGATATCGGTGGCAACCCACCTATCCCACTGGCTCAAGAAGAGCTTCCCATTTTGCCAATTTTATAGTAATTGTTCTACAGCTTTTTGAGTCCCAAACTTTCATGGCCATTTTGAGTCCCTAAACAACGATTTTGGGAAATCGTGGTCCGATGGAATAAATTCATGTTCATGTCCTCGGTGTATTCCTCAGATATATCTTTCCGATGCGCTACCGAGCGCCTTAAACAGAGGTCGTATGCAAACATTATGACCACGGGAAGTTGACTGTTCAACTAACCACCTTGGGGCCGCAAACTTTGTGATGGTTCATCTTCTATGGTTAGGTTTTTGGATGTCTGGGATTCTGTCCCTCATGCTTATGATAAATAGGCCCTTTCGGCCTCTCTTTGTATTAATCTTGGCACGAATGAGCCTAGCGGCCACATCTCTTCTCAGAGATAACTACTACCATTCTAGCAGTTGTATTTACAATCTGTTTTATTTCTGATATTTCATAGAATATGTGTTTACTGTATCGCTGTGTTTCTTTCCATATATCTGTGTATGTGAGTATATATCTCTGTATATGCTATCTTTTGTTTTGTTCCCACACAAATCCAGATCAGTGGTATCAGAGTGTTTTTCTCTTTCATTGTTTCTCGGTGCATGTCCTCGACGAGGTCAGGATACAGAGAGTTGGGTCTCGAACTAGTTTCAGTTGGGGAAGATCACTCTTGTCGCCCCAAATGGCCTCCCATGGTGGACGAAAAGAGAGACGACGGAGCAGTAGATCCTATCAAATTGTTTCTCTAGGAAGTCCTTGCGTGATGGAAGAACGAGATGATGGATACTTTCGCCCAGATCCTTCGACGCATGCCGACAACAACATATACACCTTCAACAAGCAGCCATTTCGGAGATGCGACTCCATTCAAGGTACAAGTTAACTCTGATATCCCTTTATTTGAAGGCTAGATCGATGCCAATGCCGTAGATAAATGTTTGAATCTACTAGAAGGTTATTTCTCTGTCCACAATTTTTTCGATAGGGAAAAGATCGTCTTTGCACTTCTCAAGGCTGTCCCCCATGTCAAAAATTGGTGGGAAACATATTATGAGCAAAACTGATAAGACGAGTCTGGATTCTTTGAATATTTCAATCCCACTTGGACCTCTTTTATAGATTCCTTAAAGGAACATTATTCCCCTGTTGGAAACTATGATGAATAGTACACAAAATGGGCCATTCTACACCAAGAGAGGGACCAAATAGTGTCGGAGTACACCAACAAATTTCATACCTTGCGCACAAAGCTAGGTATCAAGTACTCTGAGCGACACCTAGTACTAAAATATCACAGTGGCCTACATCGGTACATAAAAAAATAGATGGATTTCTTGGAAATATCTTCACTCGGATCCTCCTATCGATATGCTGTCAAAATTGAGCAGAAATTTCAGCAAAAGAACAAGCATGAATTTGGACCTGCGCAGAAGCAGGGCAAGGGGAACTCTGGTTCGCAAAACACAGGGCAGGGAAAGGACAGCAAGTCCCAACCAAAAGAAAAGAAGGGTAATGAAAAGACAAAGAAGGACATCGGGAAGTTGTGCGAGTTCCACAAAAGCCCCTGGCACAACACTGATGAAGGTCACTCAAAACAGTCATTAGTGGTTGAGATCAAAGCTTCAAAAATAGATCCCAGTTCCAATTTTGAATCAGAACCTAATTTCATAGTTGCACAAAAAGGGAAGCAAATCATTGATGTAGAAACCAGTGTCGTTGTTTCCACCATGCAGATTCAACTAGAGGAACCTAAAGAGTCAGAGGCAGAGGAGCACCTTTTCCACGCACAGATGTGGGTGAAGGGAATTCCCTTACACTTTGTTGTGGAAAACGACAGCCAAAAGAACTTGATCTTAGTAGAAGTCATCAAGAAACTGGAGCTAACAATAACACCACACCCACAGCCATACACCATTGGATGGCTAAGCCAAGGACGAGGGATCTGCGTTAGTCACCAATGTCACGTACCATATGGAATCAAGCCCTTCAAAGATGAGGTATTGTGTGATGTGGCCCCACTTGAAGTATGTGATGTTCTTTCAGGACAACCACATACATGGAAGTGTCATGTTGTATATAAATCACAACCTCACAGTGTTATTGTCTCCCTTGGATGACAACTATATCAGATACCCAAGATAGATTAGCCTTCTGCAACCAAGCATGGCAGAAAGGTAATCTCTCACACTAGGAAATTTTCCCTATTCACAATTTCCACTAAAGGAGAACATCAAATCGCATAGACATCCACAACCGCTGCCCATTATCCCTCTACTCGGGAGAAACAAGAAAAATAGAAGTTCAGTGCAGCATCACCTATTTGAGCACCTTTGCAGTGCAGGCCCACGCATTCAAGGTGAACTTCTAAAAAGAAACCATCCACACCAATACATACCAAGGATGTCGCAACAACCAAAACTCTTGAACAGCTCCAGCACATCTAACAACAACAATTACAACCCTCTAAAGATTTAGAAGAAAGGAAACCCTTCCGCTGCAGCAAACGCCGCACCAGGAGCTCAACTCAACACATAGTTCAACATATGATAAGGGATTTTCCGCAATGGAGTACATTGCTTCCTAAGGGGGGAAGATTGATCCAGATTGATATCGGTGGAAACCCACCTATCCCACTGGCTCAGGAAGAGCTTCCCATTTTGCGAATTTTATAGTAATTTTTCTACAGTTTTTTGAGTCCCAAACTTCCGCGTCCGTTTTGAGGCCCTAAGCGACATTTTTTTGGGAAATCGTGGTCCGATGGAATAGATCCATGTTGATGTCCTCGGTGTATTCCTTGGATAGATATTTTCGATGGGCTACCGAGGACCCCAAACGGAGGTCGTATGCAAACATTATGACCAAGGGAAGTTTATTGTTCAACTAACCACCTTGGGGCCGCAAACTTTATGACGGTTCTTCTTCTAGGGTTAGATTTTTGGATGTCTAGGATTCTTTCCCTCATTCTTATGATAAATAGGCCCTTTCGGCCTCTCTTTGTATTCATCTTGGCATGAATGAGCACCATGGTCACATCTCTTCTCAGAGATAGCTACTACCATTCTAGCTGTTGTATTTACAATCTATTCTATTTCTGATATTTAATAGAATATGTGTTTACTGTATCGTTGTGTTTCTTGCCGTATATCAGTGTATGTGAGTATATATCTCTGTATATGCTATCTTTTGTTTCATTCCCACACAAATCCAGATCAATGGTATCAGAGCAGTCTGCTCTTTGATTGTTTCTCGGTGGATGTCCCCGACGAGGCCAGGATACAAAGAGTTGGGTCTCGAACGCGTTTCACTTAGGGAAGATCACTCTCACTGCCCCAAATGACCTCCCATGGCGGACGATAAGAGAGATGACAGAGCAGTGGATCCTATCAAATTGTTGCTCGAGGAAGCCGTCACGCGACAGAGGAACGAGATGAAGGATAATTTCTCCCAGATCCTTCGACGCATGACGACGACAACAGATACACCTTTGACCAGCAGCCATTTCAGAGATGCGACTCCATTCAAGGTACAAGTTAACTTTGATATCCATTTATTTGAAGGCCAGATCGATGCCAATGTCATAGATAAATAGTTGAATCTACTAGAAGGGTATTTCTCTGTCCACAATTTTTCCAATAGGGAAAATATCGTCTTTGCGCTTGTCAAGGCCGTCCCCGATGTCAAAAATTGGTGGGAAAATTATTGTAAGAAAAAATGATCAGACGAGTCTGGATTGTTTCAATATTCCAATCCCAATTGGGCCTCTTTTATAGATGTCATCAAGAAACAATATTACCCTGTTGGAAACTATCATGAACAGTACACAAAATGGGCCATTCTACACCAAGAGAGGGACCAAACGGTGTCAGAGTACACCAAGAAATTTCATACCTTACGCACAAAGTTAGGTATCAAGGACTCCGAGTGACACCTATTACTGAAATATCGCAGTGGCCTACACCGGTACATACGAACAGAGATGGATTTCCTTGAAATCTCTGCACTCGGATCCACTTATCGATATGCTGTCAAAATTGAGCAGAAATTTCAGCAAAAGTACAAGCGTGACTTCAGACCTATGCAAAAGCAGGGCAAGGGGAACTCTGGCTCATAGAACACGGGGCAGGGAAAGGACAACTAGTCCCAACGACAGGCAAAGAAGGGTAACGAAAAGACAAATAAGGACACTGGGAAGTGGTGCGAGTTCCACAAAAGCCCCTGCCACAACACTGATGAATTTCGCTCAAAACAATAATTGGTGGCTAAGATCAAAGGTTTAGAATCAGATCACAGTTCCAATTCTGAATTAGAACCTAATTTGATAGCTGCACAAAAAGGGAAGCAGATCATTAATGCAAAACCTAGTGTCGTTGTTGCCACCACGCAGATCCAACAAGAGCAACCTGAAGAGTCGAAGGCAGAGGAGCGCCTTTTCCACTCACAGATGTGGGTGAAGGGAATTCATTTATACTTTGTTGGGTGATAGCGGCAGCCAAAAGAACCTGATATCTGTATAAGTCATCAAGAAACTGGAGCTACCAATAACACCACACCCACAACAATACACCATTGGATGGCTAATCCAAGGACGAGAGATCTGTGTCAGTCACCAATGTTGCCTACCGTATGGCATCAATCCATTCAAAAATGAGGTATTGTGTGATGTGGCCCCACTTGAAATATGTGATGTTTTTTAGGACAACCATATATGTGGAAGTGTCATTTTGTATATGAATCACGACCTCGCAGTGTTATTGTCTCCTTGGGAGGGAAACTCTATCGGATACCCGAGACAGTTTTTCCTACCCCAACCAAGCAGGGCAGGAAGGTAATATCCAACACTGGGAAACTTTCCCTATTCGCAATTTCCACTAAAGTAGAACATCAAATCGCAGAGACATCCACAACCTCTGCCCATTATCCCTCTACTCCGCAGAAACAAGAAAAACAGAAGTTCGGTGCAGCATCGTCTATTCGAGTACCTTTGCAATGCAGGGCCATGTATTCAAGGTGCTCTTCCAAAAAGAAACCATCAACACCAGTGCAGACCAAGGATACCATGATACCCAAAACTGTTGAACAGCTCCAGCGCATCCAACAACAACAATTACAACCCTCTGAAGATTTTGAAGAAAGGAAACCCTTCCGCTTCAACAAACGTCGAACCAGGAGCTGAGCTCAACACATAGTTCGACATATGATAAGGGATTGGATGCAATGGATACCATTGCTTCCTAAGGGGGGGGGGGATTGATCCAGATGGATATTGGTGGCCACCCACCTATCCCACTGGCTCAGGCCAACTTCCCATTTTGCCAATTTTCTAGTAAGTTTTCTACAGTTTTTTGAGTCCTAAACTTCCGGGGATGTTTTGAGGCCCGAAATGACATTTTTTGGGAAATCGTGGTTCGTCAAATCCTAGCCATCCTATTGTACTTGGTGTAGTCCTCAGATATATATTTTCGATGGGCTACCGAGCGCTCCAAACAGAGGTCGTATGCAAACGTTATGACCCCGGGAAGTTGACTGTTCAACTAACCACCTTGTGGCCGCCAACTTTATGATGGTTCGTCTTCTAGGATTAGGTTTTTGGATGTCTGGGATTCTGTCCCTCATGCTTATGATAAATAGGCCCTTTTGGCCTCTCTTTTTTTTATCTTTGAAGGAATGAGCACAACAGCCACATCTCTTCTCAGAAAAAGCTACTACCATTCTAGCTGTTGTATTTACAGTCTATTCTATTCCGATATTTAAAAGAATATGTCTTTATTGTTTCGCTGTGTTTCTTGCCATATATCTGTGTATGTGACTATATATCTTTGTATATGCTATCTTTCTGTTTCATTCCCACACAAATCCAGATCAGTGGTATCAGAGCAGTCTACTCTTTGATTGTTTCTCAGTGCATGTCCCCGACGAGGTCAAGATACAGAGAGTTGGGTCTTGAAGTAGTTTCACTTGGGGAAGATCACTCTCACTGCCCCAAAGGGCCTCCCATGGTGGATGAAAAGAGAGATGACAGAGCAATAGATACGATCAAAATTGTTGTTCGAGGAATCCCTCACGTGAAATAGGAACTAGATGATGGATAATTTCGTCCAAATCCTTCGATGCATGCCGACGACAACAGATACAATTTTGACAAGCAGCCATTTTGGAGATGTGACTCCATCCAAGGTACAAGTAAACTTTGATATCCCTTTATTTGAAGGCTAGATCGATGCCGATGTCGTAGAGAAATGGTTGAATCTACTAGAAGGGTAATCCTCTGTCCATAAATTTTTCGACGGGGAAAAGATCGTCTTCACACTTCTCAAGGCTGACCCCCATGTAAAAAATTGTTGGGAAACTTATTGTGAGCAAAACTCATTAGAGGAGTCTGGATTGTTTGAATATTCCAGTCCCATTTGGGCCTCTTTTATAGATACCATCAAGGAACAATATTACCCTGTTGGAAACTATCATGAACAGTACACAAAATGGGCCATTCTGCACCAAGAGAGGGACCAAATGGTATCGGAGTACACCACCAAATTTCATACCTTGCGCACAAAGCTAGGTATCAAGGACTCCGAGCGACACCTAGTACTGAAATATCACAGTGGCCTACACCGGTACATATGAACAGAGATGGAATTC
The DNA here is from genome assembly GCA_027924585.1 of Larix kaempferi. Classification (NCBI taxonomy): domain Eukaryota; kingdom Viridiplantae; phylum Streptophyta; class Pinopsida; order Pinales; family Pinaceae; genus Larix; species Larix kaempferi. The sequence continues at coordinate 4,448,298 of BSBM01001383.1, forward strand.
CTGGAAATCTCTTCACTCGGATCTTCCTATCGATATGCTGTCAAAATTGAGCAAAAATTTCAGGAAAAGAACAAGCGTGACTTTGGACCTACACAGAAGCAGGGCAAGGGGAACTATGGCTCGTAGAACACGAGGCAAGGAAAGGACAACCAATCCCAACCACAAGCAAAGAAGGGTAACGAAAAGGAAAAGAAGGACACCGAGAAGTGGTGCGAGTTCCACAAAATCCCATGGCACAACACTGATGAATGTCGCTCAAAACAGTCATTGGTGGTTGAGATCAAAGCTTCAGAATCAGATCCGAGTTCCAATTCTGAATCGGAACCTAATTTCATAGCTGCGCAAAAAGGGAAGCAGATCATTGATGCAGAACCCAGTGCCGTTGTGGCCACCACATGGATTCTACCAGAGGAACCTAAAGAGTCGAAGGCAAAGGAGCACCTTTTCCACTCACAGATGTGGGTGAAGGGAATTCCCCTACACTTTGTTGTGGACAGCGGCAACCAAAAGTACCTGATCTCAGCAGAAGTCATCAAGAAACTAGAGCTACCAATAACACCACACCCACAACCATACACCATTGGATGGCTAAGCCAAGGATGAGGGATCCGCGTCAGTCACCAATGTCGCCTACCATATGGCATCAATCCCTTCAAAGATGAGGTATTGTGTGATGTGGCCCCACTTGAAGTATGTGATGTTCTTTTAGGACAACCATATATGTGGAAGCGTCATGTTGTATATGAATCACGACCTCGCAGTGTTATTGTCTCCTTGGGAGGACATCTCTATCGGATACCCAAGACAGTTTCTCTTACCCCAACCAAGCAGGGCAGGAAGGTAATCTCCCACACTGGAAATTTTCCCTATTCACAATTTCAACTAAAGGACAACATCAGATCGCAGAGACATCCACAACCTCTACCCATTATCCCTCTACTTAGCAGAAACAAGAAAAACAGAAGTTCGATGCAGCATCACCTATTTGAGTACCTTTGTAGTGTAGGGCCACGCATTCAAGGTGCTCCTCCAAAAAGAAACCATCCACACCAGTGCAGACCAAGGATATCACAACAACCAAAACTGTTGAACAACTCCAGTGGATCCAACAACAACATTTACAACCCTGTTGATGCCTCGAAGATCGTAGCATCAATTAGAAAGGGATTCTCCCCAATAGGCAATTCCAATTAGATCGCTCATTTGGTGTGGGGAATCTGTCCGGTTAACGGCCCTGCTACCGTATAAGATCTAAGAAAAAAATATCTGTTTAAGTTTTCACCAGTTGCAGCTCGATCCACAGTTTATGTGATTTTATCTTAAAGATGATATGCAAATGCTTTAATCTAGATGCAAAATGTAACAAAACCAATGCTAGAACTAGTTGAAAATAAATCTAGACTATCTTAAGCAAATTTAACCTATCCTTGCAAGGAGAAAAATGAAGATATGAGCAATAAAACTGTATAAATAACTGAAGATTTCATAAACAACCATTCAATCTTAAAGACATTTCTCTAGCATAAAATAAATGATTACAGAGATAGCTCTGATTCAATTTAAACATTCCAATTACTCATTTGAAGTAAACGTTAATTGGACAGGAAAAATATATGAGAATCTTTCATCACATTTAGAAACCATTCATGTGTAGTAAAGAAAGGTCTTACAAAACATATGTAAACACATCCAGAGATAGCTCA